>CM023448.1:471154-697506 GCA_013339765.2 Haemaphysalis longicornis | reverse complement strand
CGGAAGAACGAGAGAAGCGAGACCGAAGCCATGGCTGCCCTTCGCGGGGACGATAACTTTACTGACAGGGATTTAAACGATGATGATCATGGTCACTAATGACGCATACCCAGCAGGGAGATTTAACATCCTCCCGCGCGCACAACGTTCATGTCCGCCGCTGTGCAAACGCTGCACCGCACATGGAACCTGCTGGCCAGTCACTGGCTTCTCCAGGTGGCACCGTTACTGCGTCTCAACAAAATTCCGTCGTGGTTCTCTCTGACGTTTCTTTTCGAACGATGCGTGAACTACGATGCGCGAACTGATTCCCTCCGCCCATTTAAAAGCTTGAGTGGATCCTCGGGATCCTTGCAGAAACATGTTGCTCCACTCCTGACCAGTTTCCGACCTCTCCACGCTGAGTCACCTATCTAGACTTGCCAGTGTTCGTTGAGTCTCCTTTCATGTGTCTCTTTCACATCTTAATTTCCCAAACAGACTCCATAGAAATTCGCGATGGTCGGAGTACGACGGAAGGGGAACCGTACCATTCCCGGTGTCTCGAACCTGCAGGGAACGCATGCTTGTTTGGGTGCGCAGACTGATACGATCATGACGGTGCCCAAATGTCGCCAAATTCTTCGTCGGCTCAAAACGGCTGATCATACCTCTCCCTCCGCACGCGAGAAAATTGCTGCGAGGATGAACAAGAAATCCACAATCCTAATGTTTCGGTTTCGTTTCGCAACTTGAATCCGTGTAAAGCTGTCATGAAGTGATGTCCGCTCTTGCGTTTCCAACGGTGCATCTGCCGTCGTACAACTTTCAGCAGAGCCTGGCGTCGCCAAGCCGAAGCGGACGGCGCCAAAACTAGGCGTCGAGCTCGCTGAAATGTTGCGAATCCAGCAGGTCCTCTGTAGTGGGAGCGGTGTCGGGAAATTATCCATTTTTTCGGTGTTGCGGTGGCGCCTTAGAAACGAGTCTAGCGGTGTTTTCAGATGGCTCTTATGCCTGGCTGGGATTCGCTTTTCGATAGTTTGTGATTCCGCCGTACTTATTTTCGTGCTTGGGGTCCGGTTAAAATACGGCTTTACGGTTTCTTCACACGCACCCGAAGCGATCAGCCAGCGTGATTCCGCTTCTAGGCCTTCAGGTGGATGGAACGGCTCAGACTCCTGGATGGGTGCGACCTCACGCGCTGCTGCAACGTTCGGTGATAGTCGAGTTTCTAGAAGTACCGGGTAATGATCTGCCCTTCATGAAGTCCGGAACGAAGATGAACTCAAACACGAATGGCGGAGGCTCTATCCTTTCTTTCCCGTACATAACCTCACGTTTTTTGCCTTCAATATGCACGGAAGCAGCCGAGACTTCCTTCTCTGTGGCTGCCGTAGCCTCCCGTTCTTGACAACTGCCTCTCGTTGGGATGCTCGATGCTACCTCAATTCTGTGTCCCACGTGCATGTTCTTGGGTTCAGCCCAATCTTCAGCCTTTTCGTATGAAGAATCCTGCGCTGCAACGGCGGCTTGGCCATGTACAAATACTTGCGGGACGTTACCAAACAAATTGTTCTTGATCGTCTTATCTTGTTCTGTTTGAGGTAGGCAGCCCTTCTCTGCGTCGCGCGTTGCGTTGGACGTAACGGGTTCTTGCACCGCCATCATAGAGATGTAGTTCTCGAGAGGAGCTTCTGGCCTCACGCTGGCCTGAGTCGAGGTTGCGGATGTCATGGTGGGCGCAAAGCGGTCGCATCTGCCTTTGTTTCGTTCGATTCTCGTCAGGGACGTGAACGTCAGACGTCTGTCTGCTGCGCCGGCAAGCTGAGCTCCACAGGCTTTGCAGTGCTCACGTTGCCGATATCGGGAAGGTTCGGATGACTGTCAGCTGTAGTCTCCACATGTTCCTCAATCCGCGTGGACCCACGTGGCTCACCGTCAAAAGCAGAAACTTGTAGCCTCGGCAAGACAACTGCCGAGGTCGATGTGCGTGAGCAGCGTTGAGTACGGTCATCTGGATGGGCTAAATAGTTGTCGGTCTTATTTCTGAGGCCGGCAGCCTTCCTAGACTTCAAGGCGGAGCGCAGCTTGTTGAGGGCACGACATATATGTCCTCGGTACGCCAATGCGTCGAAGTAGGCACGTTCCACATCCTCAGGGTCAAGAAGATTGATTATTCCCTGCTCCACCTCATAAAGTGCGCTGTCCTTACTTTGAAGAAGGTCAATGGCCTCTTGAAGGTCGTGAGGAGTCGCTGAGACGGCTTCAAGAAGATCGTTTGCTGCCTTGAGCAGTCTGGCACTTGCGTCGCGAAGGATACGTCGCTTTCGGCGCAACTTATCCATCGCACGCATACGGTCTATCGTCAGTACGAAATCAGGGCCAGCCATGGTGACCTCCGGCTGAGGGCGGGGCTGATCAGCGGAACAACAATCGAAATCGCGGGGTTCTAAGAACCTCAAACCGGAGGGGACGTAGGTGGTCTCCTTCATCGTCGCGTGCGGTCATCCTCCCGGGTTTCACGGCACCAGAAAATATTAACGGAAGAACGAGAGAAGCGAGACCGAAGCCATGGCTGCCCTTCGCGGGGACGATAACTTTACTGACAGGGATTTAAACGATGATGATCATGGTCACTAATGACGCATACCCAGCGGGGAGATTTAACAAGCACAGCGGTCAGCAGCACGACTGCACATCTGCGAACGCTTTTCCGTCCAAGAAATGCAATAGACCCTATGCAAAATGCGGCCCGCCATCTCACGTCGACTCCGGTAACTAGGTCCGCCATTTTGGTACGGTCGTTTGAAACCGAAACCAATTAGCAAAACATAGAAGGCGGGCATTGACCGCTCTTGGTGATGGACTACAATGCCGGAGCATTGCTTCGTGCCGCAGAGCACGCAATGCAGAATTACCGGTTCAAATGGAGAAAAGGTACGTGAAGTTCCACGCTTTTGAACGAACTTTGTGACGCGAACTGTGCCGGCGCGAGCAACCTTTGTGACACGCTGGGCGCGGTGCGCTTGGAGCGAATATTTGTCGTTGGTTCGCTAAGCGCGGGGTTCCGTAGTCGCTGTCCGTATGAAAAATACAGCTGCGTTGGAGTTCTGTGGTCCAGCCTTTGTATTCTAAATGAAGCCTGAGCGTGCGCCGCCTATTCACGCGACTGACAGCGGCGCTCGACCGGGAAAACAGTACCACACGTTGCCAAAATTAGGCTGTTTCTTTACTCGTCCCTGTGGCTCTGCGCCCGCTTCATTTCATTGTTAAATGGTACCGCTTAGCCCCTACACGAGCCTTTATCTTACCTAGGGCTGTAAACAAACTTTTCTTGCCGCACTACGCCGTCACGGCGGAAAATTTCCTCTGTGGCGGGCGCGCACGGTATGGGAGTGTGTACGTTGTTGGTTTCTTTTACGTTGCATTTAGCCGCGTGTCGTTGCAGAAGTGGCGAACGCTGTTTTATGATGATCTAACGGTGGAAAATTCGAGCTTTTGCACTTGGTTCCCGATTTTCCGGGCTGAAAGGTTTGTTGTTACGTCAAGTTAACTTGGTGCCCATTGTCATTCCAGCAACGATGTATTTACTGTCGAATATTTTGCGACTAAAATACACACTCACTCCTCTAGTTTGTCACACGCTGCACGCATGCCTCCGACGTAATGATAGTGGCCATTGATGTAGGTAGCTGAGACAATTTTCAAAATTTATTCAAAAAGAAAACGGCCACAGTTGCATCAGGCTGCCGCGCATCAGCTTCAGAGCTTTTGCGTTTTTTGTATCCACAGTGAAAATCCCAGTAAATTAAACTACTTCGCTGATTTATAGCGCGTGCAGTATAGCAAACTGTGGATATAAATGGAACAAAAAGAAGCATTCGCGCACCCCTGCATGTCGCGGTCTAGTAAACACGACGTTGCCCAGCCTCTGCGTGCTCTGCGTGCTCCTGAATGCTTGCTGGTAGCTCATAGGTGACCCTTCAGGTGCCATGCCAGTCCTTGTTTCTGTCACTGGCGGGGGGGGGGGGGGGGGGAGGCCAGCACAACTGGGGCAAAAAACTCATTCCCAAGGCTACCAAGTTTTCTCCCAAGCGCCTGCACGGCACTTTGTTGCTGCTCGCATTGCTCCTGTACTCGACGTTCATCGAACAGACGCATTGTCGAGGGAAGGGAGGGGCCATTTTATCGCGGGCTTCTCCAGTCAATGTTTTGGACACTCGCTGGCTTGATGCCCTGCTGTCTCGGACGTCCCCACTGTTGTGGCAGCTCAGTGCACGCAAGCTTTGGTGGCGCCTCTTAAAACCTTCGGCTTGCAAGAGGGCGAGTAGGTGCACAGCAGCCAGGATGTGACTCCATGCTCCACTGCAACCCGCCGGGCACTCGCACGATGCCTCCCCAATCGCCCCACTGTCCGTCTCAAAGGTGAGGCACACAACATAGGGCCGGCCACTTTTCTTCTGGGAGCGAAAGCAGCTGCTGAGCACATGGATGAGGCCCAACCTGCAAGAACAGAGAGAGTATCAGTAAATAACACAGGACTAGTCCGCTACAGTTTATGGTAAAGGGACAGAGCAGAAAGAAGTGGCCGCAAGGAACAGACTCAAAATGACCAGATTTGTGTCTTCCTTAACACTGTTGCAAGGGCAATAATCTACACCTCAAACAGCAATGATGTCAAAATTGTTTGTCAAGTTCGAGCGTGCAAGTATCTCTGCATGCTTTGTTAATGCATTTTCAAGAGAAGGAAGTTTAACATTTAAAAACCTCAGCGTGGGTAATGATACCAGTACCCGCATAATCGTGTTCGTCATAACTTAAGCAAGCAATAATATGATTATCTGGAACTCACTTCCAGAATCTTTCGAGATAAACAGGTTAACATTCGGGCTATACCGATGACCCATCGAATTAAAAAAAAATCTTCTAGTTCAGTGAGTTCGAGCTAACGAGGTTTTACAATATTATCTATTCGTGCACACCAAAAACATGCGCTTTTAAACAAACACAACCACCCCACCGCCAAAAAAGGAGAAGAAAGACACACAAACAGATGTTTGCGCAGAACATGCGCAATAAATAATGAAAACACACACAAAAAAAGAAAATTCAAGGCGTATGTGCGCTTTTGTAGTTGACTTCGCCGCAAAGCACGATTGCTTTGCGGCAAACGCGTGGGTGGACGACCGTCACGGAAAACGGCCGCAACCTTTCCGTAAACATCTTCGCCAAAAATCATCCCGTAAATTCGATGTACAGCATTTGAAAATACCTAATCCACCCACTAGCGGTACGGTCTGGCGATTGTCGCTTTCCTCTTTCAGATTTACTGCAACAGGGTCGCCGCTGCGCATTTGCATGGTAAACAACGGTGAACAAAGTGCTATACAAATGCTCATACCGGTTAACTCGCGTCAAGTAAAAAACAAAGAAGGATTTACTTACTGCGAGTCGCACGTGTTTGTCCGCACCGATGAAGGCGAGCAATGCGCCTCGGTGGCTAGGCGGCATGCCCTGCTCCGCTGCCGCTCGGATGGGTCTTTGGCGCGGCACCCCGAGTGGTATTAGTCTTCAGACACAGTCGGCAGCGCAGACAAGTCCTTCGTCCGCAATCCGCGGTCGGGAGCCGGAAACGCCGTCCAGTTTGAGCCATACCGCGTTACCGTCACCTACTCTTCCACAGTAAACAATACGAGACTTCCCGATCGGCGCCCGTACCAATATGGCCGACGGTCTCGTTTACATCAGTGTTGCTAGATCACCAAGCAATTTCGCATAGGGTCTATTGCTAGTAGTGAGATATTGTGGAAGTTTGGGGGGACGCTTACTGCACGGGCACAATACGACAAATAGTCACCTAAAGTACTTCAAATGATAAGTTTAAATAAAAGTGTAAACTGGTTGTACATTATAAACCTTATATATCCCCCCGGCACAGCTGGCCTGTGGCTGAGTGGTCTAAGACGCTAAGTTGTCATTTCGCAAGTCCCAAATTCGAATCCCTGAGGGTGCATCTTTTTTTTTGACACTTGATTTTTCGTTTTCGACCGATGTTTTCTCAAGGGAGTTCACCATTTTTGGGCCGTAACGTTCCCTGTTCCACGAGCGAGTTTGCAGAACGCGCGCAGACTCCCACTGACGCTCTAGCGAGTTCTCGTTAGCGTGCTGCTGCTTGCGGGCAGTGGGCACAGGCCTGAATCAGCACACCCTTGGCCTGGTGCGAACACGCTTTTTCGATACAGGCATGAGTGAGGCAAGCTCCGAATATGAGGGAAAAGCGCATGGCATTTGAGCGTCAGCGGTGGCGCGGAGGGCGTCATCCACTGTGTAGGCCTCGGCTAGTGATTTCTGCGATTCCAAGCCGTCCTGGGAGGCTTATCTCAGGCATTTTACAGCCGTCAATATGGCAGAAGGGCGGTACGGCGAATACTGAGATATCGAGAAGGCCCATACAACGGTGCCGTCTGATGTCAAACATGTTGTTTTACAGAACCGAAACTCAAACTTGTTTGAATGCTAACCTCAAACATCGTCCAATCACGGTGCCATCTCCTCGCGACGTGACAGCTTCAGTTGGTGCGGCCGCCACAGACCGCGCATGCTAGTTTTTTTCTTCCCGCTTTATAAAATATTTAACGACTTCTCAACCGGATAAACGATAAAAAGTGTGGTAATTTGAGCCAGTCTACGCAGTGCAAGCAAAACCGGGAGCTTGACCAATCCACTTCACTGTCCCTTTAGCAGTGTTTAAAATTTTATGCGGAAACGCGCAATATTTCTTAAAATAAATGTTATGATATTTTAGATATTTCTCCTGGGTTCTGGATCATTTTAACAAATTATTTTACAGGCAAAGGGCTGACACATTTATTATATGTAATAAATGCCGCAGACTTTGTTCTGATATAGAATAGTAATGGAGGCAATAACCACTGATGTTTAAAAAGTGTATACATAGCACAAACGCAAATTCTAATGATTTTTGTTAGAACAAATTGTGAACAAAAACATTGTGCTGAATACCTCCTTATTACGGTTTAGAATATCTATATATTATTGATACAGATGTCACAAAAAATGGTTTCGGTAACTGGTATAGTCGAAGAGTAAAAGCTCCTTTCTCAGAGGAAATGGTGTTGTCCGAAATGCCATTTCAAAGTTTGTGTTTTATTTTTTCAAATTCTCGCTTTTTGAGTGAATTCTGAGCAAAGCAGACAATACTACTAGCACAGTGGACATTACGTTTAAAAGGTCGCTCTAATTTATCTAAAAATACACCAATCTTATGCGCCCGAGCGGATATGCAACCGACCTGACGTAAAAAAATGTTCCGCAAGACATGCGCAATGCCATTTAAACTAACGCAGCTCCATTCAGGGAGGCTTGCAGTGAAATACAGAAGACTTTACCTATGTGCTATATTGGTTGTTACAACAATAACCGTTGTAAAAGGTTCTAAAGAAAATAACCGTGTAAATACCAGTGTGCACCACACTAAACAAGCCGTCACTAGGTATTGCCATTAAGGGCCCATTTGGTACTATTTGTAAATGAATTGTTGAACGCATCCGAGGATGCTACGTCGTGGGGACACTCTCCAAGAGCGTTAAACTATTTTGGAACTCTGATAAAAATGCCATTTTAGTCAGTTTTGCTATTCATGCCCCATTAACAAGGGCCGTTACGATATCAGTAACATGGATACAGTAGCTAACACTGCCATTCGAGAACTCCCATAGTCGACGCAGCTTTGGGACTCAGGCCACCGGTTTCTCCTGTAGTCACTGTAAATCAAGTTGTCAAACGATGGTAAAAACAATAACTGCATAACAAAACAAAAACAAGTTAACAGAACTAACATGCTTCAATCTCATTTAAAATATAGGAATTATCAGGAGTCAATTGCAATAATAAAAATATTCTTAAGCTCCGCCTCGAATTTGGTTTCGAATGCCAGGTTTTCTCATGTAAACCATACTAAGCATTCTGAGGCGTGTGACGCTAGTTCAGCTATTAACCTGTGTGTATTTCTCTTCATTTTTAGGTATTTCACGGGGTTCAACGCAGCACAAAGGGCCACCATCTCATCCAGCGCACGATGGCCCCTCCCACCGCGATTCTCCGGCACTTAATCAGCGCTCACCATGGGGCAATACAGAGACTTACAGTCTTTGAATACACGCATACACTTCTTGCGTCACCCTTCTCCAGGTTTCCCCTAAGTGTAGATGGCCCGAGACTTTCTTGATGTTTTCCTATTATGCTTTTCATGTTATAATCCACACAGTCTTGGTTGTGCCCTGGCATAAATATTTTCCCTCCAAACTCTCACTTTTTAAGAGTTAGTTTGAAGGAGATAATGGTGTGATCATTACCTTAACCATTAGCTTGGCACCAGCACTGCACTACAGGCAGTTTTTCGTTACTGTGATGTCAGGAATATTTCTGCGCCTTGCGCTATTCCCGATGCATGCTACTTTGGTTAGGTAATTTTGGAGACATGCTGCATGGTTGTGGATGGCTTTTGGTGGGCGCTGCCTTTCTTTGCATTTTAATGGTATCCTGTTTTCATATTTGTGGTATTGAAATATCCAAGTTCTGGGAAGGGGGCGTCTCGCTCCTGTAAGTGCATTTGGGATAACAGTGTTGACATAATTGAGTTGGTGAATAGGGACCAAACACTTTTTAATTTAACAGCGACATTGGAATATTCAGCAGCATAATTAGAAACATGTGTGGGGTACCGTAGTAAAGACTGTGAGTTAATACCGGGTGATGCGCTCGAACTAGAGCAGTCCTATGATGGTAGCGGTGACTTGTGATGGTTTGATATCCAATCAGTTTAGATTTGGGGATGTTCGTTTCTTGAAGGGCAACCACATCGGCAGGATCATATCCGCGGAAGAGATTGAGCTGATAAGACTTGATTGAACCAAACGAAGAACACGAATTCGTAGCTTACAAGCATGATCATCATCAACAGCACGAATCTTCTCCCCATACATAAACTAAAAAAGCAATATCCCGCTTCCAGCTGCACTCACCCCCAACAAACAGGCACGTCCAAGGACTCTAGGACAACACCTTGACTTCATGAACGCACAGCCCACTGGCATGGAATTGCCGCTGCCCCGCAATTCATTCATTATTTAGGCGTAGGATTTTTATTAGGGGTAGCTCAGTGGGCTAAAACTACTATAGTGGCCGTTCATTAAAAACACGCAACAAAGGCAATGTTTGTACACATACCTGATATGTAAGATTTTAAAGCGCAGACTTTCTGCTAAAATTAGCTTAAAATTTGTGTATGTGTTATAATTCGGACAAAAATAGAAAATAGGCTTGAAAACACCCCAGGAGCATTTCCATGGACACAAACTCCTGCTAAAATGCAACCCAATCAATACGAAAACAATCTATCAAATTCTCGTGAATATATTTGGTTCCAACTAGTCATCAAAAGCCAAACCTAGACAGCTGTGGACATTTTATGCTGCATTCCTTGAACCTCTGAAGAGGACACTACTCGGAAGTGTTACTCGAGCGCAAGTTAATTATGCTAGTTCGGTAATCCGGACCTAGTCCTGCCCACTGGGCGTCTTGGAGACATGACCTCGCCATTGGCGTAAACAATGGAGAACCATACTTTCATGAAAGGCCTAACTAGTCAGGAGCATGAAAGTTTTGGAGAACTTGAAGATTTTTACGTAGAATTGATAAATTAGGAACGACACTTCACATCTCTAATTACGATGATCACGGGACTTGAAATCGCAAACACTTTCAATGTTTCCCCTCCATTTTTAAGCACGCAGGAGCTCTATAAGGAAGTATATGGAGCACAAGGTGTGGTGGGAAAACGCAATTTATTGGTCTTTAGAAGCGGAGGCCGATGGGGAGAGGAGATGCGGACTCCCGCTCAGGAGAATCCGAGAAGGCGCTCGAAGCACGAAGAATGCTTGCTGCCATAATCGCGTGTGCCAAAAAGTACGTGGTCTTATCTCTTTACATACGCGCGGACAATCGGCAACTCAATTATTAAAGTTCTTCATCGTAAACATAGCAGCTTAATACAACAGGACTTGTTAAATCTTTGCAAATTCGAGTTACCGAATTTAAGATGATTCATAATTTAATTATTTCTAATAGAAAAAATATCTCAAGCGTTCAAAAAAAAGACAACGTAGAATGAGGACGGCCAAAACGTGGTGTACAATTTAGACAAAGTGGAAAGTCCTGAGTAGATCGCATTTAAATTAACTGCGTGGGCTCGAAATAAAACTGGTGCATTTCTATTTTGACATGGATGTTATACATACACGCAAACATTCCTTTTGTAATCTTTACTCCGTGGATCACTGAGTGAAAAGGCATGCAAATAGAAAGAATTTTGAAGGCACGTGGTATGAAAAACCGGCAGAAGAGATTGTTCACTCGTTTCTTCGTGTGTGCCTCTACAGCAATATCCATTTCACTGTAAATGCGACTTTGTGCGAAAAAAAAACACTTAAACTTCCGGTTTTGGCATTTCAGTGCACTCTGATTACCCTCCATATTCATTTTAATAGATTTCGAAGAAGCATAACTTTGCATTTTCGACCATTTCGGTCACCGCAGGCCGAAATAAATAGTACGTCGGCCGTGTGCTCACCTGGAATTTAGGGGAATGTACACTACGCACATGTTCGCAGCCGCACCGGGGACGTTGCATGACGTCATCAGATGGTCCGGGGAAGGAAATGTTCACATCAGTAATAAATCGAGCCGACGACAGCGTGGATGGACAGAGCATACTGTTGCGTCGTTGCGCGGGACGCCCGTAGCTTGCCCACAGAATGAGCCTCGTTACATCGCGCACGGACTCAGTGAGAACGAATCCATGGAGGGAAGTTGCAATACCCACGTTATATGGCCTTGCGTTGTCAGAACTACTGCTATCGTTGCTGTCGCTTCAATTTCTCTATTTTTCTAGGCTCTCCGACGTAGCTCGCGGCATTCTTGCGGGCACTTGACGAACGCTGCGATCATGTTGTCACCCACTCGTGCTTGTGGCTGACACGTCAAATTCCCCTGGCGCGAAAGCCGTGTTCGGCCACGCCACCACGCCGAAACAGGTACGCAAAATCGATCAAGTGGCGACTTCGATTCAGCGCCTGCTAAAAAAGCCCAACGTTCGGGTTGCGTGGCGTCACGGCAGAGCTTTTGGCCCCGCGCGTACGGCATTTGCTCGAGCGGCAGCGAGTCTACTTTTAAAATTTTGCTATCCCTATTCTTCGTAAACTCAATTTAACAAGTTGTTCATGTAATTTATGGTGACTCTTTATGCTTTGTCACTTTTTTTCCGGGCTCACCCTATCACACCGGTAAATTACCGTAGTAAATCACACTAAGAAACATGTCACATGGGGCGCTGTGCAACAAAGCGTTAGAAATACGCGCATATGTAGTCCAGGGTTCGACGAAAGTCCGTCTGGTAAGGTGGTAAGTTCATAACAAAATTGCAGTCACTGACCAAGTCAAAAGAATAAAATTGACGTTTCGGATCCCCTACGGAATCCTTGTTCACAATGAGCTCAGGCGAGACGTCGTCGCGGCTTTTTATGCTGTCAAGATGCGGCGTAATGATCATGCGTAGATACCAGGCATATTGCCCTCTGTCCGGTTGATGGTATTTGATGTCGTTTGAGTAAAAAGCGATACAACGAGGAACCTGGTTGTTGCGTTTCTTTTGCGATGATTGTGGCACTTGTACCAGTCAATTTGGTGAATATGAGCTTCCGCGTGTTCTGCGAGAGCATTCGCGGTGACGTTCTTTTTGTTTACGTCACGCTGGTGTTCCTTGAGGCGCCTCGGGAATTTTCCATTTTCACCAACGTATACGCAGTCACAGTGGCAACTCGGGATCTTGTAAATAACGCCAGGGTACTTTTGCACTTCTGTTTTGTAGTTCTGAAATCAGTTTTGTAGTTGCAGCTATCACCTTTTTGGAATTATAGCATTTGTGTACGTGTGAAAGCGCGAAAATTTTTGCTATAAAACTAGCCAAGCTATGTTAAAGCGCAATTAGAATTTTATAGAAAATTTCTAAGTTTTAAACCTCGGTTTTATCATGTCTTAAAGATAAAAAATTGTGATAACTGCTTTGACAAATGCAATCCGCAGGTTTCACGGGTTATAAACTCAAAGTCGGTGTGTAAGGTGCTTCAGTGTTGTTACTTTTTTGTTTATTTCAAGGGAGTGATTTGTGTAAGAAAAAAATATGTGGCTTATCTGGCCTTCATTCCTTTTATCCCCACTTCGAAGATGGTGACTTCCGGAGCAACGTAACCTTTATCTTCTCCACTGGACGAGAAGGCCACCAAGCATTCTTGTGGTGGGATGAGGAAGGAATTTGTCACGAAATGCAATAACTTACCAAACGTATTTTTTTTCTTGGAGGGATTTAGACACCGAGTTTGAACGCAAAGCGAGAACAATTATTAATAGTCCAGCTGCAAAGTTTTGTAGCAAGAGCTAACTGGCCGAGTTTGAGCAGTTTTGCGTGGCTCCTAGAGAGCCGAGCTGCGCATGCGCGAGGAGCAGTGCCGTTACACGGCGCACAGAACATTGCTCGCTGCCCGGCGTCTCTAACACACTACACGCACCCAGTGTCTTTAACGACCTCCCTTCCGCACGTGGTGGCCCGGTCCACTTGATTGTCATGCGAGGCGTGGCCGGGTGTGGAACTGATGAGCTCGTGTGTCGCAGCAGCATCGGCGTGCGCCTGTGGATCCAGCTTGGCTCTGGGGCGATTGGTGACGCGCGCCGGCGTCATAATTGGTGACGCTGCCCCAGCGTAACACATATACATTTGTATACCGTGCGTGTGTCATTGAAGCAGCAGTAAGCATGATAATCAAGCGAATCTTGGACAACCAGGAAAGCTGAGAATAACCAGCTGAACCCTAGCTTATGTCACATGCATCCTGGCATAGTTCAGCTAAGCCACTGTTAATTTTTGCGAACCCTTGGCCCAACCTCCACATCTTTTCTTGTGCTTGACTCAGCCTTGCGTACTTCACAGCTAACCCTACATGTGGTGCCATGATTTGCGTGTAATGTTTGTTGCCACTGCAGCTTCTTCTACTACAATTGATGTTTAAAGACGACCGCAATAATGTAGCCCTTTATAGAGAATGATTTTGAGATGCAAGAATAGTTTCTTCTCCTGTAGCTTACGGAGGTATGTAAATGTGCATAGAACACCGACCAATGCCTGACAAAATCTGCCGGCTTGCCCTTGTAAGAGAACAAGCAAGGTTATTTCACTCACAGCGCTGGAAACTCATAAGAGGTCTCCGCAGCATGCCTGATACAAACAAAGCAGATTGGATGTTTCCACACAGGCCTAAACGCCATTGTTTTAAAGTAAAATGTTTCTACAATGAAAGTAAATTTGACTGCGAAAAGATTCCAAGGTTAGAAATTGGAACACCTTGAACAAACTGATTAAAAGTAACAGGGAACCAAGGAGGCAGTATGTCGATCGATTGGCTCGTCTACGAGGAATTTGCTGTGATTCACCCGCCGCGGTGGCTCAGTGGCTAAGGCGTTGCGCTACTGAGCACGAGGTCGCGATTTCGATTCCCGGCCGCGCTGGCCGCTTTTCTGATGGAGGCGAAAAGCAAGAACGCCCGTGTGGACGAGATTTCGGCGCACTATTATATCCCCAGGTGGTGAAAATTAATCCGAAACCCTCCACTACGGCGCACTTCGTCGTCTACGTTGCGTCGGCGCGTTAAAGCCTACAATCAATCAAATCAATCAATTTCCTGTGATGCCAAAGGGGACGTCTCCGGCACGACGGTGAAGGAGCACCACCAACATGTCCTGTGAACAGCCATCCAATGGTAGTGAGTGTATTTGCACTAGTGAGTTTAAATTTTACATGTTTTATAGTATTTAAAGTATTTACAGTGAGTGTATTTACACTCACTGGCGTCGGACGGCTGTTCACAGGACATGTTGGTGGTGATCCTTTCTGTCTGTGCGGGGGACGTCCCATTTGGAATCACGGGAAAGTCATCGTAGACGAGCCAATCGATCAACATATTGCCTGCTTGTTTTACTGTTATTATGAATCAGGTTGTTCAAGGCGGGCTCTGACAATTTTAATTTGGTACCAATGGAAATTAGGTACATGCATGTAGGAAATCCTCTGCAGATCTTGAAGCAGCGAAATAAAAGAGACAGCACCGCATATCGGAATAGCATTTTGACCGACGATGAATAGGTGTTTTGGTTTTATAACACCCGGTAACACGCGCGTTCTAAGCAAGATTGCTAATATAAATATAGTGTTGTGCGTCACATTGTAAAAAAGGTAGCCTTTGTTTGGCGTGACTGCCTCGGTGATTTTAGAATTGCGGGGCCAGAGATAGCCTGACACGGTACCAGCAGGGATAACTATAACAGCCACCCGTCGAAAAGCTCTGCAATTAAAAAAAATTCTGAAATATTCATTTCGACCTTTATGACACCGCGTTTTCTCCTACACTCTTAATTCAATCTGCTCTCTTTCTTGATACATTTGGAAGGCGCAGACAGTTGGCTATACACTACCTAATATTACCAGCTCTTAGTACATGGACATAACTCATAGCGAGGAAGTAAGGGCACTATAAATATGTTGGTATAGACGAAACGATGACAGATGAGTTCATACCCGGATCTCAGAAATCACATTTCTGTACGCATGCATTCGACAACGTTATGGCCATCAGGAGAATTATAGGTAATGTTTTTAGTCTTGTAGGATAATAACCGCGGTGCATCCTGTATGCCATTGGAGGGAGACAAAAACTAGGAAGTGAGAACACTTTAACTTCCGTTTAGCGTATCCGGTGGCTCCGGATACCACGGGTCCAGTATGCAAATGAACGACAGCTACACAGTGAACGGTGCCCTGATGGATCGTATTAACACTTTGAATATTGCGGTGGCGGTGATATAGCGTCCGCCTTTGGCGTCCCGTCAACCACTTCTGCAGCTGCGAGTTCATCTGGTAAGGAAATGAGGAGATCGCGGGTCGATACGTCTCAGCGATGACAGGCCATCGCAAAAACGTATGGATCCGCGTCTTCTGTGTTCCCCATCAGAGGCGGTGAGGTAGCGTGATTAAATCCTACGTTGCTTCCACCTGGCGACAAACCTGGTCGCTATGATTTACCAAAGGTGACGCGAAACCACACGATTAGACCCTAAGAGGTATAGAAGGGAACGGAGAGGGGTCCTAACAGGCGCCATAAGAAAGCTCTTGCACTCGGGTGAAAACAAACTCAATGCAACGATAGAGCATATCCTAAGCTTTTTCGCATCACCTTGTAAATTATCTGAGAAAACCCACAGTTTTACTTCAACTACATGAGAATGATTTCCGAGAATATTTCGTTTATGACAGCAAGCCATAAAAACGTACATATTCTCTGAGGGTAAAGTAACAGCTGAGCACAACCACGGGCACACCTATCATCGAAGAAATAATGGCTGCGGCTTTGCTCGGCTCACCCTGGATATGCAAAGTGAAAGCTTTGGTTTGCCTGGAAAAAATCTTTGTTACGCGTCATTAATTGTTCATTTAACTGTTTTTATAATACTGTTCTTCCTGGGCCTGCCTTTGTCTACAGTTGGGGTACCGCTTCTGCCGTTTTCAGTGACGAACGGCGAGCCGGAAGGTAGCCGCGGGGTGGTCAGACGCCCCTTGCTGAGGACTTCTAAAAGCCTCAAGCTCCCGTGCAACGCTCAGTGAATGGCGAAGAGACTCGCGCTCATTTGTGTCCAGGATCGCGTGCACGTGCCAAATCACCTGGTCATGCGCAAACAAGCGGCGGAGATCGCATGCACCAACCGGCAGCGGCCTCTAGTAGCGACGAAAGCGGGCGTTGGCTAAGCTTGCCCTGGCGAGCTACGTGACGGACGCAGTGCCAAAGACACGGAGGAGCTGGGGATAAATTGTACGTCACGTTTTCTGGGACGCGGAAGCCACTGTACAAGAATAGCACAGCTTTATTTTAAAGGCCGCTGCTGGTGGCTAGCTTACCCGTGCTCTCAATTACGACCACAACGTGTTAATACTTCGGTCTTATGAGCTACGGTTCCTGTATTCTTCATCCTGCCTTCAAGCAACCCATTTGTAACAGTGGAGCCGTTGTACAAAAAGTAAGTTAGGTGTTGCTGACAAAATAGAAAGAAAATGGCGAGCGCTCTTGAGCGTGTAACTCCCTGTGACCGCCGAATGTTTCGGGTCACGCAATGGGTAAGAAAAAAAAACCTGCACAAACCACCAGGTGAAGCTAATGCCCAGCGATCGTGAGCGTCTGCCTCGCGGCTAGCCTCAAGTCTGTGGCTCATGCAATGGCTTTAGAAAAAAAGAACCTCCAGCACTGTAGCCAAGCGCTACCGTACGTCGTATGCTTGGCATGAAGAACCGAAAATTATATATATATGACGATGTCTACTACCAGAAAAGTGCAAAGCGACGACGAAACATGAATATAAACAATTTCCAGCTTGTACAAATGCGTTGGGATGTGCTTCTCAGTGCTCACGAATAAAGGAATCCTGCAGCTTCGCAATGGTTCAAGTCTTGAGCAAATTAGTGCAAGCTTCCCCAGTTCAGCTGGTGGAATTGTACAATGCTGACGATGGCTGCGTCTACGACCTCCCGTGAAGACGGCGGCAACCTTTTCGGTGCAGGTAACGACGATTACTCGCACCGCGACAACGCAAAGAAACAATGTTACTAAATCTCAAGTACGTGTTCGGCAATTCTCACGTACAACGTTTTCTCCATTAAGTCTTGAGCGTGAGTGAAGCTTCCCTGAGTTTTTTACTTCACATATAAGCGACTATTGCAAGTCTTTCCAGGAAAAATGCGTACTTAAAAACACGTGCGCTCAATGCGCACACTGCACAATAAAAATCCCTAACTTCGCTTAAAGTATCCTTCAAGCGAAACGTACGCAAAAACTAGTTTCTATAAAACAGATTGTTGCGGAACTAGGTGCACCATGTTATAAACATACAGCGAGAATAACATAACCAAAGCAAGAAAACCGACGAGATAATCGCTTATCCCGCAGTCTTTCTCTTTCATTCGTGTTCTTGGCCATGTAAATTTATTATCGTTTTCTCACTTTTTCACTTGTGGCAAATGTGCCAACTCTCCAATCGGATAAGAGAATTACCGGTAATAAAGTTTGCAACAAGCGTATTTCAGACAGGGGACTAGTGATTTTTTTGAAAAAAAAAAACGTCAAAATGTTTTTGTTCTAAGAAACAGTTTGAACACAAGGTTTTGAAGTTTATGAAAAAAAACTTCAAAAAAAAACGAAGTTAAATAAAGACAGCGTAATCCCAATAGCCTAATGTCGATGGGTGCTACTGGGTACCCGTGCCACTCCCTAACTGTTTTCACTGCTACGCAGCAAATGTGCAGTGGTAAATTTAAACCTGTGGGTTTCCAGTTTTAGTTTAAAACGGGTTACGGGTAAAACGAATTGACTCTATTCAAGGGGCGTTGGTTCGTTCAACAACAGCCAAAGCCTTTTATATATACAAACCCCCTCAAATTGGAGCAAACAATCTCGAGTCAACGGATCCATTCTCACAGGCACGGCTCGGGGTTCACTTGTGCTCCAATCCTCCCAGGGCAATTTACGACGGGTGAAGTTGGAGGAGCGAACAACCGCCATTTGCTGCGCTAAATGCTGCAACCACTTAATTTGAAATCTCTAGCGTAGGGCTGAGTCGTTTATACGAATTTTTCGAGAAGTAAATCTCCTCCTCTTTGGGCGTAACAATGGGAAGCAGCATTCTTCTTTCGTGGAGCCCGCGTGCAGAATGATAGACTTACTTGATCCTCAGCGCGTTTCATTCGCCATTTCGGTAAAGCCTGGAAAGAAGGTAATTTAAACCAGATTTTGCGACCCTACCTCTTTAGGCTAAACTAATGTGAGCCTACCACCGCGACTGCCTTAGGTGGTCTCCAACGCCACAATCCTGACAAGGGCTTTGATTAGAAGGGATCAGCTTTGAGGAGGTTCTGCAGATTTTTCTGATGATTGATTTGATTGATTGATTGATTGGATCGATTGATTGATTGTTGATTGATTGATTGATGATTGATTGATTGATGATTGATTGATTGATTGATTGATTGATTGATTGATTGATGTGATTGATTGATGATTGATTGATTTGATTGATTGATTGAGATTGATTGTGGGGTTTAACAAGACCACGCAAAGCAGGCGATGAGGCGCGCCGTAGTGGAGGGCTCTTGAATTATTTGGACCACCTGGGGATCTTTAACGTGCACCAAATATCTCATACACACGGGCGTTTTTGCTTTTCGCGTCCATCAAAAAAGCGGCCGCCGCGGTCGGTAATCGAACCCGCCACCTCGCGCACAGCAGCGCCAAGCTTAGCCACTGAGCCACGGCAGGTAGATTTTTACGAACTCCCCAAACTTCGTCCGACAAAGGCAATAAAATTACGAATTGGCAGTACAAAATTGATGTAACTCTCTTTTTGTCAGTACTTTCGTGAAAACTATGAGATCACCATAGCCACTCCGACGACTCCATCACACAAAGATTTACGTTTTCTAGTCATAATAGGTTCAGAGCATGGTTGAAAATAATACAGTAGTGAAGTCTGCTGTCTGTACATGAGATGCTATGAGAGGTAAATCAACATCTGCTTATTTGTCTGTAAGACTGGGCACTAGCCCTTCAAATT
Source organism: Haemaphysalis longicornis (assembly GCA_013339765.2). NCBI lineage: Eukaryota > Metazoa > Arthropoda > Arachnida > Ixodida > Ixodidae > Haemaphysalis > Haemaphysalis longicornis. The sequence goes on along the minus strand of CM023448.1, from coordinate 678,747 downwards.
TTTATGACGTAAAAGTCACAGCCACAACCAAGACGACAACCAACTGTGAAAAAAAAAATAAATTCCTGCGCATTTCTAACCTGCGGGGAATTTCTAGCGCATTTGTAACCGTGCGTGCTTTTAACCGCGAAGCTGTTAAGCAAATCCTTACTTTTGTGTCCGCAGTTAAAAATACCAACAAATTCCCGAGCGCACGCAGAAAAGAACGGACCTCGCGGAGGCGGCCATGCAGTAACCAAAACCGAAAAAATGCCTACCTTTTGTGTGTGCGTTCCTTGCGACGATCATTTAGCATCCCGGTGCACGTTTGCCAAGCATAGCATAACCAGTTATGGATGCTAGCGAAGATTTGCAAAAGAATTAAATTCAGCATTCGCCGCAATCGTGGCAACACAAAATGAGGGAAGTTCACACTTATAGCAACAATAATGAAGCAAGTGTCACTGCAGCAGCGAAGAAGCAAGTCGGCTGTAATCGCGAAAATAAACCTTCGTGATGGTCGTGAAAATGTCCTACAGCTCCGCTATCTTCCAGTCCTACGCTTAAGCCTGGCCTCTCCTAATGTTTTGCAAAAGTATTGTTACGTGGCAACAGTGCAAAGACAGCACCAGCCACGGGTTATGGTGAAGCGATGTAGTTATAAGATGTCGTTGAACAGAGCTCCCATGCTTGCCACGCCCAACGCAAAGCTTCATTCTTCTCTGGCGTTAAGGCCATACCCATACGTTCTAGTCCTCCCACAATGTTCTTCTGATAATATAGCGCACAAGCAATCAGCCGGACTGTTTGATTTGTGCTCTTTACCTTTTGGAATTGTTGGGAATAGAATTGCAGCCACTGAAAAGAGGCGTCCTTGTATATCGCACATAACTATAAAATTTTGGTGTTGCCAAACGCGTCGGTGGCATCACAGCGTGCAAAACCAGGGTATGATGAACGAGTAGTGCATCCCTTTACGTCTACTCACAATTCACTGAGAAGAACAGAGGGCTGTGAATCTAAATAAACGGAGGCGAAGAGAGCGAGGAAAGGGGCTGAGGTTCTATTTCTCCAGACATCGTTGATCTACAGTTTTGAGTGAGAATGATGGCCCGAGTGAGAACTCGTTTACGAATTCCCGCTTTTTTGAAAATCTCGCTTAATGGGCACGACGCTTTCCGTGTCTTATACTACGAGAATGCTTCATGTGTGAAACTCTAGTAGTCTTAAATGCTTGTCGGTCCAATTCGTAGGGTTCACAAAAGTGAATGGCGTTCTTCTTCCCACGATAATACCAGGTTGTTGTGGAAAACCAGGAGACAAAGGGCCGGGACGTGCAGAGGGAACCATGAATTCTATTTACATAATGATGATGATAATGGCAGCATGCGCGGGGATCGGAGAACATCTTCTTTCACAACATCCTCCCCGCCTCAACAGAGTGAATAAACTACTTGTCCGTCCTGTAGTCCGTTTCACTGGCATGGTCACTTTCTGTGTTCGTCCAGTTTCATCAGGGCAGCTTGATCTTCCAGCGGTGTTTGTAGCGTCGATTGCGCTTCCGACAAACATACTTGTGTGCAGTTCCGGACTTGTCGACAACAATCACAGTTTGTTGGACGAAAGTAAGTTCCTCATGAGTTTCGCCGATTTTCTTTGGGATCAGAAGCCGTCGATGATGATACTTGTGTAGATCCCACGTGCTGGTCTTTATTGTATGCTTCTGCTGTGGGGTCCTTGATTAACAGAGGAGTTTTCTGTTGCATCCGAGGGTTTGTCTGTTTGGTGCGCCTAATCAAGGACTTCGGTGGTCTCCTAAACTTTCCACGTTCGTACAATGTCCAGTCATTGATGCGCTTCCTCAGTTGAACTGCCAAACGGGTCGAGCGCTTGGGAGAAGGTCTGATTGATGCGAATGACGTTTGGCAAGGAGAAAGGGCTTTGGCTCGGTTCTTCAGGCCTATCCTTGCTGCTGCCTTGCGTGCGCTATGTATCCGCTGAAGCATGTCATAATCCGGCCCCGTGGAGTTGCTCCTGGCCGAGTACTGTTGAAGGTGGCTCACGCTGGCATTGGTCTCTGTCGTTAGGTGTTTCTCTGATGCTTCGGACGAATAAATTTACGGTTTTTAGTTGGAAAATCTTCTGCTGAATTTTCACCCGGAACGGCTTCATTAGCGGGGTACTCGATTGAAATGGGCGGTGTCGGAATTGAATATGCGGAGCACGATTACCTGAAGACTTCTTACGAGCGAAGAGTCGGAGATGCCGGATAATACATCAGCAGTACGCTGATATTCTGTTGTGATCCCGTCTTGTAAAGCGCACCATAATCTTGTTCTCGTGTCGATGATAAACTCCTCATATTCAAAGCATGTGTTAAATTCCTCTTCGAGACATTCGGGGGCTGCGTGTGGCTCAAGCTCTTTGTCAAGCTGTTTAAGCTTGGCTTCGTGTTCTTGAGGCGGTAAAGAAGGCTTTTGAGCGCTAGGCCACTGGGCTGCGGGCAGGGTCACTGCGGAAAGGGCTTCTGCTCGAATATTTTTGTATTAGTGCACGAAGTGCCTGTCGTTTTATGGTAATGATTCTGATAGCAGGAAGCTTCAATAAACTGTCCTCTTTTCCCGCGTCCGCCATCATATTCTTCCACAGCGAAATGCGGCTCTCGATTGGGCTCACCCAATTCCACAACACGCGATGAGATTCCTCTGTAGTAAACAGTTCTCATGGACCCTTCGGTATGTAGGCACGTCCGTCGGCATCGGTGCGGTCTCTGGCTTCCATCGTTGTTGAACCCAAGGTCGGATACTTCCGAGTCGTCGAGGGGGTTTCGTTCCCGGGTTTCTTGCACCAACGTTGTGGAAAACCAGGAAGACAAAGGGCCGGGACGTGCAGAGGGGGAAACCCTGAATTCTATTTACATAATGATGATGATAATGGCAGCATGCGCGGGGATCGGAGAAATCTTCTTTCACAACACCAGGGTTGAGACACTGACTGCGGGAAGGCTTTGGAGGGGGGCCTTTGTTTGCCTTCGTTGAGACGGGTTTAGCAAAAGATAGCCTATTTTGAAGGCAAAATAAAACAAATTGTGTTCTGTGGACAGAAATTTATCTTCTCTTGCCATCCGGCGCTTTTTAAGCTGTTTTACTAATCTCGGGCTGTATTTACTTTTTTACTCCTCGCCGTGTCAGAAGATTACGTTGCACGTCTTTCAATCAACTATTATTTCAAACTAAAATAAAATTTCACCACATGTTCATCAATGGTCATGTCGCCCTTCTATTTTGTTCAACTTGTCCCCTGGCGACATTTTTACCAGCCCATCTCCTTTGTCTGCGCCGATGAGGACCCATGTACCCTCCGCACGCTCCTTCTCGATGAAGTTACATTGTTAAGAAAACAAAGTCACACTCCGCAAGTCCAACTAAAGATACTGGTGAACAGAATCGTCTTTCTATCGAAAATCGCCAAAAATGTGTTCCTTCCGTCCTCCGACCATTCTCTGCCCGCTTGACAGGATGCACGTCCGGTTGATTTCCGTTATGATGTTTCTTTTGTGAAGTGGATGGGCTCCACAGGATGGCTGATTGCTAGATGACAAATAGTATTATGGCAATCAACGGCATATAGGTTAAAGTGTGTGATTTTGGCAAATTTTCTGGTAAAAATATGGACCTATATTCCGACTTATACGGTGATTATTGTAAATTTCAATATCCCTAGAAGGGGTCAAATATTTACCACAAAAGTGCTGCGGCCTTCATAACATGGTTTTGCACCTTTGAGTGGACAAACACCAAGTTTGTATAAAAAAAACATCACTAGCTTCAAAAAGATTTTAAGACTCCACTGAGCTGTCAAAAACCTTGTGAAGCTTCAAAGCAACATGAAATACCAATGTTTGGAACAACGTTTTCATGAATAATAACTTTCTAGATAAGGCGATAGCTTTAATAACGGTTGCAGCTACAGTTAAAAAGCTGTTTGGTTAATTCTGTCTTTTGATGTGGGCATTCGTCTAGTGGGAAAGTTGAAAACTTTGCGGTATCACAAAATCTCTATCTCAGTGGCGTTAACTATGTTTTTAGCCTTTTTCCCCCTAAAACATTCGGTATAAAATAAGACGCTGTATAAAATCTTTGAGGTGTTCTTTTAAGCTTTAAACTTACCTAACGTTGATACACAACTAAATTAAAAAAATGAAAGTTCATAAAATTTACACTAGGATGTTTAGGAGTCCCCATAGAACCGAAAAATATAGGAACGGGTGCACGCGGAAACACGCGACAGTAACATGCGCAAAATATACCATCGGAAAAGGGCCGGCGGAATAAGGCCGGCGGAAGGCCGCGGAATAAGCTTTCCTCCGTTTTGACTTTTTACGATCACGCCACGTTGTGTATGAGATGCCCTTGGCATTTCGTTGAGTAGTGAACGAAGCCTCGGGAGCAATGTAGCGTCGCTCATCAACCCCGACCGTATAAAGAATTCTATTTACCGTTATCGCTGACCAATCCGATGCGGCTGCGGATCAGAGGGTTCTGCAGCCCGCCTTGGTTCGGAATCAAGGACAGAGGGTTTCATCGGAATCAAGGACAGAGGGCTGGAGGGTTTCATCTTCGTCGAAAAAAAAACCACCAGGCGCCAAGAATACACTTATACACTGACTGCTTTGCCACTCCCCACGTTTTCCACCAGTTTAAATAGCTCAGGATTCTTTTTTCTACATTCATCTTGATATGTAGCAACTATTTACACTCCGCATAGGTCACAACGTCGAGAGGTTGAAGATTGCTTTCCGAGTGCGACGTGACTTTCACAAACCAAAATGAAAAAAATTTTTCGTGGCTGATTTTTCGAAGATACTAAGCATGTCCTTAAAATCGTGGCAATCAAATCAGAAGTCCTCGAGTTACCTCCTGCATATCTCAAATTTTTGGCCACGTTGGAAAGTGTCTATCAAGCCTGGCATGTTGCTCGTATTGAAAAACAAAGTGATACGTCAAGCTGGCATGGGGCCTCATGACCCTTTCTATTTGTTTCTGCAGTGCACCAGAATCTGGAAAAGTGGTCATAATGCAGACCGAGCCCAAAAAAAGGTTTAGAGGTTGAAGACGATGAGGAGAATGTTGTCTATGTGGCAAAAATATTCACTATTCTAGATTATATCTCTCAAAGCAAAACTGGTGGCGAAACACACCATGAAGCCTTTTATTTTTGCAGCAACCCATTGTTTCAGACGAAGTTTCAAAGGATGCGCAATTTTTTTACGGTTAAACGAAATCGTGCCCTCTGTTAGGTTTTTAAGTTCTACCGACCACACCAATTACGTAGGGCGGCGAACGGTCCGTCTCTAGGCAGCGTCATTGCCGCTCGCTCTGATATAGGTGTATTCTGGCTTCGTGGTTGAGAAGCTACCGACACGCCGACGAAAAGGAAGGATATACTAAGAATGCGCACTACATTTTTTACATACTACGGTTCCGCACCGACAGAGTGCTAACTTTTAACTACTGCTTTACTTCAAATAGCACATATTTAAATTTTCAAGGACAAAAATCACAGGCAAGATATACAAATATGTTCGAGACGTGTACGGGTTTATTGTCCCCAAAGCTAGTCCCGGGGAAATGGAGAATCTCGTTTAAACCGAATGCAATTTATTGTTTAGTAATCCATTGAATAATGAACTGAATAATACAAATGTAACTGTTTTTACATTTAGTAGTAATTGAGTAAGAAGTGATATTTGAGTAAATATTTGAGTGAATGAATCAATGACCTTTATTTAGGAAGAGGCCTGAGGCCGTGGTGTGGGGTGAGATAAATGAGAAGGGGAAGAGTCGTATTACAAATAATGATCACATGACGTTGTAATCATTCAAAATTTGTCGTCCGGTTAGCTGCAGGCACGGTTTGAGGGTTCACACAGGCGCAGGTATGGATCTGTGTAGGACTGTCAGGAAGATTCACATGAGTACAGTCGCGTACACAAATGCTTGAAAAAGGGCTGGCAGTCTTTTCAGCCACGACACAACTCTGCAGAGAGCACATTGCACTGATACCCTTTGCTAGTTTGCTGAAGGGTGGTTTGCCACCCTTTCAAGGGAGCATTTATATTGAATATTACATGTCGTAGTCGTAATATATTGATTAATGAACGCTTCAGTACTAGCGATGTAATATTCAATCATCGTTTGAATTATCTGTAAATTCCTATTTTTATCTGTGTCACCCAGGTAAGCACGATAAACGTGTGCACCTAATTACCATAGTCGCATTTTTGGCAGTTGCTTTATGCACCATGAGAACACCATGAGAATATGCGCCCGGGGGAGACCCAATTAGGTGGTAACAATGGATGTTTAGGGCGCTATTGAGCAAAATTGAATAATGCGAAGACCGGCCCAAACTCCTTCCTTTTGTTACGTCCCTTCTATGCATGCTGTTTAGTTAGACAACAGCGTGGAGGCATAGGCAAAGGTGACAACTGGCACCCTTTCAGTCTCGGCTGGCGTTGTCGTAATCTAATGTACTCGGAACCGATATCGAAGCGCAGAACGAAACGGAGGAGCTTTGCACCTGTCTTCGCTCTAGCACGCGTAATCATTCGAAACGGCAAGTAAACTTCGCGTTCTGTATCTCGGAGTACAAATGCGCTTCAACAATTCTGTTAAACGACACTGCGTAGAATCACGATTTTGTCTAACTTTTCAATACAAACACGCCTACTTACTGCAGCCACTAAAAATTAAATTTTTCATATTTAGTTAATTACGCCGGCGGCACCAATCATTGCCTCGTAATCATTTCTCCCCCTGGAGCGTAGCCTCAATGTATGGTTGCTGTTTGTGCATATTTAAGCGCACAATTACAAAGAAATTTGTCGACTTAAATTTGATCACCCTATACTCTAATGAGCGCCTGCTAAGAGGAGAACGCCTTTCAAGCTATGTGGCCTCCAGGCAAAGTTGTGGAAATTGAAGCTTACGGCCTGTGCCCGAGCCTCAGTGTGCGCACTTTTTAATTTTTTGTTCAATTTTTTTAAGGTAATTTTACTTTTTTTCTTAAAAATGCAAAATTATATGCCTTCGGTCATGTTAGCTTCAGGGCGCAGCTCGTGTCCTTGTTTAATGAATTTTCAAAATCGCACGAACAGGCATGTCACGTGGGACGATGTGGAGTGAAGCTTTAGAAACAAGCGCATGGATCAAACTAATGTCCTTGGGATCCACTGGTGGCGCCCCACCCACCGAGCCAACACGGCAAGTAAAATAAGCGTGTGCAGCATTTGTAAATTAAATTTATAAATTCAGCCTAGCAGTTTCAACTGTACGTTTTGCGAAAATACAGATTTTTAAAATATAGAATATACAGGAACATCGCCTTGAAACCACCTTTAAACCAATAATATACAAATAGAGCTTTTTTAAACCTTCGTATTTTTTTTCGTTTGTTTGGTAAATTGGGAAATGAAAAATTATGCAAATGTTCGTAGGCAGCAATTACATGCATTTTTCTCAGCAACAGTGACATTTGTTTCGTGTTCATGTAAAGCCTGGCGCTCGATCACGTAGCTGAATTGCGATTACAAGTTAATCGCCAAGTGCCTTGCCACAAGGCTCACTGATGACATAAACCCAATAGTCGGTCCGTACCAGGCATGCTGCGTGCGTTTTCGTTCGGCGCAGCTGCACGGCTTTGCTCTCAGAGGTTTGCTAGAATGGTCCAACAATAAAAATCTTTCTGTTTTGCTTTGTAGCTTCGATCAAGAGAAAGATTTCGATACAGTTACCCACGAGTACATTTTCAAACTCTTGCCAACGCGGGCTTAGCAGATAACTTTCAGAAAATGTTTCGCGGTCTATACAGTGGGCCAACTTCTGCGCTTTCCATCCACGGCCGCGTCTCGGGTAGTTTTCCGATTAATCGCGGGGAAAGGCAGGGCTGTCCTCTTAGCCCTGTCCTGTATGTTTTGGCTATTGAACCGCTCATACAGAGACTCGCGTCCGATCCACGAGTAGGTCGTTTTCCGCTGCCGCCGGGTGCCCCCCGCGTCCCTGTTTTCGCCTACGCTGACGACCTGACGATCGTCGTTCCACACGAGAGCTCTCTTTGCTGCACGCTGGACGGGATCGATGGATATGGCCGGGACAGTGGGGCGCGGCTCAACACCGCCAAGTGTTCGGTGATGTACCTTCGAGATGCACCACCGCAACCAAAACATGGGCTACCGGTGGCTTCGGAGGTTACGATCCTTGGTTTTCGCTTCTCCGCTTTTTGTCCCTCCCCCAGCAACTGGCATGGCGCGTTAACAAAGCTACAAATGAAGGCCCGTAATTTTGAAACCCTGCGCTGCCCAGTGACCTCTCGCGCCACGATCGCCCGGAATTTGCTGTTGACGCTGTTGAGCTACATCGCCTCAGTCATGAGCGTGCCCGCGCGAACCAAACTGGAGGCGGAGCGCATCGTGTTCCGGTTCCTCTGGGGCGGCAAGCCGGACAGGGTCAAGAGGCAGATAGTACAGCTGCCCAGAAGCAAGGGAGGCCTCGGCCTCACCGATGTGGGAGTTCTAGCGACAGCGCTGCACGTGAAGTGGACGCGGGTGGCGCTGGGCTGTGACATTCCGCTAACCAGCTGTCTCGCGCCTATTTTCTTAGCACTCGTCTCGGTTTGTTTATGCAGAGCTCCGTCCGCAATAACGTCGTTGGTGCTGGCACTCCTTCGCTGTTTTATAATGGGGCAACTAATGCCCTGTTTCGCCTCCAACAAACGGTTCCCGATATCGACTTATTCGCGTCCCCGCTGAAGGATCTGGCAGAGATACTGTATTGCCCCAGCCTCCCGCCTCACGTAAAGCAGTACACGCTCGTAAACTGGAATCCGAAATGGAAAATAATTCTTGCAGATTTTCTAGAGCCCCGCAGGGCATTCTTCCAATGGCTTTTGGCGCGCGGGAGCCTCTTTTTCTACACTTAGACGCACTCGTGCACCTGTGGGATTGGTTCCGGCGCACCGCAGGGCACTCTGTTTGTTCTGTGGGGCGGCCGAGTCTACGATGCACATCTTTTTGGAGTGCGCAATACCGCAGGCGCTCTTACGCAAAATAGCCCAAATATTTGATCTTCCTGGTATCCCATACGAGACAGTGCGGTTCCTTAACCCACTCCCGCGCGCGGCAATAAATCAGTTTGTTTTGCTCCTGGTGGAATGTTCGTATTAAGTATGGCTGGCCCGCTGCGCTGTCACTCAGTCTGAGCGGCGACCAGGCCTCCATGAAGTACTTGCAAAAGTGCGGAAAGAGGTCTGGTTTCACCTGCAAAGAGAGCAGCGGCGGCTGGGGCCCAGGGCTTCATCTCCACCTGGTGTTCATCGGCAGTAATTTTCTGGGGGGCTGGGGGAACAATTTCTGTCACATACTAATGCTTCTCCCTTTTTGCAGATTGTCACCACGTAAGTATCGCGATAGTAATGGTTTTTTCCCTATCGTACAGGAATAAAAGACGGCAGACCATCGCCCCCCTATGCCCAGGGTAAGGGCCGCCACTCAGAAAAAAATATTACTCCCCCAGCACTCGAGGTTCGGGGGGGGGGGGGGGGGCTACCATGATGGTGTAGTAGGTGTTGAATGATGATGGTTGGCTGGGTTCTGTAGCCCTGGGGTGCGGCACTCATGTGCCAAACCCTCCACCATCTGACAACGGTAGGCGACCGTTTTTGTTCGAAGGTGGAGTGGCCAGTGCGGCCTTCTTTTCGATTTCAATCCAACTGGTTGGTGGTACCTTCCGGAGTGAACTTCCCTCTTCTTCTACACTTACCGCGAATTCGAAGGGCATTTGTCACCAAGTGCATTATGTTAATAATATTTCTTTTGTATTTCTTGGAGCGCTTCAGACACTGAGTTTGAACAAAAAAAGCGAAAAAGAAAAGTGTAAATTGTCAAGCTGCAAAGTGCTCCAACCCTTGGCCCAAGTCCGACTTCTTTTGTTGCTCTTGACTCAGTCTTGCGCACATCTTCAGAGGTTGCACCCATCCGAGTTCCGGGATATGTCTGTAGTGTTTTAGTTAGTACAGCTTCTGCACTTACAATTGATGTTTAGAAACAGCAGCAATATTTGGCGCTTTATAGGGAATCCTCCGAGATGCAAGAATGGCTTCTGATCATGTGGGCATAGGTGCATGCAACAACACCCAATGCATGACAAAATGTGCTGGCTTTTCATTCTAGGACAACAATCACTGTTATGGCAATTATAACACTGCAAAATGAAGACGACCTCCCCGCAGCCTAAACCTATACAATCAAATAAGAGGAGATTATTCCACACCATTCTGACAAGGTTGTTTTAGAGTAGGCGGTTTTTACATAGCAATGAAATATGACTTCTAAATGATTGCAACTTCAGAAATTTACAGCGAAAGAAGCGAAATTAACTCGGGGTTTTCTTACTTCTGTTAGACTGGCCGGGAACGTCCCGTTTCACATCTCGGTAACTTCATCGTGAACGATCAATTGATGGACATAGTAGGAGCTTGTTTCCCTTGTTATTTTGAATCCCATTTTTTACGGTGTGCTCCGACATAATATTAATTTGGTTACAATCAGGCGAACATTTACACGGGGAAATGTTTGTCGACTTTTAAGCAGCGAAACAAAAGCAACATCACCGCATACGGAAATAGCTTTTTCAGCGCAGATGATTACGTGTTTTGGTTTTACGAGAGTAACGGATAACAAGCGTGTTGTAAGTAAAATTGCCGATGCAGAAATTGTGTTGTCCGTCACATTGTAAACAAGGTAGACTTTGGCGCGACTGCCTCGCTGATTTTAGGGTCGCGGGATGGGACAGAGCCTGGCACCGTACCAGCAGGGATTATCATTAAGGTCTGCCCTCTAAAACCGCCGCAGCTAAAAATTTCTGGAAATATCTGGATTCTTTGCTCTGAGGTAGCAAATATGAACAGATGAAGGACTTTTTTTCGACCTAATGACACCGCCTTCGCTCGTTCACTCTTTAACCGCCATTGTTTCTTTCGCGCTAAAGATAGAGGGCGCAAACACATGGTTCTACGGTAATAATATTATCAGCTATTCGTTCGTGGAGACAACTCATTCTCGCGATGAAGTGAGAGCTCATTACAATAGGTTGCAATAGACGAAAGGAAGACAGCTGAGCTCATGCATGGTTCTCAGGTTCCACGTTTCTATAGGGTTGCATTAGGCAGCTTTATCCCATTAAGACAAGTAATAGTAATGTTTCGAGGCATGTAGGAAATTAATCGCGGTGTTTCTTACTGGCAACTGGAGGCAGAAAGAAAGTATTAAATGAGAACCCGGAAGCTTCTGTGTAGCGTAGCCGCTGGCTTCGATACCACGAATCACTAGCACACGAAAGAAGACTACGCGGTGAGGCGTGTTATGGAGGATTTCGTGGCCTTTTTGATTATTGCGGGGCCGGTGACATCATCATCATCATCATCAGCCTATCTACGTCCACTTCAGGGCAAAGACCTCTTTCATTATTCTCCAAATATCCCGGTCCTGTGTTAAGTGCTACAAATTAATCCCGAAAAACTTCTTGATCTCATCTCCCATCTAAGTTTCGGCGCCCCGCTTTAATGTATGCATTTTCTAGGGATCCAGGATGTTACCCATAATGACCAAGGGTTTTTTTGCCTTCGCATTACATGCCTTGGACACGTCCATTTCTTCTTAATTTCTACTAATGTGTCGTTAACACGCGTTTGTTACCTCAACCAGTCCGGTCTCTTTTTGTCCCTGAATGTTACGCCTATCATCTTCCGTTTCAACGATCGGTGATTCGTCCTCAATTTAAGTTGAACCCTCTACTTGAGCCTCCAAGGTTCTGCCCCGTAGGTGAGTAGAGACGAGACGGAGCTGCATACATTTAATTCTTCTTCTGGCAATTTGTTTGTCATGGGCAGCGATTTCAATGCGCACACATACATTGGGGAGCCAGAGCTGACGCATTTCATGGCACAAACCTAGTTCATGCGATGGAGGACAATAACTTCACGCTTATTAATGACCCCGACTGTGCCACACGTATTAGCCAACATGTCCGCCAAGGCGATGCAACAACGGACCTCACTTGGACAAATAAGCCTAAATACATCGCTTGGGAAATAGTTGCGGATACGAGGGGGAGTGTCCATTTTCCCATCTTTCTTTCGGCTCCGTGGTCATGCCAGACAAACGGAAAAACACTTTACAAGCGTCTTTTATTGGGGCAGGTTTGGCGACACGTTAGAGGCTACACTCCTCGATACTTTATACGACGGGTCAGAGGAAACCCTTCGCAACAACTACTACACACGATGAACAAAGCCAAGCGGTTGGCCACTGGGAAGTTATACATTACGGAGGGCTCCCCGGCGCCACATGTTCACCTCGCCAACTTATGGAGCCAACGCCTCGATACATTGCGCGAATACAGAAAGAAAGGAAAAACATCTTGGCTCCGGCGTCGCCTCAACCACATAACGGCTGAGGCACGCGATTTACGGCTAAGCTTTCCTCGGAGAGGTGGCGTGGCTTCTGCTCGCGTTTTAATGGTAATATGAGTTGGCCCCGAATATGGCACCTTTTTCGTAGCTGGCAAGGTAAATCAAAGAAACGTCTTGCTGCCAAGCAGTCGCCCTTCGCCAGCAAATATCAGAAGCTGAGTTGGCGCTCCAGGCGGGCGATGTATTTTTCCCCCAGCCAGCGACTTTCCCGATCCGGAAATATACTTTCGGAACTCAGCACCGGAAAAGTCCGACTATAATCTATCTACAAGACAGGCAGACAAAGATCAGCCATTTTCTATGACCGAGCTCCACGCAGCTTTGGCAAGGGCGAATCCTCGTAGCGCCACAGGCCTGGACAACGTCACCGTCGCAGAACTCCGGAACCTCCCAGAATCTTCCTTACGCCTTCTGTTAGACGGGATTAACCTGGTTTGGATGACCGGCACGTTTCCCGATGCCTGGCGTGACTCCCTTGTCAAACCCAATCCCAAGCGCTTAAAACCTCCGAATGACTTTGCCAATCTCAGACCCATATCCCTTACGAGCAACCTCTTTAAAGTGGTTGAACGCATGGTTCTCGAGCGCCTCAATTGGCAGCTTGAGAAAACTGCTACGTTTCACTCGCACCAAATCGGCTTCCGTCAAGGCCTAAGCACGCAGGATATTCTGCTCATGCTGCATCACCAGGTACTCAGTGCTCACTCAGCAGTACAGGCACGGACTGTGGTGGCAGTGCATGTCCGTAATGCATACGACTCCCTCCCACACAAAGCTGTGATAGAAAGCGCCGGAGTTGCTGGAGTACGTGGACATACACTGACATTCACTAAACAATTCCTCTACCATCGAACCTACAGAGTGCAACTGGGAGAATACATCGGACCACCTTGCCCAAACAGGGTTGGAGTACCCCAGGGTGCAGTCCTCTCGACTACTCTCTTCAATCTCGTTATGGCACGTCTCCCACCCTTGCTTGACGAAATTGCGTCATTACATTTCGCCATCTACTCTGGCGACATTAGCATTTTGGCTACGACAGGAGCACCTGGAGAACCGGAACACACGTTACAGCTTGGCCTAGATGTCATTAACACTTACCTTCAGAGAATGGGAATGACTGCGTCTGCGGAAAAAACTGAATACGTTGTAGCTGTAAATGGGCCATTCATAAAATAAGGCTATCCGCAACTATTTTCTCTCCATGGCAGGCCAACAGATACTCAGGAAACCTTCCATCAGGGTACGAGGAGCATACATTGACCAAGATGGTAAAAGCACGACCAGGGTAAAGAAAGTCACCACGCAGTGGAAGTCCTTGCTGCATCTCAATCGCCGAGTTACAATTATAAATTGGGGTACGAGAGAGAAGGAGACGCGGCAGCTCGTACGAGCTATAATCAATTCCCGCGTTCTCTACGCTTACAACTACAATGTCCTTACCCGCCGGCCGCAAGAGCAACTCGAGATTACCATTGAGGCCATACGAATTGTAACCGGGTTGCCAAAACTGCACACCCTTAAGTGAGCTTTAGGCGCATGCTGCGATAATTTGCTGTCGGAATTATCAGATCAAGCCCTCTCAGCCCAAAAGAAACGCCGTAGCACTACTAACTCGGGACTATCCATCTTAGAAGAGGTTGGGATTTTACCCACTAAGGTTGTTGGTCTACCCTGATCACCCCTCCATGGACTGCGAGCATTCCCTTGACCAATGGCAAGCCGCTTTCTCGTGGCGTGGGACCTCTGCCTCGGAATTCAGCAAGACGGCGCCGCTTTGCCAAGGTGCACAACTTCCGCGTCATAAACAAATCGCCCTTCACTCCCACCATCATATACACCGGCATGGCGGTGACATCGGTGCCCCCACGAAATGATACTGGTGAGGAGGACGAAAGTGGCCTAGTGCACGTTTGTGCGGTGGCCTGGGTTGACACCACCCATTGTGTCGCTAATGCGGGGATCCTTACTTGCCGGGATCCTTACGGGGATCCTTATGTTTACTTGCCCTCCTTCATGCTGCACAGTGGTGAGGAATACTGTCGAACCAAAGGACGTACCACACAAGCGTTTGCTTTTCATTGATTCGGTTGGCGCATACAACATCTGCATGAGAGTGAGCAGAGCTTCGTCGTCTATCTGGGAATCCTCGGCACTTTGGTTGCAGTTTTCCTGGATTTGCATTCCTACCTCAACATAACCGCCTCCATTTCCTTGGTACCCCCCCCCCCAACTCGGGTATTGAGGGTAATGAGTGGGCTGACAGCGAGGCACGAGATACGGCTAGAGAACGAATCGCGCTGACAGCATTGCCCATCGGTAATGCGAGCCTGCCGGATCTCACTGCCAGGAAAGCACTCGCACAACAGAAACGTCGATGGATACTCCGGCGCCTTCGTGAGGATATAGAAGACCGCACCGAACAGCATCAGCGCCCGGTTCCTCCCATGCCGGAGGGGTTACGGCGGGCCACACACACATTGGTTCTCCGCCTTGCCACGAACACCGCATTCTCCCCCTCACTTCGCCAAAATTTTATGGCAATGACCCCGCCGAAGGACTCTACCCGCAGGGTCGCGTGCCTGCAACGGCTGCACATTTGGGCTGGACTGTCAATATTAGGTGCTCTTCCGGGATCGCACGTTCCATACGCTCCCCGAGGACATTCTCCCGACGATGTACGTCGACTGGGAACTACCTTTAACGCGGGACATCACCACGTTCACTTTGTTATGGACCTCTCTCGCCGCATTTGTCTATGCTACGATGGGCCAAACGGCATAATGTGTAACCAACGCAGACACTCACACCATGCCACCCGCCCTACCTGAGGGCCCAACCACCCTCGCCGGCCAGCAGTGATGCAGACAGCAAGAGTGCCTCCGTACACGTCTCAAATAAAACACTTATTTCTCCCTCTGTCTCTCTTCAGGGACAATGGTGGGCTGCCATTCATTAACTGAGAATGTCTGCGAATGCACTCCACCCCATTCTTGTCCTTTTGATTAGTTGCGACTCATGGTTGGGATGCGCGTCAGAACATTTCATAAGTAGAAATATTGTGTTACCGCTTCCAATACCTCGCCACCTGTCTCCAATCACTGTGCTTGCCCGAGGTTATTGATCAGTACATAAGCCTTCTGCATTTTATTTTCAGGCCCACAGCTCTTCTCTGTTTCTTCAGTGCGGTAAGCATGCATTGCAGTTCCTCCCCTGAGTTAATTAGCAAGCCAACGTCGTCAGCACATCTGAGGTTACTGGGGTATTCTCCAATGACTCTTACTCCCACCGTTCCCAATCGAATGTTCTGAATACTTGCTTTAAACCTGCTGTGAATAGCATTGGAGAGATTGTCAGCTTGTCTGGCTACGGCCGTTATTTCAAGGACTGCCCACGAGTAGTGTGCTCCGCTAGTCAGGACAAACGGAGAAATAGGCCAACCACACTCCTGTACCAGACCTTTACCGTCAGCATCAACTCCTTCCCATACCGACTCTGACAAAAGATACCATGACCTCGAAGAAAAAACTGACTCAACCACAAGCCTCCTTTGCGGACTACCATTCAATCCACCATCGTGACAACCTTTACCGGAACCGTCGCCCGCCTACTTAAATCCCTGGCTTCCCGCCTCACCAACCCAGATCACATCATTTTTTGAAACTAACTCCAGTCACCCCAGGAACAATTCGAACGCATCGTTCACTTGGAAAAGCTATGCCCACTCATAAAAAGCCAAGGTGACTTCTTGTGAGGTCACCCCACCTAGCAGTTACCCTGAGCCCCTCATCTAACATATCTACCAGGCCTCCAGCGTCCCACCCATCTCCCTGAGAAATGACTATTTGGCAGTGGCATTTTCGCACGTTATGAAAACAAGCAGCACTCCTGACCCTTCTAAGCCAACTTCACTCGCCCGATGTGATTACTTTACAAGAAACGGGAACACCTAACTATCACTTCGTATTACATCGCGTAGACACATTCATATTAGCCTCGCACCTCCATACTCGTTCATGAATCAGACACTGCACAAGCACACACACTTCCCATTAGTTGGGCAATATACCTTCATTGAACTCATCCCGCCAAAAAAACTCTCACCAGTCTCTTATTCTTAGTATCTACAATCCCCAGCAGAATTCCTTAGCTTCTATAAATTCCACCCATCAGAAAAGATAAAGCTACGACAAAACCTCACCGCCTATCTTTTTGGAGACTTTAACGCCCCTAATACTGCATGGGGTTTACCGAAACCCGTAAAAAGAAGTGCAAATGCAAAACGCTGCCAAACAAGCTCACCTCATGCTCTGGACCGACGCCGCATCCCTCCCCCCCCACATTACGTGGTACGAGATTCCACCCCCGACCTCACACACACTCACAACATAACACGGGCCACTTGGACGCGCCTCGATGAAACATTAGGCAGTGGTCATTATATCATTGAATTCACCATCAATCACTCACTCCACATTACTAAAAACATCGGCCATGCTCAAGTCACACGAATGGAAATCCTTTCGTGACTCGCCTCTCCCCAACACAATTAAAGACTTGTAACATATACCCAAGATATCCTAAAACTGTCCAGCCCCACACCCGCACCCTAGCTAAGCTATAAGAGACGATCACCTTTCGGTTGGCATGCGCCTCCTAAACTGAGGGATGTCCACCTGGGGCTTATCCACCGCTGGAAAAAGAAAAACACAACAAAAACTCAAAATTACTTATCGCGAGCATAACACAACAGGCAGCCGACTATGCTCACACCTTACACAAACAAAACTGGACACAATTTCGTAACTGCCTTCAAGGAACTCTCAGCATTAGGTCTACATGAAACATCCTCCGCTATATGCTGGGTACTAAGCCCAGCAAAGCAGACACCTGCCACACCATCCGTCTCCTAATCCACAATCACCACCTCAATGAAACTCAGCTCCACGCACAACTCCGCACGGAATACGCAGACCACGCAACAAAACCACCAAAGGTTCCACCTCGCAATTGCCCAGGAAAAAAAAATCCTGACCTTGACGCGCCCTTCACTCTCATTAAACTCACCTTCGCCATAAGCAAACTCACTCCTAACACCGCACTAAGCAAAGACCGAATACACAACCAACTACTCTGTAACCTCAACCCGAAATGCACAGCTGCACTTCTGACTATTTTAATAATTTCTTGGCAACCAACTATCGGCCCCCATCAATGAAACATGCCGAAACCACGCTCATTCCGAAACCCGGGAAGCCAGTCCCCCAGAAAATCTTCGTCCCGTATCTTTACCATCTTGTGTAGGCGAAGTTATACGAACACATAGTTATAATCGGCTCACAGGGTACCTCGAAGAAAACAGCTTTCTACCTTTTACCATGTTTGGCTTCCACGTACACCTATCCTCGCAAGACGTTCTGTTACAGCTAAAAGACGAAGTCCTAACAACGCTGAGCTCACAAACCAAACGCGCTATCCTAGCTCTGGACATTAAAGGAGCTTTTGACAATGTATCACATCAGGCTATACTCGAAGGATCCAATTAACTAACTGCGGCACACGTATATACAATTACATACAAAATTTCTTACTGATCACACAGCCAACCTCAACCTCGGCCCCATTCGCTCCATCTACTTTCGAGCCCGACCGCGTGGTACACTCCAGGAGTCAGTATTTCCCACTCCTCTTTAACCTTGCCCTGCTACAACTTCCGCACTTCTACAACAAATTTCACACATACAACACGCACTTTATGCAGACGATCTCACTATTTGGACACAGGGGGCTAGATTTGGAAACCACAAGACGCCCTCCAAGAAGGCCATTTACACCACCGACAACTACGTTACAGCCCGCGGCATCAATTGTGCACAAAAAAATCTGCCCTTCTTGTCGTCCAAAAACGCAAGCAAGGCCATTAGGGACAACCCCTCCCAGACCTAAACTTAGCCTACATGGCCCTCCCATCCTAACCTTCCCTACGATTCGTGTTCTGGGACTCACTATCCAATCATACGGCGCAGGCATTTCAACCATTCATAAACTACAAGAAACATTATTACAACTCACACACCTCATCACACGCATTGCTAATCGCCGACAAGGAGTGAAAAAAATGACCTTGTGCGCCTCATTCATGTCCTACTAATTAGCCGCATCACCTACGAAACTCCATATTTGGCTCTCAAAAATAGTGAAATCCAAAAACTCGACATAATAACCCGGCAAGCCTATAAATTAGCACTAGGGCTACCGCCGACCACTTGCTCTGCCAAATTACTGCAGATGGGACTTTAATAACACCTGGGAAGAACTTCGAGAGGCTCATCATGTCAACCAGATCGAACGGCGTGCAAGCTTTCACACACTGGCTGTCAGCCTCCTTCGTCGCTTCGGACTACCAACTACCTGCAACCCATCACCCCCACCAACGCATCCCTCTGCAGCTACGCGATTGCATCTCCGTCCGCCCCAGTACCCAAGCATATGCGCCCCCTTCTAACCAGGGCCACCGACAAGACCGGATTTGAATCGCTTCGCAAGATTGCTTCAAGTCAAGCCAGCGAGACTTCCGCTATGTTGACGCCACCAGATATGCCGATAAACCATGCCTTCGCAATTTAAACATTAGAACTACTGAGGAATTGAACTGACTTCCTCAACAGTAATTGGCAACGACTCCACAACTGCAGAAGAAATCGGAATAGCACCCGCAGCCACTACATCTGAAGTACATTATTACCATAATCACAGATTCGCAAGCTGTCTGCCGCCATTACGACGCAGGCCCCATTGTTCCCTTAGCCCTCCGCATTCTACAGTCCATCCCTAACCTTCCTCTTCTATACATTCTATGGACTCCGGGACACGATTCACTGGAGAGGAACGAGGCGGCTCATGCTGCCGCCCGCGCGCATATCTACCGGGCGTTCCCCTCCAACACTCCAGCATCGCCGTCTGAAGCATGCCATTCAGTACCTCGAAAGTTAAAAGACATCCTCGAAGCAACACCGTCTCGTAAGGCCGCATCTTTCCCCCACCCCACGACAAGTTGGCTAAGGAACAAGCCACCACCTACTGACCGCATTCAAACCTACACCTACTCGCACGGCACACTCCTCCACGCCATCCACCCCACCTCCTACTCCGTCACCTGCAAGTTCTGTCCCCAATCTTGCATATTCTACCATATGATTTGGGCGTGCTCCCACACACCATCGTTCCCACCTATTCCCTCTCCCAACCCTGAGCAGCGGGAAGGCTTGCTAGCCAGCCCGGACCCCGGCGATCATCTTCGGCTGATTGACAGGCCTGCCAGGCAGCAACCGCCAATGTATCAAGATCTAAGTTCACGTAGCTCCACACAAGCGTACATGTGACGTTTCTCCAAACTGCTACGCTAGTAGAGAAAAGGTACGTTAGTAGAAAAACCAAATTGAAGTCGTGAGAAGATCCAGCGAAGTTAATATAGGTACTAAGGAAATAAAATCAACAGAATATTTTATCGTACATCGTAAAACCAGGGTGCGGGAAGCACTTTTGCACTCGGGGAGCCAGCACAGCGGTCAGCAACACGAGGTAACAACTGCTAACGTTTTCTGTCTGTGAAATGCAGTTGCTAGACATGAGATGTTATGGGAATTAGGGCATGCTGTAGCACAGATCGTGCATGCTGTGGATCGTGCTGTAGCCCGATCTCTACAAAAGAAATAGTCATCTAACAGCTTGAAATTAAAAAAAACTACGACAAGTAAACTGGCTATACTTTATATGCTTCATACTTTGCCACCCTGCCACCCTTGGCCAACCTTTGGCAACCCTGGGGTATGGCCGAGTAGGTCTGAAGCCCTAGGTAACGTGTTTTCGGAATGGCAAGTTCTAATCCCCTAAAATCGATGTTTTGTATTGTTTTGCTCTTTTCAAGTTCAGTTAAATTTTGGTTTGTGCACTGGTTCCTCCTGCATTCGGCTTTTGCGCTGAACCAATGCGTTGCTCCATGAGAGGGTTCTCAGAACGCGTGTAGAACGACATTGACGCGCTGGCGAGTTTTTGCTAACGTGTTGCCATAAGCACCCACTGCTTGCGGGCACAGTCCGGAATCAGCCGACATTGGCCTGCATTCAATAATAATCTTTGAAATCAATCCAATCACGTAGCTCCCTTGTATTGATTGTACTGCTGTCAGTTGGTGGGTCGCCGCAAAAGCCGCACGCTAGTTTTTCTTCTATAAGGCTTTATAAAAACAAATACGCCTTGGCTCCCGGATAAACGATGGAAAGTATGCTTATTTGAGGCAGTCTACGTCCTGCAAGGAAAAAAAGAATCTCGACAAATTCACATCAGTGTCACTTTAAATCAATGAAAAATGGCCTGGATGTGTATTTCCTTCGCTTGCAAGTGGTGTCCAGAGCGGCAATGTTCTGCCCACCCTGCAATGTGGACATCCTCTCCGCTATGCCGTTCTACGCATTGAGCTCTTCCCTTCCCCTTGGCTTCTGTTATCCTGATGCTGGGGAGGTTAGCTGAATGGGCCTAGCCCATTTTGTAAGAGAGGTAATTTGCACGAAAGCGCAAAATATAAGAAAATGATCGAACCCCCCGCGTTACATATGGTCGGGTGATATGTGCGAGAAGCTTCGCAACTAAGCCTCGTTTGTCATTTCCCGCAAGGAGTCTCCTCACATGATTGCGGGTAGGTCATTATGCGCGCGCCGAGATCTGCGAATGCCTAGACAGCACGCATGCGATGTAGCGCGCTTGGCGCGGTTCGTCCTGCATACGCAAGGCAACCCAAATGTTTGTACCGAGAAACTTTTTGTGGGCCTGTAAACGAAGTTATTTTTTCATGGCTGCAGAACACGTTATATTTTGTGCACTGAAAGCGTAGGCATGAAGCTATGATCTCTGGTAGCTTCTCGAACGTCATGGTGCACTGGTTTTTTCAAAACCTCGAAGATATTGTAACAAACGCACCTTAAACAAGAAATGGCGCATAGCAATATGAGCCTATCATCTAACAAGGAAGGAAATGCGGGCGGGTGTACCCTTTCCCGTCCTGTGAAGGCGGGCGTATAGTAATGTTGAAATGGTGTTTCAATCTGTCATGATTCATGCCTTTTGTCCTGCGGCACCGTACACTATTTCCGATCGTTATTGAAGGAAGAACAGAAATTTACATTAGGTATTCCAAAATTATTCGATAACCGGGGGGTCCTAACGGTTATTAGAATTAGGTCATGCTGTGGGTTGGTAAAAATTGTGATTCTCAGTGCTATTCCTAACTCTCAAATATGTTAGACGATCCGGTTACGTGTGGCGGCCAGGCTATGTTTCAATGTACTGAGGAAGGCCTGGGTCCTAACCCGCACAGCATCTAATGCATTTGTTAGCCCCAGACTGATTGTGAGGTTGACGCGCCAAAGTTGCACTCGGGCTATGAGGCGCGCCGAGTGAGGGCCTCATTGTGTTTGACCACGAGGGAATTTTACGTGGCCGAATCCTGACAACCGGGCGTTTCATTTGTCGTCTCCATAGGAAGCGTCCACCACAGCTGGGATGCGCCTTTCTAAGCACCTTCACTGCCACAGCGCACCCACGTTGCATGTGTGATGTCACTGCGCGCTATATTCTATTAAGCGCCTGTTGTAAGGCGCTCGCCGTTCTGGCTGTGTAGCGTCGAGGTTCAGTGGTGGGTATTCGAGCATGCGGCCTGTGCACGACCCCAGTCAGAGTAGCTTTATTTTTTCTGTTCCCATGTTCTTGTGAAGTTATTTACTATTTATTTTTAATATTGAGCATTTTATATGCTTTATAATATTATGATAGGGGCGCAGCCTATGTGCAAGTTTAGTTAACGTTTTAAATCGCAGGAAGAGTTAGACGCATTTATATGTTAACAGGTCACGTGGGTAGCCCTGCATAGAACGTTAGAAATACTCGCCGGCGACCAAAGCACTGGCCTTGAGACCAACAGCACAGCCCAACCACAACAGAGAAAAACACTACGGGTCAGCAAAACCAAAATTACAAGTTGCAGCTGAAGTTTATCAATTCAATTTGCTAATTTTTTATCGCATTTTCAAAATATAGATTTTGGCAATATCACAAATATAGAAAGACTCTGTAAAATATATTTCAATATAACTTTCGTAATTTTAACCTTGTTATAAATTTGAAGTTTTTGAATTTGAATTGTACCAATTTTGAAAATGACAATCTCAAAATATTTAACTGTCGGCGTTGTGAAACAACAGTCTATCTTCTGTTGAGCTTGTTGAGTCTTGAGTATTTTGTGCTTGCACGGCAAGTTGTCTGTTCTGGAGATGTAGCTTGCCAGACCTTCCAATTTCTATTTTACCAGGGGGGGTGGTAACTGCCCGAGTGAAGTTACCCTCTTCTCCACTGAACTGGAAGGCAACCGAGCATTCTTTTTGTCGGATGAGGAAGCAATTTGTCTAAAAATGCATAATGTTAGAAAAGTTTTGTTATTGTTGGGGTGCTTCAGAAACTGAGTTTATACCCAACGCGAAAAATGTCCATAGTTTTCAAGCTGCGAAGTGTTCTGCCCCTTGGCCCTACGCAGGCAATCTTTTCTTGCGCTTAAGGGTCACCCTTGCGTACTTTTTCACAACTAACACTAGTACGGGTGCCGTGATTTGTCTGCATTGTGTGTTGCCATTACAGCTTCTGGATTTACAATTGATGTGTAAACACAAACATCCATATTGTGGCGTGTTATAGGGAACCCTGCCGAGGTGCAAGAACAGTTTCGATTTCCTGTACCATAACAAGGTACCTAAATGTGCATATGACACAATCCAATCCGTGACAAAATCCTGCCGAATTTTTACTCTAGGAGAACAAGCATTCAATAACAAGGTATTTCCTCCAACCCCACAACCTGATAACGTTTTTTTTAAGTATAATGTTTTGACAATGCAAGTAAATTTGACTGTAGAGATATACGAAGGTTATAAATTCTACTTCGCAAGAAGCTAACACACACTCACGGCCGTGTGACTGCAGTTCACAGGACATGTTGGTTCTTCATCGTTAAGCCGGGGACGTCCCTCTTGGAATCACAGGAACTTCATCATGGACGAGTCAATTGATTCGCATATTAGCGGCTTGTTTCCCTCTTATTTGGAATCGCGTTGATTGCGGTGTGCCCCTAGAGAAGTTTATTTTGCCAAAATGGGAAGTTCGTTCATGCGTTGAATGATTTGTAGATTTTGAAGTCGCGAAATAAAAAAAAACCATCAAAGCATACCGAAATAGCATTTTCACCGTAGATGATTATCTGTCTTGGTTTTACAACATATTGCGAATAGACAAGCGCAGTTGAAAGTAAAGATTGTGGTGTGCGCGTTCACATGGTAAACAAAGGTCGGAACTTTGGCGCGAATGCATCGGCGCTGATTTATAGAATCAAAGGGACCATACAGAGCTGACATGATAACCAGGAGGGACTGATATCCAAAGTAAGCCCTCGAACAAGTCCGCTGTTAAAGAAAAGTCAAGAAATCTCAGGATTGTTGCCTTGTTGTCCGCAAATGTTATAAATTGCTGAGGAATTAGTCTGGACCATAAAATTAACAGTGTTGCCTCCTGCACCCTTTAAACAACCGCTGCCCTCAAACTTGCTTATTTTAGAAGGCGCAATCACTGTGGTTCCTACAATATTAATAATATCAAGCCTTTCGTAGCGTCAAGACCCCCTCATTGTCGCGAGGAAGTAAAAGCAAAACCGTGAAAATATGTGTCGCATAGATGAAAACGAAGACAGCTGAGTTCATAACCCCGTTCTTAGATATCAACATTAGGTTTGTAGGAATTCATTCGACAGCCTTAACGGCCATATGGATAAGTATTATTAATATTTGCTAGGCCTGCGGGACAGTAATCGCGGTGCTTGGTGCACGCCATTGGAGAGAGAAAAACTATGAAGTCAGGGACACCTGTGGTTTCCATTTAAACTTAGCCTGCGGTTCTTGATTCCAAGTGGTCACTATGCAAAAGAACAACAGCTACCCAGTGAGCCGTGTTATAAAGGATCGTGTTGCCGCCGTTGATTATTGCAGTGACGGTGCAAAGCGTCTGCCTTTGTCGTCCTGTCCCAGCTTTTGTCAGCGGTGAGGTCATCTGGTTAGCGAACATACGAGGAGATTGCGGATTGATAACGTCTCAGTAATGGCAGAACAATCCTAAAGACGTATTGATCCAAGTCCCTTATGTTTTCCATAGTGGCGGTGCAGAGAGCGTGATTACACACTATGTTGGTCTCACTGGGTGGCAAACCTGGTCTCTGTGATACTAAGGGGCCACGAGGAGATAATATTAGAGAACCAGGGTGTATTGAAGGAGCGGAAAGTGGTCAGAACAGACGCCATAAGAAAGATGTGGCACTCCGGTGGAAACGAAAGGAAAGCAACGGTTGTGCACATGCTACATTGTTCAGCATAACCTTGTAAATTATATGTGCGGCTACATTTTAATTTCAAGCGTATTTGAATGATTTTTGATAACAATGTGGTTTTTAATAATATGGTGAATAATAATTGTTTTATTCTGCTTGTTCCTTCTAGGCCGGCCTTTGCCTACAGTGGAGTTCCCACTTCCGGTCATTTTCCGATCCGGAATGGTCCGCCGGAAGACATCCGCGGGTTGGTCAGACGCCTCTTGCTGAGGACGGCTTCAAAGCGTCCAGCTCCCGCGCAAAGCTCAAAGACGTCAGAGCCTCGTTCTCATTCATGGCGAAGCTCGTAGTCCACGTGGCGAGTCATGATTTATGCGCAAACCAGCCGCGGAGATCGCATGCGCCAACCTGTAGCGCACTATAGCAACCGGCGAACCAGCCGTTTGGCGGAGCTCGTCCTGGCGAATCCCGCGATGCATTGCCAGTGATACGGCGCAGCAGCGATCAAAGGAAGGTCACGGGCCCGCAACTTCGGGGTAGTTTCTGTGTCGAAAAATAAACTGCCTCCATGATGCTGGTAGCCCAAGCGAAATTTCAGCAACTTTTGCATATGTTGCTTAGTCTTTCTACATACGCCGCAATAAAGTGAAGTGGTTCTATTATGCGTAGAAATAAATGTGTTCTTGGCTGTTTCCTCCTTCTTTGGCACCCTATTTATTTATTTAGTCGCTTCATTCGTAGCGCCGACGGGCGGCGCTTTCGCTCTTATCTCTTCTGCTGCCATTCTGTCCGTCTGCTCCTGGCCGCTTTCACGGTGTGCACCGTGCTGTTGATGTTTTGTAGTATGCCTTGAAGGTGAAACTTTTGGTGTCTGAAAGTACGAAAGGGCTCAAAATGTCAAAGAAACTGAGAAAATGACGCAATGCGTTCTTCGATGCTGTGGCGGTGCGACAACTCGGGTATACATAGCACGCCGACATTTTTTCGCTTCCCAGCGAACGGCAGGTCAGCACACTTTTTATTCATCAAAGTTATGAAAAGCAAGCGCTGTCCCTTATCAAAAAAGCTGTCCCGGTGACCGAAAAATCTTCTGCTGTTACTTTACAGTGAATTTCTTTTTTGTAGCATGTGAAGCTACTTGTCGACAGTTTTACATGCGCCGATTGATGCCAGGGGACACGCAGACGGAAATTTCGCTTGGGTATTGGTTTGGAGAATGGTTGCTCTTCATTTTTTTTTCCACAAGAGAACAGCTTGGAAAATTATCTTCGCCTAATGTGCCTAAATGCTCCTTCGACGAACTGGTTTGCTTTAGAGCGTTGAGACGATCTGTATCTTATAGTGGCATTACACCGTTGAATGCTTGTTAACCCAAAGTTGTTTACGTGGCAGCTGACCGCTTGCATTAACGTGTTACTGGAAGTTGGAGTAACTCGAATAACACCCCGTGCTGCGCTTCGCTTTTCAACCTGTGCTACGACACATTTGGTTGTACCTTGTTTGCACTCTCATATTTGTGTCGCTTTTTACGTGTTGTTTATTGATATCCATGGTTTTATTTCTTCCATTTACTAGGTGTGACGTAGGCGAAATTGCCTAGGAAATTTCCTAGCTATAAAACGTGTTTTCAGCTAGCACGTTTACGAGAATAAGAAATATGGAGCGGTTGTTAATTTTGGCAAAATAGCTGGTCATCTCACTTCATAATCATTTTATTATTCACAAACGCGTGTTTTATGAAACATCATTTCTGTAGAATTGTATTGTGTAGAGCAAATGAGCGTGGTGACCTCTGCAGCAATTTTCTGTATAATATGAATTGTACAAAGACGTCGCTTATGTTTGTGCAACCGACGCAGAAAGCGCACATTTGTACTTACTATACGAGATACACAGCTCTGTGCTATATCGGCATGTATTCAACTTCGCTTGCGATACGTTACTAATAAAATCAGTGAATAAAACACGTTTCCTGCCTACTACATTTTTCTGCCCCAAACAAAATTGTCACGCTTCAGGGCGTGCTGGTTTGCGCGTTTTCAACTAAGAAAAGACATCCAAACAAATGTTTTATGCACGCGCTGGTAATTCAAGCAATTTAGAAAGTGAAAGCTGTCGAAAAGAACATCTGCAGCAGCAACCACGAATGTGAAAAGCAAAATGTAAGCGGCGTTGTTTCACCTTGCGCACACAAAGGATGTCGCGCTCGTTAATCCCAGAGCAGACCATAAGCGGTGCGGCGTTTCCTTCTCTCGCATCAAAGAAAGCGTTGCCATAAGCAGCATCAGTGATTTTTAGATGCAGAGCATCTGATTCACTCGCCTTGTCCCTTCCGGCGTCGTCGTCGTCGGCGGCGGCGTTGTCCACCCCTCCGCCATTCTCCTCGACGCGCCAGCTGCGCTCTCCGCCGCTCACACCCTCCTCTCTCCTATAGCGAGCACACTCTCGCGAGGGGGCATTGGATTAGATTCGATCGGATTGGTTTGGATTGGATTGGCTTGGCTTGGATTCGATTGGATTGGGATTTGGTTGGATTGGAATGAAAGTGGATTGTGTTGGATTGTGTTGCGTCATAGCCGCGGCACGTTGCTTCATAGCCGCGGACAGACGCGCAAGGGCCGGCGCATGTGCAGTACTCTCTCTTCAGCGGTTTCCTCTGCTTCGGGCACGCTGCGCATATAAACCGGTGTGCCGTTCTCCGGCGAAGGCAACATCCACGCTTGGCTCAAACTAGAGGTCCCACGGCCGCTTTACAAGTACGCCAACGTCGCCATCCGACTGGGACCGGCTTACGCAGTCCCCTCAAACGTTATCCGCGCTATAAAACGCGGTCCGTTCGCCGCTCCGCCTATGCGTCGCATCTAACACAGGGGTTCCCGCGAGGGGAGGTGGGAGCTTTTTTGTTGGTTTTGTTTGGCAGTTGGGCCTACTAAGCACCGGGGGACAAATCGGCGCTTGTGACGCAATTATTGTTTTCCGGGAGGGGGGGGGGGGTGGTATACCAGCTGACCTATCCGTGGGAGGTACCATTTACTGCGGCGGCGAAGCCACTGCCACCGAGAACAGTAAAAAATTTGCTTTAAAGCTTGGGCTGGTGCGTAGCTTACTCCGTGTTCCGCTCAAGAACCGACATCGCGTAAATACGTGGTTGCCTAACGCACAGTTTCTGTAGCGTTCATACTGCTCTCAGCGAACAACCTTTTAATGGCATAGCCATTCCTCTAGCCGTTAGTTCAGTGTTGCCGAAAAAATACAAACAAAATTCGGGCCGCACGGACAGCGTGCCTCGAGGCGACAGCAGATGGTAACCCGGCGGCCGCACTGGCTTTGTCAAAAAAAAAAAGTACAGAAACCAAGAGGCGCAAGAAAATTCCTACAACGCCACTCCCTGGCTCTTGGCACGGTTAAAAAAAAGAAAACTCCCGTGCTGTCACGAAGCGCTGCAGCCCGTGTTACGTGTTGTATTAGGAACATGATATTTTGACGATATCGATGCATATGGGCGATGATCCCTATTAGAACAGTAAAAGGCCATGTCGCAACATGTATAATACATAATTATAAACGTACAAATCTTGGGTGATGTGTTTTTTAACTGGTCACGTATAAAAAAAATCCTGTGGCTTTGCTATGGTACAAGCCTTGCATAATTTAGTACAAGCGTAGGCCAATTCAGCTTGTGTAAGGTCTACAAAGCTGAGGATGACTTTTCATTCACTACTCACCGCGAGGAAGACGGCCTCTGATGGAGATGACGACAATCCTAGCACCGCAACAATGGAAATGAGCAAGAATACTGAAAAAATCACAACTTGTCCGGTAATTATTACCTGCTACAGCTTCGCCATTCAAGTTTGTGTGCGCGAGTTTCCGTGAATTTTTGACTTGACAAGACGCTACTATTGCAGCACTGTGCGGGTAAAATGCGTATTCAGAAACACGCGCGGTGCTTGCACACACTGCAAATAAATGTCGGATACTCCGCTTTAAAATACCTTCAAGCGAAATGTACGCCACAAGGATGTTCGATATAACAGATCGATGCGCCAGTAGGTGCACACTGTAATGATATTAAAGCGCGAAGAACAAAAGTCACAGCAGTGAAGCGACTAGACAATCGCTTACCTTGTTGTTTTTCTGTTTCCTTGTTATTGTTGTGGTTATAAATGTATTACCGATTTTGTAATGTTTACCTGTGGCGAATTCAAGAAGTCTGGAATGGCTGCAGGGACATAGACGTAATGCAGACTGCCACTAGCGTATTTCATCCCAAGGGCAGGGGATTTAAAAAACTACTCAAAATAGAGAAAGAAAGCGTAACGGCGTTATATTTTAGGCCCATGGGTGCTGCCTCTTCTCTTACGCAACGCCCCATTTACTGTCACTGAGTTAGTCGCAAATATGGAGTATCTAACTTCAACTTGAGAGATTCCATTTTTTTTATAATGTGCGAAATTATAGTTATTAGGTGACTGTATAGGCTGATGCCCTGCTCTGACAAAATCAAAATAGGCTTGAAGTTCGCGCTGTTATGACAACGCAATGTTTGCACCCTTGTATGTTCTATTTACGGAGTGGAAGAACCGTACCTCTGGGTATTCGAAGCATGTTGTGGGGCTAGTGGGTTTATATTCAAAATTAAAACAGCGCATTCGGACGGGACAAGGAAAAGAAGACACAGCACAGGATACCCACGCATTCATTTATCGAAACGCTACGTGAACAATATATTTCTATTCAGGTTTCGCTACATAAATATTTTACCGCATGCTCTTTCTTGGAAAAACAGGTTTAGTTTATATCCTGTACATTTCGAGCTCCAGGAGCACCTTTAGCAGTATAGGGTGATCAAAGTTAACTCCACGGGTTTTTTTTTTTTAAATGGGCGCGTAGTTTACGCGAAGACCACCTCCACAGTGAGGTTATATGCCCAGGGGGACAGATAATTAGATTACAATTATCGGTTTAGGTGGCCTAATTAACTGAAGATTTATTAATAACCTATTTATTGGCCTACACTAACCAGGCATGTTTGTATGCAAAGTTAGACGCAATCGTGTTTCTACGGAGTTTCAATTGGCAGAATTCTTCTAGCGCATCCTACTCAAGATATCAAACTTCGAAGTTTAATTGACCGCTCGCTTATTACGCATGCTAGAAGTCAAGACCGGCGCATAGCTCCTCCTTGTGTTCTGTGTTTCGATATCGGTTCCCGAGTACTGCAAGATTGCGATAACGCCAGTCAGAAATGAATGGGTCTCAGTTATCACTTTTTGCTACGCCTCCAACCTTTGTCGAACTATAACACCGTACACAGCAGGCACGCCACAGAATGGAGGTGCTTTTGCGCCTGGTGCAGACTGTCTTGCATGCGTAATCCTGTCGAACGGCAAATTAAACTTCGATTTTTTGATATCTCGGACTTACGGTTGCGCTAGAAGAATTCTGCCGATTGAAACTGCGTAGAAACACGATTGCGTCTACCTTTCCAATACAAACATGCCTAGTTACTGTAGCCACTAGAAAGTAAATATTCAATTGTTATATATTTAAAACCACCTACACACGATAATTGCCTCCAAATTATATGTCCTCTTTGGAGCATAACCTCAGTGTAGAAGTAGTCTTCGCGCAAATCCTGAGCGCCTGTTTTTAAAAAACTTGTCGACCTAACTTTTATAAACCTGTATATTTACAGAGAAACATCCAATTATACAGGATAACCTCTGCAATGCCACTTAAGCGAGCAAGCTGTATCCTTACGTTCGGCATTTGACCATTTTTCTTTCGAAACATAATGTAGAAAATATCAATGGGATATGGATCAAGATATTACAATCGTTTTACGCTTGATTCCGCGCAGGTAATGTGCAGACAAACTTTATTCTTAAATCACGATTCGTGTTATAGACCCTGCCGGCATGTATATTACTCATACGTGTCCCTTCAAACGAAAAACCTTTTTACATACATACCTAATATTCATCTTGTTTGTTTGAGCGTCCACAAACATGAGGACTAGCGTAATAAAAACCTTCTCTAAATGTAGAAAATATTTTTGGTAAATACATTTTGAATTTATTTTTTGTATTCAGAAAAATACTGCGTCAACATATAATTCAAAGCTGATTTTTAAGAAAAACAGGCTTGACTGCTGGTACATTAGATTCCCTGCAACACATTGCACTTTAAGACTCCTTCTATGGGAGTTTCGCTGCAACTGACTACGCGTTTTTATTTTCGCAACAGTGGAATAGCTTATTGTACAAAATTTCAGAAAAGTTTAGAAAGCCTTGTCAGAACACTCTTCAGAAACGTTGAGCCGGAGGTGGTGATGCACAGTATTTAGTATTATCAGGCGCAATCTTGTGGTTGTCTTATTACCTGTTTCCCTTCGGCCGAGTATTTGCTTCGGAAGTGACAAAGTTATATTTTCAGTGAGATTACCACAAGCCCCAAAAGTTTTTGAAGGGACATCACTAAGGAGGCGTAGTACACCTGCCTCGTCAAAAAATGGAAGCGCGCAGCGGGTCGCGCTGCGCTGATACTCTAAAAGCCTCCCATCACCGCCTGTTCAGCTGCGCCATTCTTACCGGACCCTTTCATTGACGCACGTACCTGTCTGCGGACCGTACCAATTTCCGCACAGAAGTGGCACGCTATTTACAATGTCTGTTTGCGCCATCAAGCACTGTGGGTCGCGTAGTGGGGTATTGGCTCCCTTGTGGACGTTCAAGTCAGAGCACATGTGTGCTTATTTTGATCGCAACCTGTTGTCTTGTGGTTTAGTGCGCTCTGCTTGATGATGTTTTAGTCCCTTATTACGGACTGTTTTGGGTCCGTGCGATAGAAATGCCGCGCCGACAGGGGGATATTTCTAAAATACGCGGTAGACAGCCAAGCCGACAGTGCTAACGTGTTTTGCTGAAATGTTGGCTTTATCGTGCGCGGAAAATGTGTTACATTGCGAACTGTTCACATACATTACTCTAATTGTCTTATAGAGACGAACGCCTTATGACTTTGAACATCATAACCTCTTTGTGACAAGGAACAGGACGAATACACAGTGAGCGTCGCGTGAAAGAAGTGCTTGTTTACATTTTGTTATATTTCCGTGCCCCCAAGATGGGTGTTAGTTTTTCTTTTTTTAATACAAGAAAACCCCCCAAATGGCTTCCGGTGAACACGACCAGAATATGCGGTGTCCATTTCATTTGGGAAGAACAATCGACGGAACCATGATTTGCATGCTTCGTTCTTACGGTATTTTTGCAACCCAACAGAAAATGCTGCCGATAGCTGAAGACATGCACTCCTGTCATAAACTGCCGTGTGTTTGGATGAATCAATTAATGTATTGTTAGGAGAATACAAACGAAAGCCTACCAGCAGGCGTAATTTGCACAAATAGGAGTGGACACCGCAGCATGACATGGGTTGGGGTTGGAGGAGGGGTAGGGAAAGGAATTCGTTGGTTGATAAAGAGGTGATAAAGAGGAGATGGCATATGTGCAGTTTTACATGATAGTAAAGTACGTTTCTGTTTTTGCTACTTATTAGGTAATACGTCTCGTGTCTTGAAATATGTTTACCGATTTTCACCAGGGGAAATTAGAGAGTAATTTTGTTGTGGAATACAGCCGCTATTGTTGCCTTCTCGTGCAGTGCTGGGCATCTTTTTCAGGCATCGGGGCTTGCTGTTTTTCTTGCACCTTACGATTTACGATTACTACCTATACGTGTATATGTGGGATTATTTATTGTGTATTGCAATCTGATGCTTCAGACTGCTTTTTTTCTGTAATGTAAATGAATCGATCAGCAGAACTGATATTTTTTTACTCTTTCACGGTTTTTTCGTCACCCGCCACAGCTATCAAATTTATTACGAGAAATATTGAATGACTTCTTATACTGGAGGGAAGTTAAAGGAAGTTCACCAGTAGAATATGGAACATCCTCTGCTTCGGAAAATTTGCGGAGGGGATGTCAGAAATTGAGAAAGGTGTATTGGAGAGGCACGGGAGAGAAAACTAGAAAAAGATGTTAATATTAGTAATTTAAAACACACACACACACGCACACACACGCACGCACACACCCACACACGCACGCACCGCTCACGCGCAACACACACACACACACCGCACGTACGCTACGCACACACACGACACGCACGCACGCACGCACACACACACACGCACGTACGCACGTACGCACACAAACACACACGCACGCACGCACGCTGCACGCACGTCACACACGCGCACAAACACGCACGCGCACGCGCGCACACACTCTCTCTCTCTCACACACACACACCCCCACACCCCCAAACGCACGCACGCACCTTCCACAGACTCAGATTAAAAAGGAAAGGGAAAAGTCACTGAGGCCCCCATCCGCATTTCCTGCTCCTTGTGCCTAGGGGTGGACTGAAGGGCTGCATACCAATGCATGCAAGTACGCTCCCGGAGCCTCTTCGACCCCGTGGCGCTGCCTGGCACTCATGTCGGACGGGTAGTCACTTTGAATAGCCGAATAGCGTTAGATCACACCACTCGTCACCAGCGCTGGCGTATGTATATCGCATTTGGTTTAATGGAAGGGCAATGCACAAGGCTAAACCATAAGCACACCTTTTGTGCACACAGCTTAAGATAGAGGAACGGTGGTAAGGAAGTGGTGTTTTATTTTCAGGAGCAAAGTGCACGCGGTGATGCAGCACGAAGAATACAGCAGCGATGTCTTGCGAAGTTACTTCCGTGCGTAGTAAACAACTTTCCCATTGTGAATGTCATTGATACCAACCAGCCAAGTTGTTGAAACGATTTTTTCCAAACACATGCACTGCCTTTTTTTTGGGGGAGTATTTGTTTGTTCTAAATTCAGGGGTGCAAGGTTTACCCATCGTGCGTTATTGCTATCTTTTTGCCCAATGTTATGTTATATAGGTGTTGGTCGTAGTAGTTGCACTAGCATTTATATGTCTAAAGCACAAAAGT
Organism: Haemaphysalis longicornis; assembly: GCA_013339765.2. NCBI lineage: Eukaryota > Metazoa > Arthropoda > Arachnida > Ixodida > Ixodidae > Haemaphysalis > Haemaphysalis longicornis. The sequence continues at coordinate 644,814 of CM023448.1, read as the reverse complement.
TCAAAAAGGTTTGTCAGAAACCTGACTTGCGACTGCGTAAGACTTTACATTTAAGAGGTTCACGTTTGCTTGACGGATGCAGCGACCTTCGTCCATGTAGTTTTGGGTACGGCGCTGCATTTTCAACACGGAGTCGAAAACGTGCTTCCGCTTGAAGAATTCTATGCCGTTGTTCTTCTTTGTGCCAAACAAAAACAGCGAGCTTCCAACGCGACAAAATTCAGCTCGCTGGATTACGTTGTCTCACTAAAACGCATGTGTAGTATAAGCGGCTACGCACCTATCTTTGAAGGGATGCCGGCGCGGCCAATGGTGGCGCTGACATGGCGGAGCAGCGAACTTTCTTTAAGTGTCGCACGCTCCCTATACACTCTGGGTTCAGGGCACTCTTCTTATTCGGTACCATAATGCACAGTTCGCCTAACACATTGGCATAACACGCAACCTCCTCTTTTTTAGGCCGCAGGGCCAACCGAATCCCTCAGCGGTTCCTCAGTCTCTGCTGATGTATAGCAAAGATAGTCCTCTTCGATGCGAAAAGAAAATTGTGGTCTTCCTATCCCTCCCCTTCCTTTCACTTCTTCCAGAAGATTCTCCACTTCTACTTCTCTTTGGTTGAGGGTACCTTCGGGGTTCGGCAAACCAGACGCCGTGGTTAAACCTATATTGCGAACATACATCTGGCTCAAGAGTCGAATAATTTTCTGTATATCAGGCGATAAGGCGAATGTGATGGCGACTTCTCGTTTTCACTAATTTTTAAAAGAATATCTTCGTAACGTCTACTTCTTGCAAAAACCACTTAGGGAGGCATATTAGACATAAGGGAATACTCCAGTGTGGCCAGAAGCTCTTTAGTGTTGCACAAAGACAACTTCTGTAACTGTATCAGTATTCATTCCTGCGGCGACTACTAAATCTTATTATGTGTAAAATGTTTTCGCGCAATTCGAAGTTCGCCAGGCAGGAACAAATAAATGGTCGACCGTTTGTGCTTGGCGAATGCTCTCGTCAACAAATTTGGCCTTTCTCATACACCCTACTGATACAGACAGACCATCTCGCAAAACAACGACTTCTTGGAAGCAATTCATTTGCACGTGTTTAAAATAAACCTCGCTGGAGGAATAACGCAGAAGTTATTTCCAACAACGGCCACTCAGAACGTACGCAAGTCGATACAAACGCCAAGTTAGTGATATCCGGGTGTCTGCTCTAAAAACTAAGCAATGAACAGCTGCTCACAAATTTGACGGAGTATTGTATTGTAGCAGCATGAACACCCCTTTTAATGAAATGCACTCTTGATACCCAGTAGAAAAAACGTGGGTAAGGACTGAAGCATCAAAATTCAGTAAATAATAATCAGTACACAAGAAAAGATCGAGGCAGTAAAGGTCAAGCGGGCGGTACAGTAGAACATAGCATTGCCCGCACTGAGCACAATAACTGCCAGCCCTCTAAAATGCTAGAACGAAGCTGGAGATTAGTAGTACACCACGACGCGTTCTACAAAATATTTCTAACACGATTTCTTTTTTCTTTGACAATCCTCAAAGATGAAAAAAAACGCCATTAAAAGAGACGTATTTGTGAGCTTGTATACGTCCCTCTAGTCATTTTCTCAAAACAAAAAAAAATTCGGGAAGCTGAGAACGGGTAAAACTTGAAGTTAGCGACGCTCTACAGAACCTTGACGGCCATCACGATGGTTTGAGTCCACGATTGCAGCCGATTTGTTTCTTCCTCGCGGCCGTGAGGATCTTTACTCCATCATTAAGGCTATACGTGTGAGCTTCTTCCACTGTTTAGTAGTGATAATCATTGGAGACAAGCTCGTGGGGGCGTACGCTATGACGTGGATCCCCTTTCCCCGGGAAGTGTTGCAACGATTACGGCGAACGTTAGTTTTTTTTCTTCTTCTGGCCAATCTTCTCCAATCTTCCTAAGCGTTTGCGCCTGGCTTCACAAACGTGCGCCGGGAACGCTGGGCGATCGCCGAGAGGCCCGCACACAGGAGCCCTCGGCATTTTCTTGGTATTTTTAACTGCGGAGGGAAAGAGTCATGTTTTTTAAACAGCTACGCTGTTAAAAGATACACGTGTTTAACGCAACATCGAGTCACAAGTGTTCAACTGACCTAGAAAGCTCTCAAATTTGAAGCGGTTTCGTCTGTCGGTTCTTTATTATTAACCCAGGAGTGCATTAACTTTCTGCGAAGAATTGTCCATACGTGCATTTCAAACCGCTGGCAAACGCCACTGTCCTCGGTGCAACAGTTGGTGTTGCCGCGTGGTGGAATCTGCCATGGATTTTCCAGCCGCTGCTAGCATTTATTCCGGGATATCCGTCTTTACAGTTCAGATCTCATGCATATATTAATGTCTGTGCGACTGATCTAGCGCGTCTGTGGCGGACGGGGAGGAAGGACCTTCGCCTGCAGTGCTTTGGGCCTGAGCTCTATACTCTGTGCTCAATTAACAAAGCGTATACTGACTCGGACACGCAGCGGTTCTGGAATTTTCTAGACCCGTTAGGTGCCACACCGGCACCACCAGGAGTGCGAGCAAGTCCAGAAGGGCAGATTTAAGCTTCCCAAGCGTTCCATAGGCATGACAAGCGTCGCTACCCGGAATTTTTTATCTCACACGGATTTGTCCTCCCCATGCACAAATGAGTGTCAACATGGGTTTGAAATTGTATCTTGCGAACGTGTGTAGTGTGTGGGCTCATCTCGTGCATTCGTGAACTGTTGTGGGTGTGAGGTACAGCTCAGAGAACCTTTTTTGTAATATTTATAAAGGACGGGGGCATTTTATGCTGATCATTTGATATTTAAATATTGATAGTTCTTTCAAAGCGCAACCATGTCGATGCTGATGACGATGATTAAAATAAGTTATTTTAGTGGGCGCTTATCTCGCTAGGATTAAAACATTTTTCTTGCGTATAAACAAGAACCTCCGAGGCTCCCCGTGTGCTTCACGGGCGACGCTTGTTATACCTTCTGCCCTTCAGAGAAAAGTAAAGTCCCAGTGTACGTTTTAATAAAGCGAAAGTTTCTTATAGGGTCAGTAACGTTGTCTAAGAAACCAAATGCATTTCCCCATAGACCGATTTGTCGACCGAAAACTTCTGATTAGATATCTGGAAATCTGGGATGTGCATGTGCCCTCGCTTCCTTTGTGTCGAAACGGTTACTTTAAAATTCTGAAAATAAACGATTCCACAAAAGACACTAGATCCATCGATCATGAAGCAATAGTACATACAGGTATATCATAAACAATGAAAAATATTTACTTCGACTGTTCGTAGGCGTGTTTCCATAGTGCACGAAAAATTATCGCATGGATTCTTATTGGTTCAGGATTTGGGTCTTTGGAAATTTCGCGATTCATTGGAAGCACTTTCAGCTAAGGTTCCACTCTGTTTCAAGTGAAGCGCTTTGCTCAACTTTCTTAAAGAAGGGATAACAAAGTTTCTGCAAGTGGTCACCGTGAAGAACGCACTATGCGAATAACCTAATTTTAAACTTTACCTTATCCTGTCTGATTATTTATTTATTTATTTATTTAATATTTATTACAATACCCACAGCAACAATTTTGTCATTAAAGTAGGGGGAAACATACAATAAAAAACACTGGGTACAGCTAGGTTTGTGCCGAAATAATACAAACTGTTATAGAACGGCGAAGAAAGACAGCATACAATATCAAAATAATTTACCCCATCTGCAGTCATGTGGCGAATGTTTTAACTCCACGTAAAAGACACCTCTTGCTGAGTTAGATTTTCACTGTCCGATATTGACCTCGGAAAAAATGGCATTTTAAACAGATTTGTTCTGCATACAGATTTCTTTCACTTCAAGTGAATGCTTCCTTCTGGACGAAATGTAATATGTATTTGGTAAGTAATGGTTGTGGTTCATTCCGCGTTTTAAGTTAAATCTGCAGTGAAAAAGGTACAGTCGGAGCATGTTTCAGCGGCAATGCAAATGCCGTCCAAAAGTATTTTTTTGCCCGGGACACACTGCAATTCCTAGTATAATCATTGCAAACAAAGCAAACAGACAAATTTTGAATCCTTTCTATCCGCGGTGTATCTGTGGCTGTCCAAGGGTCCCATAATATGTACGCCTACTTGATAAGAGGGCGGCTGTAACTCTTTTATAATAATGCCTTTGTGTCCAACAAAAGATGTGTTGCGCAGAAAACCTCTTAACCGCTTGATGCTTTCGAGCAGACATGTCTAATTTCCCCAATCCACGAAAGGTTAGAAGTAAGAAAAACACCGAGATATATATGCTCATATACAAAGGTACTATCTTTTTCGTTAAGGGCATATATATAGGTATACGCATTTTCTTCGTAAAACGCATACAAACAGTTTTGGCAGAAATAATGGTCACACCCATTTCATGCAGCATTCCGAGAACTTATTTCGGTCACGTTGCAAAACTTTTATCTTGAGTACATTTGATCTTTCGATTAATCGTTGCAGCGCGAGGTAATAGAGAACGAGTGTCCCGGTGTGCTGTTTTAGTACACGTTTTTTCCATTGGAGATAAAAGTTTTCACCCGGACGCGTTTGAAAACAAATTTCCCCGTGTTAGGACGTGGCTACATAAAATGACGACGGTAACAGAAGACGCCGACCGCTCAACCCGCCAAGGGGCCTTACTCCTAATATGCCGCTAATATACGCCTCATTATTTTATCTTGTGTACATTTGATCTTTCGAGTCAGCGTTGCAGCGCGAGGCAATAGAGAACGAGTGTCCCGGTGTGCTGTTTTAGTGCATGTTTTTGCTATTGGAGATAAAAGTTTTCACTCGGACGCGTTTGAAAACGAATTTCCCCGTGTTAGGACGTGGCTACATAAAACGATGACGGTGACAGGGGACGCCGACCGCTCAACCCGCTAAGGGGCCTTACTCCCAATATGGCGCTAATATGCGCCTCTTTTTATTACCCCCATGAACAGTATTCCCCAATTTTCAATGCTCCGGTTAATATTGTTGTATGTGCCTTCATTTGTTTATCAGGTAGCCATTTCTCCATGACTGCACAGTTTTAAAGCACACCCTATCAGTGTAGATGTGAGATATACTGCAATCATTTCCGAGAAGCCTTAGCCACACATCTCCCTGATACTACGGAACACAACTTCTTCGCTCCAATAAAAAAAGAGCAGCTAGACACTTTGTAGCAAAGAAGGAGAAGAAAAGAAATAGTACAGATGACGCGCGCTCAACTAAAGGCCATCATTCCTGACCCCTTTGGCCTTCGAGGAATTGTCAACTCATCTGCTATTGGCTACCAGTTGCTTGTTGTGATGCTAGCGGATTATTTGCATAAGGATTCATAAACTTTCCTGACTGCTATCAAAGGTCGGCATTCATGGCCGGAATGCATAAGTGTGTATTGTCACCGATAAGATGAGGAATAGGATTTCTCTGGGGGTATTCTAGGCGGCTTTTCAAGCCCGAGCAACAACGTCGTCTTCCTACCCCGTTCGTCGAGGATGATCACGGGTGATAGTTTGATGATGATGATATTCAAAGCTGAGCTCCCATGCAGTGTATGCAATTGACAGGGGCCGGTTTCGCTGAGATGAAAAAGGGCGGCGTTCGTAGAATGCTGCAGTAGATACTTGCGCTTGCGGCATTAGCACCCTCGGTGAGGACGCATCGTTCTGATGCGGCTGAGCATCGAAGACATTCGTTGCATTGCATCTGTATAGCAGTGGATGGATCCTTGCGTTTAAATTAGGGTTTTATACGCCAAACATGGAATAAATCCAGGTATGGAGTTAGCGGGAAGATCAATGTGAGTTGTCGGGAAATGCCTCGTGTTGAGTTAGCTAATACGACATTTTATCGTGCACAGCCCCACATAGCGGTTGAGGAGTAATTCGCTCAGTCCGCGGCAGCGCACGGGTATCCAACATAAAACCTTGTTGCCGGTTTAAAGTCGGTATCAGGACGGCGAAAGTTATAGACCTTATGCAAAAGTGCCGCCATCTTCCGGAAGAAAAACGAAACGAGCACGCGACGCCATGTTGGGGATGGCGGTCGCGGGATTGCTTGGTACGGAGCGTGTGAGGGGCTTTCTCGACTTGGCGATCCTTTTATATTCAGATTTAACCTCAGCAAAATGAGCGACGAGTGATCTGTGACCTTTCTCTGTTGCCCACATTTGCGGGCGACTACTTAAATACGCATTATGCATCGCAAAAGCAGTCAGGAGGCACCGGCAGGGAAGCTGTTGGAGGCGGTCGCGTTTCTTTCCTGTTTTCTTTCTTTTTTTTCTTTGAGAACGCAAACATTCAAAGTACATCTGTGTTGGTTCGCATCCTGCGGGTTGCTCAGGAGGGTAATTCCTGAAACGCTTCGAACTGTGGGGCTGTACTGAGGTTGAAATGGAAGGGGGGTGGGGGGGGGGGACTCGTGATACAGCTTTACGCTAAGGATCCTCTGAGCGTAGAGGAAACCTACAAAAGAAAAAAAAAATCCTTAACAAAATAAATTGCATGCCTGGCATTTTTAACAGCGGAGGTGTTCTAGCTGGCCGTAATGTGTAGCGCGTAGAGTGTGTGGCGTGTAACGCGTTTGCGCTAACTGAGCACGAGGTCGCGGTTCGATTCCCGCCGCGGCGGCCGCTTTTCTGATGGAGGCGAAAAGCTAAAAAAACCCGCGTGTGTACGAGATTTCGGCGCACGATAAAGATCCCCAGGTGGTCAAAATTAATCCGGAGCCCTCCACTACGGCGTGCCTCATCGCTTCGTTGCGTCGGCGCTTTAAACTCCCACAATCATCAATCGTGTAACGCGTTAAACATTGCCTTAAATTACCAATAAATTGCCAATGATAGTTAAATTACCAATAAATCGCCGAGCGCTGGTGAGCGCGTGCCTCGCGTCGACCGCCGAGCTTCCCCAGTACACGCAAAGGCTTTAGCAGAAAAAAAAAAAAATCCCCCCCCCTCCCGAATGGGATCGTGCGGAAATGCGAATGCATTGGGTGCACCGAATTCTTCTTTGCGGTATCGTTGCCGCGAGGGATTCGACTTCACCGACTTCCATCGCTATCAAGGCGCCAGTCAGCAAGCAGTCACGGAGAGAGGCGCGCGCTCCCTGCATTTTATATGCGCAGCGAGCGGAGAGGGGTACGCGGAGAGGAGGGAGAGACCCGCGCCAGCCCGCGCGCGAGCTCTCTCTCCGCCCCGAGCTCCGCGATGCGAGCGCCCTCACACGCCGAGCGCGCTCCTCCTCTCCACTCACTCTCCGTTACTCCGCCCGAGCTCCGCGATGCGAGCGCCGTCACACGCCGAGCGCGCTCCTCCTCTCCCCTTGCTCTCCGCTACTCCGCACCTGCTCCGCTTGCTATGCGCGCGCCAGAGCTGTTGCTAGGCGCACGCCGCTCAACGACGCATGACAACCTGCGACTAAGAAAAGCATTCGCATTTAAAAAAACTGCGAAAACTTGAAGAGAGAGAAATGCCGAGCGCTCGAGAGCGCGTGCCTCGCGGCCACCGCTGAGCGTCCTTTGCTCGCACCGTGGACAACAAACTGGGTGCACACTACCGCTTAGAAATTCCGCTCGAAAATTTTCATCTTGGGAAAATAAGCTACGGTCGAAAAGCAGTTGACGAGCGATAAATGACCGATACACGGAAATACTACGTACGTTACTTGCGCTACTCATGGTGCTACGTGATGGTTGCAACTCTCGCGGATTCCTTATTTTTTGTAACGTTTGGCAATCGAAAGAATGCGTCGTACTTCCATAAAGGCCTACCGAACGTCCAGAAATGAAAATAAAACGGGGGCGCGCAAAGCACGAAAGGCAGACTCAAAACTCTACGCGCACGATAAAGTACGAGCTACCGATGCAGTGCGCCTTAACTACCAGCAGTCATGAATGCTCGCCGGCAAATACAGGCTAGAAAATAGCTCACTTTGGGACCTTTTTAGTCCTGCTCATATTATTCGTTTCGTGACTATGCATGCGATCTAGCTATAATATACTGCGCGAACGGAAGTCGACACCCGCAAGCGACTTCACGCAATCAGTGTTGTATGGAACGGCGTTGCAAGGAACGGCGTTCCTGGAACTAGTTCCTTTTTGGAGGAACGGAGGAACGCCACCGTTTCATTAACGCTCGGGTGGAACTGTAACGGTAACTCGTTACGTTTTGAAGGAACGGCAGGAACGGCGTTCCTGCAGTTACATCACTAGGATTTGGCTGTTTTTGATGCCAAGGCTCGAGTTCTTGTCGTATAAGCTGGTCAATTTGCCCGCCCTTCAGCCGTAAGTGCTTCCTCGAAGGTCAAAGGCAGAAGAATAACCACGCAGCAGTCGCAGCTTGTGCTTGCTTTCATGCTGGTTGAACTTACGCGCGTTCGACGGGTGAATAGGGTAGCCGCGAGAATGGTTTTCACCTTCATCGTTTGCATGAGGAGGCCAGGGCGCGCGTCCGGCCGATAGAATTGGTCCCTGGCGGGGAAAATTGTCTAATACGGGATGCGGAGATTTAGATGCAGGACGTTTCGGTGCGGACATTTCTGTGCACGACATTTTGGTGCACGACGTCTTGGCCCAGACATTTTGAGTCACGGGAGTCCCAGGCATTCTTTGAACATTTTAGCTTTAATATTGTAATTTCGTGACCAATTGATATGATTTTACGTTCGAGGCTTGTGCTTGCGCTGCCGTGTGTGGAAACGAACGCTAATCCCTGGCGGAGCATTGCCACGTAAAACCAAATTGCTGTAGTAGATGGTAAAATTAGTTGATGGTAAAAAATTAACGGTGTAATTTGCATCCGTTCAACCTTTTTTTATTTTAACATTCATGTGAACAACCCTACTACTTTAAGTGTTACCAAAGCGCTTTGCTTTCACTTCACCCAACGTGCAAGACACTGCTGCATTTAGTCTATCCTCCCCCCCACCCCCCCCCCCACCCCACAATAAAACATCCGAGAAAAAAAACAGAAAAACGAGGTAGATTAGGCGCATGTGCATTCCGTTTTAATTATTTTCTCAATAAATCTCGTATTTGTTGCATTCGGTGTCGGTTCTACTTAAAACTAACCGACCAACGATCGCACTTACGGTGGCGTTACTTAGGGGAGGGGAAGGCTGAGCCCCGCCGGCTACCAGCCCCCTTGGTAGAGAGAGGGGGGTGTCACTTGTGGTTCACCATTGCGTCAACTGGACTTCGAAAACTTGAAGACGACTGTTGCCGCTCTCGTCACACTAGCCTATTCAATTTTTTTGCTCCTTATAATGGGAGAAAGCAATGTATGCCTGGGGTGTCCATGATATGCGCGACTTGCAGAGTTAATTCCCAATGGGGAGACTGAAGGCGAAGAAAGAGCGATTCCTGGAGTGGGGGCGCCGTCGGTATGACCGCGACGCGCGGAAGGGCGTAGCCAGCAAACGATAGTGGCCATTGTGTTCTCAGCGGCTTTTTGGGTGGCTTTTTGTTGCACATTATAGAGGTTTCGTGAGCTCATGGTGTATGTAAAGCTTTTTCCTGTATCACTGCGGTGAGGCTTCGGAGACCGTGAACTCCGCCACGCCTCTAGGATTTTCAGGGGAAACCAAAAATAATATGACTGAAAAAGAAATCTGGTCGAGATTCGAGCATGCAGTCGAAGAGAAGGGGGGGGGGGGGCTCTAGGACAAAGAATTAAAATGTGGTGAAAGTAGGCATGTACACATAAAACGAAGGTTGGTTTTCCCGAACAGGATGGGTGCAATTTGTATGCACAACCCGTACGCGCTTAATCACCATATAGGACATTAGAAGCTGCGGCTGTTTTCAAAAAGGCCCGTTCTTCCTCAACGACAATATCCTAGACCAGTGTTCGCAAATTCAGTTTAGCAAGGCAGCCCAGCATACGCATAAGGTTTTCTGCATTCTGTAGAGGGGGGGGGGGGTGGGCTAGCTAATGTTTGTTACGTTTTAGATATTGAGATTGTGCATGTAATTTATGTAATTGAAGTTATGTAATTAAAGAAATACAAAAAAAGCATCGGACCGTCGTAAACACCGGTTAATTGTATTAGCTAAGGAAGAGAGGAATATAAATTAACAACCTGTCGTAAATGAAAAAAAAAAAACGTGTGCTAAAGAATTCAATCGGCTGCATAACAGGTGTCCCCAGGAATAGGTATTAAACAAAAATATATAAATGTAGAATTTTTAAAAAAATCAAAAAATAAATTCCCTGCTCCATATTTTGTCCATAACCCACGTTAAGCAGAAATAAAAATATAACGGCTGTCGCAACAGGCAAGCACCGGATAATTTGGTCGCCGAAAAGTTTGCGAAATGTCCGTACACCGATATGTCCGTACACCGAAATTTCCGCACCGAAACATCCTGCACCGAAATGTCCTAGAGCCGTCTGGAATTTGTCCGGTGCTCCCTGAAAAAATTCGCCTAGGAGATTTTCTTTTGATTATTTTTATCTCCAGATAATCTGCTGCCGGCGGTGTTATATTCGTATAATATACGTAGTTCGATGTTAGTTTTAAATTTCTCACTTAATTTCGCCCCAGAATTATACCAACACTATATTTTAATTTAGAAACCTAATTGTAACGTTAATGTAACGACACGTTCCAATTTCGAAGTGGAACTGGAACGCGTTCCTTCGCAATAAAGGAACTTGTAACGGGAACTCGTTTCAAAATTGGGAGTAACGAGGAACGAGCTTTCGTTCCTATTTTAGAGGAACGTGTACAACACTGCACGCAATGCTAGAGTCTTGCTTCCGTTGAAAAATAAGAATGTGTACGCTATTTGGTTGTCGTCCTCGTATCATCTTTGTGCAGAAAAAAGTTATACGGCAGTATTTGGCATCTTGGAAACGATAAATGCCGACGTGCGCGTCGCTAACCCCGGGCTATCATGTACACAGCGGTATCCGAGAGATCCGGGAATCCCCAAAAATGGCGGAAGCGCACTAGGTGCCAGCAAGAGGGCGCCAGTTTTTGCATACGGTCTATAGGGGAGGCGATTTTAAAGTGGCGGCCTAGCGGCGCCAAAGAGAAAGTGAAGAGATGCCAAACAAAGCAGACCAACACAGGCTTTTTCACATGGCTGTAGCCGTACCACCTTATATTTCTGGAGAACGATATTTAGTCATTTATCCAATTCTAGGGAGCACTTTTGAGTATATGTTGATCTCAAAGAATTACTCCAACTGTACACATTTTCGCATAATATTTTGCTCGCTGGTTTACAGCGCTGTGTCTAAACTAAAACCCCACTTACCTAACATTCAGCCGTCCTGCTACGAGTGCTGCCGCACTCAGTCATTCTTACCATGGCTAAGAGAATCCGTGCAACTGCTGCACGAGAAAAGCTACAAAAAGAAAAAAAACAAAGGAGCGAAGTCTCCAACGTTGTTTAGTTCTCCCCTTTTCGAATTAAATTCCATTTTGGGTAAGAAACTGCAGTCGCGTAGGTGTGCTGGTCCCCGACAGGTGAAAAATTTTGTCTCCCCCACTGATTATAGCCCCACACTCTAGATTCTGCAGGCAGCAGAGTTTTATACCTTCAAGGTCTTTCGCAAACTATACGCGTGCAAACCCGCGCGACACTGCCCTCTTTATCTACGAATGAAAAGCTCCGATAAGTTGGGAATCGCGCGCGGCTCTTAAACCACCGAACTGCCCCAACGGCTGCCCCCCTTTCCTTCGTATGCTGTCGTTCAGGAGAGGGGCAAAAAGTGCAGGGGGCCTCCCACATTTTTGTGTTTTTTTTGATTCCGACTACCCAAATAAGCGCAGGTTGGGGGGGGAAAGCAATAGAGGAGGGATTGATGGCGGCCAGCTTCCCCCCCCGTATCGTTCCCCCCTCCAACGTCAACTTGTTTTCTTTGTAGGCATTTATTTGCAGACAGCCACGGGGCGCGTCATTGTTTAGACCAATGAGTTTTTGGTTTGTCGCGGCTACAGTTCTGTTTGAAACCTACTGGTTTTTTCGAGTGCTAAGGCTGCGCGGGAAATGTGCGCTTTTTGCTCGTTGAGTTAGCTCGTATGTGTCGGTGTGCAGTGTGTTTTCCCATAGAGTTATGAAACTTGTGGTGTGTCCATCTCCTTTTTTGCCTACAATTACCTGTGCTTGGTCTATCACTGTCTCCTGTCAGCTTGCACGTCTTATATGCGCTGCCGGCTCTCCGTGCGACGACGTCTAATGACCATTGGATACCGATTCACACAACAGAGTGCAGGGTACGTGTAGGGGTGCATATTTTGTGCAGAGTAAAGGACATGCGCGCTGGGAGCGTGTTTTGCTTTGCTCCTGTAAGTACCGCGGTCCTAACTGTTGCGAACAGGAACAAAATTTTAAAAAAATTGTTCTGTGTTATTTTCCTACGCTGTTTTTTTTTTTTTTTGTTCGTTCGCGGAGCCGTATCCTGGCATTTCTTCATCAAGCGCTTTCATTTTGGGAAAAATCAGCTTGTTTTAACGGGGGCCTGCGGCGGGGGAGCGTTGCAGATGAGCGGCGCTGAGGGTTATTTGTACCCCTTTTTTTAAAAAAGCCCCCTCTCGATGCGTTGTTTTGAAATGAAGGTTGCTAGCAAAAAAATTTTTTGAGAGCAGCTTTTAGCATGTTCAAGTTTCATTTCGGCGTAGCGTGCGTTGTGGGGTTTTAATCGTCTTCGCAAGCGGGGGCCATAAATTGGTGCACTGACTCGCGACTGAATTCTTGGCAGGGAAATTTACTAAGTACAAAAGCATTTTTTAAAAAGTGACCTAGAGCCAAACTTCTTTTGTGCCCGGTAAGGGGCAACGTTCAATACGAATTCCCGAAAAACTTGCAACTTTCGGCGGCTTGTCGGTTCACCACGGGTAAACTGTCCGACAAAAGCAGCTGTTTTTTTAAAAAAAGTCATTGTTTTTCATCGCCGGAATGATTGTAAAGCCTTTAGGGTCCTTTTTTTGTGTCTGTGGCGATTTATGCGCTGTTATTATCATTTCCGTTGGAGAGTGCCTGAAACACTCTGTGCTGAAGTGTACTAGAACCGAGTTAACGAATTTTAATATTTTTAGCTTTGACATCCAAACTTTCTTTGGGGGGTTTTCGGCTGCGGAAAGCAATGCAGGCCAATGCATGATGTGTATTTCGAAGATTTCCACTGCGGGGACTGGGCATAATTTCTTCGTACATTAAAGAAATCTTGTTTGATGAAATAGTACCCTATAGGAACCCATGTATTTTTGTTGTTTGTTTCCCCACTGTAGAAATTTGACCGTTGCGCCCCTTAACTTAGGCGGCGCCAGCTATAGGACGATCTCATGGCTAATAGCGACGTAAATTGGCAACTGATGGAAACACCACCGTTATCAGCGCTGTTATGTTTGGTTGTTGCGAGTGTAATAAAACATTTGATAAATGTTTCAGTTGTGGCAAAGAGGCGCGCAGGAGCGGTTGCGAGTAAGGCGGCTTCACCCAATAAAAAAAAAGGGTGTTAACTCTATACAGCTTCACCTAAAAGACGCGATTATAAGCAATCCATGAGCTCAGCAGACAAATTGCCACCAACGAGCAGACAAGACATCAGCCAATAGCCTGCAACAGTTTAGGTATAAATGGAGCAAGAGATTTCATATCTTCAAAATAAAAGCAGCTCTTCTAAATATCGGACCACTTTTAGGACCTCCAATAAAGGAACATCGCGTTCAGGCCCTTTGAAGCAGAATATCTTCAAAGGGACACTCGCATTACACGTGCTCGTAATGATACCTTCTGGAAAAGGACCAGTGTCCCACAACTTACGCCCAACTGGTATCTGCGCAATGAGAACGTCAATCGGGAGCCTATGGGGGGTTGGTAAGCCCGTACACAGGGTGGCGTTAGAGCAAAAGGTCTGGAAATCGGATGGTATACTGGACTGGCAGCGCGGATGGGGAGCCACACTTTGGGAAACTGCGCTTCGCTTTCCAGAGAAAGAAGGGAAAGAGGACACTCACCAATAGCCAAGATTTTAAGGCAGGCGAAACTGCAATTTTCCTAATTTAAAGTTGCTTCTGTTTTAGCGTTTAGTACGCCCAGAATTCCAGCATGAAATACTTCTAGTTTCAATGACAGCAACACCCAGAGAGCTCAAAAAGGAAAGCAAAAATTTCATAAAAAGGCAAGACTTCGGGGCCACCCAACCAATTAAAATAACACAGATATCTACATATCCGGAACACATTAATGTATTTTTTAAACGTGGAGTATGATATTTCGCAGTGAACTTAAAAAAAAAACCACACACACCGGGCCGTAGCTAAAAAGACGAGGAGGAGGGCAAAGCTTACCGCCCTATTTTTTTCTCTCAATTTTTGGTCATCGTTGTTTATTAGATGCGACGCATCTTTTGTCTGAGGCATGTCCTCCGGCGTCGTTTGTTGCGGCGTCCGTCCGATCCCTCCCCGTTTTTCCCCCCACAGCTGTGTGCAACACTCTCACCCCGGCTCATTAGCATACCACAGCGGGGGCGCTTGTTTGGGCGCGCTTCGCTGCGTAACGCTGCATTAACAACTGCCCGGGCGCGCAAGTGCGCGCATGCGCGACGCAAAAACCACCGCGCATGTGCAACTCTCCCCCGGGTTTTTTCTCCGCCAGTTGTGCAAAACTCCCTCCGTCGCATTAGCATAACAAAACAGCTGCGCGCGCGCTTCGCCCCGCTGGCGTCTCCTCCGGTGCGCAAGTGCGCGCATGCGCGAATCTCCTCGCTGTCTCCTCTTTCCCTTTAGGCACGGGGAATATCAAGCGGGTTAAACGCGCGGGTGGGCTTTCAGGGGCTCGCTCTCGTTCGACCCGCGTACTTTGCTTGATGACTCCGTGTTTACTTGATTCTTCCGGGTGAAGACCCGATGGAAGCGACAGTCCCTTTAGCGAGTGGGGTGCGTCAGCGCAAACGCTCAAGGCAACGTTACGACCAATTGAACCCCCGGTGCGTCGCATCACATCAGGGTTCCCCCGCTGGAAGATGGGCGTACATTTTTTTCAGTTTTAAGCAAACGTAGTCTTGGCGGTGGTTCACTGTAGCGAAATTTAGGCTAAAAAAAAAACCGTACAGGCCATGGCGCAATAACAACCAGTACAATGAAACATTCGTTCTAAATTCGGCTAAACACCATTAACGAACAAACCTAACGCGGACCGTTAGGAGTGGAAGATTTCTAACATACAACTTTAAATAAAACAAACTCTGGTTTAACTAAACTGCACACCAGACAAATTGGTTGTTTCCTTGTTTTTTTTTTCAGAGAGTTTCCATTCAGGGTATACTAGCGTTTTGTCATAAATATAACACTGATTTTGAATATATTGGAGCCATGAATGTCCTATGTGAGAGACCTAGCACTTCCTAACAGATAAGCAACCGCTCACTCAAGGATGCACTGACGTCGTTTGCTTTACTGCAAGATCATTCTTTCCAGGCCTTTTTTTCGAGCAGTAAAAGCGCAGAACCAACTAAAGGGCCGTGACTGCGCCTATCATAAAAAACAATCAAAAGCAAGTAAAAGACCTGAAAAATATACATGGTTCGTCTTGCAAGAAGAGGTTCTTTCACAAAAAACTCACGTTCTTTTTCCTCCATAAAGGCTACGGACCGCTGCAGCGGCACCTCACCTTTTTGTGCTAAAAACTCAGGCGGCAGCTAAGGTTTATTATTTATTTATTTGAAGTGCTCACCAACAGCACAGGGCTTGTCGGGTGATGCACCGCATAATAGGTACAAAGAATACAAACCAGTACAGCATGGCAGCGATAAATCAAAAATTGTAAATGTGGAAGTGCAGATAGATATATACAAAAGTGTAGTGTTATCGAAGGAGACACAAACATTTTTGAACGGTAAAGGCTCGGAGGACGTCTCTGGAGTATGCACAGGAGAACACGTACGAACATGGGCAAGGTAGCGCTGTATTTGAGGAAACACGAGCAGCAGGAAAAGTGACGAGCGACCTCTCACAGCATGCGTATTCAAAATATCATACATTTCAGAGAGCCCTTAAACAGTACCAATTTCTGCAAAAAACGTCTATAGGAGATAGAAACAGACTGTTATAGGTGAGCTGGCACCGGCTGGCTGGTGCCAAACTCATTGATCTGTCTAACATAAAGCATCCATGCGGCCGTAGTGGTCTGCTTGGCACTCGCAGATGGACAGAGCTTACGAGGCAAGGGCAGTCGAACTTCGAGTGAATACAATTAAACAGAAAAGCCAGGTCGCGCCTGGAGCCCTCGCTGATAGCTCATCTAAATTCAAGATCTTCAGAAGCCCACCGTGCTCATATCGGCTCATAGGTGAGTGGCGAGAAAAACGGTTCTAGTAAACGCTTCTGATCCTTTCAGTCGAAGGAAGAGAAGACCTTAAACAATCAAAATTGCACTTGCATGTCGAGCTTCGCAAAAGAGCTACGCGATACAGCTGCACAAAGCATGACCGTTTGTGCGTAAGATCCCTGGTCGCGCGGGAAGGTGTTTCCTGACGGCGGTGGTGACGGCGTCATAACCAAGCGACCACGTGGAGGCATAAAAAAACAACGTAGTGCGACCTAATCGAGACGGGAGTCAGTATGTTGAGCTCGGAAGAGACGCTGGCCGAGGCGAGGATTTCGAAAATGGGGTGCCACGTAATGCTATCCTTTTATCTCTCTCCCGTCCTTGCCTTCACCTTTTCGTCGGCGCTTTTCCACGTTTGGCGCTCACCCGAACCACGTACATTTGGGGGGGAAGCTAAATGAACCATGAAGACAAAATACAAGTTGGGGTTATTAGAAAGACTGCTTAGTCCCTATAACAATGATACCAATATCATCGCAATCTTCGAACAAATAACGGAGATATTAACGAAAAGTGTGAAGAAGTCGCGACCCCCTAGCCAATTTCCCGCAACTTTTCTATGACGTCACGGAACCTTGTTTGTGCGATTGGCGGCCGCCTAACTGACCTGTCGCGACGACACATGACTGGACGTCTGTAATGGGGCCTCTAATTCCATTTCACCGCATCACTTAAATGCTAATGTGCAGTTAACGCAGTGAAAATTATGTGTAAAAACTTTCTAATCATCATCGCGGCACCGATGCTATATCATCATCGGGGCCCGTAATCTCTCGTGAGCAGCTCTCGCTCGAGCTGCTTCATCTTTTTTATTCCGCCATCTTGTTAATAGAACCATCATCGTATCACCGGGACGTCTCGGCCCTTGGTCTCTCCTCTCATTTTATATGGTGCCGAAACCAGGAAGAAGGCCCTCTGAGATTCGGAGTCTTGCGAACTTCGGCCTTTTGGAGGAGGAGGACCCCTTGATACCGACGACGGACCGGTGTGATGGACAGAACCGGTGGTGGTACGCGAAAGTGACCGAGGCGATTGGCGGACTAGACGACGACGGATCCTCACCTCCGACGATTCCCTCGATGGGCGGCGATTCCTTGAACGGTGAGGGGAATGCAACCGCTTATCGCGCAACGCAAGACGCATTAACTTCGATGTGTGACAAGAGTATTCTTGAGAATACAATGCGCCTTAACGATCCTAAGACGAAACGAGAAAAGGAGCGGATAATAGCTCGAGCACTGTGCAAAGAAGTAAGAGCAACATTAGCCCTGTCAATGACTAGCAGTGGGGTTAGTGATGTGTTGGCAATCTTTCTGCACGAGTTACGGAAAAATGAAGTTAGGTTGAAATTGCTCAACGACGAAATCGAACAGTTTATCAAACATTGAGCATATAGACCAGGAATTCGCTACCAACATCGAATACGAAGAAGAAATATTTCCCGTTATGTGCCACATATATTTACATTTGCATTTACAATAGTAAATATTCATTTACAATAGTTTGAAAATCCTTCCGCTCAGACGCTTAGTGATAATCAAGTTAGGACTACTGATCTATCGCCTTCACTCTCATGTCATCGTCATTGACGGCTTTCCCCACTATCACCTCACAAACTCTAACATTACCAGATTTTCCGAACATCATAACCTCCTCCTTCCAAAAGCACGCACCCATTACGGCAAATAAACAGTTCTGTTTTCAGGCATTGCTTTCTGGAACACAATACCGTTTGAAATTAAATTGTCTCGTTCCCTAAGTTTCTTTCAAGTGTAGATTAAAAAGTTTTTTCTGTGAGAGCTATTCGAAGACACCGGCAACACTGTCGCTCCAGGAGTCATAGAAGGGTAATACACCACGGGGTGTTCAGCAAGCCGAGCATACGCAGTGGTCGTGCGGACGGCGCAACAAGGGAGGCACATACACCGACCATGAGATGCTTCTCATGTAAAATGTGTTCCTGCAAGGCGAATAGTATAAAGTACAGGTTTAGGCCATGTTTCGAACGTAACAGATGTAGGTATTTGCAATTAATCTTCTGAAGATGCATATCTAATGAATAATACTATTGAGATTGAGGAAGAAACTTGTTCAGTACTGCATAAAAGTTTCGTGGTTGGCATGCACACCAAGAAGTTCCATTTCTGATGCATCGCGCGATAAAACGTTTTGCGCCACAGAGACCTGGAACATCGGGACTATTCATTAGGAGACATGCGAAACGTAAGGAACACTATTTATTTAAGGTACGACTAAATATTCCTGGAGAGAATAAAAAAACAAGTAAAAACACACCCATGAAAAACAGCAGAAGGGTAAACTACATATGACGGCTCCAGCTGTATTTTGCACGATATTGTTTTTTTAGGGGCGAAACACCTTAAGGGCTCGCGTGGTTGGCTTCTCTTGTCGTCTTCGTCGTCATAATTCTCGTTTCACGTAGTCACGCTAGTAAAAGCCCGGGAAGCTCGTTTAGGGCTCGCGGTGGGACGTAACACGCGCTAAAAAACCACTGGGACACTCGTTTCACCTCGCACCGGAATGCTTCGTAATGCGTTCTATAAAAAACACCGGAACAATCGTTCACGCGTCGCGATAGCAAGCTTCGTGCTTCAAAAACGAGACACTTCTATAGCAAAGCTGTATACCCCTACCTTCGAACGGTTTCATCTCCGTTGCCAAAAACGCCAAGGCACCGACACCGCCGACTCGGTACAGTACCAGCATGAAGGCTGCCTTGCGGTCGCCGTAAATTTCTCAACGGACACAAATGCCACGGCTGCTACTGTACAGTTCACCCACGCCACGGACTCGGAGGAGTTCGCCATCGCCCAGCGGTCTCAGAAGCCGAGTGCCCCGCAGTGCTCAGTGGCTCTAGAATGGCCGTAGGAAAATACGAAAAAGGTCGCGCTTGCGCCGAGGTGGTTGCCATCATTGGCAAGGCCGCGCTCCAGGGCAGAGAAGTACGTGTTAAGTGTTTTCCGGCGCACAAGGGCAAATGCGCAGCTGCATCCAACCACAACGAGACGGCACACTCGTAGGCGGGAGCACCTGCCTTCCGCTCTCGCCTCGTGAGCTACAACGACACCACTTGGCTTGACGAATCATGCCAGCCACTTACCACTGCCTGAGCCCGGATGAGACAGTGCTACTACGGCAGCTCGAGACGGGGTCCATCCTCGCTCCGGGACTGCTGCACATTTCATCCAGAAGTTTATTGAACGGGTTTGTGTCAAGTGTGATGCGTGGGTTTGGTGTACCAGTTGCACATTTTCTTGGATTGTGCCCTGTTTCCAAACGAAGCTCAAACAAAGACCTAATCGCCGCAGCCCCAGGACGCTGCACACAGTAATGACAAGGACAGTGAACTCTAGGTGGTCCAGAAAGTAAGGAGCGCACCTGAAAAGCACAGACCAGGGTTTCCGCAAAATCGTTGGCGCTGGTCCTAGTAACGGCGATCCATAGGACGATGCCGGGCACGCGTCGCGGCTCTTAAAAACTTCGTTTTGCCGTTACAAATACACGTTTTCATAATCATAATTTACTACGTTTTAACACAAGGCTATTTATGAGACCGCATACTTTAAATATTCTTTATGGAAATAAATTTTCTGAAATATATAGAAAAAAACATGAAGGGAAAAGTATAACTAGGCCTACACTGTGTCTTTAAATACTTTTTTCTACCGCCACGAAACCAAGTTCTGCCGTAGCGTGTCCTGGTCAATGGCGTCGATTCCCGCTTTTTTACCTGACTGCTCTCTATCTAAGATGTCTTCGTGCTGAGGTTGGGTTGACGTGCTGATCTTGTAACATTCTCCAATTCAAGTACAAAGAAAACGGGTTTGGGCGTAAATAGCCCGCATTTATGGATATCTTTTTTTTTCACAGTGAGTGTACCAGCAATCGCCGTGTTGTGATTGATTGTAGAATTTAACGAGCCTACGCAACGCAGGCGATAAGGCATGCCGTAGAGTAGGGCTCAGGTTAATTTTGACCACCTGGGCATCAGCAACTTGCACAGAAATCTCATAAACACCGGTGTTTTTGCTTGTCGCCTCCATATAAAAGCGGCTCGGTACCCCACGACATAGATAGCCACTGCGCTACCCCGGCGGGTGACGCAGTGTTTTGTTTTCGCACCAACGCCATTGAGCGTTCATAGTAAACGGGACCAAACAGATACGTCGTTACAGCTTTACACCACCATATAAAACAAAGGCTGTTCATCCGAATGCTGAATCTTTGAATTCCTTCCCGTTTGACTCACATAATTTATTGTGCACGCTTACCTGGTGCCTGCAAATTTATTTTATCGCTGCCCCGTGACAGCAAAATGCAAATTACTTTATTACACGTGACATAATTTACTGAAAGACCCTCTCTTGCGATGAAGACAGCCTACTTAATTTTTGTTTGTGGAAGCACATTGAATTATTGGTGTAGCCAGGGTATGTTTTTCCCGGGGTTTTATACGGCGCCAGAAAAAAAGAAAAAAGAGCCTGCTGCAGAGAATATATCTGTAATTTCGTGCTTGAATAAAGCCGAAGGGTTAGTTGTGTTGTTATTGGCATAGCTTCACAAATAGCGTACTCACGACTCCGTGGACCTAATTCGGTCAGACGAAATATTTGCAACGCAATATGCAATAAAAATCCACCCTATTCTACCACAAGCTTCCCGAATAATATAAAAACATGATAAACTCGAGAACGAGTCCTCTGAAGTTTAACGCGGAACGTTCAGGTGAGGAAAAACTCCCTAGTGATATATTCTACTGCCCAATGCTGCTACGTGGTGGAAATACAGAGGACACCAATCTTGAGACGCCGACGATGTATTTGACAATATTTTCACGGCGGCCACCGCCAAGCTCACATCGGCTCCGCGCCAGCCACTCATTTATCATCGTTGATGATGGGCAATCGGGCATTTTTTAACCGCCCTGTACATGAGACTTGCGCGAGCTACTCTGTAAGTGTACCATTACGTACAATCGTGTATTCTGTACCACGCTCTAACTCAGAAAAAGTAGAAAAATAATGTCTCTTCTCGCGTTCACACTAATCATACAGCCGAAACCACCGGTTGGTGGCTAAATGATGCGAGGAAAAATTGAGTACTGTGCTGACATTAATTTCCCCCTGAAAGCAAAATAAAAGGTGGACTAAATAAAGCTGCTGGCCGTGCTCAGAAAGTTTCAACTGCTAAGACTCTCACTTTCTTTCTTACTTCATTAACGTCAGCTTCAGTTTGTATGAGTTCAAAAACATCTCTCCTCTGTAAATATACAGTTGTAAAAACCCTCACCAGCTATCGTTGTGTGTGAATAGTGCCGCACCATCAGGCACCAGCGCAGATCATAAAAAGGCTCCTCTACCGCAACAATAACGGCGAATCGTAGAAGTATCCAACAAATGGCCTAGGTTTCCTGCTGGTGTGCTGAGACGATTGCTCTACGAGCGAGTTCACAGAACGCGTGTACAATGACATTGACGCGGTGGCGAGTTTCCTGGAAGCACCGACCGCTTCCGAGAACAGTCCCGAATCAGCAGACCCTTGGCCCGAGTTGAATTCTAATCTTGAACATCGTCCGACCTTGTATCACCTTGTATTGCTTTCACTGCTGTCAGTTGGTGCTGTCCCCGCAACTGGTAGAGGATAGTTTTTTTTTCATCAGGCTTTATAAATAAATACCGCCTTAGCACGCGGACACACGATGAAAACTGAGCTTAACTGAGCTAGTATACGCGGTGCAAGCAAAATTAGGAGCTGGATAATTTAACTTCAGTGTCGCTTAAATAAAAAAAAATTGTATGCATGAATAAATTTTTTCACCGCGAGTGGTGCCCAGGGCGACACTCTACCACCACTTTTTTCCACTCTACCATGTAACAACCTCTCCGCTATCCCATCCTATTCATCATGCTCTGCGCTTCCCCTCTGCCTTCTGCTATCCTGAATGCTAGGGAGGTTACCTCAACCGAACTCAACTTCCTTTCCTCCCCACTACATCTTTGCCATTGGTGGGCACCTGAAGCAGCTCGATTTCAATCTCCTTTGGTTGGTGTTTACGTCATTTCTCCTCTCTTCGATGCCCTTTTGAACAGTTGTATTGTATTTACTGTAGTAAAACCAGTTTATCGTGTGTTTTAATGAACAGAACGCCCGCACGTCCTTTATGTACCTATATTTTCTTGGAAATATAGCGGAGGTTTTTACTGCAAATAATTGTGGAGAGCTGCATGAGAAATAGTATGAGATTTGGTGTTGTGGGGTGGTCTTGTCTGCATATCTATATCATTGTGATGCAATCTTTAAGCGGCGATTGTCTTGCACTGCCAACTGAATTGAGTCACAGAAAAATGGTGAGACAGACCAATTTTTTCATTTTTCTCTTGAGGATGCGTAAGAAAGACTTACATCTGGAAAATAGTGGCCTAGTTCTGTCGATATTGCGCTTTTGGTATCGAATGAATAAAATATATTTGTTTAGTTTTCGGGTAAATAATATGTCTCCTAAGTTTTGGTTGCTTTTAAGGAGTACACGAGGAAATTGAAGAAAGAAGAAATATGAAACAACTCATTATCGAATTCTACCCCACACTCTTGCCCGGTCATAATGGCGTGAGGTTTTTTTATTTACCTTTAGCAGAACATTCAGTTCGGGGAGTATGCCGTTGGGAGTGAGCAATGTCGCAATTAAATAAGGCGAACCGCATCGCCTCATGGTGTTTCAACTTCTCGCGTTCAGGGCAGTTCGATAAACGACGCCCTTAGCTGCGTAGTGGTTTATACCCCTTTTCGGTGCTTCAATTTGCGAGCCCCTTTTGCCAGAGAGTGTATTTGCACAAAAGCGCAAAATTTAAGAAAACTTAAAACAATGTAGGTGCGCAAAATGTAGGTGCGCAAAATTCATTTGTGATGTCATTGCGCGCTATATTATATTGAGCGTCTGGTAAAAGGAGCACGCCGTTTTGGCAGTGTAGATAGAGTCTAGGTTCAGTGGTGGGTGTTGGCGCTAGCGACATGTGCACGATTCCAGTGAGTGTAGCTTTATTTTTTTGGGGTTTCCCCCTTTTTTTGAGGGTAATTTTACTGCTTATTTTTTAATCGTGGTAATTTATTTGCTTTACGTGATTTTTGTTCGGGCGCAGCTTATGTCAAAGTTTGTTAACGTTTTCAATCGCAGGAAGAGGCAGATGCATTTATGGGATGACAGGTATTTCACGTGGGGCGCCGTACAGAGAAGCGTTAGAAATACTCGCCTGGGATCAAACCATTGGCCTTGAGATCAAAAACGCACCGTCACAGCCACTGAGGGGAACGTTGTGGGTCAAAAACATTAAATTTAAAAATTTTTAGCTCAAGCATATAAATCGAGTGTTTTCATTTTTTATCATATTTTAAAAAAACAGGTATTGGTAAACAAGCCGAGACATGTAAATGGGCTCTGAAATTTTTGGCAATTCAATAAGGCACAAATCAAACTTTTTTAAAAACTTCTAGTTTTTTACCCGGAAATTTGCCAAGTTTTAAAATTGACAATTTGTGAAAACGTAGATTAGCTACCCTCGGTTCTCCTGTCGTAATTTGTTACGTGTCCAGATATTCTCTACTCCTCACTTCAGTCCTTTGTGTCTGAAGATGGAGTGGCTTGTCAGGACTTCCAATTTTTAATCCAGCAGGCGAGTGGTGACTTACGGAGCAAACTTGCGAAAGCGCTGTGGGAAGATCGCTCACAATGCTCCGTATTTTCGTCATTCAGGTTTTGCTACTGGGCAATTCAGGAACATCGCCATCGTCTGATTTGGAACCACGGAAAACAACGCAAGATAATGACAAGGAAGCGCACCCTTCACTCAGCACTATCATCCTGGAACCTCAACCTGCGCATGTCTTCTTTCCGCATGGCTTCGTGACGTCACCGTTACCAAGCTTCATAAATCCGACCCAGCGTCCTGCTGCCTTGAGTGCGTGCGGCGAAAGCGCTGTGGGCAGGTCGCTCCCAATGCTCCGTCTTTTCGTCATTCAGGTTAGTTATAACTGTACAGTATGTAGTGATGATAAACTTCTAGTGATTGTGCCGCACCCACAATCTTTCGTGAAATGCTTTTGATTGTTTTTGTGTGTGTAAACTTTACCTTTGTGTGACATTGAACTCAACCCTTGTCTTCGTCAAATGAAATGTTTCAGTCTGTTTGGTATGTTGACAGAGAAATTAAATTGAATATTGCGTTTATTATGACCCATCTTGAGCCAGGAGAATGAGAGGTATTATCCCTAAGTGCCCGTCTAACCACTTTGAAGCTCACACAAAGGAAATAAAGGCTTGATTGGAAGATATTAAAGTTCTTGGTTCAGCTGTAACCTACGTTCAACAGGTTGTTAATCAGCAATTTGAGAAGCTTGTTGCCTTGGATGACAGAGGTAGGGATGCGAACATAATCGTTTTTTGAATTCAAGATATCTCTGATGAATCACAAAAAATATTTACGACATCAGGTAATAAATGAGCTCCTCCGAGATAATTTGAGCGTTTATACTTCGTCGGTAACACAAATATATAGAATGAGAAACTGTTGTGAATACCCGCCTATTTTTCTTTCGTTTCAAAATCAAGCCAAAAAAAAGCAGTTATGAGTAACGCTGGTAAGCTAAAGGGAACACGAATTCGCATTGATAATGACTACTACGCAGAAACTCTGCGCAAAAAATCACTCTTATCGCAGCAGGAGTTTTTAAATACCTTGCTAAAAAAAGGATTCTCGCATTCCAGATAAAGGCAGCGAGTCCAGCCTATCTTCTGCGCAGGCTGGTGCGATCACGACTAGAAGCCAGGTACCCTCGAGAGGCCAAGTCTTAACCGATATATAGCAATTAACGTCTTCAGAACTTCGGTTTATCTGTCTTAATGCCAGAAGTATTGTAAATAAAATTGATTAACTAGAAAACCTTATGCTGTCGTATGTCCCTCATATCTGTGTGGTGTCTGAAACATGGCTACATGACATGATCGTGGATGAAGAAATAGTTCCCTTGGGCTATCATTTAAATCGACGTGATAGAGGATCACGGGGGGGGGTGTAATAATTTAAACGTGGAGGTAAATGTCCATCAAATTTCTTTTAAAAGTTTTTTTTAAAAGTTTCTTTTGTATGCAGGGTAATTTTTCTTCTTATGTGCGTTTCCGTGCCCAGATGCTGGTCAGTTGCTGTTGAACTTGCATGACCACCTCTTACAGTTAAAAACAATCTACCCTAACGGGTGATTTTAATTTGTAACTAATAGTTGAATGACTTGAGCGGGAATAACTCGTCTCCGTTGAATAGCGCTAAACATGTTTCACTTAATCTCGAACAATGGTACGACGAAAACATCACGGTAACTGCTATCTTAAACTCACTTCTCAGTGAATCATTTACAGGGACTTGTTGCAAAGAGACCTGTATATCGTACCTGCGCTAATCTTCTTTTTATGGAAAACAACCCACAATCAAGAATACACGGTAATCTAATAAACTCTTATGAGAATTACAAAGATGACTTGCTATTATTGACTATATTGATGAGCATCTTGGTGAATATTGCCGAAACTTAACGTGGCTGGAACCTGTTAAGCAGTCTTTTCGTACGGAGCGTTGCATCGAGACACCCGGTTGGAGCAGTGGAACGCGGAAATTTAAAATGATTTAAGCAAACCTTTGGGGTCTTTACCTTGGGAGGAGCGCGACGCAAGAGGAACAACATGAGAGGTGAGCGTAAAGCGAAGGGAGGCATTTACTTGGCAAAAGTCGATAAGACTATTGTCTTTGACGGCATTTGCAACGAAAGGGGCAGATACGCGGCCAATTTTTATGCAGGGTACATTCTTTCTATGTGCCGTTTACCGTGCCCAGATGCTGAGGTCAGTGTTATGAACAAGTTGCATGACCACCTCTTACAGTTTAAAAACAAATATACCCTAACGGTGATTTTAATTTGCGTCAATGAGTTGGAATGACTTGAGCGGGAATAACTCGTGCTCCGTTGACTTGCTGCTTGATATCATGTTTGCACTTAATCTCGAACAATTGGTACGCGAAAACACACGGAAAACTGCTATCTTAGACCTTCTCTTCGTCAGTGAATCATTTACAGGGGACTTGTTGCAATAGAGCCTGGTATATCGTACCATGCGCTAATCTTCTTTTTATGGAAAAAACCCACAATCAAGAATACACGGTATCTAATAAACTCTTATGAGAATTACAAACGTGCAGATGACCTTGCTATTATTGACTATATTGATGAGCATCTTGTTAATATTGCCGAAACTGTTCGTGGTGCCTGGAAACAGTTTTCAATGCAGTGCTGTATTGCATTGATACTTTTGTGCCGAAGAGAAAAATATACAGACGGCGTTTAAACCCCTGGATTAACCGCGATATTGTTCATGCAAAAGGCAAGTTATAACGACTTAGAAAAAAGCACAGAGTGTCCAGCGTAATAATTTCCAACCTTCAAAGAGAATTGTCAACTAAAATTAACATGGCCCGAGAGGCATATTTTCCCACACTTTAGCCGATTTTCTCAAATCTAGCCCCGAAAATTCTGGCGACACCTAAGGAAGCGAAATGAAGAATAGACAGAATGAAATATTAGAATGGCATAATAACTGATTCAGGTAAAATTGCAGAACATTGAAACTCCTAGTTTCAGACTGACTTTTCGGAAGTTAACGAATATGAACTCGTGTCCTCTTTTAATGACTTGGATAAACAAATTGAAATAACTCACAAAGAAGTTCTTATAATGTTATTGAATTTGGATCTTAAAATTCAGCTGGGCTCGACGGGATCCCAAATGCCTTTTTAAGGCGCTATCAGAACAGCTATCTGTTTTTTAACAGATATATTTCAGATCTCTTTATCTTCAGGTCAAATAACCGCTAGCTTGAAAATCGCACGTGTTGTGCCCGTATACAAAAAAGGCGATCTATTGTTAGTAGAAAATTACCGTCCTGTATGCATTGCACTTAGCTGCTGTAAGCTGTTGGGACATATTCTTGCTTCATACATACACAAGTTTCTGAGCAAAAATTATCTTGTTCGATACTCATCACGGTTTTAGGCAAGGGATGTCTACAAATACACAATTACTGTCGATCGTAAATGAAATAATGCGTATTCTTGATGAATCTGGTCAGGCTGACGTTATTTGTATGGATTTTTTCAAGGCTTTTCACACGGTACCTCACGGAAAACTGCTTCGAAAACTTGAATATATAGGATTTTCTTTCCGTGTTTTTTGATGGGTACAAGTTTATCTTATGAATATAAAACAGTACGTTGATGTTAGTAATCGTATTTCTAATGGTTCTGGTGTTTCTTCTGGAGTTCCACAAGGAAGCGTACTCGGACCGCTGTTATTTTTAATTTGCGTGAATGGTTTGGCTTCTGTTTTTCCGGCTAACGTTTCATTGCGGTTGTTGCGGATGATTGTGTTGTTTTGTAAACAGGTTTTATCTCCAGTTGATTACAGTTCACTACAAGGTGCTGTTTCTGCTATTGACAGGTGGTGTGGAAAATGGGGCATGGAATTGAACAGGGAAAAAAATGTACTAATGCGCATAACCAGAAAAAAGTTACCGAGCTCGTATTTTTACAAAATTCAAGATTGTGGTATTTCTGAGGTCAAAGAATACAAATACCTTGGCGTCACATTCACAAGCGATATAAAATGGTCAGCCCATATCTCGAAAACCTGTGCGTCCGCAATGCGTGAGCTATATTTTCTCATTAGAAAGCTCAGAAGCGCCGTGGTCAGTACTAAGATGTTAGCTTACAACACTTTTGCAATGAGCAAAATAGAATATGCAGCCGTAATATGTGACCCACATACGAAAAAATATAAATTCAAATAGAAAGAGTCAACCGCAAGGCCGTGCGATTTCTATTTAGAAAGTACAAAACGGAGGATTCCCCTACCCATTTAATTCATGATAATCAATTTCAGACCCTTTGGATACTCGCCGAAAGATCAGTCGCATTGCATTGTTACACTACTGTCTCTCAGGAAAAATGAAGTAAACCTACCAGATTATGTAAAACCTCTAGCAACAAGGCGGACTCGTCACAATCACTAACATTCATTGTCTTCCATCTTCTCAAAAACAAATAGCTACAAGTACAGTTTCTTTCCTCAAACAACTGAAGATGGGAATTCACTAACCTGCACAATTATTTCTATGTTCTGATTTCATCACCGAGCTTGAAAAACATTTATCTTTTAAATTTTGGGGACAAACATTTGCATACTTGTCAATGTGTAACATTCATGTGGATGATGTCGTGCATTTAGGGTTGTTCTTCTCCTGCTTGGGCCAAAGTTTTGTCCCGCAGTATTGTGAAATAAATAAAAATAAATAAATAAATCTTATTTCCCACTGAACGAGAAGGCGACCGAGCATTCTTGTTGTCGGATGAAGAAGGAATTTGTCTACAAAAGCAACCTGTTAGAAAAGTTTTTTTATTATTCTTGGAGCGTTTCAGAAACTGAGTTTGAACGCAAAAGCGAAAAAATATCCAGAGTTGGCAAGCTGCGAATGTTTCGCCCCCTAGGCCCCACGCCGGCATCTTTTCTTGCGCTTAATACTCAGCCTTGCGTACTTCTTCACAACTTAAACTAGTTCGGGTGGCGTGATTTGTGTGCATTGATTGTGTGTTCCCTGTACAGCTTCTAGCCTTGCAATTGATGTTGAAACTTAACATCAATGTTGTGGCCCTTTATAGCAAACCCTGCTGAGAAGCAAGAATAGTCTCTGTTGCTGTACCATAGTGAGGTATTTAAATGTGCGTATGACACTGCCCAGTGCTTGAAAAACTTTGCTGGCTGTTATCTGGAGGAGAACAAGCATTCTTATTGCACTCAAAACGCTGCAAACTCAATAAAAGCTCCCTGCATCCTATTCTATACAAAGAAAAAAGATGGGATTTTTCCACCCCAACCTGAAACCGTTATTTATAGTAGAATATTTTCGCAAAAAAGTAATTTCACTGCGACAAGATTTCAAGGATAGAAATTTGCTTCGTAATGAGCAAAATACACCCATTGCGTTTGACTGCTGTTCGCGGGACACGTTGGCAGCGCTCCTTCCACGTTGGGCCCGGGACGTCCCGTTAGGCTTCACAGGAACTTCTTCGTGGACGAGTGAATTGATCGACATATTAGCGGCTTGTTTCCCTGTTATTTGGAATCGCGTTGATTACGGTGTGTCCCGAGAGAATTTTATTTGGCAGAAATGGTAAGTACGTTCGTGTGTTAAATGCTTGGTAGATTTTGAAGCAGCGAAATAAAAGCTACTTGAAAGCACACCGAAATAGCATTTTCACTGTAGATGATTACGTAGTTTGGTTTTACAACAATAGCGGATAACGAGCCGTTGAAAGTTGGATTGCTGCTGCAGAGATTTTGTTGTGCGTCACTATGTAAACAACGTTGACTTTGGCTCGACTGCCTCGCTGATTGTAGAATCGCGGTACCATAGAGAGCCTGTGCGCGGTACCAGCAAGGACGCATAATTAAGTAAGTCCTCGAAAACTCCGTTGTTAAAAGCAATTCTAAAAATTTCGGGATAGTTTGCGTTGGTTCGCAAAAGTTAACATGTGAAGGAATTTAATTCCTCCTATATAATACCGCGTTTCCTCCTGCACCTCTACCCGCCGCTGTCTCAACTTTCTTAATTTGGAGGGCGCAGACACTTTGTTCTACAATTTTATTTAATATCTGCTTTTCGTTCTTCGAGATACGTCATTGTCGCGAGGAAGTAAAAGCAGGTGAAAATATTGTTACGTGACGGCAGGACGGAGGAAATGAACCATGGAAGATGCGAGTGATGTATTTACACTATACTACACGATGTCGGCCATGAGGAAGCCCGCCCAGATGGGTCTTCGTCTTCTTCTCTGGAGATTGGAGATTGCTCTCTTCTTTCTGTGACACGTCCCCCTCGTCGAAAGCGACCGTCCCGGTCGAGGCCGTCGGAAATGTACAGATGCGGTGACAATGGTCGAGAGAGGAAAAGTGGAAAAGTCCTTGCCTCCAGGGATGAGGATAATGGTCGTGGTGAGAACTGGCCCCGGTGCATCAATGCCCGCCGACACAGTGAAACAACGCCCAAAGGCCTCGGAGACCCGCCAGAGTTCTGGGCAGGGGAACAGCGTCGTCTTCTATGTAGGTCGCGGCTGGTCACGTCGTTTGTTCTCGGCAAGTCACAGGCTGGGGACAGGGGCTGGGGAATGGTGCGTCCATGGATCACAGGGGCTGGGGCGGGCCGACGCATTCCAAGAGCCTTTCAGCGATGTTCAAGCAGCCGAGACGAAGCGAAGCTGGGCCAGGTTGAGGATCAACTCCGCAACCTCCACCAAAACATGTTACGTGCGGCAGGACGCAGGAAATGAACCATGGAAGATGCGAGTGATGTATTTACACTATACTACACGATGTCGGCCATGAGGGAGCCCGCCCAGCTGGGTCTTCGTCTTCTTCTCTGGAGATTGGAGATTGCTCTCTTCTTTCCGTGACAATATGTTAAATAGCTCAAACGAAGACAGCTGGGTTCATAACCTGTTCTTAGGTATCACATTTTTTGTAGTTATTTATTCGACAACCTTATGGCCAGCCGGAGAAGTACGAGTACTATTCTGCGGCCTGCAAGAGAGTAATCGCGGTGCTTCGTGTACGCCATTGGAGGAAGAAAAATCTATGAAGCAAGAATACTGAAGCTTCCGTTGTGTGTAGACGTTGGCTCGTGATACCACGGGGCTCCTATGCACAAGATCGTTAGCTACGCAGTGAACCGTGTTATCAGGAACTGTTTTGGCAAGTTGATTTTTGCGGTGACGGTGACAAAGCGTCAGCGTTTGACGGCCAGTCCACAGCTTCTCCAGGGGCGAGGCCATGTGGTTAGCGGAGATACGAGGGATCGCGGATCGATACGTCTCAGCGATGACCGAGAGTCATCGCTAGGGACCTATCGATGCGAGTCCCGTGTGTTTCCCATAAAAGGCGGTGGAGGGATGGTGGTTTCGACTTATTGCTTCCACCGGGTGGTGAACCTGCTCACTGTGACTGACCAAGGGTACCGCGAGGAGACATGATGAGAGTCCAAGGGGTTCGAAGCATACCTCGGCAAAGTTGGCGCGGCTCACTCAAACTCACTCACAATTTTTTTTTCGAATCACCACTCACTCAAACTCAGACACAATGCTGAGCAGCACATCTGCGCTCACTCAAACTCAAACTCACATTGAGCGCAAAATCAGAACTCACTAGGACTCAAACTCAAAATGTACTCAGAACTCTAAATCTACTCAAACTCAAAATGTAATCAAAACTCAAAATGTACTCAAACTCAAAATGTACTCAAACTCAAAATGGACTCAAAACTCAAAATGGACTCAAAACTCAAAATGTACTTAAACTCAAAGTGAAGTCAAAACTCAAAATGTACCCTAAAACAGAATGTACTCAAAACTCAAAATGTACTCAAAGTCAAAATGAACTCAAAACTCAAAATGTACTCAAAACTCAAAATGAACTCAGAACTCAAAATGGGCTGAGAACTCAAAATGAATTCAGAACTTAAAATGGAGACAGTGAGAGATCGAGAGTGAGTGGTGAGAGGTGCGAGTGACAGTGAGAGTGAGAGTGAAAAAGAGACTGTGAGTGATTGAGAGTGAGTGTGAGTGTGAGTGAGAGTGAGAGTGTGAGTGAGAGGGTGAGAGTGAGTGTGAGAGTGTGAGTGTGAGAGTGTGAGTGTGAGTGAGAGTGAGAGTGAGTGATAGTGAGAGTGTGAGTGTGAGTGAGTGAGAGTGTGAGTGAGAGTGAGAGTGAGAGTGAGAGTGAGTGAGAGTGAGAGTGTGAGTTGTGAGTGGGGAGAGTGTGAGTGAGAGTAAGAGTGTGACGTGAGGTGTGTGTGGAGTGAGAGTGTGAGTGAGAGTGTGAGTGTGAGAGTGTGAGTGTGAGAGAGAGTGAGAGTGTGAGTGAAAGTGAGAGGATGAGTGAGAGCGAGAGTGTGAGTGTGAGTGAGAGTGAGAGTGTGAATGAGAGTGAGAGTGAGAGTGAGAGTATGAGTGTGAGTGAGAGCGAGAGTGTGAGTGTGAGTGCGAGAGTGAGAGTAAGAGTGAGAGTGGAGTGAGAGTGAGAGTGTGAGTGTGAGTTGAGTCTGAGTGAGGGTGTGAGTGTGAGTGAGAGTGAGTGAGTGTGAGTGAGAGTGAGAGTGAGAGTGTGAGTGTGAGTGTGAGTGAGAGTGAGTGAGAGTGAGAATGTGAGTGAGAGTGTGCGAGTGAGAGTGATAGTGAGTGTGTGAGTGTGAGTTGAGTCTGAGTGTGAGTGAGAGTGAGAGTGTGAGTGTGAGAGTGAGTGCGAGAGTGTGAGTGAGAGTGAGTGAGTGAGAGTGTGAGTGTGAGTGAGAGTGTGAGTGAGAGTGAGATTGAGAGTGTGAGTGAGAGTGTGAGTGAGAGTGTGAGATTGATAGTGTGAGTGTGAGTGATAGTGAGAGTGAGAGAGTGTGAGAGTGTGAGTGTGAGTTGAGTGTGAGAGTGAGCGTGAGAGTGTGAGTGTGAGTGAGTGTGAGTGAGAGTGTGACTGTGAGTTGAGTCTGAGAGTAGAGTCTGAGTGAGAGTGTGAGTGTGAGTGAGAGTGTGAGTGTGAGTGTGAGTTGAATCTGAGTGTGAGTGTGAGTGTGTGTGAGAGTGTGAGTTGTGAGTGAGAGAGTGTGAGTGTGAGTGTGAGAGAGTAAGAGTGAGAGGTTGAGTGTGATTGAGAGAGTGAGTGGGAGTGAGAGTGGTGATAGTGAGAGTGAGACGTGTGAGTGTGAGTGTGAGTGAGAGTGTGAGTGAGATTGAGATGGAGAGTGAGAGTGAGAGTGAATGTGAGAGTGAAAGGGAGAGTGTGAGTGAGTGTGTGAGTGTGTGAGTGTGAGTGAGAGGGGGAGTGTAGTGTAAGTGTGAGTGAGAGTGGGAGTGTGAGTTAGAGTGTGAGTGTGAGTTGAGTGTGGTGTGAGTGTTAGTGAGGTGTGAGTATGAGTGTGAGTGGAGTGGAGTGTAGTGGTGAGTGTGTGAGTGTGAGTGGAGTGTTGATGGTGAGAGTGTGAGTGAGAGTGAGGTGAGTGAGTAGTGGGTGGTGAGTGTGAGTGTGAGTGAGTGCGCGTGTGGTGGAGTGGCTTGGCGTGGCGTCCGCGTGTGAGTGCGAGTGTTGTGGCGTGAGGGTGTGAGTGCGCGTGTGCGTGAGTGTGAGTGTGTGACGTGTGGGTGTGAGTGTGAGAGCGAGCGTGCGCGTGTGCGTGCCGTGCGCGGGTGAGTGCGCCTGGAGTGTGAGTGTGCGTGTGCGTGCGGTGTGACTGTGCGTGTGTGGAGTGTGCCTGGCGTGGTGCGAGTGGAGTGGGTGAGGTGTGCGTGTGAGTGCGCGTGGCGTGTAGTGAGTGTGATGAGGTGATGAGCTGGAGTGAGTGAGAGTGGGTTGTTGAGTGAGAGTGAGTGTGAGTGTGGTGTGAGTGTGAGAGTGTGAGTGTGAGTTGAGTGAGTGGGTGTGAGTTGAGTTGAGTGAGAGTGTGAGTGGAGTGGAGTGTGAGTAGTGAGTGAGATGTGAGGTGAGTGAGAGTGAGAGTGATGAGTTGTGCGAGTGAGTGTGATAGTGAGAGGGGTGAGTTGAGTCTGAGTATGAGGTGAGAGTGAGAGTGTGAGTGTGAGAGTGAGTGCGAGAGTGTGAGTGAGAGTGAGTGATAGTGAGAGTGTGAGTGTGAGTGAGAGTGTGAGTGAGAGTGAGATTGAGAGTGTGAGTGTGAGTGAGAGTGTGAGTGAGAGTGTGAGTGAGATGAGAGTGTGAGTGTGAGTGGAGTGTAGAGTGAGACGTGAGAGTGTGATTGTGATTGAGTGTGAGTGCGAGTGTGAGAGTGAGCGTGAGAGTGTGATGTGAGTGAGTGTGAGTGAGAGTGTGATGAGTTGAGCTGAGTGTAGATCTGAGTGAGAGTGTGAGTGAGTGAGATGTGAGTGTGGTGTGAGTTGAGTGAGTGTGAGTGTGAGTGTGAGGTGTGAGTGAGAGTGTGAGTGTGAGTGGTGAGTGAGAGAGTGGAGTGTGAGTGAGTGAGAGTGAGTGGAGTGAGAGAGTGAGTGTGATTGAGAGAGTGAGTGGAGTGAGAGTGGAGTGTGATGTGAGAGAGTGTGAGTGTGAGTATGAGTTAGTGTGAGTGAGAGTGAGTGGAGTGAGAGTGATGAGAGAGTGAGTGAGTGAGAGTGAATGTGAGAGTGGAGGAGATGTGAGTGAGTGTGTGAGTGTGAGTGAGAGTGGTGAGAGTGAGTGAGTGAGTGAGTGTGATGTGAGAGTGAGAGTGTGGAGTTGAGAGTGTGAGTGTGAGTTGAGTGTGAGTGTGAGTGTGAGTGAGAGTGTGAGTATGAGTGTGAGTGGAGTGAGATTGTAGTGTGAGTGTGAGTGAGAGTGAGTGTGAGAGTGAGTGTGATAGTGTGAGTGTGAGTGTGAGTGGAGTGTGAGTGAGAGTGAGAGTGTGAGTGTGAGTGAGTGAGTGTGAGTGAGTGAGCGTGTGAGTGTGAGTGTGTACGTTTTGCTATATACCTTTTGCTATATCCTTATAAATATAACCAGAAAGCCTTTTTTTGTACCACGTGATTCCCCTCGTCAAGACCATAAATTTGATACCCTACACGCCCTAGCGGGGTCACTTCGAATTTTACCCCAATTTAAGACTCGCCTAGACAATCTCATGATTTTAACCAGGAAGCATTTTTGTATTTCTCCCACGTGATTCCGCTCATCAAGACCATTAGTTTGATACCCATCACATCCTAGCGGAATCAATTTGAATGTTAAACCAATCAATAACTAACCATGACTATCTTATGATATAGCCTACCACATTTTTGTCCCACATGATTTCTCTTATCGGAACCTTCAATTTGATCCCCCCCGACACCCAGTGGCATCATTGTGAATTTTAACCTAATTTATGACCCATTTTGACTACGTCATGATAATAATCAGTAAGCACGTGATTACCCTCATCGAGAACTTTAATTTGGCTCAGTTGGTAACGCTTCGCGCTGCTGAGCACGAGGTCGCGGGTTCGATTCCCGGCCGCGACGGCCGCTTTTCTGATGGAGGCGAAAAGCAAAAACGCCAGTGTGTACGAGATTTCGGTGCACGTTAAAGATCCCCAGGTGGTCAAAATTAATCCGGAACCCTCCACTACGGCCCGCCTCATCGCTGCATTGCGTCGGCGCGTTAAACCCTTCAATCAATCGAGACCTTTAATTTGATACGCCACATGCCCTAGCGCCATGAACTTAAATTTTAAACCGAAATTATGACTTACCATGACACGTCATGATATATCCATAAGTTATTTTCGACCCGATGGATTCCCCACATCGAGACCTTGAATTTGATTCCCCACATGCCCTCGCAGCGTCATTTTGAATTTTAACCCAATCAATGACTCATTATGACTGCCTGATGACTACAATTGGGAAGCATTTTTTTATTTACCCTGCGTGATTTCGTTAATTCGAACCTTTCATTTGATACCTTACACGCCTTAGCCTCATCAGTTTCACTTTTCACCCAATCTAATGTGGTCATTATTCTGTCCTAAGGGGCGCTGCCCAGTCAATTCAGCTAATTCATTTGAAACAGCAGAAAGGACAGCCCCCGCCCCCATATCCCCCGGCTCTCACCTCTTCCTTTGTGGCCCCTAGTATATCAAGCCGTTAACAGTAGCAGGCGAACAACCAGCACGCCAGCGCCGCCGTGTGCTTTCCAACCACCCTTTCCCACGCTCTAAGTGGATCCGTCAGGAGGAAAAGATAAGACAACCCTTTTTATGACCTCACCAGTCAATTATCATTCACGCGCCCAGCCGCGAAAATTAGGTATACAGCAAGTGCTTATGGCCATGAAAATTCAACAAGAAAGTAAAAAAATCAGACATCCCCTCCCTCCCAACCGATCATGCAGATCGCGATTGGTGCCGTACCCGCAGGTAACCTGAATTCCGAGCCCACAGTGACGCATGAAACTTAACAGCCAACCATAGCTGCCTGCTGGGCTACTCATGTATACTCAAACTCAAAATGGACTCAAAACTCCTATGTACTCAGAACTCAAGATGTACTCAAAACTCAATATGTAATCAAACTCAAAATGTACTCATACTCAAAAAAGTACTCAGAACTCAAAATGGACTCAAACTCAAAATGTACTCAGGACTCAAAATGGACTCAAACTCAAATTGTACTCAGAATCAAATGGACTCAAACTCAAAATAGACTCAAACTCGAAATGTACTCAGAACTCAAAATGGACTCAAACTCAAAGTGTACTCAGAACTCAAAATGGACTCAAACTCAAAATGTGCTCAGAACTCAAAATGGATTCAAACTCAAAATGTACTCAGAACTCAAAATGGACTAAACTCAAAATTGACTCAAACTCAAAATGTACTCAGAACTCTAAATGGACTCAGAATTCACCTAGTTTCTAAGGCGTACTCAAACTCAATAGGACTCAAACTTAGTCGGGATCACTCGGCCTCAAACTCCCTCAAGGTCAAACTCACCAATGCCACACTTGCCTCGCGCTCACTCAAACTCAAACTCACGCTTGAGTTTGAGTCGAAATGAGTCCTGAGTAAGTGGACTCATGAGTGAGTTCGCCGACCTCTGGTTCGAAGGGAACGGAAAGGGGTGAGAACAGACGCCACAAGAAAGATGTGGCAATGCGGTGGAAACAAAGAGGAAGCAACATCTGCGCACGTGATACGGTCTTCCGCATCACCTTGTAAATATAGGCAGCCTACTTATTTTTTTCAGGTGCATTTGAATGATTTTCGAAAATATTGCGTTTTTACAGTTGCAAACCTAAACAAACGCAAACATTGTCACAGGATGAAGTGAACATAAGAACGTAACCACGGGAACACCTGTCATTAAAGAAGAAATAATATCTGCCCCTTCTCCAACCTAACGCTCAATATGCAGAGCGAAAGCTTTGCTTTGCCTGTGTAAATTTTTCTTACGCTTACCTAACCTTTGAGTTACCTGTTTTTGTGATGCGGTTCCTTCAAGGCGATCCTTGGTCTAGAGTTAGCATCGCGCTTCCGGCGTTTCCGAGCCCTGAAACTTCTTGCCGGGAGATAGCCGCGGGGTAGTCAGACGGCTCTTGCTGAGGACCGGCTAAAGCCCACCGCTCCTGCGCCTCACTCAGAGAAGACGGCAAAGCCTCGCTCTTATTCGTGGACAAGCCCCAATGCACGTGTCGATCAACGTGGTCCCCCACATACGAGCAGCTCAGAGAGCGTGCGGCAAGACAGCAGCGGACCACAGCAACGAACAGGGCCGTTGGCGGTGCTTGGCCTGGAGAGTTTCCGTTATGCTTAGCCAAAAATACAGCGCAGCATCGATGAAATGAGCCACATTTACTGCGATGGCGAAGCCGCTTCACGATAATAGTAAAGCGATGCTTAAAAGCCCCGGCTCACTTGGGCTCTCTCTCATGACCCACATCGTGTTAATACATAGCTCGTTATCTGTCATGGTTCCTGTAGCCTTCATCCTGCCATCAGGCAACAAACGTTTAACAGCGCAGTAGTTGTACAAGCAGTAAGTTCGTTGTGGCACAGAAAATACCAAGGATATGCGGAGACATCGTGAGTGCTTGAGTCACGGCGACCGCTAGGGGATCAGGGCATCCGCAGTAGCTTTACCAAAAAACAACTTGCAGAATCCACGAGGACGAAGAAAATGTGAGCGCGTCCCTCGCGGTGACCTGCCAAGTCCCCGGCTCTCGCATTGGCCTTAGCAGAAAAAAAAACTCCACCGCTGTCGTCATTTGCTACTGCCCATGTTATGCTTGGCATGAACACGCCGATATCGATGTCTATGACAATGATTATTGTCAGCGAAGTGCAAAGCAGCGGCTGAACATGCCAATACACAATTTCAAACATGTACAAATGTGTCGTTATGCATTTTTTTTTCAGTATTCGAGTGTGAAGAAATCTAGCAGCTCCTTTGTGGCTGTAGGCTTGCGCATTTTAGTGCAAGCTTCGCCTGCTGACTCGTGGAAGTCTACAATGCTGAGGATGCGTTTCGATCCACCACTCCCCCGGATGAGGACGAGTAACTCTTCGGTGCATACGAGGACGACTACTAGCACCGCAACTATGCTAATAATCAACGATATTGAAAGATAACTATATTCCTGCAGTGCTCACATTACAGCAGCTTCGCAATAAAAGTCTAGTGCGTGATTGCAAGATCACCTAAACTTTTTGTTACTCCTTCAAGCTCCAACATTGCAGTTTAAGTTTTGACTTTTAATTTACACTCACACGTTTTACTTTGCGCACAGAACATTCACTATCAGGCGGTGTAATGGGAATGGTGCCACTCCTGCAGGCTTCATGGGGGCGTCCGGGCTTTCCCTGAAAGCTTCTCGAGGCACAATGCCGCCTGAATCCGGAGAAAATGTTACGTAGAAAACACGTCACGTGCTTGTGCGGGCTGCACAACAATAAACAGATCTTCTGCAAGTAGTAGCACACTTCCATAAACTTCGAGCACGCAGAACACAACCACACCAGAACAGCGACAATACAGTCGCTCATCCCGTCATCTTTATGTTTCCTTTGTGTTCTGTGCTTTGTAAATTTATTACCGTTTTGATGCTTTTCACTTCTGAGGAATGTGCGGACGCTTTTTTGATGGAGGCGAACAGCGAAAACTCCAATTGTCTTGCAAATTTTGCCCTACGTTAAATATCCTCATGTGGCCAAAATATCTCTGGAGCCGTCCACTACGGCTCCCCTCATCGCCTAGGTAAAAGCCCACAATCAATCAATGAACTTGTGACAACTGAAAAGTACTCTGGCATCGAAAACGGGAAATACAGTTCGCAACTAACGTATTTGAGACAAAGGGCTCGTAAATTTCAATGAAAAACTTACCAAAATAAAAAAAGAAAGTAAGCGCAATATATTCAAGGTCCATGGGCGCTACTTCTCTGTGCAGCCCCCTAATTAGTCTCAGTGTGTACATAGCAAATATCCAGTACTAAACTTCTACCTAAACGACTCCAGTTTTTCTTGTAAATAGATGAATTATGAACAAATAAAATATGTTCATGCGAGATTGTGTTTTCCAAACAACGCAAAATAACTTTGAAAATAGTCACCTGCTGAAATTGGCGCCAGGCGATCCCTAGTCTCGGGTCAGTGACAGAATGTATGTACCCCTAAATTGGCAATAAAATGGTCAGGAAGCAGCTCGCGTGGCGGCATTTTTGTGTACGGGGTGTGTTCGTACTTGTGGAGCCCAGGGTGAAGACTTTAGCAGCGGTTTTCACCCCCGAGTGTGCGGGGGACCCCTTAAGGCTTGCAAAAGTGACAGGACGACAAATGTTGGTCCGTGTCATAATGTCAAACAATTTGCTTTTAGAGACAAGTACTGAGCGTACGTTTAAGTAAACTCCGTTAATTCGAACTCGAAGGTGACCATAAAATTGTTGGAATTGAGCGGAGTTCGAATTAGGGGCGTGCGGTATAATGAGCAGACATGGCGCCACACTATGTGGGCGGAACACAAAAAAGCCACATCTGGACTCGTTTATCGCAAATTAGGCGCTTCCACACGTTTGTTTACCAGTGACTGCGCACAAAAAAACCTGCAACAGCATGCAACCGAAGCACTGGAGCCGGCGGCGCGGAATGGGGAGGCGAAATGAGCTTTTGCAACAACTTGTGTCATCCGCGCCGCTGGTATTTTAAATGCGGAGCATTTCTTAGTCGCACGATGTCGCGCTTCGGCGACGGTACCGTCCACACGCTCACTGCGCATGCGCGTCGCGTCGAGGTGCAGGTGCGCGTCTCTCCCCCGTACCCTCCTCGCTCTCAACAACAGGTGCGGCTGTGCGGGAGGACCGCGTGTACCCCGTGCGCTCCGTCGCTCTCAACAACAGCTGCGGCGATGCGGGGGGAGCACGTCGGTGCGCGCATGCCTCGTAGCTACCCGTGCGCTGCGTCGCGCTCAACAGTAACGGCGACAGGGCGTGTAACACGTGATAACGGTTGTGGTGGGTGCGTGGAAAGTTCGCGCGCTTGTGTACGGAAGTGTGCGCATGCGCGTCTCTCCCCCAAACTCATCTCCCTCGAACGCGGGCGGTGTGTATATAAGCGGCGGAGCGCGCGTTCGGAATTCAGTCAAGGGCGTCTTTGCTTGGCTTTCGCTTGACTTGACGCTTTGCTTGACTCGAGTAGATGCGATGGAAGCAACGTCTTCATCAGTTACGCAATCGCACGACCGCTCCTCAAAGACTCCTTGACAGTGCACTTTAGCGACCACAAAGCAGTCATCCTATCCGTCCAATACAACGACGGCACCAAGCAATAAAGACAGATTTTAAATTTACACTCCTTGCCTTCGCTTCTCCTTCATTCAATAAATAGGAATAACAAAGACGAAGAACAATTAAGCATACCGAAACTATACCCAATTGCGCTACATTCACGCGATACCCCCACCACTATGCGACGCATTTACTCGAGTTCCCCTCGTGGGAAGACGCGGGCGGGGTTTTTTTGTTGTTGTCGGTTTGCATCTCTAGTAAATTTGGTTTGGTTTGAACTTGCGACACAATGTAACCACTGTGGGCCGACTTCTTCGAGGAGCGGTGGGAAAATCAGAGGATCCCAGTTAGAATTGGCCGTTCTGGATACCGATGCGTCCGAATTATAGTTTTCCCCCTTGAGGTACACAGGAGTGGGCCTATACAAGGGAGTGAGTTCGTATTAACTTTAATTTCGAATTAACGGATTTCGTGTTACGAGATTTAACTGTGCTATGGCTGTCGCTTGTGTCGGCGTTTTATTCTAAAACTTGAATCAAAGAAGTTGCTCTTGCAGTAAAGGATACCCAAATGCCTATACACTGCCTTCCGTGTGGCTAGCTTTTTGCCACTGCTCGTGCGTCATGACAAAGGCTAACCTTAAATCATTAGCTACGCTGGAAAATTAAGTGCACAAGTCTGGCAGCCTAACCACTTTTACCACTACGAGGTGTGTTGACATAGAGGAAACAATGCAAATGTGGCTATTGGGACAAGATGTTCCGGAAGCCCTTTGGGGCCCCCTCGAATGACCTAGGGTTTCCGCGGACCTACCGCTAAGTACCACTGGACCTGCGGTGTGAACAAGCCGTTGATGACCCTGCGGTGTGAGCAAGCCGCTGCATGTGCGGTAGTTCTGCTACAAACCATTTGTAGAAGCAGCTGGCGGAGCTAATTTTATGGTCATGCCTTATTCTACTGGCGTATGCAGAGGCGAGCGCATGAAGCCGGGACTCCTGGGGAAAAAATCAGCTACCCCTTTCTTCGAATGACAAGGACGGGAAAACGCGAAGCTTTTACTACCATTCATGTGTCTAAACGCAGCCGCCTCTTGCTGTCATTGATCCATACCCCGTCTACCCATTACGGTAGCCGGTGTTAAATTTTTAGCAATCGTCCCGCTTTCCTCCTTATCACACGGCGCTCTGAACTATACTGCGGAACTTACCGAAGTGCACGGGCGTGCTTGCGTGCCCGTTTTCACCCGTACATTTACCCGTATCTAAATCCTAACAGCTTAGACGATGTCGAAATGGAGAAATTGGATAGACGCCCACCTTCATAACACAGCCTCTTTTGTTTTCCGTTCACTTCCCCGACCCTGAACACAGAAAATGTTTCTTGCAGTGACTTTTGGCCTTAAAGGCACCAACCACGAGAATCATAAACATTCGCTTTGAAATTGACGTTCGAGTGGGGCGGGGTGCTTACAAGGGAGGCAATAATTTTTTGGGTGTATAAAGAATCTCAATGCTGCGATAAGCTTTGCGATGAGCTTATCTTAACTAATGAACCTGGTTTGCGTCCTGTATATGCGCGCGAATATCAGCCGTAGGCCTCCAGCAGATGAGAAACCAGCGGAAGTCTTTGGGCGGGGATTTTTTAAGGATGACTACCCAAAATTTCCCTACAATGTTTTGCGATCAGGTAACTTACCCTGTTATCTTGGGAGGGAATACCACCAGTGCAAAAAATATGTCTTTAGTGGTTTCCTAGGTTCCCGGGAGGTTAAAGGGTGAGTACGGCGGCGAAGTTCCAAGCATGGCAGAAAAGCCCCAACCGTCTCCTGTGAAGGCGACGTGTGTCTGAATCGGTGGAGGTTTTGTCTAGTCGTTATTCTACTACGTGTTCCAAATCAGTCACGTTTTAAATGCGAATGCATTTCTTAGTCGGGGGCTGTCGTGCTACGTTTGCCGGCGTGCACCCGCAGGTGTTATCTCTCCGCACTCCTCCTCGCCCCTAGCAACAACTGTGGCGCGCCTAGCAACCGGAGCAGGTGGTTTCTCGGGCGAGGGGAGCGGCGGAGGGCAAGGGGAGAGGAGGAGCGCGCGCGGGCGTGTGAGGGGCGCTCGCATCGCGGAGCTCGGGCGGAGTAGCGGACAGTGAGTGGAGAGGAATTACTCGTAGCGCACTCATCGGTGCACCCAATGCATTCGCATTTCCGCACGATCCCCTTCGGGGAGGTGGGGGGGACGTTTTTGTGCTAATGCGCGTTACCGCCGCATTGAATTAAAAAAAACCCCGCCATCTCCAAGAAGTGAATGATGGTGCGTTGGGCGAAGCTCTAATGCTTATCATAAAAAAACTCGACACGTTGTTATAGGGGTGATTATATATGCACTTTTCGTCAAGCTCATGCGCATGACGAACGCTGAGCAGTACGAGTTGCTCCACAGAGATCATCCACAGGGACACAACCACTTTCGGGGAGACTCCTCCGTTGCGTGTCTTCCTACCGGGACCTGCCGGGTGTGGCAGGATGTTCGTCCAACGACTGGTCATGGACGTTTACAACCGCTAAAACAAGACGCGGGTCACCACAATGCGTTCGTCATCCGCGTCATGTACTGCCCCGCCCACAAAATTGTAATCTTCAAAGCAAAATGCGTCTCACAGCAGCAGCGGTGACGGAGGATAAAGGTGTGTGCCGCGCCATTTGGCGGGCGACCTATGAACTATTGCACAGCTGCGCCTCTAGCGGTCGCCTCGAAAACTAGTGGACATGGCGCGCCGAGGGACTTGTCCCGAACAAGAGGAGCTTCGCCCCTGAAACAGGAAATGTGGGACTAAAGCGGAGCGGTGGTGCGAATTCCCATAGATGTTGCGAATCGCATGTGTATGTGTCCCAGGGTGTGCGTGCGCGTTTGAATACGTGCGTGTTTGAATGTGTGCCTGTGTGCGTGTGTGCGTGCGTCTGTGTATGCGAGCGTATGCGTGTGCGTTTGCTGACTTGGCGTGGTTTCGACTGCGCGCAGGACGGGGCTGTACCATGATATTTCCACGATAGCTGTGGAGACGGAAAAGAAAAATCACTTGCGGCGAGCATAAGGTTTTGAAAATGCACTGAGGCAGAACCAATTCGAGTTGCCATTCATAATGGCGACGTCGGACTCATCGCTCTTCCAGATCATCGAGAATGATTTTCTTTGTGTGTTTGAACGTCGGTGCAGTGCGCAACACGCGGAGCACTTATTGACCGTCAGGAGTTGTGGTTATAAATAAGCGCTTTCTTCTAGCGGCATGCAGCGCGTTCTAGATTCTGTTTCAGAACGTCACTCGGCCAGTTCGGGTTCTCCTGTTGTAAGCACTTTAGTGTGCTACTGTATCTATCGTCGATATTCTATCAAGAAGTTTCGTTTTGGCCCTTCGTCGTTATAAACGGGAGCAACACCCTGTGAAGGCATGTCCTCCACCTCGCTACAACGACTTCAATTTCGGAGCTGGCACGCGTTCGC
Organism: Haemaphysalis longicornis; assembly: GCA_013339765.2. Classification (NCBI taxonomy): domain Eukaryota; kingdom Metazoa; phylum Arthropoda; class Arachnida; order Ixodida; family Ixodidae; genus Haemaphysalis; species Haemaphysalis longicornis. The sequence continues at coordinate 600,550 of CM023448.1, read as the reverse complement.
CATTGTAACACTGCGCTGCCTTCGTTCACAACGCTCGCATTACCCCGTTTACCTCGTCAATTGGCGGCGTGGCCAGGAAACAGAGAATAAGCGGTACGCATGGAGGCGGGTTGTGTACAGGGATGTGTTTCAAACATGCGGTGCCCAGTTCAGGGACACTGGATCGGCGAACAAGTAGTGTGATCCCAGAACTTGCTCTTGGGTACTTCCACTATAAAGGATTACTAGGAAATGGTGGCGAGCTAATTTATGGCCATGCAGTGCTGTACAGGCGCATGCTAAGGATAGCTCAAAAGGCCGAGACCACTACGAAAACTTGGGGTTCGAGAGAAGGAGGGGGGCGGGTGGCTTATGAAGGTGCTTTAATCTTTAGGCGTTTAAGGCTTCATGATATTGGCGACTGCAATCGTATATGTGGTATTGCGGCAGTACATTGCGGTGAGCTGGTCCTATCAAATGAGCCTCCTATGATTCCTTTGGGTTCGGCGCTCCATATTTTCCATACTATAATCTTACTGTATTCTCCTAGCGAGGAAGTGAGAAAATAACAAGTTGGCGCAACGACAGAATCACTTCAGAAACGCCGTTCACATCATCCGCCGCTCCATTGGCGAACTACATTCGGCCCTCCGTTTGGGAAACACAGTCCACAAACTGTGCAAGTATTCTATAAACCAAAACGTCAATAAATTCCAGTGTGCTACCTGTTTATCGTCTGTTTCTACATTTTATTATGGGAAAGATGTCATTAGTGCTGCATCAAGGCCACAATGGGAGCAGTCATTGGTGATTTCACCAAACCTTCCCCACCGTTGCTGCTCTCCAATTAGCCAGAGCCACTGTTAATTCTTGGCAGTCACTCCGGCTAAACAGTAAAAGGAAGTGGTTTGGCCAATTGCGTAAAACCTGACAAAGTGATGACTTGCGGGTGCAGAACAAGAGTATTAATCGACCGGATGGGAGCAGTCTGTCGTCATATTTACGCTATGGTCCACTCACTGATTAGACTGATCCCTGGGTAGTAGATGACAGTGCAATTCTACATAGCGTAAGCGATTTTGCGGATTGGGGAATGATGCTTAATGAATAACAATGCCAATTCTAGATAGCTAGCTAAAGCGATTTCGCGGATTTGGCAATGATGCAACAGTAATAGAACATATTACCTTACTGCAGTGTGTTAATACTTGCACTATCAGCGTATACTTTTATTATTATATGCAGACTTATGCAGTCTGCTGTAAATATTTAGCGAACGCTTAAATAACATAAGTGGTTAATATTAAGTCTGAGTTCCGAAAAAGAATTTCACGTGCAAATTAGCGCAAAAGATGCTTGATACTTTGAACATATTTCCAATTGTTTCGTAAAAACTGAAGTCATATCTACAGAATTTACGTAGGCAACAAAAAGTATGAAGATATATTTTCCAGTGTTGTTCCCTAAAATCAAAGGCTTACAAACGATTGCATTTCCTCCAGGAAGTACTTGCAAAAGTGCTGAAAGAGGTCTGGTTTCACCTGCAAAGAGAGCAGCTGCGGCTTGGGGCCCAGGGCTTCATTTCCATCTGGTGTTCACCGTCGGTAATTTTCGAGGAGGCTGGGGGAACAATTTCTGTCACTTACTAATGCTTCTCCTTTTTTGCAGATTATCACCACGTAAGTATCGCGCTAGTAATGGTTTTTTCTCTCTCGTACTGGAATGAAGAGATGGCAGACCATGGCACACCTGTGCCCGGGGGTAAGGACCCCCACTCAGAACAAAAACATACTCACCTACCTAGAGGTGGGGGGCGGCTTACCATAAGTGGCATAGTTGAGTGATGATGTTTGGCTGGGTTCTGTAGCCCTGGGGTGCGGCACTCATGTTTCAAACCCTCCACCATCTGACAACGGTAAGCGTGGGTTTATAATGCCTGCTACAGTCATTTCTGTATTCTAGAATATCGATAACTAAAATTGTACCAAGCCACGCTATAACCTGCTGTTCAGCGTGCACGCTGAAAATATCGGTCGGGAACGTCTATGATAAACGGAAGTCCCCGTCGTCTTCAACAACCCCGCTGCACAAACCGGCGCCAAAAGCGTATCCGCAATGCGCGCGAGGCGTTCTTAGCGGGTCAGGGGAAGGATGGCACGGGACGAGCGATAAACCACCAACGGCAGCCGCAAGGCAACGGCCGGTCTATGTTCACTTCACGGTCACCGACGGCCAACAGCGCTTGTTTAGGCACAAGCAGTCTCCGTAGCAGCGGCGGTCAAGAAATGCGAACCGAGATGAACTGGTCGTATTAGAGTGGCCGTGCATGCGCACATTCAGGTTATACACGTCATTTTCTACTGGCACCGCATGAGCAACCCTCGGCATAGACAACGCCTGTGAAGTCTACAAAAATGGCATTCTTAGCTCGAGCGCCCCGTCACTCTTGAAATTGTATGACGAGGAACCTATTACGTTTTACGGAAGAGAGTTCGAGTTTATGAACGGGATGGTACATTATTTAGAAAAGAAAAAAAAAACTGGCTGCCTTGTACACATGTGCAATAGGTGGTATACACTAGCACTTTTTTAACCCTTTAAATTCAAATTCTTTTTTATATGTTGAAGGTATTTCTCATATGGATACAGCTGGTAAGAGCACGCCGCATATATTCATCGACTACACCCGATTGTACCTCTTGCTTTTTCAAGGCAAAAGGGAGATTTAGGGAAGCAATTAACGGAGCAATCTGTGGGAGACGGATAGGGAGAGTTAGATACATAGAAAACATTAAATGGATTCTTTTTGCCCAAAAACCCTTCTCTACTCCGTGTTTCATGGGCACGCAGAGAGGGAACTTAATTTGGTGGTGACAACGATGGTAGCGAAATGGAGTAGCAATATAGCTTAGGTGAACCAGTCGGTGTGCAAAGTGGGACTATATAGTATCGAGCGTAAAAAGAGACGACAAAGAAACGCATAGGTGAAAACAAGAAAACAAGGAAGATTGCGTCGTGATTGTATCTGTCGTCCTAGTCAGTTATGCTGGCAGTCGAGTCCTCGAATGCTTTTCACGAAGCAGATGCTTTCTGCGTACCAGCGCTCACCCACCGGTTTGTTTAATGGGTACAGGGTCTCTGGTCGAATGAGGGTGCCTGAAAGAGGAATAGATCTCTGGTATGCTGCCTCTGCCCTTGCGAGTGGCCCTTACCCTTGTCCATCTGGCGGGGCCCCCGGCAATCATGCCGCATTGCGCCATTGCCGGGAGGTGAAAGAGTCTGGCGGAATGTCTTGCCACAGGCGCTTGAGAGTTGAGCGTCTACCGTGGCAGTGGAATGGACCATGTACATTCGTGTGCCTTGGTGGCGCCGGGCACATAACGGTAAAATACGTACAAGCAAGTCCTGGCTTGGCACTCGGCACTTGTGTGGGACTACAATGCTTGGGAAGTTCTTCGCCCTTGCACGGGAAAGCGCCCCTATTGAATGGGGCGGCTGCAAAAACGGAGGAACTTTTTTTCCCTATTATGTTTTTCAGATATTGGGACAGAAAGTTGTGAGCCCTGCGAACGTTTCATATACATTCCGTCTGATAGCCGCAGAGGATATTTTCTGTGTAGTGATTTTTATTCTGAAGCATTTTCAATATCACCTATGATGAGACCTGTCACCGGGCTTGTATCTCAGCCGTGTTGTTGAAAGTTTGGTTAAAGCAATTTTGCCCTTTTTTATGAGTGGCAGATGAGTTGAAGAACAATACAGCATAACATACGTATGGCACAGCCATCCTGGGAGCAAGTAAATTGGTAAGAAGCTTTAATGAGAGGCACTTTGTATTTCCCACGGTGTTTTATGTCTTAGTCGCGGAGCGTGCCTGAATATGAAAGCAACCAATTAATATGCACAGGATAAACTGCAACAAGGGCAGTATTGAATATACACGCAAGAGGAAAATGCATAAATAAAGTACCCTAAATTGAATATGAATGACCATACTCTTTATTTTGGTCGTTTTATGGCCGATATACAGTCAAACGAACGTGAGCACCATACGCATTGTTTCAGACAGCCATTCCTGAGCAAATTCAGGTGGGTAGAGTTGTATTGTACTGATAAGCACAAAATTTGGAAGGTTCACAGCAATCGCCCCCACTCATGTTTAAAAGCGTTAGATTAGGTCTGCATTAGGTCGGCTTCCTACAATGCCACCCAGAAGGCATTGTTCAGTAAGTGTTCACGCTGGTTCGTGCTTCAAAACAGCGCAAAACCACGACACATTCGTTGTATCTACATATTTCTCGGTATTACGTGACGACGCGCGGTTGAAAGCAATAACTGGCAACTTTTGCGATTTTGTAGCTTGACAATAACGAAGGCATTTATTAAAAAAACTCAAGCGTAACTAATTTTTCATTAACTGCCCCTAGCCCAACACATAGATATTCCTGGAACGTAAGTCAGCTTTACCTAGTGGTACCAGAGAGATAACACTAGTTTGGTGAAACTATGCTAAGAAGGCTGTTTGGCGCTCAAACTGCCCTCACTAGCAGAAAATGATCTGGCTACCCTGTTGTAGTAGTTGGCACCAGCTTTCATGATCGACCAGGAGAAATCATGGGTTGCAGGCTCCAGCATCTCGAGAGCAGCTGACCACGCTGGCAATCGGGCCAGCGATAAAGTAGCAGATGCTAAGAACCTCTGGGTACAGACAGGCTCCTTTTGGAACTTGACCCTTGCAACTTTCAACGCAGTTAGTATGTCTAGTGAGGGAGGCTTAGCTGTGCTGTTCAAGCCAAAGGTTCCTTAAAGAAAACTTATGCATTTTCCCTTTCTCCGGTTGGTAGGCCGAATAGCTCTGATAAAATTTCTGGAGAGAAGATAGAGCGAGAACCTTTTTATTAACAGCTGGGTCCCAGGAAGGGGTCGGAGGTGTTTAAAGGTCCTCCGCGACCTTTTAAGTCCAGGACACCAGGGCGGCCTGGATCTGCACTGTTGGTCTCTGCATGGCCCGTTCCTAGTGGAAGAAGGGGCGTACAGGAAATCTGGCTTCCGTTGTGGAAAAACGACGGAAAATGAACATAGACAGTTTTTAACTTTAACAAATATAAGGTGATATCGCCTTTATAGCTCATGTAAAAAAAAATCTGCAGCGTCGCTACATTTCAGCCTTGTGTGACTTAGTACCAGCTTTGCCAGTTTTTCCCCAAATAACCGTTTAACTGCCAAAATAGTGCTGCATACAATAGAGTAATTGTTGTGTTGTGTGTTTTCAACATGATATTTTTAAATGATCGGTGATTTTTGCGTTCACTTTAAATGCAGTTCTGAATTTTTCATATCTCAAAATCAATGAAAATTTCGAATTACTTCTTTCTGTATTGTGAATGGTAACAAAGCACTAAAAATACCTTCAACGAATAGGTGGCCTAAAATGCTCAAAATAAGTGTTCAGATCACGAATAAAGAACAAATAGAAGCTGTGATACTCTCTCGCACCAAAAGCTTACCCACTTTTCAAGAACTGGCACTCAAGCTAGGCCATTTGTATATTTTAAGTATGCATAACAAAACACTGGTGGTATTATTCAATCTTATGTTCGCATTCCCTGCTGAGACTTAGTGCAAGTGCAAGACAATGCTTTGAAAGGGCTTTTTGTTTCAACATTGATGGTATTTGCAAGTGAATTTTATGTTCCACTCTTTCTGAGACGAAACTACTGCTACATCTTCCTTTGTCACTACTGTGGCTATCTTTTTACTATTTCGTATGTGCGGAAACCTTCTTTACTGAGGTTGAGTTTGCATCTGCATGCTGATGCCGTTAGGCTGGCCACCTGCCTCGTTCTGAATTGGGCCGACCGGTTTTGTAGACAGCTCCTCCGTTGTTTACTCCGTACTTAAAACCAGCCGCGATTGAGTGGTTTTTCAGCCATCTTTCCGCGATTATTTCTTTTTTTTTTATAGGCGTCAATTCAGCAACGATGGCTATAAGTATATGTCGACAAGCTGTGAAAAGACACCGGAGCAGAGGAAATTTTGCAGGCGAACATGCTCTCTCAGATATAAGGGGCCCAAAGGAAAGAACAACACAACGAAATGCCACCGTCGTTGTCAGCAAGCACTGCTACTTTTCAGGGAGCGCCTCCAGAGAAATAATCAAAATCTCAATCCTTTTCAGAACAAATGTTATCCTTATTCCAAGAAATATGGCGCGGTGTTTTCTCAGCAAATACAAAATGCTATATCCCCCCCCCCCCGACCAAAGGGCCTTTGGTTTTAGGGAAAGGTGGCCGCCCTAGATGCAGCTTCGAACTCTGTATTTTAACCGCTTGCAACAAATACCAGTAGCTATGCCGCACCATGCAGTCATGTTTTCGTCACTGCAATGTGAAGAAAAGCGAAGTGTATGCTTTTGAAGTTTTTGAAAGTGCACAACTTTATGCTCAAATAGCTGTACTAGGATAAATAGGTTTTATATGATGTTACAAGGCTTTAGCTTTCCTATAGAATTAAGAGACTAGGAAAAAGTTTTCAAGGGACCTCACAATGACGCTTTTTGCGCGGCAAAGATGCAAGCAAGCGTCTACTTTTTTGACATTTTTGGACTTCGTCCAAGAAATTGTTGTCAATTTAATGCTTAAAAAAACGTGTGTCTACAGAGTAAAAAATAATAGCGGGTCGCTGTAGCTCCGAATAACTGCAACCCAACAGCAACATGAACAAAACATGACAGCCAGAAGTTCTGAAATCTTGCAACAAAAGCACAGGCTTAATAATGAATGAGTTCAGTATTTTTTAGAACGAAGCAAATGTTCTGCAGCCATAAAAATTTCTTGGAGTTTGCAGGCAGATCATTCAGCGCTGTTTGCACGAAGGAAGTGATATTGATAGTAAAACAGAACCTTAGTTTTATGATCAAAGTACCGTCTTTTTTCCTTCCATAAGCACTGCTTCTATTTACAACAGGTACGGCTTGGGTTAATTTTGGCTTCCAAACAACGTCAGGTCATGTCGTCTTGCTCACTAAAAATGAAAGGACCAATTTATTACTTCTCACACTCAAGTACTGCATGACTTTTGAGTTTTCTACGATCCAGGAAACAGAGATTTAATCTGTAATTTTGATAAATATTGCGTATCACTGTTGTGCCCACTAACAAATTAGAATATTTGCCCTCGACAGGCGTCAGGAAATGCACTAACAGCATTCATTGGTTTAGAGATTTAGATGCGATCTGAAGAATCGACGGTTCCTTGCATAAATACATGTACTATTTCGAGTTCTGAGAGCTTAAATTCTTCAGTTCATCGAGTGTTTAGACATTCTGAGATTTTATATGCAGCAGAGCACCTATATGTGGAAAAAAAAGAGCCTGTAGAATCATTTTAATCTAACTTACTGAAAACCGCTAGTTGTAAATGATCCTGATGAATGTTTTCTGAGTTTACCACACCTCAAAACAATATTTCGGACTCCTAAAAAGCGCACGAAACAACTATGAGACGCTTTGTCCTCAACTCTGGTATGGGGCACATCTTTACCAGAGAGCTCATTGAATATATGGTTGTGCTTAACTGGTTTCTTTGAATTACATGAAAGGTGGAGCTCTTTTTTGCCAGCATTGCGTTAATATAAAACAAGCAACTATTCCAAATGCCAACAAGAGATCAAAGGTCGAAATCAAAAAAAAAGTTTGCGCCCCTCCAAGTGGGGATCCCTGCTGCGATTTGAACTACTCAGGACAGTGACAATTCCCACCCGTCCAATTTATAGTGGTTGCATAGCTTCGTCTGGGAGCAGCTTTATAAGCGATCAAGGGATTACTTATTTGCGGCACGGAATGCTTTCTTCTTAGCTCAAAAGGGGAAGTCATGCGAGACGTAATCGATCGAAATTTCGCATTTTTTATGTTGGGAGACAATATGCAAAAAATACTTTTCTTGAGAACGTCTCGACAAGTCAAAGTGTGTGGAACAAGCACTCACGTTGACAACAATGCGGGCACGGCGAGCTGCATAGGCCGCCACGTTGTTCTGTGGAACCGGCGGATAAAAAAAAGGCGAGCAACAGAAACGAAGAGTCCACAATTTTTGATGCGCCACTGAAGCTTCCCACTCACCGCGAACTACAGCAGACGTTCCCGTCACAACGCAGCTTCCATTCTTAGTATTCACCTGACAGACGATATTGAGAGTTGGCATGTAACAATGAAATGTTTTCCCCTCCTACTCTCGTCATCGAGGAAATCGCGGCAGCCTCACGCAGGCAAATTGTTTGGGAGCTAGCAATGGTTTCAGAACAAGAAGGCTTTTAATGGCCTGAAGCGAGGATAGTTACATAATGTCAAAGGTCGGCGAAATCCCTCATGAGTCCACTCACTCAGACTCAGTTTGAGCTTGAGTGAGCGCGAGGCTAGTGTGGCATTGTAAGTTTGAGTTTGAGTGAGCGCGCGGTTTTTATGGCATGGTGAGTTTGAGCTTGAGTGATTTTGGACCCTGTGTGAACCCGACTGAGTTTGAGTCCGATTGATTTTCAGTACGCCTGAGACCTAGTGAATTCGGAGTCCATTTTGAGTTCTGAGTAAATTTTGAGTTTGCGTCCATTTTGAGTTCTGACTACATTTTGAGTTTGAGTTTATTTCGTGTTCTGAGTACATTTTGAATTTGAGTCCATTTTAATTTCTGAGTCCATTTTGAGTTTGAGTCAATTTTGAGTTCGGAGTACATTTTGAGTTTGAGTCCATTTTGAGTTCTGAGTACATTTTGAGTTGAGTACATTTTGAGTTTGATTACATATTGAGTTTTGAGTGCATTTTGAGTTCTGAGTACATAGGAGTTTTGAGTCCATTTTGAGTTTGAGTACATATGAGTAGCCTAGCAGGCAGCAATGGTTGGATGATAAGCTTCATGCGTCACTGTGGGCTCGGAATTCAGGTTACCTGCGGGTACGGCACCAATCGCGATCTGCAAGATCGGTTGGGAGGGAGGGGTGTCTGTTTTTTTTAGTTTCTTGTTGAATTTTCATGTCCATAAGCACATGCTGTATACCTAATTTTCGCGGCTGGGCGCGTGAGTGATAATTGACTGGTGAGGTAATAAAAAAGGGTTGTCTTAACTTTTCCTCCTGACGGATCTACTAAGAGCGTGGGAAAGGTGGTGGGAAATCACACGGCGGCGCTTGCTTGCTGGTTGTTCGACTGCTATTGTTAACGGCTTGATATACTAGTGGTCACAAAGGAAGAGGTTAGAGCTGGGGAGAAAAGAGGGCGGGGTTGTCCCTTTTGCTGTTTCAAACGAATTAGCAGTATTCACGTGACAACGCCTCTTTAGACAGAATAATGACCCCATTCGATTGGGTGAAAAGTCAAACTGATGATGCTAAGGCGTGTAAGGTATCAAATGAAAGGCCCCAATGAACGGAATCACGTGGGGTAAATAAAAAAAACCTCTTCGTCATTGTAGTCATCAGCAGTCATAATAAGTCATAGATTCGGTTAAAATTCAAAATGGTGCTGCGAGGGCATGTGTGGAATCAAATTCAAGGTCTCGATGTGGGGAATCATTCGGGACAAAAATGCATTAAGGTTATATCATGAAGTAGTCATGGTTAGCCATATATTCGGTTAAAAGTCACGTTCATGACGCTAGGGCGTGTGGCGTATCAAATTAAAAGTCTCGACCAGGGTAATCACGTGCTTTCTGATTATTATCATGACCAAGGTGGGTCATAAATTAGGTTAAAATTAACAATGACGCCACTGGGTGTGCGGGGCATCAACTGAAGGTCCGATGAGGGAAATCACGTTGGACAAAAATGCGGTATGGCAATATCATAGATAGTCATGGTTATCCATTGATTGGTTTAACAATCAAATTGATTCCGCTAGGATGGGATGGGTATCAAATTAATGGCCTTGATGAGCGGAATCACGTGGGAGAAATACAAAATCCTTATGGCCATAACGACGAGATCGTCATGACGAGTCTTATATTGGGTTAAAATTTGAAGTGATACCGCTAGGGCGTGTAGGGTATCAAATTTACATTCTTGACGAGGGGAAGCAGGTGGTACAAATAAAAAAATTTCGTGGTTCTAATCATGACATAGTCATTATGAGTTATAGATTAGGTTAAATTCTAGGTGAGGCTGCAAAAGCATGTGGGGTGTCAAATGAAGGTTTCAGTAATGGGAATCACGTCGGACATTTAAATAATGCGTCCTGGTTACAGTAATGACAGTCATGGTTAGTATGACTGGTAGGAATTTTATATGATCCTGCTAGGGTGAGTGGGGTATCAAAGGAAAGGTCGTGTCGAGGGGGATCACGTGCGAGAAATATAAAAATGCTTTCTGGTTATAGTTATGAGGATACAGCAAAAGGTATCTTTCTTTAATTGCTGGGTCTGGTTTAAACAAAATTCCCTGCCAACCCGTAAGGCAATTGTGCTATATACATGCGAAGGTTTGTCCAGAGATGTCCATCCATGCTGTCTGTAGTAATAAAAATATTGGCATCTAATTGCTGAATCATCGACGCAGGATGGCATGGGGTAAAAACAAAAGACATGCCAAGCTCTCGAACTTAAATCCCCAGACTCAAAAACGCTCTGCTAATAACTGCCATTCAAACGTTACTTCCTCCATTTCCCCGTGTCCTAACAAACAGGCAAATCCTTCGACACATATGGTGTCGTGGAAATTGTGGACAACCATAGGTAACAGGGGCATCAGAGCTTATCAGAAAGGCGAATTTCACATTTGTTTATGAATAAGCCTTGCGGCCGCGTTTCGTGTCCGTAATTTCCTTCCCACAGTGTACCAACGTGCACTCGAATCCAGAATTGGCCAATTACATGTGAGACATTAACTCCTTGCTAGAGTGTAGAGATAGAGAGGCAACAGAGCCACCAAGACATGAACAGACATTGCGACAGAAGGAAGACACTTCAGAAAAATAGCCAAGCGCAGTTTGTGTGTGCGCTCGAACTGATTTTGTCACAATAAGAAATCAGCGCAAGATATCAAAACTAGCACATGATAACAATGTAAAGGAAAAGAATTACTTCGGGCTCTGCAGTTCTCCAACGACTACATGTCAAATACAATGAAAAGACAGATGACTGAAGCACACACACACACACACACAGCACACGCACACGCACACGCACACGCACACGCACACACACACACACACACACACACCACACACACACACAGACACAAACGCTCGCGCACACGCACGCGCACACGTATATCTAACATATACGTACAATTGCTTGCAACCAGCCTAGTCATCATGGGAAGCTGGTATAGCTGTATAAATCTGCAACGAAAATTGTTTCCGACCTCACAGCAGCTACGATGTCATGTTTTGCCGAATGCAAGAGTTTGAGCTCACGCATTTGGCACCCTTAAGATTTTTACCAAGCGTGAATTTAAAAACACTGAATGCTAATGACATCAGAGTCCATCTGAGCCCGATTAAACTTTCCCAGCCCGACAGGCTTGTGACGTAATTTGAGTTCTGAAATAATTTTGAGTTCTCAGCCAATTTTGAGTTCGGAGTTAATTTCGAGTTTTGAGTAGATTTTGAGTTTTGAGTTTACTTTGAGTTCGAGGACATTTTGTGTTTGAGTAGATTTTGAGATTTGAGTACATTTTTAGTTTGAGTACGTTTGAGTTCTGAGTACATTTTGAGTTTTGAGTCCATTTTGAGTTTTCAGTCAATTTTGAGTTTTCAGTCGGACTGAGTTCCGAGTTTTGCGCACAATGGGAGATTGAGTTTGAGTGAGCGCAGATGTGCTGCTCAGCATTGAGTCTGAGTTTGAGTCAGTGGTGATTCGAAAAAAAAATGTGAGTGAGTTTGAGTGAGCCGCGCCAACTTTGCCGAAGTATGCATATGGTTGGCTTTTTACGCGTTCAACACTCCCTGTGACCGAGTTGGTGACTTATGTTATTAAAGAAACATTGCCCATGTATTTATAGATCATAAGGAATGCGTTAGTGTCTGCTCTCTCCAATGACACACCAGCGCGGCTCAGCAAAGCGTGGAGTGGACTCTGCGGACATACCGCAACTATTAGTCCTGCAATAATGCACACTGGACTAATATCCTTGTTCAAGGTGCAAGTGAAGGAAATATGTCCACTTGGCAATTATGTTGCAGCAATACGCTTAAAAGCACAAAATGTGGCGCTTAAACTGTGAAATGGAAAAAATATGATGCACTCGGGGGTGCCATAGCTTAGTCGTCATCGTGGCGGTTTTTTATCATCTCCAGTGCATACACTTAACCAGACCTGCTCAAACAAACAAAAAACATGGCGATGTTGTCGGGCCCATAGCAAGAAATTTAGAGATATATTTGAGGAGGCGCCGTTAACTATCTGGTTGTGCTGCGAACCCACGGCTCTCGTGCCCGCAGCGTTCCACTTACTAAGGGGACACCCATGCGGACTCCATATTTAAACGACAGTATATTCTATTAACCTGCAATTTTGTGCATTCATGAATTCAGTAAGAAGGGTCAAGAAGAAATTATGGCTGTTCCACCCTTTTTAGTGGCTTTTTTACCTTTCTTGTTGGATTTCAGCAAACAGAAAACATGACATTTAAAAAAAATAATTTTCAATTCTTAAAAGTATATGTCAACGTAAACCAAAACTGGTATTTAAATTGCAACTTTCCAGTCTCCTTTACATCAAAAAATAGATGCGCACTTTGCTTTTTTGTATAACAAATTGTAAAGTTTTTGAATGGTTTTTCACAAGAAAAACAAAAAAGCTGGGACCATATTGTGGGCCTTTGACGGCACCCATTTGATGGCGTGACGCCTGTGGAACCAGGTTAAATTGAAATTGACTTGAGAAAACATCCAAAGTGTTTATCGTGGGAGAATCGGGCTGTGAGGGTGAAATCATGACAAGTTTTTGGGGAAAAGAACAGAGGCATTTACGTGGCCGAGGCAGCTGAAGTCTACGGTCTTTAAACGAGATTTGCAGCAAATGGAGCTGCTGTGCGCCCAATTTGTTTTGAAAGGCGAAACCTTTAGGTCCAGTTGTGCGAAAATCCATCGTTTCCGTTCGAAAAATGACCCTTGCGCAATGAGTACATCAAAACACAATTCACATCCAATGGGATTTGAAGCCCGGTCTCTACAGTGGGATCCCGGTGCCGTAGCACATAGAAATCTGCTTTTTTTTCCTCCTGGTATTTATTTGACTTCAACTCATTGCGGGAAATGATATTTTGGACAAACAGTTACTGCTACTTACACTTACAGATGAGTGTAATACGAGCTGAAAAACAAACCTAAACACACTGAACAGTCATGCATTTTTTATTTGAAACTGAGGCAACAGGGAACAACCTAGAATCAGTGATTATAGCTCAGGACGAGAATCATTATGGTAGTAGATATCTCTGGGTGTAAGCATGTTTTAAGTGCGAATGCACTTCTTAAGCGAGCCTGAAGCGTCCGCCGCCGTCCGCATAGCAACAGCTGCGGGTGCGCGCGCTCCTCGTCTTCCTTGCAACGGGGGGAGATGGGCGCGCGCTGCCTGGCCGCTGACATGGCACATACCAACGTGGGGGATTGGCCAGGAATCTCCTCGTCTTCCTTGGCAACAAGGGGGGAGATGGGCGCGCGCTGCCTGGCCGCTGACATGGCACATACCCACGTAGGGGATTGGCCAAGAATCGGGCGTGAGAAGGGCTAATGCACCCGCTTAAAGGAGTACTGACACATACTTTCAAAGCTGAGATCCGCTCTAGCAATCAAGTACAACGACAACACATATAGGTGTCTGTGAATAAATGTATCTTTCTTTCTTTGAAGTTGTGTGTGTGTGTGTGATCTCTCTTTCGCGAACATTACCGAACCGCGCAAATTCAACTCGTGCATTCGCACTTTCACATTCTTCCCCTCGGGGAAATGCGGGGAATTTTTTTGCAAAAGTGTGACATTGAAGAAACCATTTCCTCAGCGTGTCTAACCAGCATCGTGTTATCTAAGAAGTATGCACATACATTACGAAAGAAATAAATCACGTAGCACATCATCATCTCCGGGTGGTTGAAGGTACGTTGTGGGGCCACGGGTGAAACAAGGCTGTTTTCTCTGTTGTTGATCCTTTTTTTTCTTGGCACACACCCAAAAAAAGGACAAGGAATCGAGCTTTTCGGGGCTAATATGTGCACTCCACACTACTATGAATTGCAGACAAAAAAGATGTAGAAAATAATTGGAGAGGTTGACACAGGGCAGCTTAGTGAGATGCCACGAGAGGATAACCGGTTGCCGGCCGGCGTGCAGAACCCAGATTGTATGGGAGCTGTCGCATGAGCCTGTCTTCTGGCTGGCGTTATTCACACCATGAGAAAAACTAACGCAAAGGAAGGAAGAGAAGCAAACACAGTTCAGCACTAACGCAGCCTGTTGATGAAATGTACCCCAACATACTACATATGCCTCTAAAGCTAAAAAGAGAAAGGCATCAGCTGTATTTCCGGTAAATAAATGGCAAATAAATAAATAAATAAATAAATAAATAAATAAATAAATAAATAAATAAATAATACGGTGTAATGGTGAAGGTATCTGAATCACAATAAATTAATGAGATACATAATATTCAAGAGGCAGCGTAACATCTCTGTATTGGCGCAGAACAAAACGTTTCGTGCTTTGCAGGAAAGGAAATCCTCAAATAATTGAACACACATTTTACAGTACTTCCACAGTGGACTTGCCTTGAAATGAAGAAGAAAGTCACCCGGCCGATTTATAGCTTGCGCTTGTGGATAAAATGAACTGTCATTATTTGATGGTCCTTTTAACAGTCCTCTTTGCATATATGTTTATGCCTTGAGGTCTGCATTGCATCAAGCGACTCAACATGGTAAAAGTTTGAAGTTATTCAGCCAAAATTGTGGGTGTAATATTATCTGAAATGTTTATCTCAACTCTAAACAACTCCAAAAATTTGTTACGGAAGCTTCCTTGGGTTTCCACAGCATTGGGACTGCAGTCCATATTCAGAGTCATATATTTGTTTTATTACTGCTATAAATTATGCAAGTGGTTTTAAATGTTGTGGGTCAGGGCTTAAACATTGAGACGGGGTAGACGCGGTTAGAATTAGATGTATTTACGCTATGTACAAAAGGGGAAAATCAGAGGCACAACAGATGGTCGTTTTTGCTCCTGCCGTGCGCCACACCAACCATGGTCTTTCTCGTCCTGAATGATTGTCCTCATGCCGTGCACTGGGATTTCTCTTCATAGCGGTGGCTTCACCACTTCGCCAAAGAAGGCTGCACCTTAAAGGAGTACTGACATGAAATTTCGTGCTACGTTTTTTTTTTGCTGCAATGGCTACCACCCCGGTAATCACAGAATGGTATATTAAATAGTCTGCAGCAGCGTAAATAATTAGTTACAGTTTTCTTTATACGTGTCAGTTTCGGTTTCTACTCAACCATCAACGAAGCGGCCGTCATGATAGGACAACGTACTTGGCGTAACTGTTGTCGCAGGCGCCCGGAGCACATGACGTAAGTGCAGAAACTGTGACGTTCGCAGCGCGCGCGGTGCGGCACGCATTCGCCGTCATGTCGTCTTCCGACACAGACAATTCGTGGTCGTTGAACTAAGTTAACATTAAAGGTGTACGCCTGGCCGAACATTTCGTGTTCGACCCGCTGCCGAGCGAAGAGTCGGACAGCAACGAAGCCGTCTAGCACGATGACCCAGAAGCGTGGCTGCTCGGGAACACTGACTGGTAAGATTACATTGTTATGCACTGGCAGATACGGAAATGTGAAGCGTTGGTAATTTTTGCAGAAATATTGTGCTGAATAAAAAATAAATCTTTCTTGGACCAGACAATTGTGTGATGCCGTAGAATAAGTTGTGACGCGGTGTGCGAAGCCTTTGTTTACATGCCTGCTGAACCGCGCCGCAGCGCTCTTTGCCGCGATAAGTCAGCTACTCACGGTTATACCCAACCTGTAGACAGATTTATTTCACGGAAAAAGTACAGCCGGCAATATTATTTAAAAAAAAACAGCATAACCGCTTTCCTATAGGTCCTATCTTTTTTATGTGGATTTCAAGTGATAATTAGTCACGCCGGTGATTTAGCATTCATTGAACCGTTTTCTACCTTTGTAAGTGTGAAAGGTTTTTGCGATTTGGTAGCGTTCCTGGGCTCACTATGCGCAGCAACTTGGTACACTTCTTAAAAACGCGCCTGTTTTTCAAGCAGGTGTGATTTTATGAAATGGGGGTAATACAATGGACGCGTGAACGCGTGCCTCATGCAAAACAGGTGCGCTTGGGTCTTGTTAGTTTCTTGTTTTGCCATCGAGGCCTAGACTTGGTATGGGATGTAAACGAGTGGACGAAAAAAAAATCGTGCATAAAGACATCGCCGCAGCTGTAGCACGTGTACACCAAAAAGTGCGCTCGCGCGCTTTCATTGAACTTGGATACAATCATATACGGTAAGGTATACAAATGCTATCTTCATAGGTGTCAGCGTGGTCTGTGCTGCCCAATTTTCAGCTCCACAGAATCGCGGTGCTGCCGCGAAATCCCGGGCGTGGGTACCGGGTGCCGGAGGTTTACAAGTGAATAACTTCCCACCAGACTTTCCGGGACGCCTGACTCAATATCAACGCGCTGGAAATCGCGTACTACGCGCCGATGGAGTACCGCCCAGCACTCCTGTACGGCATGGACATCCACAGATAATATGGTTTTCCTGCAACTTTTTTTTGTTTTTGCTTTATTTTCGCCTATTCACTTCCATGTAAGCGCAAAGCTCTTTGTGTCCCTTCCTGTGATTTAGACGCTCAATTTTTTTTGTGCGTGTACTTTTATTAGGCGGAAGGCTTATGTCTCACGGCAGGGTTAATTTTCAAAGTCATTGGCGTCCACACCTATCTCTGTTTTTTAAAAAATTCATTGGCTTCCTCGGGGAGCACTTGGTTCCCACTGGGACCGGAGTGCATTGGAAAAATATGAAGTGTAAAGGAACTTGGCGCGGGCAGATGTGTCTTTTTTTTGGGGGGGGGGGGGATGTGTGCCTCGGAGTTTTAATTACAAGAAATAATATGAAACAATAAAATGAAATCTAAGAAAAAGAATGCATTAAAGATAAACATTTAGGAAGGCCGTGCATTGTGCAGGACGCTTCACAGCTGGTCATCCATGTACAGAAAATTATCCCGGTCCAGCAAAAGTACATTTATACAGAAGCTATAGATCCTGGCTTACTCGCTGACATACCGTCGCCTTAAAGATTGCGTAGTTTTCCCTAATTTTGAAAATGAAAACTCGCAATCTTTACATGGAAATGCCACCCATGTGAAGGATCCTTTAAAAAGAGCTCCTCAAAAAGCAAAGAAAATACAACAGATACTTGATTTGTTGCGAAATAAGCAGTGCGCTTTTCCTGGCCTTGCGGCAACTGCTGCAAAGTGTTTTCAATTTCATCCGCTACAGGTACACCACGTACCACCAGTTCATGCGGTGGCTTTGGCACGTTCTGGGTGCGGGCCGCCGGGACCCTCTGCCCAGCTGTATGGTGAAAAGCGTAAGGGACGCCTTCCCATACAGCGAGTTTTTGAAGATAAATAAATGAAGTTTATTCAAAGTTTTTTTGTGATCATTCATAACAAAACTGTATATCAGTATCAAGGTGACAATAGGAACCTGGTAACCCAAACAGTGATGCAGCAGTATTTCATTTTGGAGCAGGTGCTGGTGGCTCCTCGCGACTCATTGGCCAGTTTATTTCTACTTTTGTAAAAAAAACCCCCAGACCCATCTCTCACTTTGTAACATTGAGTAATAAAAAAAAACGCAACACACCCGAAAGCCCCCGCAGTCTTCATCCACTGGTTAATAAAGCAATATAAAGAAAAAGGGAGGAAAAAACAGGTGAGGTAGAAGTTTGCAATATTCAAGAAAATGTGCACACATCGACACACGGGTGTTGATCATAAAGCTAGCTGCAGGATGTGACAGACAGCTGCAATCGCGTAGAAACACTGCAGGAAGGCTCTGGGAAAGTGAAAATCAAGTAGTAAAAATCACATTTTGAGAGTCCTACCTATTTAGGGTTTCGCAATGTGATCCCACCAGACTTAGAGTTATATAGGTAAGTTTGAAAGCAGAATCCTGTAAGAGCTTTGCTTTTACAGAGGAGCCACTTTTGGGTCAGGTTCTGTGGACGTTTATGTACGTCAAAGAGCCTTGCGCGACAAAGGCATACAATCTGGAATTGCCAGTAGAAAATATATGTAACTCTCTATTTGTCACAACTTTTCTGAAATAAAGAGATGAACTAGGCCGTTAGGGGACTGCGTCATAAAAACGAGGTACATTATTTCGTCATAATTAGTTCACAGCGAAGTTCTAAACGTTACATAACTCAAATTTGCTGTCCTACACGAGATTCTACAAAAGGAAAATGAACAGCTCCTTAGTTGTCAGTTATGCTGAAGCACTAGTCCTTCGAATTGCCCTGGAAGCATCCCGCAGTGATATTTAATTTCATTTCTTTTATTTCCATAATACCCACTAGTGGGCATTACATAAGAGGTGGATAACAAAAGTAACAAACGTAGATACTAAGGACTTAACGGAGAAAGAACCTATGAAGTGTTCTATAAAAGATCCTGGGATAGGTAATGGTTGCAATTTTAGCTGGGAAGGTGTTGAGCCAAGGAGTGGCAGGAACCGAGAAATGAAGCTCGTCGTGCACAAACGGAAGAGGACTTAATGCGAGGCACCCAGGAACTGCGTTCGAGTTTGGACTGCACGAGGGCCGAGACTTGGTCCCCGAGAAGTGAGCCCAGAGCTCGAGGTATGCCCTCAGCATCTCCGTCGCGTCTAGGTTCCTTCATCGCCTTCAGGCATTTTCCGGAGAGTTTTGACAACGATATTTTCCACAAGGAAAAAAAGCGACGACGAGAACGTTGAAATCCGGATACGTGGGCGAGCATCTTGAAGCGAATGGCTCGTGCGGTGAGATTGCGTGCTGTGGGAATGATTTAACGTGGAGTATGGAAGAGACTACGAAATATTTTGTGGACCAAAGAAAGGATGGCAATTCGATAGCGAAGCAGTAGACCCGTTAAACCAGATTCTTCTTTCAAACCTGATATGTTGAAAGTGGAAGAGTATCACCACAGAAAAAATCTATCGGCCCTGTTTTGAAGTGACTCGATGACATGTGTAAGATATGATTTGTAGAGGGTACGGCGTGGGCGATGCGTTATTCCAGTTTCGGTCGAACACGCCATTTGTATGCTTGTAATTTTGGGTGTTGTGGGGCGAGCCGTATATGGTGTTTAAGGAAACCGAGCGTTTTGGTTGCAGATGAACTTATGTTAGTGACGTGTACGTTCAATGAAAGTTTGCTACACACAGTGGCGCCTTAATACTGAGTGACGCCATCAACATTTTCCAAGGGAATGGCATTAACTGTGCACCAATACACAAGCGGCACACGGCGGCGATGGAATGATACGGCTTTAGATTTATTAAAGTTAAATTCCATGAACCAGCGCTCCCACCATTCTTGCCGGCCGTTAAGGTTGGTTAGAACGAATGACGGTTTAAAAATGTTCGTAACAGTCTGGTTATTTATTATTTATTTTTTATTTTTATTATTTATTCTTTATTTAAAATACCCCGAGGCCGAGGGTATTGAGGGAAAGGGGTTACATGAAAATGCATAAAAAAATACAGCCCACTCAAGGCTTAACAGATATACAACCGAATTAGAAATTCGATACACACAAACTTAACTAAAACAAAAGAAATCAAGGTAGGCACACTGTGGGAAATTAACGAAAAGATACATTACGGTTCCATACAGACTAGTCAAATCAAAAAAGACATACAAAGCTTGCAATAAAAGTTCAGAAGGAAAAAAGCGTGCAATATTAACATAGTTCTGGGATACAATGAAAATATGACGAACGTGAAGGAAGCTGAATACAAGCAAGAAATACGGCATATAGTGAAAAAAATTGAAACAGGTCAAATCCTGTTGCCTACTGAAAGAAACATGATGATGACATAATTATATGCAGCGAAAATGCTCGTAATGGAGATGGCAAAATTTTCCTGATTATGTTTGGAAGTAATGCTGTCAGGAAGGTCATTCCACAAGCGAATGGCAGCAGAAAGAGCAGAGAAGTTAAACGCATGTGTGGAACCTTGTATTGCGAAAAACTTAATTTCTTATTTATTCTTTGAGACGTGTTGAATGCGATCTGGATAGGGAATCTATAACGAGTGCATTCATAAACATATATTGTGGAGCAAAGATAAAAGAGCGATATTACGGAGCGGAGTGAATCATTAAGCTGGAGTGAATGACTAAGCTTCATTGGAATGGTAGCAGTAATCCCGTGTGATGAAACGGGCAGTTCTGTTTTGGACCGATTCAATCTTGTCGATGAGATAGATGGGATGCGGGTACCAAATGGAAAGATGCGTACTCGAGTTGCGCGCGAACAAATGTCTGGTAGGCCAATTTGCGAATGCTCGAAGGGAAATTGCTAATGTCTTCGATGCTCTAGCCCCGATGGCTGTAACGGGGCGTGACCATTAAAGAATTTTGGTTAGCTGAACCCCCAAAAATTTGTACGATACTGTATGCAGCAATTCAATGTGATTGGCGCTGTACAAAAAATGTTAGTTGACGCGTTTACGGCTAAAAGAAATTACCTTACATTTTGATACATTAAAGCCATTAACCAAGTGTTACACCCAATTACAAATTAGGCCGAGATCGTTTTTAACAGCTAGGTGGTTGTTAAAACTGGCAATTGATGTGTAGATAATGCAATCATACGCAAATACGCGCATGGAAGGGGAAATATTTAGAGGCAAATCGTTGATGTAAATCATAAAGAGCAAAGGCCCCCCCGAACGCTGCCCTGGGGCACACATGACGTCACGTAAGTAGGAGATGAAGCAATATTGTTAACCAGTGTGAACTGTTGACGGTTGGAAATAAATTTGGGGAGCCATAATAGTGTGGAGGACTGAATTCGAACAGCTGTTAATTTTGTGATAAGACGAAAATAGGCGGCACGATGAAAAGCTTGAGAGAAGTCTAAAAAATGCAATCAGTCTGAAAGATATTGTTCATGTTAAAGTGAAGGTCAGTCGTGAATTAAAGTAACTGTTTTTCACATGATAAGCTTGTCTGAAACTATGTTGATTATGAAAAAGACGTGATTTGACTTTAGGTGATTGTAAACATGGGGTGCTATTATATGCCCGATTAGCTTGCAGCAAACGCAGGTTAATAAAATGGGGCGGTAATTGTCCGTGCTATTTCTGTAACCAAATTTTAAAACGGGAATATATACCTATTTACCAGTAACTGGGCAGCTGTCCAGAGGATAACGACTGCTAGAATATCAGACAAAGAATTTTACTAGAAATAGATAAGGTATTTTTATATTTTGGAATGATATTATCTACACCGCAAGAAGTAGATAACTTCAGATTATTGATGAGGCATGTGACACCCTCTTCTGTGACTTCAATACTTCCCATGTACTCCTATTCATATTTATCGACGTTAGGTAAATTAGCATGAACCTCTCGAGTGAAAACCGATCGAAAAAATGCGTTAAATGCGCAGGTACACTCATTACTGAGAGGGGGGCGTTGGTGTCACTACGTAAAGATATCCGGATCGAGTCGTGTTCAGGAGATACTACTTGCCAGAACTTTTCGGATTCGTTTGTCGAAGGGAAGGTAAATCTTTGAAAAGTATTTGTTTTAGCTTCACTTATGCCAGAACAGTAGTTTCTTTTAAAAAAAAAGCTTCCACTTCTCTTATGCAGGAGCACTGTTGATGCGTTTAGCTGCACTGTAAAGACGTGTCTTTTTGTTCCTAAGCTTGCGCAGTGCTAAAGTAAACCAAGCATGGATTTGCCGTTACAGATATCAACGGGATATATTGGTTAATTATGTCCGACATTTTAGCCTTAAAAATTCCGGCTATCTTCAACAGAGCGATTAGTAAAAGAAGGAAGTAGCGTATCAGCAAATAATATTTGATGTCCTTCATTTATTCTCGAGAAGGTAGCATTATTAGTATCACGTATTATTTCCTTTGAGATGCGTGTAAAGTGTAATTGTACATGATGGCTATTTCAAGTAAATCGTGGTCACTAAAGCCGTTTATGTGCGGAACGGGTCAGATCGTTTCTGGTGCAGAGGTGAGTAAAAGGTCGAGAATGTTATACCACGGCTGGGCTCGTGAATTACCTCAAACAATTTAAAATCGAAAGTGAGATTTATAAATTCAACTGAAGTTCGACAAGTCAAAGAGGGTTTATACCAATTTATAGGCGGAAAGTTTAAATCTTCAAATAAGTAAATAAAATGCGTTGGACAGAGCTGAACAGCCGTGGTTAAACTATTGCGTAGATCGGAGACAAATAAGAAACTGGCGTCAGGTGAACGGTAGAAAGCATTTAGTTGTAGTTTGATTGTATTAATTAATAAAGCTAACCACACAATTTCGAGAGATGAAGTAGTGTCGATGATAAAGGATGGTAAGGGTTTGCTAATGGGTAAAAGAACGCGACCGCCTCTTTTTGCAATTCTTAGGACGTCTTTCTAGAAAGTGTATTTGTCAACCCCCCAAAAATTCAACAGATTTTCACCAATAGTTGTGTCTCTCTTCTCTTTCGTTCACGTTTTCCGCTGCTGAAACTTCTTCAGCGCACCTCCGTTGTTCGCAGAGATGACAACGCGGAAACGATTTTCATGCTCCTTGCCGGTAAAAGTATATTGTTAGGCGAAGAATGTTGCACTTCACAGGTGCATCTAAAGTTGGGGGTGAAAAGAATAGTCTTTCACAGGAACATCGCCCCTAGCGCGCTGTTTCGGTCTCCGACACTTCTTTGTCTTGTCACAGCATACTGCAGTGGAAAAGCAAGGATGTTCGAAAATACTTCCATGCTTTTATGTACTCAATATACAATCAGGATGACTACGTAACCTAACCGATGATAAATACCTGGCATTTGAGCGCTCCAATTATAACAAAACTTCCGTTCCTAAAAGGTCTGTGACACAATACCTCAACAAAAGAAATCACCAATGCACATTCTACGCACAGTAACCTGCCCTAGTATGCATGTGATTCCGCTTTCAACCAGAAAAACTCATCACCCACGTCACCAAATTTGAAACACCTTTTCCGGTAGGAATAAGAATTAGAAGCTTTCCTTTTCTCTCGCGGAGTGCTGGAGAACATAAATTACTATACCACACGGGACTTTCATATGTTTCAAAACTTCAGGACAGATGTAAGCTAAGGGCCGCTGCAAGAAGTTCAGGTCCCGTTGTTGTCGGATACATTTGCGGCTCATACGCTTCGACGGTTTTGCTAAATCTGTGCGGTTTTCCACTTAAGCCGTATATTGCATTTGTAGAAGATACTTCAGCTCGTATATTTGCTATACTCTCCATTGCACAAAAGTGACTTGTGTAGAGTTGTACTCTGTACTTGATGTGCACTCCTGATTGGTGCAAATGCAGGGTGCAAGTATAAAAAATATATCCTTTACAGCACCTAGTGATTTTCCTCATAACGATGTCGTCATTTATCATTCAAACAAGCAGAACGTGCATTGAAGGGTACAGCTTACAAATGTCACGATACGGCCAATAACGTCGAAGCAGCGCAAGTGTGCCTCAAGATATGGGTAATGAATCGTGAGGATCACTCGCGGTATTCAAATAAGCCTTGTGGATGACGATAACATGTAATTGGCAGGAAACTTCTCGTGGTGTGCAATGTACGTACAGGTGCGCGCAGAAGTAAACGGAGCACGGAGCGGTGGCCGAACTGCATCGCTGCGCCGCGTATGGGCGCCGACGGGAACCATGGAGCGCCGGTCAAAGAGTGTGTTCGCGCTGCCCCCGCCGCCCTATCTGATATGTTTAATCGTCGCTCTGCTGGCGTGTCATGCTCGGCGAGATGGTCTTCAAAAGGCAGCGCTGGGCTATAGAGGGGCGCTGGTTGCATTGCCGCTTGCAGGCATCAGCGGCGACCGAATCCTCTGCTCATGAGCTGGACGAAGCTGCGCGCGCCCGGAAACGTGCCTTGTTGCGCGCTGTAAAGGGCGGCATTAAATTGTAGGCCGCTGCGGTTTGGCATATGTCATTGCGATATAATTTATTGTAAGCCGGCAACAAAATTGCCCTGGACAATATAGAAAGCACATTCACAGACATTTTCGTTGTTCGGAAAAGACAAATCTCGCTTCCGAGATTTTTTTTTTTTTAATTTTGAGTTTTTTTCAAGTTATTGCTGCCGCTCAGTCCAGGTCTGTTCTGAAGAAACGGAAATAAAAATTTGCATGCGGTGGAAATTCTGTATTAGAGAACGCCGTAAAGAATAGGTGCAATCATTGCCTGCTATTACAGCGGGCCTCATAGGGCGCATATTTTGTTCGTGCATTAAAACCGACGTTGTTATTTTTAACTAGCATCTGATATTCGTAAAGAAAGTGTTGCTGATTGAAATTAAACTCCACATTGAATTGAAAGATGGCTTCACCGCATGACCTCACTGTCTTGCAAGAAAGCGCCGTCAGGGCCCCCAGTTGACCAATGACGAGTATAACCGTCATGACCGATGACGACCATACTCGTCATCGGTTAATTTGGTACAAAATCTTATGACGGCTATCCTAGTCATCGGTTAATTTAGTACAAAATCTTATGACGGCTATCCTCGTCAACGGGAGTGAAAGGGGTAATGCGACAACAAAATATGCGCCCTATGAGGCCCGTTGTAATAGAAGTCAACGATTGTGTTTATTTTTTACGGTGTTCTCTAATACAGAATTTCCACCGCATGCAAATTTTTATTTCCGTTTCTTCAGAACAGATCTGGACTGAGCGGCAGCAATAACTTGGGAAAAACTCAAAATTAAAAAAAAAAATCTCGGAAGCGAGATTTTTCTTTTTCGAACAACGAAAATGTCTGTGAATGTGCTTTTTATATTGTCCAGGACAATTTTGTTGCCGGCTTGCAATAAATTACATCGCAATGACATGCTATGCCAAACCGCAGCGACCTACAATTTCATGCCGCCCTTTACAGCGCGCAACAAGGCACGTTTCCGGGCGCGCGCAGCTTCGTCCCGCTCATGGTGGGAAAAGCGCTACAGTAACAAGGACAAGTGAGTACACGGGACAAAGCGCTTTGTCCCGTGTACTCACTTGTCTTTGTTACTGTAGCGGTTTTCCCACCATGAACATCTACCAACTCGCCCAGCTCGCAGTTCTTCTTCGTCCCGCTCATGAGCAGAGGATTCGGTAGCCGCTGATGCCTGCGAGCGGCAATGCAACCAGCGCCCCTCTATAGCCCAGCGCTGCCTTTTGAAGACCGTCTCGCCGAGCATGACACGCCAGCAGAGCGGCGATTAAACATATCAGGATAGGGCGGCGGGGGCAGTGCGAACACACTCTTTGACCGGCGCTCCATGGTTCCCCTCGGCGCCCATACGCGGCGCAGCGATGCAGTTCGGCCACCGCTCCCGTGCTCCGTTTACTTCTGCGCGGACCTGTACATATGTTGGGACACACCTAAAGCAGTAAAGAAACTGGAAAACGTTCTTTGGTGCCATAGCAATTTCGCAGTTCATATTAGGCCATTGAAAATGGAGGGAATCTAGGACACTTCGGGGGGATTTTCGAAAGGTCCTTTGCTTGGAGGTTTTATTACTTTATATTCGGATGGCGTGGCTTTATTAACCCCTGACTTGGGATAACACCGCGGATATAAATAAAGCAAATAGCGTAAGCATTAGCAATCTGAACAAGCCAATGATGAAGAAATGCTTGACTGAGCGCCGACTTCACTGTTGATCCATGGTTAACCTCACCCTCGAAGGCAACAGCAGAAAATTCAAAATAGGCGAGCTTAGCGTAAGACATCAGCTATCGGTTGTAATAAAGGCGCCTTAGGAGAATGGGTAATGTGATGATTATGCAACACGCCGACTGCCTTTCGCTCACTCGACGGCGTGCAATGCCGCAGACACAGTGGCGCAAAGAATCGAGTAATAATTTTTGAAAGTGGGATCGCATAATCGAATTCCTGCTGAATGGCCTTCACGGGCTGTCCTTCCTGTCCAATCCTTTCGCTCGGCTTACGCCTCTAGTAAAGGAGATGCCTTGCGTCGGAGCTAAACCCTCTGCCGTGCCAGAAAGAGGTGGACAACACGGTGTAAGGAATGAGACTCAGAGGATAGATCGGTGCTTGTGGGACGGATATAGGTAACGGTAAATATCGCCGCTGAGCACCAGAACGGCACACGCATCTACTTCGGCGGCACATCTCGCCCGCCCCGCAAAAAGAGCAAATACAGAGGATAAAATAAACATGCTTGTTTTGTGAAATATCTTTATTTATCCTTTTAAGGCAGCTGCTATCAAATCTTTTACAACGTAAAAACAATGTCGTCCCATTTGTGCATAACCCGCCGCGGTGGCTCAGTGGCTAAGCCGTTGCGCTGCTGACCACGAGGTCGCGGGTTGGATTCCCGGCCGCGGCGGCCGCTTTTCTGATGGAGGCGAAAAGCAAAAACGCCCGTGTGTACGAGATTTCGGCGCCCGATAAAGATTCCCAGGTGGTCAAAATTAATCCGGAGCCCTCCACTACGGCGCGCCTCATCGCCTGCGTTGCGTCGGCGCGTTAAACCCCACAATCAATCAATCATTTGTGCATAACAATAAAGCTGGAAATGCAAAATACTGGGTTTTAAACATGAACACGCGCCATGCGAACGGCACGTGAAGATTGGCGTTTTCGGAATGTAAACTGAAAAATGACCGGCATTACCGGCGTCTGGACGTAAGGTAGGTGATGGAATTGAACTGGCCGCGCCAAAACTTGCGGCCGCTACCAGCATCCCTTAAAGGCGTGTGGTAGCATCGTGTTTCGCATCCTTATTTCCACAAATAATTTACTCCAACTATTTCTCAGGATAATGAAGCTATGCGCAATTCCGACATCGCGTTGCTATCAAACCAGATGAAGCAGACAACACGGAAGTATTTGAGCACTCGAATAACTGCTGGAGCAGCCACCCTCGTCATTGCGAATCAAGAGCGCACCCAGATTTACAAATGTACTTGCTCGTTGATGTCGTTTGTTTTGTTAGCCAGCTTTTTTGTTAGCCAGCGCCTTGTATATCATGTCGCCCTTTTTGAAGGGCACAAACCGCACACGCGCGGGGGTTATTGACTAAACACTGTTCCGGGGTGTGTTTGCGTGCAAACAGCTTTGCATATGTCGACTTAGAGCATAATAAAACTCCTGCACATCCACATTGGAATTGTAAAATTGTAAGTGACGTTTTGTTTAGTGACGTTTAGTGACGTTTGCGCTTATGTTAGCTTATACAGCTACATGATGGACGAAAACAGGATAAAAGTTACGTACTTACCGAGCATTTCAACTTTCACGGAAGACATGCAGCTGAGAGCATTTCCTTTTCAAGTAAACTAAGCCAAATACTCGGAAAAACTAAAAACTTGGTTGCGGGATCCAAAATAATGTATTGGGCGCGGAAGTGCAAGTAGTCAATAATTTGTATAAATCCGTTTTTTTAAGTAGAAGAGTCAATAGCATTGACGAATATACAGGCATGAGGGCGTTTTGCACTTTATTTGAAGTAAATTTTTTTAAGTAAAAAAAATCTGGGTTGCTATTCCAGGACGCCCGAGTTCTGCCTACTTTAGAGTTGCCAGGTGGTTGCCAGCTATTCCCGTTATGAAAGTAGTGTAGGGGAGCATCTGATACACCTCAAGCGAAACGTGCAAAATCACGCCCAGTACGCCTGGCCTATTCACCGCGCCCTACGGAGGCCGCTTACGCTGAGAAGTACGACTTGGGCTATCATCCCAAGCAGCGCCGTTTGAAATCGAGCTGAAATACATATCCGCTATGATAAACTAGATAGCTTCACTACTACTCTGATTCCCCGAGCCTCGCTGTTTGCTGCGCCCGGCGCGTGAAGGTCCGTTTTCTGGGTGTACTGTTCCTCTACTCAATCATGTTTTTCTATGTGGCTCGAGGGTAGACTCAGTGCAAGCCTGCACAAGCAAAAATCAAGTAAGCGAAGGGGTTCACTGTAGTGACGGAAAGTGTCCTGCTCCTGACCGTGAAATTTCGCTTTTTTTTACGGCTTGGTTGAGTGTGCACGGCGACAGCTTATCATTATTCGTCCCAATACAGCGGGTCCAGAGCGTGTTTGAGCATTGGCGATGCGTTTTAGCCCTTTGCTGTTTTGTGAATTGTCATCGACTTGATTTTCACGCTGTATGGGAACTGCTCCAGTAAAAAAAATCATGTCTTGGGCCACTCCCATAAGCTGGGAAAAGAAGGAACTCCATTTTGGATCAAGCGCCTCCGTGAATGTGGCACCATTGGCTGATGTTAGCATGGGGACTTCAGGTTTGGGGCTAAGTTATTGTCGCTGCTAGCGGGCATCATATGACGACTTCTAGGTTCGATGTTTTTCCCATCTACAAAGGGGCGCCCTAATGAGGTGGCTTTGGTCGTTACTCCACGGACACGAGTGGGATTCAGGGTTTCGAACCGAAACCCGAACGGAACTGAAAACCAGAACCGCAACCTACCCGAACCGGACCGAATCGAATGAACTGTTCCGAATCAGTTGGGGGGGGGGGGGGGGGGGTCAAAACATTAAATTGTTTTCTAGTTTTTAAATATGGGGCTCTACCTCACGTCTAAATGTATTTTTACCAGTCTGTGGTTCCGCGACCCATCAGGTTCTCTTCTTACTATTACCTTGAATTTATTCTGAAGTGCTACGTATATACTATCAGTTTTGTATTAGATACTGCCCATCACCTCAAGCTTTCTTTTGCATTGAGAATAGTTTAATTTAAACATATATTCCGAGGCAACATATCATGGCTACTTCTACATGGTTCCTATTTTCAAGGTGTTTATTATTGGGTAAAGTTTTCAATGTGTTGGTAATTTTAATTCACCTTTGCCCTCTTGTGAAGGCCCTCAGATGCATCATAAACAATGAAGTCATATTTTCCACATATTCTACTTCGAATAGGCAGTTATACAACAAAACACCTAGGCACGAACAGTAGCAGTCCTTTACGTCACCGGGACTTCTTCTACAGGGACATTGTGTCTCCTGTTTCCGCATTTAAGAGAGTGTAACAATTCGAAAAAGAACGTTGGCGTCTTCTCAACTCCGCTTTTAAAAGTAGATGCGACAGCATTTTCTATCACCTTGAATTTGCTTAACCTAAAAATAAAAGCACATAATTAAACATGAAGAATGCAGGTTAGTGGGTATCTCTGTTCGATTAGTGAGATGACTGGGCGGGGCTAATGCGAAGTAGTGGGATTGCTGTACTCAATAATTCTTCTGCGACGAAGTAGCGGGCCGTTGAGGTGCATAATTGGGGTCGCAGTGAACTCGATATTTTTTGGGTACTTTACATTTTATTACCCAATAAGATAATTAAGTAGAGTTTTAGGTCCAAAACCTATCCGAAAATATTACAACCCGCCCGAAATGCTCCAAAATATTTTTCTTTGTGACTTATTGTGCTATCATATTGTTTGTAGCATAAGAATGACAGATAAGATTGGCAGATAAGACAGGCAGATAAGTTGACAGATATTTGCCTAATGCACATTTTATATTCACTTAAAAGTTTTCAAAACAAGTATACATTTAAATATCGTTATTGGGCCAACGCTTGATTTCAGATAAAAACGAACAAAGGGTGCCTGGTCGACCTGTTCAATTTGCATGAAGTTTATGTATATTGCCGGAACCATCCATTGGGTTCGTTTATTTATGTTTTGTTTTTGACGACCATCTGTGCCGGGCTCTGTTGTCGCTTATCTGTGCGCCAAGGAAGGCGTGTGTTTCTTTTATTATTTCTATGCAACACGTGCTATCCCTTTTGATAGGGAGAGCATTTCGAACTAACGTCACCAGCCTAGAATAATCTTCTTTGATATAGTGTTCTGGATGCACTTCGACTGTCCGAGACACACTCGCGCCCGTAAATAAATGCCTGCGAGCAGTCGCCGCGGCATTCGATTCGCCGACACTCGCTTTGGCACGTCACTTTGTTGACAGCACCGACTCTTGCAGGCAGTGGGCACAGGCCAGAACGAACACACCCTTGGCCTGGTGCGAAGACGCTTTTTACGATACAGGCATGAGGGAGGCAAGCTCCAAATATGGGGGAAAGCGCATGACATTTGGGCGTCTACGGGTACGCGGAGGGCGTTCATGCACTGCGTAGGTCTCGGCTAGTGAATGCTACGACTCCAAGCCGTCCTGGGAGGCTTATCTTTATGCATTTTTACAGCTGACAACATGGCAGAAGCGCCGTACGATGATTACTGAGGTATTGAAAATGCCCATCCAAAACCGCCACCGGTTGTGTTTTGCAGAACCGAAACCGAAGCCGAAACTTGTTTGGTTGCTCACCTTGGGCATCGTCCAATCACGGTGCCCGCTCCTCCCAACTTCACAGCTTTAGTTGGTGCGGGCCGCCGCAAACCGCGCATGGTAGTTTTTCTTCTTTCGCGCTTTGTAAAATAATTACCGATTTGTCAACCGGATAAACGATGAAAAGTGTGCTAATTTCAGGCAGTCTACTTAGTGCAAGCAAAAACGGGAGCTTGACAAATTCACTTCAGTGTCCCTTTAAGTCGTGTAACCTCTCAATTTGTGAACGCCAAGTCCAGCTTGGGGTGAACAAAATTGCTAGCTGGGCGGACACAAACGGTTTTTAACTGAACCCTGTAAAAAGTACTTGTGTTGTGTTCTCCCGGAAGCGCGGAATTCATGCGGACCCTGATATCTCTATTAATGGTGTAGTAATCCCTGTCAGAGGGGAACAGAAGTTTTTGGGAATTTTATTCGACAGTAAACTCACATTTATCCCTGACTTGAAAACACCTTAAACACAAATGCCTAAAAACAATGAACATTCTTAAAGTCCTGTCCACACCAATCTTATGGTGCTGACAAGAAACTCCTCCTGCGGCTTTATGCTGCAGTGGTAGGATATCGCTTGGATTATGGCAGTGTTGTTTATGGGTCCGCGACGAAGACGGCGCTAAAAATGCTTGACCCCGTGCTTTATTTGGGGCTTCGTCTTGCCTGCGGTGCCTTTCGCACTAGCCCCGTTGAAAGCCTCTATGCAGAGTGTCACAAATGGTCCCTGTATTACCAGAGGACATACACTAACTTGTTGTATGCCTCTAAAATCATGTCTATGACAAATCATCCTTTTAATTCAACCATTCATGATGCTCATCAGAGCAGCTCTTTGCAAATCGTCCCTCTATTTCCATGCCTTTCCTCTCAGAGTGAGAGCAGAAGATTCTGAGCTGGCTGTGTCATTTTCACACATCCACAACACACCCATTACTGATTTTATTGCGCCGTACCAAATCCGGTTTGTTTGTTGTGACTTGTCCTTTCCGCAATTTGACAAAAACAGGGCACCAAGGGTAGCCATTATTCAACATTTTCTCTTCCTGAAGGAGAAGTATCAATGCGCAGAGTATTACTGCGACGCATCAAAGACAGCTACGGCAGTGTCTTGTGCTGCGCATGGGCCGAACCTCAACGTGTGTAAAAGAATAAACTCTCACAACAGCATTTTTACGGCTGAAGCACACGGCATTTTACTTGTTTTACATCACATCGTTCAACATCAAATTTCAAAGTCCATAGTGTTTACAGATTCTTCTTAGTGTTGTACGTGCTCTTTTGTCAAGAAAACGCTCAAAAAAGTATGTAATCAATCTTGTTTTTTAAGGCCCTTATGTCGGCATACGCCTCAAGTCTTGGAATAACAATATGTTGGGTTCCTGGCCACTGTGGAATAGCCGGGAATGAAACCGCAGATCAAATGGCCACTGCTGGTACACTCTTGAATACAGTGGATATAGCAACAGTGCCGTACACAGACATGAGCCACACATTAGACACCAACTTCGCAACGCATGGAAAACACTGTGAAGACAGATAACAAGTTACTCGTAATAAAACCACACTTGGGTGCCCACTACTGACTCACACACAGACAACATTGAAGTTACCTTAGCTAGGTGGCAGATAGGCCATGCTCATGCAACACACTCACACCTGCTCACTGGCTCTCCAAGACCCATGTGTAGCAGGTGTGGGGGGAGGGCCTATCCGTAGTCCACATCTTAATTACATGCAAAGCACTCGACACAACAAGACGCACACACTTCAAGGAACTATACAGACAACACATTCCGCAACACCCTTCCTTGTTTTGGGTGACAATGCCATCGTCTCTGTGCAACGCGTTTTTAAATATTTGTCTGATGTTAACTTTTTAAACCTCATATCCTATCATGCGTAATCAACACTGGCCTTATACACCAGCCATCTCCATTGGTTTTATTTGGCTTTACTGTTATTATGGCTTACACATTTAGTGGCCAGTGTTTTCTCTTGTTTAATTTTGCTTGGCGCTCTTTGCCCCAGCTGGCCTTGCGCTAAAAAAACCCAACCATCATCATCAAATAACTTTGTGTTTGGCGCTCTTTGCCCACGTCGGCCTTGCGCCAATAAAATCAAACCGTCATCATCATCACAAGCGATATTCGCATTGCTCAACCAAAAGACGATTTTACAATCTAACGATTCCACTAGTTCTCGGAAATGTTCGATTGTGCGATTGTTGATCTTACGGAAAAAGCGCGGTTGAGGGGATAGATCATCTATAACAGAACGAGTCTCGATAAAGAAAAACTGGAAAATGATCACTGATATCCACAGTCAGAACTCCTGTCGATATATCACAATCACAAAAATTCGATATACAGACATCCAAAAGTGTGGCACTGTTAGTGTTAATTCTAGTTGGTAGCATTATGTGATTAACACAACCATGACAAGATAACAAGGTTTTCAGTTAAGAGACGCTCCTTCTTCCAAGGTCATATCGATGTTCAAATCACCATTATAGCGCACGATTCATTGCGCGAACAAGCACGTGTCAATAACCTCTCCAAGGAGGTGTAAATGTTCTTTTGTTACACGTCGGAGGTCTATAGATTACAAACATGGTCATTTTCCGTACGTGAAAAGCCAAGCATTTCGAAATTATCGGTAATTTCCAAAAATTATTCAATACCCATGAAACTAATGGTGTCCTTTATCTATACACTGACGCCTCCGCCTATATTGTTTTCTCTTCTCAGGTGCATTGAACGGTACCTGTCTAGCAGAGTACCGGGTCACTCCCTGTCAACCAAGATTTAGTAAGAAATAAGATATCTAATTTGCGTGTAATGAAGTGTAATAACATATCCAGCTCATCTTATTGATATGCATACCAGAAAACGAGCTATGATTTGAAAATTCTGCGTTGAAACTCTAATGTCATAATAATTACCGGTTTCTTTTGGAGCTTTATACCAGATTGTGGAATCAGATGCTTAGCTACAAATTCGCACGCCGTTACCGTTACTTACTTGTTGCAGGGAATTGATTTTGTACTCAACCACTAAACCTATTAAAGGCACCACTTCGGTGACAGTTATACCTAAAAACCAGTTGGAATATCCTAAAACCAAGTTTGGAAGGATCGCGTTGTAACAAAACGAAATTTCCAAGTAATGCAACGTACGTAGGTTATTTCTGTAGTTAGGTGTGCACACGGGTGAATATGAGGACTTGAGGTGGGTTTCACAGCTATTTCTAGTCGGTTCTTCGCTAGGGGAGCTCCATTTGAACCAGAATACGCTGAAGAATCTTTTCTTCTTCTGGAGGTACACCGGGCACTGAAAAGACATCATGGTATGGTAGGCGCCCTCTTCGGTCACGTCCGGCAGCTCAAGGCAGGAGGCACAGCACTCTTCTGCTGCGTTGCAGTGTTTATAGTAGTGTCTCCTTGCGCACCGCACACAACGAAACTCTGCCTTGTCGGCCGGGCAGTGGATTTCCATGTGTCCGATCCTTGCACACTTCACACCCCTTTTGGGTACAAACGTATTATCGAAGACTGGAGAGCGTGTCAAACCGACGTAGATATGCTTCCTTTCTTTCATTTGCTCGTATGCTTTCTTTCCATTTTGATGACCGCTGTTCTTCCGGATTTTCCCTTCCACGTCTTTATGAGTTCAATGTCTTCTTTTCCAGCATTGATGTTGTTTTGTCCCACTATCCTTTCGACGATTTCTTCGTCTTCGATGTTATCCTCGATGCCGACGATCTTGAATTCCGGTAGTTGCATCCGTGGCTTTCTTGCTGCTACGTCTCTAAGTTCTTGTCCTTGGTTATGTGCTCTTCAAGTCGTTTCAGCCCTTCTGCAGATGTAGAGGACACAATCACTCCTTCCTTGCTCTGGCGGAGCTTGACATTCCTGAGACCAAGCTGGCAAGGGTCGACGTTCCTTTTAATCAAGTTTTCTAGTGCAGCTGGTTTTAGGTTGGCTGCAGTTAGAATAAGTGCTTCAGTGGGTTGCTGTTCTGTCGTTTTCGCTGTTTCGAAATATTCCACTGTGGGGGCCTTCTGTAATGCCTTGCTGTAGTCCAAAGTGTGTCTTTGACCTTTTGGCGCCAGTGCCTCAGTAAGTCTTTCCACTTTGCTTTGAAGTCGACAGTTCTGCTCCATCATGTCGAGACACACCTTTCCCATGCTGAGGAAGTCCTCTCATAACGAATCTGTTAAAGATGCCGTTCTTGTGTTTTTGTTGCATTGGACTTGAAGATCAATAAATTTCTTTATGACTCTCCTTTCTACTTCTTGAAGTGTTCCCTCAGAGTGGAAGCCTCTTCACCCTCTCCTGAGCTGTCCAAGGGTGGGTAGTCCTCTGCCGTGTTTTGTCCACCGTCCTGGTTCTGCTTGCCCTTGGCCGTGGCCGTAACACAGTGAGAAAGCTCATTCATTTTTGTTGTCGTTTTGTATTTCGAGTAGTTGGTCTTCTGTCCCCCATCTTCTCCATCGAATACCCCTCCGTTGTTCTTGCTTATGCTGTCGAAGCACGATGGAGAGGGCTCACTGTTCCCGTACTCGTAATCTATGTCTGTTGGCATCGTCATTTCTCCGCTTTCTTGGTTGTCTTCTTTTCCCTTTTTTTTTCTTTTACTTCTTTTCATTTTGCAAAGTCTTCCTCGTTTCCTTCAGTTGGGTTAATTGCTGCCTCCTTAACCCACTCTTTTGCTTTTCCTGCCAAATTTGGCGGAACCGTATTTCTGGTCTAGCCATGCTGTTTCTCAAACAAGGCTGCGCCCATGTTTGTTTATTTTTTGTTTTTCTCTTAAGGTGCATAACGACTTTTTGAGCTTTTTCTCGATTTCTGAGGCCGTTTTTCGTGCAATAAACGTCCACAGACTGTCTTCGAGCTCTACAATTCCTCATTTGACAATTTCGCAACGTTTGCAAGTAGTTTTCAGCTTCGAAAATACGTTTTTGTCGCGTAGACGGCGGTATGACACAGAACCTAGGTTGCTTTGCTGTTGATGCAAAGAAAATTGACGCTCACCGCCTGCTGTTCTTGTATTTTTCACCTTTGGACAGTCTTCTCCCGGGATCTTGTCGTTGTTTCCTTGTTCCGCAGACGATTTGTGGTCCCTTGTACGCGAATCGCCCAGGGCTGTCAAGTCCTGCGATGCTTGTTTTACGTGTAAGTCCGTCGTGTTTTAAACTTCCCGCGGGGATTCTGGAAAGGTTACATTCCCGGTTCGCTACTTTCGCTTTCTGAATAATTTCTTCGGCACTTCATTTAAATAAATAAATAAATAAATAAATAAATAAATAAATAAAAATAAACGAATAAATATGTAAATAATAAATGATAAAATAAACAAACAAATAAAAAATAAATAAAAATAAATATTGCGCGTTTCGACGCTTTGGCAGCCTTTAATGAAGCCGCTTTCCTGAATACAAAAACATTCCAGAAAACAGACAAATTCAGCTAACAAATAACCTTTTGCTCGTAAGCATGATTTTTGTCAATATTCGTGGGCACTTTTGGTGCTGCGAAACAGGAGCTTGAATGTTATAACGGACACACAAATGAATACAAAAAAGTGCTGAATTTCGCCCTATTCGAATTTGACAAGTCCGAAAAACTTTAAAAATCTTGGTAAATATTATTTTCCAGCGATGCCCCAAGTAATTACCAGAAAATACGCCCGAAAC
The DNA here is from genome assembly GCA_013339765.2 of Haemaphysalis longicornis. Taxonomy (NCBI): domain Eukaryota; kingdom Metazoa; phylum Arthropoda; class Arachnida; order Ixodida; family Ixodidae; genus Haemaphysalis; species Haemaphysalis longicornis. The sequence goes on along the minus strand of CM023448.1, from coordinate 564,294 downwards.
AAGAGTAGAAGTTTTCCCCGCCTTTGTGTCTCTGTGGCAATTGCGGTGTGCTGCTCAGCACGAGGTCGCGGGTTGGATTTATGGACCCGGCGGCCGCTTTTCTGATAGAGGCGAAAAGTAAAAACTCCCGTTTGTACGCTATTTCGGCGCACGTTAAAGATCCCCAGGTGGTAAAAAATTAATCCGGAGCCCTCCACTACGGCGCGCTTCATCGCCCGCGTTGCGTCAGGGCGTCAAACGCTACAATCGATCGAGAGTGGAAAGTTGGGCTGATCTATGCGTACGTTTAAAATAAACAACGCAACAGGCGCAGCACGAAGAGAACTTGACAAACACTTGCGCAAGTGTTTGTATATTTCACTCTGATGCCCTTAGGCTTTATTTCGAACCCGAACCCCGGAATTGACTGCCTGCACGAATGCAAGTGTTTCTGTCACTTCGTTGAAACAGCCTTTCATCGTTCCTTTGAGAACTTGACAGGAAAAAATGGAACTTTTATTCTAATAGACAACACAAACTACACAGTCTGACGCATTGGCCAAGAATACATGACCCAGCGTTATCAATTATCGCAACGAGCTGAGGCCGAGCCACGATAACGCGTCCGCGCCGGCTTACGCTGTGACTACACGGCGACACACCAACGCGGTGGACAATGTGCAGTCGGAAATAATTTGAAGGTGATCACGGCAGCATCGATTAGCGGGCCTTCCAACCTTCACAGTAGCCGTTTTCACAACTTTGGAGATAAAAGTAGCAGTGCCTTTTTCTCTCGTTGTCTCTTGCATGATAGAACCCTGATGCAACCCGTAACCTGGCGCTGTTCTTGTTTATTTCCCACCAGAGCGATCACCTTCGAATTGATCCCGACTATTATTGCATATATAGGTCAACGCGACCTCGAATGTGCTCGGTGCGCTTTAAATTGATTTAAATTTTGAATTATAAAACGCTTAAGCTACACCTTTAATATATTGTGCGCAATAGTGGTGGGCTCCGAATGAATTAGAGAATAAATATCTTTAGATAGAGAATAACATCTTTAATTTAACCACCTGGAGATCTTTACCATTCTGCGAATCTCGACACGCGGGCGTTCTTACACCTCGCCTCCATCTCAAGAGAGGCCACCGCGCCCGGGGTAGAACCCGCATCTTCGCTCCGCTTTGGTTGCAGCCACGCAGTAATGTGTATCTCTATATATTCGTTCAGGCTGACCGGCTGTGAACGGATCCTAGTTGCGAAGGCAATCTTCACAACTGCTGGCTTTTTGTTTTATTTTGATATTGCTGAAGGTTTGCATCGCCGTTGTGTAAGGCTTGGTTGTTCTGTTTGTGCTGCCAGCAGCCCTGAAAAGCACAGTGGTCGTACTCTGAGCAAAGGACGTTGTTTTTCTGTAAACGTGGGCGCTTCGTCTTAGCCACACTGTATTTGCACGGTCCCCGGCGTGGGACGAGCATGCTGCGTATATTTTTATTAAGTATTTCGAATACAGGCATGCACGGGAATTTGCTATCAATTGATGAACAATCTTTGAGGAGTGGCACTCTGATTGGTTCTGGACAGCAACGGTTATTTGTGAGTGAAACGAACTCGCACTTGTAGAAGTACACAGAACGTACCGGAAATACAATGCAAGATAAGAAATAGCGTAATCGCGATGTCATTTCGGCGTCACATTTTCCTGATATGCTCACCCTACATGTGCCTTCGTGTGCATGTGCTTGCGTGTGCAAGTGAATGTGCACGTCTGTGTGTGTGTGTGTGTATGTGTGTGTGAGCCTGCTTGCTTGTGTTTTTGGTGCGGCCATGCGTGTGCGTGCGTGTGTGCGTGCGAGGGTGTGTGGTTGTCTGAGCCCCGTACAAGGTAGGGGAATTGACCAAATTCAGAAGTCGCCGCGCAAGAGCGGGAATTGGAAAATATGCCACCTGAATCAACATGCGTCACCGCAGCATTATCAGGTACAGACCCGCCTGTCCATTAGATGTTCCAGAATAATTGCGGTGTCGTACCAGTTAACTCCAAAAAGCGCGCGTCTGTACTGCGCCTCTTGGGTAGCTGCCCAAAGAGATTTATTGAAATGGTCTCGATGATGATGGTTGGTGTTTAATGGCGCAAGGCCAACAAGAGCAAAGAGCGCCAGAGAAGAAGTTCTTTAACGGTTGATGAGACTTTAAAGGGTCCTGAAATACCTTCCGCCGATGCATGGATTTTCATGTAACCAAATAAGACAATATATTAGCAATCTCCTCCCGCAATAATTTTGTTAAAGCGATGAGTATTAGCTGAGAAATCGTAAATCAAAAACCGCGCATTATCGTCGCGCCGCCTTTCCTCCTCCTTTCGCTGTTGACGGCGCGGAAGCCTTCCCTCCCATGATGCTGTGCGCTTCAGCGGTGACGTACTTCCGCTGTGGCGCTCCGCATACTGCCGTCTGCTACAGGCAAGCTTTGTTGACACTATGAATCACGCACTCTGCTCAAGGCTGGAAAAGCGAACGAAAAATCTGGCTGCATTTGTGCGGCGGCCTGGCCTTGCCCTTTCGCGGTGTGGGTTGCTGCAGGGCAGCACGTGACTTTTATTGGGCGGCGAACTCGCAGCCGCTCGGGGTGGATCGTGCGCTCGGTCCCTTTCATGCACCGCGCACTGTTTATCCAAAAAAAAATTCCCCGCATTTCACCGAGGGGAAAATGTGAAAGTGCGAATGCACGAGTTGAATTTGCGCGGTTCGGTAATGTTCGCGAAAGAGAGATCACACCCACACACACACAACTACAAAGAAAGAAATATGCATTTATTCACAGGCCCCTATTTGTTTTTGTCGTTGTACTTGATTGCTAGAGCGGATCTCAGCTTTGAAATTTCGTGTCAGTACTCATTTAAGCGGGTGCATTAGCCCTTCTCACGCCCGATTCCTGGCCAATCCCCCACGTGGGTATGTGCCATGTCAGCGGCCAGGCAGCGCGTGCCCATCTCCCCCCGTTGCCAAGGAAGACGAGGAGATTCCTGGCCCATCCTCCACGTGGGTATGTGATGCGGACATCGCCGGTGGACGCAGGTTCAGGGTCGCTTAAGAAGTGCATTCGCATTTAAAAAGCGCCGTATCAGATGTGGCCCCGCTGGTGCCGGATCTTATTTTGCGGTGGTGGTAATTCCTGCCGGCGGCAGGTGAAAAAGACGTTTTAATCCGATACAGAACCCGTGCACAAAACTCTTCAATCATGTGACCAGTTCAGCTTGGGGCGACGCGTGGTGGAGAGCGGCAACGTTGGCAAAAACATCCTCCGGCGTGGCTCTGAGCTTTCTAGTGCTGGAGCGAGCGCCATTTCTTTGACAATTTCAAACATCGGTTGCCTTGGCAACAAGGCACAAACCTCCCCAGAAGTCAGTTAGGGTTTGCGTGATCCCGGTTCAGCTCGAGGCCCCAATTCGCGACATGTGGGCACTGCAGGCCTACCACTCACCCCCATTGGGAAGTGTGAGATGCGTTTGGCATTACAGGAGGCGATGGTGTGTGTGTTGTGGACGCCTTTGTTTCGCGATGAAATGCGACGATGTGCTTCTGCGGTGGATAGTGCTTCCCATGGTCTGGATTATCTTTCTCGAGCGACGTACGACACAACCCGCATGGGGTATGTGCAGTGTGCGTGGCTAAAAGCCATCTCGGCTTGCGCGCCAGAGTTAAGTGACTTGCTGTTCGTCCCCGCAAACCGCGCGCGAGGTGAGTGCCGAATTTACGACGGGCAGTAGGAGGCAACCTATCGTCTGTCAATCGCGGTTCAGACTTGCAACGCATGTGTTTACGTTGTGTTCGTTCGAAACGCATCTCTGGATTGTTTTGAAGTGGGAAAAAAATGTATCCGTAAACCCGGGCATTCGACTCAGGGCGTTCTCTGGATTGCACGAAAGAAGTGCCACGGGGCTTCAACGCTTTCTTTATGGAACGTACTCAGTTTTAAAAGAATATCCATGTCGTGTTATGGCCGTGTTGCATTCAATACGAACGGTTAAGCGTTTGTTTACACTTGTTTCGTTTGTCGTAAAATGTCCAAGCACTCCGACACTCCGCTGGCAGATCAGCGGGCGAACCGACGCTGAGAAGACGACTCATCTTTTTGCCGGAAGTGCGTGAAAAAGCCGCCCAATAGCAGGATGTCTAGCTCATGACGAACATTGGGAATCGATGATGTAGACATGTGAAGATGGCGGCGTCCAAAACACGAAGGAAAGGGGGAGAAAAAAGCGACAAACTTTGCAACAAAGTGTGAGCTTTCCGCTGCGCGCAAAAGAGTAATACTTTGCGCAGATGACCTTGACGACCCTCTAACGATCGCGCTACTTCATTTAGTGTGCTCAAAACGCCTTTCAGGGCCCCTTTAAATACTAAAACGTGCTAGTAGAAGTAAAAGTGACGCAACACAAAAGACAATGCCGATGGCTGGTGTAAAGGGCCAGGATGATCACACGTGATATGACAAAAGTTGCAGAAATTTTACCTATGCTAAAAACTAAAAACCCACGCAGACAAGAAAACATTGGTTCGTGGGCTAAAAAGTATTATGGGTGAAGTAGAATGGGGCGTCTGTATAATTCAGGGAATTTTTTTTGTCGTGTTGTGTCAAGTGCCTTGCACGTGATTAGTATGTGAACTGGGCATACGTCGCTTCCACACCTGCTGCACAGGCATCGCGAAGATCCAGTGAGCAGGCGGCAGTGCGTTACATGTGCGTGGCCTATCCGCAATCTAGCCAAGACGACTTCAGTGTATCTGTGTTGTGAGTCAGTTGTGTAGCGTCCCAATTGTGGTTTTATTACATGTAGTTCTCTGTTTGTTTACTTCAGTGTAGTTGCCATGTGTTACGAAGCTGTCTTCTGATGTGTGTCTTTAGGTCGGTGTAAGGTACTGTTGCTATGTCACTGTAGTCATGAGAGCAGCAGCTGGAAGTCAAAAGTACCTCTCTTAACGTGACATGTCTGGATTTATAGATCCCTTGGTTAACATACAGCGTAAATTACACGCACCCATGTATGGTACCAGAAAAAATTGAAGTAGAGGTGAACAAAAGCAAAGACGGAGGCATAATGTGAGCAGCTACAACCTGTTTCAACCAAAATACAGTTTTTTCCCCGTGTTTCATTTTCTTTCGAAATTATTTTATCAATGTGATCATTCCATGTAAGATTAGATCTTAAATGAAAACCTAAATATTTTAACGTAGTCACATTTCCTATACACAAGTTATTCGTAAAATACTAAATGAATTGAACGTTACTAGATCTGGTAAATTTCATTGCTTTTATTTTAGAAACATTAATTTCCATTTGCCATTCCTCACACCAAAGGGAAATTTTGTTTAGGTCGGCCTGTAAAATATTAGAATCTTGAGAGGTGCTAATTGGTCTATATAAAACGCAATTTAAGTTTTTTTTCTAATAGCAGTTGAAAGACTGTGATGGTAGTATTTATTGTATCTATAAGAGGACAGAACCTATGCTGAGTTAGCCCATGCCATGGCGCAAACATAATGGAAGGGCCAAAATCAAACAAGTAGAAATTATGGCCTGGTGGTGATTGCTCTGTCTGTAGCAAAAATACCGGACCTGCTTCGATGGAATATAAATAAGTGAAAATAAACCCAAGTACAACGCTAAACAGCCATTTAACAAACACAATCTCTCACATCTCTATTCAAAGATCAACAGCAGCTGTTGTTGATGTTGGGGGGAGGGAGTTAATCATAAAGCCACTGATCTGCTTGACGACAAAAGTCGCGCGTAAAGAGGTTATGTGCTGCGGGAGCGAACGCACTCGACAGGTAGATGCATGCGAGTCGCAGCAGAGTAGTGGTTTGGGTGGGTTGGTACATAACGACGTCGAACCGCGCACAGACGAGGAACAAGAACACAGCAGAAGACACACACAGTGTCTGTGTGTCTTTTTGTTTGTGTACCTTGTCTTGTGGTGTCTTCGACACGTTGATAAAGGGTTTTAATTACATACAAGTTACACTTTCGCATAAAAATACGTATTATGCGCAGATATAAGGACGCGCATTGTAACATTCGTGCCTTATTTTACACAAACTGACCAGTCCGCTAAATAAAAAAAGGATGTTATGTGCCTGGATTGACATAAAAATGAAAACTATAAAAAGAGAAGGCGAACACTGGAGAATGGTTATTGACAAACCAATGGCTTATCCATACTTTAAATGATCGAAATGGGCGATGAACTCTAAACCTCATAAAAAGAACCAAAAAACACATTTTTGAATAAGAAAGACTGCGCAAGGAGGGATTAAAAAAAGGGTAAAGGATAAACGAACAGGAACAAGTAAACAATACCGAAAAATAAGCTGTCCTTCTTCAAAACACTAAAATAAAATTCCAGGCGTAGCTTTCTTACTTCTACCTTGTATAAATTCATCTTAAGGCGCACCATGCATTTTTCTTGTTTTGGGGAATGGAAATGGAAAGGTGTGAATGAGGATCTCGGGAGCAATTTTTGAAGGACACGCTTTATCTGCAGAAAAGTTAAGCTTCATACCGACAGTAAAGAAGCTGATTGGTTTGCTTGAATAACTTCTATGAACCTCAATACAAGGAGTCTGATGTTTTACTTAAATATCCTTAATTGACAGTAAGTTTAAATTCTGTGCATTGGCACAGTTACCTCTGTCTGCCCCTTTAGCAATTTCCGCCTTGAAGGGAAATTAAATAAAAGGGTGCCTCTTACGACTTCTAGACAGGCAGCATGAAATTAGGGAGATTGAAACGCAGCGTGAACACTACAATAATGTGGTAGACCGGCTTTAAATTACGCCATGAGTCAGCCAGTTTGCACATTATTCTGCTAACGTACGCGTGTGGAGATGCAAGTGGCTGTGTAAGCTCAGTGCAAGCTCGCAGGAATGCTGAAGCTTAAGCTAAAGAAAAAAATCTGCGCCAATACACCATGTTGAATGTGGTTCGAAAGCACAGCTGTAAACGGCACCCACAACTATTACTCATGCGACGTCACTTAAATTCACTCACGTCGCTCTACAAATAGTGACACCAGAGACAAGTGAAATGCACTTAACCACCCCCTTTTATTACTCCAAATACATATTCTTAGTAAGGTCAAATCAATGCATGTTGCATGAACGGTGGTTGGTTAAGTTGTATTGGTGTAGCACATAAGCGGAAACCCTTTTTCAGCGATCAGCGACAGAGACAGAGGAGGAGTAGAAGGAGCTGGAGCAGGAGCAGTACGAGAGAAGGAGAAGAAGAAGAAGAAGAAGAAGAATGAAAGAAAAAGAAGAAGAAGAAAAAGAAGAAGAAGAAGGGAGAGTAGGATACGGGGGAAAGAGGAAATGTTTCTATTCAGTTTTCTGAATGGCCCACGGGTGTGGTTTCTTCTTCACTGGAGCCCATATGCAGTCCGCGCCACCTGTGCTCTGTCCAGCAGCTGAAGCTGGGTAGGAGAGAGGGGCTGGACAACAGCATTTCCCATCGCTCTTGTTGGGTAGTTGAGGGAAAGAGAGGATGTTGCTCAGGGCTAGGGTAGCACACCTCCCTTATGTGACGGAGTGTTCCTACTTCTAATGAAAACTTGCATTCAGCGTCGTAGTGATTCGGGTGCATTAAGTGCAGACACATCGGGAGTGGGAAGGAGCCGGATTGTATGAGCCGTAAGGTATTTTGTTTTTCTCTGGAAAGGGCACGCTAAGGCGAGATAGGGTCGGTCTCTGAAGGCGATAAGGCTGGGTTATGTCCCTCAACGAGACAAGCGGTTGACTGTCTTCGTGCAGCTCCTTAGCACGGGGGGTAAAAGCACAGGCTTGATGGTGGGTGTATTCGTTTCCCTCCGTGGAAGCATCAGCGGGTGTCGAGAAGAGGTGAAAACAACCATTTGGAGGGTTTTTTTAGCCCACGCAGTGAAGGTAGCTACTCTCAGCCCTACTACTAATTCCGGTAGGCTCGTTGGCAATCTGTGACTACCTTCCGAATCCCTGGTTGAGTGTGGGCAACGGCGATGGCTGCCTCTTCTGCTGCCGTCATGTCTTCGGTCTTAGTGAGTCACACGCAAGGAGGTTGGTTCTGGAGGTAGCCACGATGATGGCGTACAGCGGTCCTCGTTGTTGGGAGCCGTATGTGTAGATAACTGCATGACCTATACCTAGGGTGGTGTTGAGCACTTGAGCCCGTGCTTGTCGGCGACCCTCGTCGTGTGAAGGGTTCATATTTCTAAGCAAAGGGACATCTTTAGTTCTTGTCGCCAAGAGTCCAGGAGTACATCAAAGGGAGTGACATCCTTCCTGCCCAGCCAATGTGGTGATGAATGTGGCGACCCGCCGCAGTTCTGCACATTCGAAGCTTCTGGTTGGAAAGATGGCCCCCTGTCAGCTCTTACAGCGTGTTGTGGAGCCCCTTGCTAAGCAGCCTCTCCGTGGACGCACTCATGGGAAGACCAATGGCCTGCTCAACCGCGCTTTTTAATTCATATATAAAGCATTTTAATGTCCTCCGTGACGACAAGAAGACCAGGGGTTGACGTGATTCTGGAGAGGAAAAAAGCTTGAATTAATCGAAAGGTATCGGATTCCTTGAGGCCTCGCTTTCTGGTGGCAACTCGCCTGATCAAGTGTATGATTTGATTGATGCTTGTTTGAGGCGCTGCAAGGATACGTCACTCTTGGTGTTGGCCTGGAGATGTAGGCCCAGGATCTTGATGCTTCGGCTTGGAGTTGGTCATCAAGCAGTATTTCCTCGGTGTGGCGTTTTGCGTGAGGGCGGAGCGACAAGGAGCTGTGATTTTTTACGTGAACACTGGAGGCCACAGGCTTTACACATTGGCGTACTAGAATTCAGATGTCATGCATTGGTGTGAGCTTCCTTTATTTTTGTAACTCCTAGCACACGCACTAGGCCCGCACAGGGCCGCTAGACATGCCGGGGGTGGAGCGCACAACGGCGCGAGAGGTCGCATGACGCTATCACGTTGCATTCAGCGAGAATGCAGGAGGTAAACCCGCAGATGTGCTTGTGAGTACGCCACCTGTCTCCCCCGTTCCCGCGTGGGCTCGTAGCTAAATGGGTAAGACAATGGGCTCCCTCTTTGTTACTCTATTAGTTCCAGGTTCAATTGCTCGTGGGGCCAGTAATATTTTTATTTGTTCGCGGGAACTTTCTGTTGACACCAGTGGTCGCGAAGGAACCCTTGGGGGGTAGAGGTAAAAGCTTTGCTTGAAAACTATCTCCATATTCTGAACAAACGGGTTCTCCTGAAATGTGTAATGCAAACTCTACGCGAAGAAGAGAGAGAGCGCAGGAGGAGGACGAGGCACGCATTTTCGTGAGCAAAAAGAAAAGAAAATATGGCTGACGTCCTCTGCTCAAAGAGCTCCAATAAACTTTATATAGCTACTAAAGTCGAAAACCATCCTCTTGAACTTTTCTCCCATCCCTACGTTCAAGAAAAAAAGTTTTCCTACGGTTTTGCAGAATAACACCGCCATGCAATGACCGACATGCAAAGATGCACGGCAAGATTTGGCGACGCGTCACTCCGGGCAGGCGCTTCGTCTTCCCTAATAATAAATAACTAAACAGCATTACTACGGAAGCAAGCATCGTTCGGTGAAAAAGAAGAAAACATGCACCGCTTCGGTCTACGCTATCGCTCGAACCTTGTTATTTCTCGCGCGCCGATAAGCGTGGAACCAGACTTGCAAGATATGACGCTGCGATGCATAGTTGCTATCAAAGCGGCAGTACCCACCAGCAAGAGTAGCCGCAATCGTTTTTAAATGCAAAGCACCTCATTCGACCCTCCGTCTTCCGTCGGCGTCCGGCGTCCGCACCTCTGCTCCTCTGCACACCACCTGTGCGCTACGCGCGCTGCTCCTCTCTCCCCTCTCCACACCAGCTGTCCAATCACGCGCAGGCGCGCTGCTCTTCCCCTCCACTCCCTCTGCTCTGCAAATAAACCCGGTCCGCGCTGCGCTCAGTTGCTTCTTCGGTACTGCGCCATCCGATGACTGGAAATGGACGCCAACGATTCCGTCAGCGAACTGGCGGGCACACCTTCAACTAACGCCAGCCAGCACACTGTCAGAACATCGAGCACCTCCAAGACAAGGCTGCACAGAGGAGAGCTCGCGAAGACGAACATAAAAGGCAGTGTCGAGCAGTGGATTCCTCGCTTCGAGAACGACAAGCCGCTTTGAAACGCCAGCGGCGAGTAGCTGATCCAGATGGCGTTCGGCAACGTGAAACGCTTCGAAACACTAGCGTCTAACAGCGGATTCCTCGTTTCGAGAACGAGAAGTCGCAAAACGTTCCCCACTACTCGATAAATAAAGAAGACATTTAATACTCTACTACTCGTGTCCTTGCTCTAACAACCTATTAACAGGGTACTACTCCACGGCTTTGCATCCACTCAGGGTTCTCACGTTTGACGATGGAGTAATTTTTTTTCCTCTCCCGCACGCTCGCTGCATAAACCCAATGGTCCGGCGATGCGCGCAGTAACATAGCAAGGCCAAAGCGTGTACGCGTTCTGTAGTAGAGCCTAAAAATGTTTCCTCCTGATTCCGAAAGATGGAGCCACCAACAAGAGTGGAAATTTGATTGCGGGCGTTATCGAGCTGAGGGACTTGTAGAAAGCCTTGCGCTAAAACTATGGGCCCCAGAAGGATTCTACTGGCATGTATGCAATCAGACGAGTAAACGGGAGGTAATCTTGGGAACAGAGTGTTGACGTTGCGTGATCCTTTCAATGCGGCTTGTAGAAACACAGGCACCTCGAAAACCTATGTTTTTGCTCATATTTCATACGTATTTGTACAAAAACCAAAATCCTAGATGAAACATCTGTCTAGAACGTTCCCTCCATTTTCAAAAGGCAGTAAATGTTGCCACTCACCGCATAAATCTAGGCCAAATATAATGCAAGCTATGGCTTCTGAAAGTGTGCCTTTTTTATCTACGGAATGCAGGCCCTGCTGAACCATGAATTATTCTCATCCAGCGGCTTCTGCGTCGCGAGTTAATGTGACGTTCATTTGATCGCTGAAGCGACCTTTCGTTGGCAATGCATCAGGTGACTTGACAGGCCTAGCTCAACCGACGGCAGATTTCGCTGTTTTCAGACTCCGCTCCCGCCTTTGCTTATGCGCTCTCCGTAGCTGGTTCGCGCAAGACCACATGTTTCGCCACGTGCATGCGAGCTTGACCATGAATAGGAGTGAGGCTCTGCTCTGTTCCCAGAGCGTAGCTCGGGAACTGGGGGCTTTGAGCCTTTGTCAGCAAGTGCAATCTGTCCACTTCATAGCTATCTTTCTGCGAGCTGTTCTGCTTGGGGAACGGTGGAAGCGGCACCCCGCTGTAGATAAATGCATGCCTAAAAGGAACAGTATAATCAAAACAGCTAAATATAAGGTTAACAAAGTGTAACAAACAGGTACCCAGGCGAAACGAAGTCCTTCACTTTGCCAATCCAGGGGGGGCTGAGCATAGCAGCAGCCATTTTTTTCTTCTTCGATCATAGGTTCCCTCTGGTTGTGTTCTGCTGTTCACTTCATACCGTTAGAATACTTACGTTTTTATGATAGCAGCTGTAAACAGCAATATTTTCGGAAATCATTAAAATTCACCTCGAATGAAGATGTAGGCTGCTTATTTCATTTACATTATCATGCGGAAGAGCCTAGCACGTGTACAACCGTTGCTTCCTCTCTGTTTGCACCGGATCGCCACAGCTTTTTTATGTCGGGAAACCTCACCCCTTTCCTTTTCCTTCGAGATCCCTTGGGCTCTCGTCATGTCTCCTCGAGGCACCCTTGATCAATCACAGTGGTCAGGTTCGCCGCCCGATAAAAGCAACGCAGGATATAATCACGCTCCCTCCGCAACCCCTGCACGCGCACGGGACGCGCGTCGATGGGTCTTGGCGATGGCTAGGTCATCGCTGAGACGTGTCGATCCGCAATCCCCGCATATGTTCGCTCACCAGATGCACTCACCGCGGCATGAGCTGGGGACTGGACTTCCACGTCAGACGCTATATCACCTTCACCGCAATATACAAATACCCAACACAATCCTTCATAACATGGTCCACTGTGTAGCTGTCGATCTGTGCATAGTGGCCCCGTGGTATAGGGAGCCACCGGCAAAGTTAAACATAAGCTTCACTCTCCTGACTTCATAGTTTTTTTCTCCATCCACTGGCGTGTGGGAAACACCGCGATAACTATCCCATAGGGCACAATACATGACCAATACTTCTCCGGATGTCCATAACGCTGTCGACTGAATGCCTACAATAAATGTGGTAAGTAAGAACCGGGTGTGAACTGAGCTGTCTTCGTTTCATGTATCCGAACATATTTTCACGTACTTTCACTTCCTGGCGAAATGAGGCATCTCGCCGCACGGAAAGCTGATTTTATTTAATAGTGTAGAACCATGTGTCGGCGATTTTCAAATTAGGCAAGAAAAAGGCAGCGCCAGTTAAAACGTGAAGGGGCAAACGTGGTGTCACAAAACCCTAAATAAACCCCTCCACAATTTATTAGTTGCGACAACAAAGCCAACAATCCCGAGATTTCAGAATTTTTTGTAACAGCGGAGCTTTTCGAGAGCTGGCCTCCGAGGGTTTGGGGAGCTTTTCGATTTCCTGCTGGTACCGTGTTAGGCTCATTCTAGCCCCGCGATTCTAAGAGCAGCGAGGCAGGCGCCTCAAAATCAACCTTGTTTGCCTTGTGACGCACGACACAATTTCGGAATCGACAGGTTTATAGCAAATTCTAAAAACACATGAACGTACCTCCCATTGCCGCCAAATAAAAATCCTGTCCGGGTATACCGTGAAAACAGCGAATCAAGCCGCTGATATGTCGATCAAGTGACCTTGCGACACCAAAGCAAACAATCCCGAGATTTCTGGAACTGTTTCAACAGCGCACCTTTTCGTGGCTTACTTTATTATCAGCCCTTCCTGGTATCATGACTGGCTGTCTATGACCCGTGATTTTAAAATCAGCGAGGCAGTCGCGCCAAAGTCAACCTTCTTTGCAATGTGACGAGCAACACAATCTTACTTTCAACGCGCTTGTTATTCCTATTGTTGTAAAACCAAGACAGATAATCATCTACTGTGAAAATGCCATTTTGGTGTAGTTTGATGTATTTTTTTTTCGCTACTTCGAAATCTACAAACCATTCAACACATGAACGTACTTTCCATTTCTGCCAAATTAAGCTTCTCAGGGCACACCGTAATCTACTTGATTCCAAATAACAGAAAAACAAGCCGCTAATATGCAAATCAATTGACTTGTATACGATGATGTTCTGTGAATCCAAACGGGACGTCCCTGGCCCAACTAGGAAGGAGTGCCACCAGCATGTCCCGTGAACTGCAGTCAAAAGGCCATGGGCGGATTTAGCTCACTGCGATGTAAATTTCTACCCTTGATATATTGTCGCAGTCAAATTCACTTTCATTGTGAAAACGTTCTACAATAAACAACGGTTTCAGTTTAGGGTGGAAAACTCCAATCTGATGTCTTTCAATGAGATCAACATGCAGGAAAATCCCATTGAGTTTGCAGCGTTGTGAGTGCAATAAGAATGCTTGTCCTCCTGGAGTGAAAAACCAGCAAAGTTTTTCACGCACTGGGTAGTGTCATATGCACCATTAGATACCTCAATATGGAAGAGGAACCGAGACTATTCTTGCATCTCGGCAGGGTTCGCTATAGAGCGCCAAAATATTGATGTTGTGTTTAAACATCACATTGTAAGGGCAGAAGCTGTAATGGCAACAAACAATGCAGACAAATCACGGCACCCGGACTAGATTTAGATGTGAAGAAGTACGGAAGGAAGCACGAGAAAAGGTTCCGGCGTTGGTCCAAGGGCGAAAACACTTCGAAGCTTGACGAGTTTCTGAAGAACTCGAAGAATAAAAAACATCTTTACTAACGTATTGCATTTGTAGACAAAGCCGTTCCTCATCCGAAAACAAGAACGCCCATTTGCCTTCTCGTTCAGTGGACAAGAAGAGGGTAATTTCACTCCGAAAATCACCGCAACCCTGGTGGAATCAAACTTGGAAAGAATGCCGGGCAAGCCACTCCATCATCCGGAACAAACCACTGCCGTGCCATATACTCATTATATTGACAGTGAACTACTTTGCTTAAACGAAAGCACAACCCGCGGCAATTGCTTTTGTTCGACTTATTCACAACCTAGCATTTTGAAGATTTGGTATATCTGCTGGTCAATAACATTATGTTTTTATGAAACATTTATATGCATTTTATGGAGCTGAAAGTTACTTCACCGCGCATGCCCATACCTTTGCATGTTTCCAAAATTTGTTTTTTGCCTTATACCGTTAAAAAAAACAAAAAAATACTTTTGCAAACTTCAGCTACAACTTTTAAAAATTGTTTTACTGACCCGCAGCGTTCACTCAGTGGCTTTGGCGCGGTGCTGTTGATCTCAAGTCCAGTGGTTTCATCCCAGGCGAGTATTTCTAACGCTTCTCTATACGGCGCCTCACGTGATATACCTCTCAACCCATTATAGCGTCTACCTCTTCCTGGATTTACAACTTTAAACTTTGACTTATGCTTCGCCCCCGACGTAAAAAACCTAAAACATGTAGAATCACCATTATAAAAAATAGTAATATTACCTCCAGAAAAACATGGCAACAGAAAAAAATCGCGCCAATCCACCCCGTGAATGTGGTTGGAAAGCAAAGCTGTAAACGGCACCCATAACGATTACTAAGACGACGTCACTTAAAATCACTCACATCCCTCTACAAATAGTAAAACCAGAGAGAAGTGAAATGCACTTAACCACACCATTTATTACTTCAAAGAGATATTCTTGGTAAGGTTAAATCAATGCATAATGCATGAACGGTGTTTGGTTGAGTTGTATTGGTGTAGCAAGAGTGTAAACTTTTTTTATAAAATCAAAGTAAGCTCCAACCCGGTTTTAGACGATCTGACTTCTCCGTTTCTGCGCCGCGGACGGAGGCGACGAGACTTGCGGCTGAGAAGGAGGAGGAAGAAATACTTCTGTTCAGATTTCTGAACGGCCCAGAGTGCAGCCTTGGGGAGTGATTCATTCTTCTGTGGGGCCCATATGCAGTCCGCGCGGCCTGTGTTCTGTCCACCCGCTGAATCTGGGTAGGTAGAGAGGGCCTGGACAGCAGAATCTCCCATTGCTCTTGTTGGGAAGCTGACGGAAAGAGAGGAGGGTTGCTCAGGGCTAAAGTCGCACCACCCTGATTACGGGGCGGAGTATCCTACTTCTGAGAAGAATTTACATTCCAGCGTCGTAGCGATTCGGATGCATTACGTGAAGGACGCGTAGGCTGTGGGAAGGTATAAGCCGTAGGTAGTTTTGTTGTTCTCTGGAAAGGTCCGGGTGAAGGCGAAGGTACTCTCTGTCTCAGAAGGGCGATAATGCGGGTTATCTACCTGAACGTGACAAGCGGGTGACTCTCCTCGTGCAGCTCCATAGCACGGGAGGTAAAAAGCGCAAGCTTGTTGGGTGGGCGTATTTGTTGCCCTCCATTGAAGCATGAGGCGGTGTCCAGATGAGCTGAATGGAACCGTTTGGGAGTGGTTTTTTAGCATGCACAGTGCAGCTCAGGACACCCAACCCGACTGGTAATTTCAGTAGGCTTGCTGGGAATCGATGACTACCCTCCGAAACTCTGGTTTAGTGAGAGCCAAGGTGATGGCTGCCTCTTCTGCTGCCGTCATTTGTTGGGTCCTAAGCGAGGTACACGCAGGAGGTTGGTTCTGGAGATAGCCACGATGATGGCGTGTTACTGCCCACGATGTTAGGAGAAGTCTGTGTAGATAACTGCATGAGCCCCACCGAGGGTGGTGTTTAGCGCTTGAGCCCATGCTTTTTGTTGACCCTCGTCATGTGAGGGGTTCCTATTTGTAAGAAGAGGGAGCATCTTTAGTTTCAGTCGCCAAGAGTATTGGAGTACGTCAAGCGGAGTGACATTCTGGCTTGCCCAGCCAATCTTGTGAGGCATGCGGTTACCCACCGCAGTTCTGAGTCGGACCTTCTGGTTAGAAGATGGCCTTCTATCAGCGTCTTCCACCGTGTTGTGGAGCACGTTGCTAAGCAGCTCAGTGTGACGCACTCATGAGAAGACCAATGGCCTGCTCACCGCCTTCCTAATCTATTATATAAAGCATCTCTATGTCTTCCTCGTCGAGAAGAAGATAGGGGTTTGTCGTAAGTAACTCTCGAAGGACAAAAGCTTCAATTATACGAAAGGTACAGGATTCTTTTAGGCCACGCTTCTTGGTGGCAACTCGCCTGCATCATGTGTATGATTAGATTAATGCTGTTTTGAAGCGCTGCAAGGAGACGTCACTCTTGGTGTTGGCCTGGAGATGTAGGCCCAGGATCTTGATGCTGGGGATTTGGAGTGATGGCCTGGTCATCGAGGAGTATTTGAATGTATTCCTTGATTTGGCGTGAGAGCGGACGTCAAGGAGCAGTGATTTTTTACGTGAACACTGGATGCAACAGGCTTTAGCACATTGGTGTACTAAAAGTGACATACCATGGATTGGTGTTAGCTTCCTTTAGTTTTTGTAACTCTTAGCACATGAGCAAGGTGCGCACAGGGCCGCTAGACGGGCGTGAGTGGTCGTGTGACGCTTTCACGTGGCATTCAGCAAAAAGGCAGGGGGTAAACCCGTACATGTGTTTGGTGAGTACACCATTTGTCTTCCCGTGTTCGCGTGGGCTCGAAGCTGAATCGGTAAGACAACGGGCTCCCGCCTTGTTAGTCTATTAGTTCCAGGTTCGATTCTCGGCGTTCCCAGTAAATTCTTTATTTGTTCGCTGGAGTTTTCTGGTGACACCAACGGTCGCGAAAGAAACCCTTGGGGGGTAGAGGTAGAAAGCTTTGGCTTTAAAATTAGCTAGACTCACTGGGGTCGCGCACAGGCTGCTAGCGCCAATGCCAACCAGTGAACCTCGACTCTAAACAGCCAGAACTGCGGGAGCCTTTGACAGGCGGTCGATAGAATATAGCGCGCATTGACATCACACATGCAACGTGGGTGCGCTGTGCAGCAAAGTGCTTAGAAACGCGCATCCAGACCGCGGTGGTGGACGCTTTCTTCTGTGGAGATGAGTGATGAGAACACCCGGGAGTCAGGATTTCGGCGCACGTAAATATTCCCGCGTAGTCAACATAATCCGCAGCCCTCCGCTCGGCGCGCCGTGTGCAACTTTGGCGCGTAAAACTCACAATCAAAGCTGGGTTAAGAGACGCTGCGGTTAGGACACAGTGCCTTCCTCAGTAAATTCAACTTTTGCCTGGCCCCACAAGAACCGGATCGTCAAACATATTTGAGAATTTAGGACTCCCACTAAGACTACAAATATACCGACGCACAGCATGTCCAAAATTCTAATTAACAGTTCAGTCGCCCCCTATCCTCGACTAATGTTAGAATACGTAAGGTAAATTGCTGTTCTCCCTTAAAAAAAATGGAAATAGTTTTACGGGGCCGCAGGATAAAAGGCATGAAACATGACAGATTCGAACGCTGTATCTACATTACTTACATGGCTGCCGTCACCGAGACCGGAAATCGTACACCCGCCCGCTGCTTCTTCCTTTTGAGAGGATAGGTCCATATTGGCCTACGCAATTTCCTGTTGACCGTGCTCTTGTTACAGTATCTGCGAGATTTTGAAAAACAATGCACCATGGGGTTCGAGAAGCTACCACAAGATCACATGTTCATGCGGACGCTTTCGGAGCACAAAATATAACGTATTCTGCAGCCATTAAAAATAACTTCTTTTAGAGCCCAAAAAAGTTTCTCGGCCGAAACATTTGGTCTGTGAAGCGTATGCATACGAACAGCGGCAAGCGCGCTATATCGCATGCGTGCTATCTCGGCCGTCGCCGATCTCGGCACTCACTTGATGAGTCACCTCAATTATGTGAGGAGCCTCCCTTCGAAAACCTAAAAAACGGGGCTTAGTTTGCGCACGTTCTCGCGTAAAAAACAAACCGTTCTGTAACGCTGGGGGTTCGATAGTTTTCGTTTATATTGCGTTTTAGTGCATACCACCTCTGGCAAAAAACCCCCGCCATCTCTACGTAGTGAACGATGATGAGTAGAGCGAAGCTCCAATGCTTACCGGTAAAACCGTGAAACATTCGCCCACACATCATAAAAAGACTCGACACGTTGTAATAGTGATTGTATACACACCTATGTACACGACGTTTATTAGTTACATATCCATGCAATTAACCCGCGCCCTCTCCGATTCCAGGTTCTCTTGCCGGCGCTTGCGTGCCGTCTCTGCTTCGCGTGTTCTCACTTGGGATACGCTTGTCGACGAGTCCACTTTTCTTCGGCTGCGCGAGCCCTCGCCGCTGCCGCCTCCTCTTAATCGATGCTGGTGCTGACTTGCGATTGCTGCCGACGCTGGCGTCTTTCTTAGGCCTCGCGAGCTCTCAACGCGGCCCGCATTGCCGGCGGGCCCGCGGGCCCGCATTGCATCCTGCTTTGCTTTGCGTCGGGCCCGCATTGCATCCGCGTGCGAGCTGCTAGCGCCGCTGCTTTCGCTTCCAAGGTGTTCATGATGAGTGCCTTGTGATGCGCCGCCGTGAGCGGCGGCGCGCCATCTAGCGGGCTACCTATGAACAATTGCAAAGCTGCTCCTCTAGCGGACAGTGCACGATAGCCCATCACCGAAGATGGAGAGGAAGTGGCTGGCGTGAAGCCAGTGTAAGCTCTGTGATGGCCGCCGTGTAAGTATTGTAGGATACACTCGTGCACTTCTATTGGTTCCTGTCTCTGTGCTTACTCCATGTAGCAGCATTGTGCACTACAATACTTTAATGGGGCATCTTCCAACACCTTAATGTTCCAAGTGAAATTTCAGACAACTAGTTGTCCTGTTTGTTACGTTTCATAAATTATTTAGGAAGTTTGTAGTACAATGTGGTTCATTTTATCTGCAGTGTGTTTCTTGCATCGAAATATTTCCTATGTCGGACTCAAGTCCGTGGAGTGAGGAGTGCACTATTTTTTGTGAAGATATGCAGTGAACAAAACGACTAACGTTTTCGGCTTTATTACAACAGCCAAATTACAATGATATTTTGTGATCACGGGCTCTTCTTGCACTTTTTCTGGCACTGTAAAACATCCCCCGAAAATAAGTCTGGCTACACCAATAATTCAAAGTGCTTCCACGAACAAAAATAAAGTAAGCGTTTTTCACCACAAGGCAAGGCCTTTTTAGCAAATTCACTTATGTGTCATAAATAATTTGATTTCGTATTGTGAGCAGCGCTAAAAATGAATAAAATTGCAAGAACCAGATAAGTATGCACTACATAAATATGTCACTCAACGAACAGAAATACAATTATCCCTATAATCGGATTAGCAGCCTTGGTTTTATACGGTGTTTTAAAGCTGTAACATCCTATCCTCTTTGCATACGTTTACTATTAACGCTCAATGTTGATGGTGCGAAAACAGAAACACGGCGATCACACCACACTCTGGGTAAGTGCGTAAAGTGTTGTACTGTGTCAGGTTCTTAGTCGAGGCGAAGTAATAGAGAAAAGGACCAGGAATAACTGCGTTTATGTACCGGTCAAGCGACGGCAGACACATGGAACAAAGACACGTATCACCAAAAAGAGGACAGCTAACCATCCGGAAGAGACTATACAAAAGTTCGAACACAGCGCACGGCTTACAGTTTCATGAGTCCCGTCGCACGGTCAGTCCGGGTAAGGCGTGGCGGGGTCGGTGTGGGCCAGTCGTGGAATGGGTTGTTGGTGGGGGCCCGATCACGTATGGGCGCCGCTGTGGTGCACCGTGTTCCAGGCTCTCGCGGTTGAAGAGAACGCGGCCCTCGTGGACGCACGGTCGACCCCTCCCGATGCTGGAGTTGATGACAGGCGGATGGTAGGTGCGGTGTCACTCGTCGATGCTCGCCACTACACGCTCGGGTCCGAACGCCCGACAGCCATGTATCTCCGCAGCATCCACACCGTCTCTTCTTCTTCCCCGTCACCGCATCCCCTCCGTAGTTGCTGACATCTTCTCATTGGATGCTTGGCTGGACGACGATGATGATGTTGGAGACGCCGATGATGATGTTCGGGGTGTTTGGAGCATATCCCGCAGAGCGCGCCTTCATTATCGTTTTCACTTCACCTCGTTACAACTGCTGAGCTCGAAAACGCAAGTTCGATTCCGGTCCGCGGCGGGCGCTTTTCTGATGGAGGCGAAAAGCAACTATGTGTAGAAGATTTTGGCGCACGTTAAAGATACCCGGATGGTCAAAATTAATCCGGAGCGCTCCAATAAGGCACGATTGATCGTCTGCGTCGCATTGGCGCGTAAAACCATACAGTCAATCTGAATGCGGAGACTGCTGGTACAGTCAGTGTTAACAAAATATGATAACAAATGAGGGCTGTTTAGCGCAAATCAGTGTTTGTTGTAATTGTACTTGAATTAGAGAATAGAAATAGTCCGAACATTAACCAAACGTCGGCACAAAAATATGTTATATTAAGCGCAGCGACAAAAAAGCGGAAATCGACGTCACTGACCTAGACACTCTGCGCAGATAGTGTGTTGTGCGGTAGTGAAAAACAATGTATAAAGAAGCCATGAAACAAAATACAAATTGATTTTATTCGAAACATTTCGTGTTTTATAGTGCCCCCAACGCTTGTTCGGATACAAACGATGCTTTATTCACTGAGGAATTATTGAATTTAAGTTAAAATTTGATTTTCCCGTTAAATAATGTGTTTTCGTGATCTACAATTACATCACAGGAACCGACTACTCTACAGCTAAGGGTTCCTTTATTTACGCGTACGCCGTACTGCGTGCACACACGTTAAACCTGGCGCCGCCGTTTTGGGTCACTCGCTCGCTGCCGAAGCAAGTCATTGTATTAAAACCACGCTAAATTTATCGCCGTGATGCGGTGTACTGGCGAAGTTTGAATTATCGTATTTGTTTCTCGTTGCCGGGTCTCGTGGGAAACGAAAAAAAAACAGGCATCCATTGAAGCAGCGCGGGACCATTCAAAGGATGTCTCCACCCTGTACGGCGGCGCTGGCATGGAGGTACCCTGCGGTTTGTTCGCGCGTTTGTTTGCGACGCTAAACTTATATGGCGCAACCATACCGTGACAACACGTATTTAAAAATGGCTTGTTCTTGTTCTGGGAGAAAATATTCATCTAGTTAAACATAGTGCTCTTTCGACAAATATGATCACGTAAGACCCCGTTGCTTGCGTCAATAGGCAAGTGTCGTCTTAGTAAACCCCAAAGCCCCGCAGTGCAAGCATAGTGCGGGCAGTACCAACAGCTGTACGCATCAGTACTTCTATGTTTACTGTTCTTTCGCAACTTCCACGGTTTGTGCCACCATTCTTATGGCTTTAAAAATAATGTACCCTAATTTAAGCACAATAGCTCGTTTCTGCATGCTTATAAGGCTCAGCCTATTTGCGTTTGTTTTTGCCGACCTCCGCCACCCGCAGAGCAGGCTGGTATGATGTCATAGGTTCTTTTGCGGGAAATAAGGGTAGGTTTAAAAATAATGTGCCCTAAATTAAGCACAAATACCTCTTTGTGCAAGCTTATAAGCTCAGCCTAATTGCGTTTGTTTTTGCCGACTCCGCATCCGCAGAGCATGCTGGTAATGATATCATAGGTTCTGTTGCGGGAAATAAGCGAGGGGGTAGCGTGGCCATTCCCATTTTGCCCAATTATACAGCTTATTGGAACGAAGTTTGCCTTTTAACTGGTGTCCATATTATTCTAACGAGGCCGTCTGTTGAATGAACCAAGCTTGTGTTTTCTCTTCTTGGCTCTTCTAAAGAAACGGTGATGTCGTTAGGATAACTTGTTATTTATTTTCTTTTTCTATCTGTTTCAGAAAATTGAAGCCCATAAACAGTGTTTAAAGTATGCAGTCGTCTAAAATGCCCTATTGTTGAGAAGCACTGTTAGGATTAGGATCACAAAAATCTTTTTGATGACCCCTCCATAACGACGGTTTTGAAGTGCCCGTACGCGGTCCCGCGTCATCCTATTGTTTGCCGTTACTAGGGGCCGCGTCAGTGCTTCTCGTTGCCGGGCACACTGGTTTGTGCCTTTCGAGTGCACCCCGGGCTACTTGAAGGAGCGAGAATTGATTGTTCTTGTCGCCACTGCGTGCAGTGTCCTGGAGCTTTGGCGGGTAAGTCCTTGATGGAGCTTCGTTTTGAAAACGGAAACTATCCCAGAAAATGTGCCACTGGTACGCCTGAAAACCAACGCACACTTGACACGCAGCCATTTGGTAAAGTTCTGGGTGTAACGTGCAGCATTGTCGGAACGAGGATTGACCTCGCCGGGAGCTGCGGTAGTAGCACTCTCTCCTCCCGGCTCAGGCCCTGGTGAGATGATGCAATGAACCGTCGAGCCAAGTGGTAGACCTGGGGGATCTCGTTGTAGCTCACGAGGCGATCTTTGTTCTCTAACCACCAGGGACGGTTGGTCTCGGAAGAGACGAAGGCAATTGTTCGCGCCTTCGAGCGTGCCATCTCGTTGTGCTTGGATGCAGTTGCGAATTCGCTGATACGCGCCGTGAACCACTTGACACGTACTTCTCTCGACTAGAACCTGGCCTTGCCGATTATAACGGCCGACTTGTCGCAACTGCTACCGTTAGCGCAGTTGCGTACGGCCGCTCTATAGTCACAGACCACTGCGTGGCACTCGGCCTTGGAATGGCCAGGGTCATGGCAAACTCCTCAGCATCGGTGGCGTCGGTGCACCGTACACTCGATGTCCTGGTCTTGGTGTACTTTGAAGCCATAACAGCGACATCAACGTAGCCTTCATAGTGGTACTCTGCCGCGTCTGCAGCGTTGGCTCCTTTGCATTTTTTCCAACGGAGATGAAGCCCTTGAGAGGTACAGGTATACAGGTTTCCTGTAAAAGTGTTGTGTCTTTGAAGCACGAAGCTATCTATCGCAAGGCATAAACGACTGTCCCGGTGTTTAAGTAGCGTGACTACATCAAATGATGATTGTGATGACCACAACCACAGGAGACACCAACCGCCGTAGCCCCTAAGCTGCATCGCCCTAAAACGAACGATATTGCAGCGAACCATGCATTGGGTATGTTTATTTGTGTTTTGCTTTTACCGCCCGGCGGCGCCGGTCTGTGTTATCTCTGTTCCAAGGGAAGCGCGTGTTCCATTCTTTCTTTCTGTGCCGCATGTGTGATCTCTTCTGATATGGAGAGCATTCCGATCTAATGTGAACAGCCCGGAATAATCTTCTTGGATCTACAATGTTCTCAATGCGAATCGACGGTTCGAAAACCACGCACGCCCAAAGATAAAACACCTGCAGAGCAGACGCCGGGCTATTCGATTCTGCTACCCTCGCCGACGCACTTCACTTTGTTGACCGCTGCTTCGCCGCCCCTGTATTCTTTTGAGTTGTTAGGGGAGCCCACGTTCACTCCAATAAACTTGTTTCTTTTCCAAAACAACTGCGTCGTGCTTGGCTTTGTGACATCTGGTGAAGGTGCGGGGTACATGCACCCTACGCCCTCGTCAAGCCGACAAGCAACTCCCACTCGTGCCAGCCGCCGACAGCAAGGTCTTCAGCCGGAGTTTGGACTGCTTCTGGATAAAGTGAAAAAGAAGACGTCGTCACAACCACCATGATCAACGCAGGCACCGTGACCAGCACTACCAATCCTGCCCTCGTTTTTCAACAGCCCCGGGAACCACCATCGTTCCGTGGATCCCCCGGAGAAGACCCCGAGGACTGGTTGGAATAAGTGGAGCGCGTCCGCATCTTCAACAGGTGGGATGACGAAGAGACTTTCCGCCATGTTTTCTTCTTTTTAGAAGATACGACCCCAACGTGGTTTGAAAACCATGAAAGCTCCCTAACCGATGGGCTCTCTTAAGAGGGAGTTCCTCAAAACATTCGTCACCGTCGTACGGAAAGAGCGAGTGGCCCTTTTGTTGGAAACCGCACACAACACCCCAACGAAGGGGTCGTGATCTTCCTTGAGGAGATGAAGAAACTATTTCGCCGCGCGGACCCCGAAATAACGGAAGAAAAGAAGTTACGCTTCTTTATGCCCGGTGTGAAGGAGGAGCTGTTCTGGACTAGTCCGCAACCCGCCCAAAACCATCGCTGAATTCGTGACCGAAGCCAGCACGATTGAGAAGGCTCTCGAAATGCGTGCTAGGCAGTATGACCCGAACTTTGTTGGCACGGCCACTGTAAACTACGTCGACAACATGCGGATTCTGGCTGATAACCTACGCGATACAATCCGCGCAGTAGTGAGAGAGCAGCTGCGGAAACTTTTTCCCGACGCCGCCGCAACCCCAAGTCGCTCGCCTAACTGACGTGATCCGGGAAGAAGTTCAAAATGCTTTGGGAACTTCTGTGGCATCCGAAGTACACTGCGACCCCTAGCTCTGACATACTCCGCGGCTGTTCATCGACCCCACCCTGCTCCAACACGTCGTCAAGAGGTACGTCGTCAAGAGGTACGTCGTCAAGAGCCCCACCCTACCGCCGCCCACTGTCGCCCACCCGACCCCCTGTAGCACGAAACCAGACGCCGAGAAAGACTGGCGTAATGGCGAACACCGGATAATCGTCCTCTGTGCTACCACTGCGGAGAGGCCGACCACATCTACTGTCGCTGACTATACAAGAGACTCGAACTTCGTGGTTTCTCCGTCGACGCACCATCCCCCGACCCAGCCAGCACTTATCTGAGATTGAAGAATACCTGTCGAACACCAGCCGTGGACAAGCCCGTTTAAACCGTTCACCGTCGCCCTACCCGTACCAGTCGCCGGACCCGCCATAGCAGTGCTGACTTCGCACGTGGAAGGTCTCCCCAGCCCACGCGGGGGAAACTAAAGGCGGCCACTTGTTGAGGTGAAGTTTCATAACGGCGAAAAAACGAAAACCCTCCAATGACGCAGCGATTCGCCAAAGACTGTGACCAGTGTTGCGGAATGGGCGTCCCCATTCCATTCCAATTCCATTCCGGGAATGACCAATTCGCCTGAATTCCATTCCTTTCAATTCCTCGGAATGCCAAAAGATTGCCCATTCCCATTCCGGGAATGGCCGGCCAATTCAATTCCATTCCTCTAATTCCTCCCCGTTTTATCGGGTGAATATCAAGTTACCAATGAACACACCATTCAGCTGACGTTAGTACACTCGTAAGAACTGCTAAAACACGCAAAACACGTCCCCAAGGTCAAGGAATAGGGTCCTTGTGGCTGATCTCGCGCAGTGCGATCACCCCACTAGATACCACAGGGGCAGTTCTCTCTTTAGCTATTATCGTATTTCTATGGTCAGCATGTCTTTACGAGTTGTGATGTTTTCATATTGTTTAATCCTGAATGTGTTAATGCTAAAGTGACGACATGTTCTTTTTGTACTGACAAAAGTATGGTTGAAGAAGACATATTCCTTAAACGCGTATTACATGCGTAGTAGTTTACACGAGTATGGAGCGGTCGTGAGTATGGTTAGAACTATAATTTTGTTAACGGGGAACAGAACCTCTGGATCTGGTGGTATTAGTTGGAAGAGTTACCGCTCCAGCACCTTGTCCTGCCTTTGCACCAAATACGGATCACGGGCCGCAGAGGTCGTCAGCTCTCACGGATGTCAAGCGCGCGTTGAAAGCATGGATAGGTTGAGAACTTTCTGTGTTTGCGTGTGTGCAGGCTTGCAATGTCGCCCTCGCCGAAAAGCTTAGTTACGTGCGTCAGGTATCATCCACTGCACATGATCGAAAGTTCAGGCTGTGCTTAGAGTATGCGCGACCTTTGTATGGGTGTCTCGGTGGGAACCAATGCGCCGGGATAATTTTTTTCTCTCGTTAGTGTATACTGGGATAGTGCACTTGTTCGTATACTAACTTGCGTCTTGTTTTTTTTTTCTTTTACAAATTGGGAGATCGTTCACACTTTTACACCACGCAACCTTTGAATCTAGCTAAATAAAGAAGGACATAGAGAATGCGTTGCGACCTTGGGCTCAGCAAAAACTGAGTCCAAGGCCTGTATAACTCTGTATAACTGAGGCCTGTATAACTAATTTGAGGAGTTGCATGCAGTGGGAGTAGCAATGTAGGTTCCCCAACTGTCCTCTAGTCTGGGCGATGCAACCGAAAAAAAGTAAAGAAAAATGATAACCATAGTAATAGAAGGACACGTTCGGCAGTCGGCCAGTCTAGTGTTGCGGAAATCCCTACACCAGAAAAAGTGCTTAGGTGCCCTCGTTGATTGATTGTAGGGTTTAACGCGCCGATGCGACGCAGGCGATGAGGCGAGCTGTAGTGGAGCGCTCCGGATTAATTTTGACCACGTGGGGATCTTCAACGTGCGCCGAAATCTCGTACACACAGGCGTTTTTGCTTTTCTGCTCCATCATAAAAGCGGCCACCACGGCCGGGAATCGAACCCGTGACCTCATGCTCAGCATCGCAATTAGATGTCCTCGTGAATTTTATATGCTGCAATAAAGGTCACAAGCTGCAGTGAAAGGTCGAAAAAAAGCTTTATTTTGGTTTCATTAATCAAATTCCGTAACAAAATGGTGTGAGCTAAATGGGTGCTGCACCGTACAGTTCTCAAAACACGAAGTGTAAATGACGGCTGCTTCAACGATCAGTTCTAAAAACAAAAAAAAAAAAAAGCAAAATAACACAGTTGCCTTCTGCCTATACGTGGCGCTTGACAAACATGAGCTGCTCGAAAGACGTGTTTGAGAGCCGGTTTCACTTTGCTGTCATTATCAGGGATGCCGTGGAAAACACGCGTTCCATGTCAGCTGACGTCGCATTTACACCGAAAACTGCCCTTGAGAGTCGGGAAAGCACGGGAAAGCGGCTAGCGTTCGCTTTCCAATAGGTCGGAAACCGTTTCGGAAACAAAGCTTGCAGCGTTCGTTTTGTTTTTTTGCTTCACGGGTAATATAAAAAAAACTGTATCCAATGTCCCATGTTGGCGGACGCATTGTGCGTACGTGAGCCGGCTGGGCGCAGGAGCAAGTTTGCGGGCAGTGCGCTATGAAATCGGTGTTTATTTCCCATAAATAGCTAGGTGGAACAGGGGGGGGTAGCACAGAAAGTGAAGGGGGAAGCATCGCCCAGCTTTACAGTATGAGCGTGCTCCTAAATCATCATTGGGCTTCTTTTGTCGTCCACAGCGCCAGCGCGGCGGCATAGTGCCATCAAGAGCCCCCCCCCCCCCCCCCCCTTCAGGCGCCAGGAGTGCGGTTGCTACGTCTTACATCGAGCATGGGAAAGCAGAAGTCGTCATCAAAGCTCTATTTGCTATCTCGAGAATTACTTACTAATTTTTGTCGGTTGCAGTAGCGACTGTTCAGGTGACGGAGAGCTTCTTTTTTGTAGCTTTCCTCTGTAGCCGTATGGCTGCATTCAGGTGGATGTCAAACTTTCCTTCTTAGAAACTTACTCCACCTTGGGGATTTCCCCTAATTCTGGTCGATTAACACCTGTCCTTCACTTCGAGTTGTTGATCAATTCGCTCTCGCGCTACAAACTGCTAGCCTCCTGGTTAGCTCAGTTGGTAGAGCGACTGCTCCGGTTAAGCGGTGGTCCCGGGTACGATCCTGGACCAGGACGAATTTTTCTTCGACTGCGAAGTTTTCTGAGAAAGCTGTATAGCTTTCCTTTGTAGCCGTATGGCTGCATTCAGGTGGATGTCAAACTGTCCTTCATAGAAACTTACTCCACCTTGAGGATTTCCCCTAAATCTGGTCGATTAAGAGCTTCTTCTATCTGGTGAGAGGTTCGTTTGTGCCACGAGCTGTTCGCTGATTTTGCAGACGCTCCCTAGAACAGAGCAACGCGGCCTTTATTCGGCTGCTAATCGTGGCGTCAGAGCTGGGAGGCGCAGCCGTGGCCGCAGTTCCTATTTCATGGCTCTCCTGTTTCGGGTGGATCCCCGAACCAATATTTTAGGCCTTCGTCGACGCATCTTCGGGCAAAGGCGTCCAAGTTGGTAGACAGGAGGGACAGTATTGCAAACGTTCCTGGGGGAGAACTGGGGAGCGCGAGGTGAGATGGGGCGTAAGCTGATATGTGGAAGTTTGCAGTGAACACAAGCACCGCGCCAGAGTCCCGCTGACGAGAAGGTTGGATGCGAGTCGCCGAAGGTTCCAGATGCAAAAAACAAAAGTTGAGGGGGGGGGGGGGAGACAGCTCACAGCCGGGGCGGATGCGCCGCCAAGGTAAAAAATCACAAGGCCCAGTTAGTGGGAGAGAAGGGGGGAGGAGGGATGCCTCCGCGGTAATTACCCACCACACATACCAACGGCTTAGAGCCGCGGTTATTACGCGAACAATCGCTACGAATGTCGTAGCAGCGCTGTATATAAGGGCAGAATTGTAGTAGGGTCGCTGCTTATACCATATACCGTGCTTGAAACCAGCCAATCGACTTAACAGTACTGTGCTGTTGTTAAATTCAAGGCTCCGGCTTGCTGATGTTTGAACTTGGGCTGGTGGGTTCTTTTGCGTGTTTATGCATATTTTGACAAAAACCGCGCATAGAAGGAAAGAGTACATGGGCTTTATTTTGGGAAAATACATGTAATTCCATTCCCATTCCATTCCGGCAAAGTCCTTAATTCCATTGCCATTCCATTCCTTCAAGTATTGTCGCCATTCCATTCCCATTACATTCCGGGGGTCGCGAAATGTGGAATGATTCCGGATTCATTCCGATTCCGGACTGGTAACTCCGCAACACTGACTGTGACTTACGACATGCCCTCATCCCGACGACCCGACCTAACCCTGACGTGACTTCTGAACACGAAGATAACCACATGGCGCGACGGGTACTTGGCATGACCGAGCCTGCCGCTGAGACGACGACAACGACGACGCACAGTACCCGACCGTCAACACAAACAAGCCGAGATGCGACGCCCCGACGCACCCATAACTCGAGGAAGGCATCGTCCGACGTCCAGTTGTCAATCGACGGCTTTGACGTAGTCGCTCTCAGCGACAGGGGAGCCGACTACTCGGTGATGAGCGGGTCATTCGCGTCTAAGTTGAAGAAAGTTACGACAAGATGGGATGGTCCGCATATACGAAACAGCAGGAGGCCATCTCATAACGCCAAGTGGAACCTGCACATCCCGCCTCATCATAGACGGCATCACATACCCTGCTGCGTTCGTAATCTTATCTAACTCGGAATGAAATTTTTGACGGACAACGGCGCAATAATTGATCTGCAGACCAAGCGGATAACTTTTTCCTCTGATCACTCCACGACGCCACCACTGAACCCCGATCACCGTGCTGCTGTAAGGATCGCCGACGATCACGTCACCATGCGACCCCGCGCAAGCTTGATGACCGCCGTCTACTCTGACGATGCTGCTCCTGACATCGACGCTATAGTAGACGGTGACCAAAGGTTGCTTCTCAACCGCGGTGTCTCCGTCGCAAGAGGCATTGCGCTTTTAAGGAATGCAAATCCTATGTTTTTTAGTCACCAATTTCACCGAGGAGTACCAGCATCTAAACAAGGGCACTGCAATTGCGTTCCTCAAAGAAACGCAAGAAGCAAGTCAAGTGATCGCGGTCGCTAACTTTGAATGCGCACGCGCAGATGCTTCCAGGCCGCCGCAACCTTTCGACGAAAACCCAGCGCTCTCACAAGAAAATCGGGACAGATTTCTGGATTTGCTCCGTCGCTACAGCGAGTGTTTTACGGCAAACTCAAAATTACGTCAGACACCCCTAGCGAAGCACCGAATTATAACCGAAGATAGAGCCCGAACTACCCGACAGTCACCGTACCACGTCTCTTCACACGAGCGGGAAGCCATCCGGACTCAAGCCGACGACATGCTCAGCGACGACATAATACAGCCATCGAAAAGTCAGTGGGCTGCGCCGGTCATACTCGTCAAGAAAAAAGACGGCACATTAAGATTCTGCGTTGACTACCAGCGACAGAACAAGATCACCAAAAAGGACGTGTAGCCCCTGCCACGAATCGACGACACCCTCGACCACCTCTGCCATGCTGTCTATGTACGTCGACGTTGAACATAAGAGTTGGGACGAAGTCCTCCCGTATGTCACGTTTGCGTACAACACAGCAACCCAGGAAACTACGCAAATGACGCCGTTCGAGCTTGACTACGGAAGACGGCCGACTACGATGATCGATGCCATGCTTCCGCACGTCGAAGACGACTACCTCAACGCCGACGTCCAAGGATATCTTCAACGTGCGGAGGAGGCCCGCCAGCTTGCTCGAGTTCGTATAACGTACCAGCAGCTGGTAGATGCGGATGCTATAATCTGGGTCGCCGAGACGCCGAGTACCATCCTGTGGATCGTGTGTGGGTCTGGACTCCCATCCGACGACGCGGACTGAGTGAGAAAGCTTCTGCGACGGTATTTCGGACCCTAACAGATTCTACGACGTGTTTGCCAACTTACCTATGAAGTGATCCCCGATGGTGACTCCGGCACATCACGACGACGTACGTGGCCCGAAGTCGTCCACGTGGTTCGCTTAAAACCTTTCTATGGACGATGACGAACTTTTATTTTTCTTTTCGGACTATCTTTTATTTTAGCATCGGGTGATGCACTCTTACAGGGGGGGGTACTGCAGCGAACCATGCATTGGGTATGTTTATTTGTGTTTTGCTTTTACCGCCTGGCTGCGCGGGTCTGTGTTATCTCTGTTCCAAGGGAAGCGCGTGTTCCTTTCTTTCTTTCTGTGCCTCATGTGTTATCTGTTCTGATAGAGAGAGCATTCCGATCTAATGTGAACAGACCGGAATAATCTCCTTTGATCTACATAGTTCTCGATGCGATTCGACGGTTCGAGAACCACGCGCGCCGAAAAATAAAAAGCCTGCAGAGCAGACGCCGGGATATTCGATTCTGCTACGCTCGGCGACGCACGTCACTTTGTTGACAGCTGCTTCGCCGACCCTGTATTCCTTTGAGTTGTTAGGGGTGCAGAAGTTCGCTCCAATAAATTTGTTTCTTTTCCAAAAGAACTGAAAAAACTGCGTCGTCCTTGGCTTCGTGACAATATCTGCCTAGTTTCTAAGACACAGAGCCAATATGCTTCTGCGCGCAAAGACAGCGCAAGCCGTCGTATGTAGTTTACACAACTGGCTGCTTTTTTATTGGTACATATTTTCTTGTTTTCTTCATTCCGTCTAGGAATACTTAGATGAACTTAAAATGAATAGGGTTACCTGCAC
The DNA here is from genome assembly GCA_013339765.2 of Haemaphysalis longicornis. Lineage (NCBI taxonomy): Eukaryota > Metazoa > Arthropoda > Arachnida > Ixodida > Ixodidae > Haemaphysalis > Haemaphysalis longicornis. Next base: position 532,896 of record CM023448.1, on the reverse strand, counting down.
ATCTCATGGCTTCTAATGAGTAGTCCTGACACTAGAGGTGTCTTTAGCTCCAAGGAGTAGGGCGACATCACAAAATGAACTTTATCGTCTGCGTGCAATTAGCACTCGGTGGCCACGAGAGTTGTACGAAGTACTAAACAAGTTGCTACCCCAATATTAACACTATTATAGTTTGGATATGCACCTTCAGTAGGTTATTCGCTAATATCTACACCTTTCAAGCTCTAACAATGATCCAATCATCTAGCTTATAAAATTCACCCTTCAGGAAGGCATTTTCAGCGAAGTAATTATCAAAATCAGTATAGTTATTCATAAAATTATGTCTGGCGACTTATTGACTACGAATGTTGCTGTTGGTGCGGGCGAATGTTTTTTTAAGGGGTGGGCGTTCAGACAGCGTAACATAAAAGTAAAATTTAGTCATATATTTACATAAAACTTCTTATCACGCTGTAGCGTTCACCCAGTTACCCACTTTTGCTAAGACAAGTGACCAGTAATTTTATTTAAAAATTTAAAATTTTTTTAGATGAATAAACAGTGAATCAATTTAAATTCCGCTTGAGTGAAACAATTTACAGGAAGAATGTGCACTTTCTGTAGTATTACAATAATCTGGGGTAAATTTCTGGGAATGCTTTATTTTTGGAAGGCTGTACGATGCTAATTATTGTGACAGTAAATTTGGAGGCCGCCATCCAGATGGTGGGAACCAGAAAGCTTGGAGAGCACCAGCTGCACACTTAAGAAAGTGTTCATTTTCGGGCGTTAAATTTTTAAAGTGGGGCAGTAAAATTAAAATGCCATTTCTGAAACTCATAAGGGGGAGGAAAATGGGTTCTTTTGAAAACCCATTTCGAGATTCGTGTTTTTGGTGCAAATATTCAGATTGCGAACCAATACAATAGTGTTGTATCATTGCGAGGTATCACGAACTTCTTAATTGTAACGTGTAAATGTTGGTGTTTGTTCAACCTGGCATTAGAGAAACATCAGCATTTAGTAGCAACTAGTCTTCGAAGTTTCGTGTTCCTTTCGGAAAATAAATTAGTAATGATGATACTAAAAAGCTTTGATACCTTTTTAAAATTAAAACTTTTTTTTTCAGGAAAAGCTTGTGATTGATCGTTTTCCACATCCTTTTTTACATACATTATAATCTGCCTGCCCCCGCGCGGGGCACCTGGACCAACCTTGGTGACGGTACTGGCGATACCTTGGACCCCGAGAACCCAACATAAACTGTAACCTACCGTGGTGATGTGTTTAAAGGTGAAGGGTAGAAGCCTCAAACGGTGGCCGTCGGGGCCCAGGTCAAGCTCCGGCGGATGGGCTCCCTGTCTGTTTACCAGGCAGGGAGCTCCGGGACCTCTCAGGCTATCAGGGTAAGGTTTGAGAAGAAAGTACCCCCGTCCCCTGCTTCTATACTATGATGTATGGCATTCTCTAAACCCCCCCCCCCCAAACGTGATCGGTCCCTGAAAAGGGCCGCACCGAAGTATCTTTTCCTTCATTGCCATCTTTGAAATTTCCTGAACCAGATAATTTTTCTCGATTTCTTGTCATGGAATCCATCAATCCAACCCACCCGCTTGCATCTCAGTCAGTCTTCTTGATTGCCAAGTATCTTGAAGCCATAGTAGGAAAATCGTATAAGTGCAAAAAACAAAAGTCTGGTGAACTCCTAATCGAAATAAATGACAAGCAGCAGTCTGCAAAGCTTCTTGCTCAGACTAGACTGGCTGATCTCGACATCCGGGTCACACCCCATCGGAGCCTCAACAGCTCGCAGGGTGTGATATCCGAGACAGACCTCCTGAACGAAACGGATGCGGATCTCCTTGCCGGCTTGAAGGATCAGGGCGTCACTGCCGTGAGACGCATCACTATCCGCAGAGACGACAGGGAGATTCCCACCAAGCACATTATCTTGACCTTTGACCGCGCAGTTCTCCCACAACACATAAATGCAGGTTTTATCCGGTGCTCAATACGTCCCTACATCCCGAACCCGCGGACGCTGTTTTAAGTGCCAGAGGTTCGGGCATGGTACGAACTCTTGCCGTGGCCGAACGACGTGTGCAAAATGCGCGGCGCACGATCATCCGAGCGAGAACTGCCCATCCGAAACTCTCACTTGTGTAAACTGCGGGGGGCCGCATGCAGCGTACTCCCGCAAGTGTGAAAAATTTCGAATGGAAAAAAAGATAATTAACATCAAGGTCACGGAGAACATCACCTTCCCAGAGGCGCGAAAGAGGTTCGCCTCTTTCCTTGGGGAGGTACGCAGACGCGGCTCGCCGGGGGGCGGAGCGGCGTCTGGTTTCCACAGGGAACCAGTTCAGCGAGTCTGACCTGGTCCCGCCCCCGCCCCCCGCTGGGTTGCCTCACGCAGCCCACCCGGCACCACGCCGCTTGCTGAGGCAGCAGCGGTTGTGGTGCAAACCACTTCTGTCGGGACCGGTGCCGCTCCCGCCTCTGTCTCCCCGTCCTCCAGTCCGTTGGAGGGTACCGAGGTGATGGACACCACGGGCCCCGCACCGGCTCCCACCGTCACCTTACCGCCCGTGCCACCTCTGGTGCCCCGGACGCCCTCGGCAGTGGCGGCTCAAACGAAGGGCTCCCGAGGGGGGGCCAAGTCCGGGGGCCCGGTCCGTCGGGCACCCCTCGGACTTCCGACGACGAGATGGATGTCGGGCCGTTCCTGCCTGCAACGCAGCGCAAGGAGCGGCCACCGACTTCCAAGCCTACAGACAGGCCTAAAAAGCCTAACCCCAGAGTAACAGCCCCGAAAGACGACACATGAACACATACACACACTCCATTCATTCTTAAATGTAAATAATGGGGACAGAAAACATCATTCAATGAAACTGCAGAGGCCTCCTTAAAAATCTTGATGATGTGTATGATATCCTGCATGCCAATCAGCCAAGTCTCATGTGTCTCCAAGAGACTCACCTCAATTCCAAACAGACAAATTTCTTAAATAGGTACATGGTATTCAGAAAGGACAGGGTTGGCTGCACACACTCTTCAGGAGGTGTGGCAATTGTCGTTTGGAAATCCTTAGCCTGCCACCCTGTCACACTGAACACTGTCCTCGAGGCTGTAGCAATTCGAACAATAATATTTAATAGGTTGGTAACGGTGTGCTCCATTTACATTCCTCCTGATCATGCACTTTCGAGCTCTGATTTCGAGGCGCTGGTCGACCAGCTGCCCGAACCCTACATCCTAACAGGCGACCCTAATGCGCACAACGGATGCCCGAGGTCGCCTGATAGAGAAATTTCTTACATCTTCAGGAGCATGCCTTTTCAACAAAAAACAGCCTACATACCATAACTTAGGACATAATACGTACTCACATCTCGACTTGGCTATTGGTTCTGCAATTCTCTTTCCATGTCTTGAGTGGGGCGTGGGCACGGACCCATATGGTAGTGACCACTTCCCCACATCCCTAACATACAGAGGTAAAGGCCCATGCAGTCCATCTGCCCATAACAGGTTTAATGAATCAAAAGCAAACTGGAGTACATTCACAGAATATCTAAACTACACCACACAACCATAAAACACCTACACGTGGAGGAAGCAGCCCAACTCGTCACGGCGCACATAGTCGACGCCGCCGAAAAGTCCATGCCCCAGGCCTCCAGTGCGTCCCGCAACCCAAGGAGGCCCTGGTGGAACGAGGACTGCAGGCGGGCGCGAGAGGCCCAGAACAAGGCGTGGGGTGTCCTTCGCCGTGCCCCACGTCAGATAACCTAATTTCTTTTAAACGGGCAAAGGCTTTGGGGAAGCGAGTGCGTCGTAAGGCAAAAAGGGATAGTTGGCGCACCTTCCTCACTTCCATCAACTCATACACTGACACACACAAAGTCTGGACACGAATACGAAAACTAAAAGGACAACAGACACACAGCCTGCCCCTGGTTAGTACAACAGGGGACACACTGGAAGACCAGGCTAACACACTTGCACAACACTTTCAACACGTGTCAAGCTCTGCACACTACACAAACACTTTCCTGAAACATAAAGCCTCTTCTGAAAAGAAGTCCCTACGTGATACAACAAATCACAGACTTCCTACAACTCCCTGTTTTCACTACATGAGCTGAGGGCTGCTCTAAGCACGTGTAAACCCTCAGCTCCAGGCCCAGACAACATTACTATACATTGATACAGCACTTCCACACAGACACTCTTGTAACACTTCTTCACCTTTTCAACATTACATTTCTTTCGAGGCACATTCCAAAGTCTTGGAGGGAGGCCATAGTTGTAGCATTCCTGAAAGAAGGGAAGGACCCTTCCTCTCCTGCTAGCTATCGACCCACTGCCCTGACCAGCTGCCTGTGCAAGCTTCTCGAGAAGATGATAAATCGCAGGCTCGTGTACTTCCTTGAGTACAACGGTCTTCTCGAGCAGCTGCCAGGCAGGCTTCAGGGCGGGGCGATCAACGAACGATCAACTTGTAGCTCTTGAAACATATATAAAGGATGCCTTTGTGCATAAACAATTTTGTCTTACGGTGTTTTTCGACATAGAGAAAGCCTACGACACCGCTTGGCGGTACGGCATCCTGAGTGACCTAAAGTCAATCGGTGTTGCGGGCAACATGTTGAACATCCTTTGTAGTTATATGTCGGAGAGAACCTTTCGCGTCAGAGTTGGTCGTGCACTGTCAAATGTTCACGTGCAAGAAAACGGCGTGCCGCAAGGTGGAGTGTTGAGCTGCACCCTCTTCATAGTAAAAATGAACTCTCTTGGAAAGGCACTGCCACCTACAATCTCTTATTCCATGTATGTAGATGACGTGCAGATATCCTTTAAATCGTGTAACCTGTCCATCTGCGAACGTCAAGTCCAGCTCGGCGTCAAGAAACTTGCCGGCTGGGCTGACAAGAATGGCTTTAATCTTAATCCCGCGAAGAGCTCTTGTGTTCTGTTCTCCAGGAGGCGTGGCGTCCACCCGGACCCAGACATCACTCTTGCGAATGTGCCAATTCCTGTGAACAAGGAGCACAAGTTTTTAGGTATTTTATTCGACGAAAAACTTACATTCATCCCGCATATCAGCAGCTCAAATGCAAATGCTTAAAAACAATGAATATTCTTAAGGTCCTCTCACATCAATCTATGGGGCCGACAAACAACTCCTGCTGCGCCTTTACACGGCCTTGGTGGGGTCTCGGCTCGACTACGGCAGTGTCGTGTATGGGTCTGCTACAAAAACAGCACTGAAAATGCTAGACCCAGTGCTGTATCTTGGCCTTCGTCTCTCATGTGGCGCATTCCGCACTAGCCCTGTTGAAAGTATTTATGTCGAGTGCGACAAATGGTGCCTAGGGCATCAGCGGGAGTATGTTGACCTGTTGTATGCATCCAAGATCGTGTCTCTGACCAACCATCCTTTTAATCCCACCATGAACGATACATCAAATTTACAACTCTTTTTAAACAGGCCATCTATTCCCTTACCGTTCTCTCTCAGAGTTAGGGAGGAGGCTTCTGCACTCAATGTCCCCCTTTCAGACACGCACAAGACACCCATTCATAATTTCATCGCACCATGGCATCTTCGTTCTGTATCATGCGACCTGTCATTCACTCTTGTAGAAAAAAATAGGGTACCCAGGAATGCAATTCTGCAGCACTTCCTGTTCCTGCAGGACAAGTACAGGTGCGCAGAATTCTATAGCGACGCTTCGAAAACTGGTTCTACGGTATCTTGTGCAGCGCACGGACCAAATTTTAGAGTAAGCAAAACAATGATTTTCATAACAGTATTTACACGGCAGAAGCATATGGCATTTTACTCGTTTCAAACCACATCATCAAACATAAAATTCCCAAGTCCATTGTGTACACAGACTCTCAAAGCGTTGTACAGGCACTGTCATTAGGAAGGTCATCTAAAAACTATGTCGATAAATGCTCTCTTCAAGGTACTAATGTCTGCATATGCCTCAAATCTTGAAATAACTATATGCTGGGTACCAGGGCACTGTGGAATCCCTGGCAATGAGGCCGCCGACCAAATGGCTGGTGATGCTGCTCTCATGACTACAGTGGACGTTACAACAGTACCTTACACCGACCTAAAGACACACATCAGACGACAGCTTCGTAACACCTGGCAATTACACTGGAGTCAACCAAACACACAACAAACTACACGTAATAAAACCACTACTGGGACGCTACATACGACTCACACAACAGATACACTGAAGTCGCCCTGGCTAGGCTGCGGATAGGCCACACACATGTTACGCACTCCCACCTGCTCACTGGAACTTCGGGACCCACGTGTAAGCAGGTGTGGAAAGGGCCTATCCGTAGTCCACATACTAATCACATGCAAGGCGCTTGACACAACACGACACAAACATTTCCCTGAATTATACAGACGACACATTCCTTTGCACCCATCATACTTTTTAGCCGACGAACCAATGTTTTCTAGTCAACGTGTTTTTAAGTTTTTAGCTGAGGTAAACTTTCTGCAGCTCTTGTCATATCACGTGTAATCACCCTGGCCCTATACACCAGCCATCTCCATTGTCCTTTGTTTTGCATCACCTTACTTTTAGTCACATGTTTTAGTATGTACGGTCTCATCATAATTCAGTAACTTCTTCTTTGGCGCTCTTTGCCATATTCGGCCTTGCGCCAATAAAACCCAACTAACAACAACAACAATATAATCTACCTGCGCGACATGTCAGGCTCCATACCGACCTATCCGATGTTAAAGGTAACCAAGCCTGCAGATAGTTCTCTCGAAACAACACTTCCATTAGATAGGCACATGATTGCCATCGCACTACCGGTATGGGTGTACCAATACACAGTGAGTTCAAAAGCTGCGCTTTAGGGGCTTGCTTCCCGTAAGTACTAGTGGAGAACACTGCACCATCAGCGCACGATTGTGTGCTATAGATCTGTACTTGAAAAGGTCCCTTTTTGGGAGAAATGGGCTTAACCCGATTTTCCTGACACATGTTCGGGAGTAATTCCCCACGTATAACAACACTGCATATTGTATAAGGATGTAAAAACAAAATATACAGAGAGTTTCTTGTCCTTCTCATGAGCAGTAGGAGATTGCGACCCAGTTTCAGCCGTTATGACCCGCTTCAGTTGATGGAAAGGGCATCGCAGCTGAGCGCGGTCCTGAAACCATGACACAAATGTCGCAAAATAAGAAGCTTATTCTCTCTGTCCGCCTCTTCTCCGTTTTCATTTCATGCACCGTACGCGAAACCTCATGTTACTGCGTTTCGCGATAACTGAGAGCACCAGTCTGTACCAGAAGCTTCGCTTGCTAAATATAGTGCTCATAATTTGAATTACCATTGTTAGGTTGCAATTTATACGTCAGCGCGGATCTTGTTGCCAAAGTTAAAAGGTACAATTCGTTGGTAACGGTTTATATTACACGCGTGGGTTCTGGCTCTATCTGAATTCAGGCTGAGTTTTCTACTTTTGGCTAGTCTTCGTCTTCTATTTATGATATCCAAGCCGTATTTTGTATAACCATTGTATATATTTCCTTTGAACCTTAACATCTGGCAGAATGCGTGAATTTTAACGTAGATTGCATACAATTATATTTACTTATCCGTAGGTTCTTTCCATGTTTATATGCAACAATTCGTTGGAGAAGAGTGTGTAAATTAACAGGGCGTTGTTTCTTCCCTGCCTCAAAAGCAACGAGTGCATACGCGACTCTAGCCATGAACTTGTAGTGAGCTTTCGCCCCCTTGCTTCTGGCTTCTTAGTTTTGCAATCTGCCATCACCATCGGGTCTACTGCTGTTCGTTTATCTATTGCAGAATCAACGTACTCGTAGACACTATGCCATCACTATCAAAGCCAGCTGTTAGGACATAGGTTTGTAGTATACTTACCGCATATCACTTCTTTAGCTCTATGACAAATACTCTGCCGAAGAATTGCTCCACGTCCTCTGCCCTTTTTCTGTGAATCAACAATCCCGACCCCTGCTTCGAATTTTCTTCTTTTCTTCAGTTTCTCAATACAAGTGAATATATTATCTTCATAACACTAAAAATATACTTTTTTTCGTCTGGAAATCTTGCTTAATCATACGATTGCCCCTTACTCACCGACAGCTCTACACTGACTACGCTTTACTTAAATAAGTTTAGAGACCAGTGAAAACTTTCTAGCAACAAAATTGCAGCAAAAGTGCTCAAAGCGTGGGCATACTTAAAACCGTCGTTAAAACCGCATCCAAACTTTGCTGAAACTACGTCCACTCGATCGTTAAAACATTAAGGACGCAAATCTCGAAGGAAGAACGAGCCATATGGCACTACGTAAACGCACCTACGAAAGATTTAAATTTAAGCAATACGTGGTTTAAGAGATAAGTGTGCAATATTCAATTTGTTCCTTATCGATGCGTCAAATACACTTTCTAGAACCATTGTTTTAGCGATTTTCAAGTAACTGTTTTGACACAGTGGAAGCATGGTTCCATGCACGCGCCCTTCGGACACTGGGAACAGGCCATGCGGATGCCGACCGTGGAGATCCAGACAACCGTCAGCTCCAGGACATAGCAGGTTGCAGAGGCCCTCTGGGCCACTCCAACCCCTCCCGCTAACTACGCCGTAACTAAAGCGGTTCTCTCTCTCTCTCTCTCTCTCTCTCCCCCCCTCTCTCTCTCTCTTCGCTCTGAGAATTTATCAAAGCATGTCAGTATACCAAACGGCCAAGGCGAAAGTACATGAGTTTTTTAATGACGCCAGCATTTCTTTGAAAAAGGTTTCGCTTGAACAGCACAGCTAAGCCTCCCTGTCTAGAAACAGTGCGTTTCTTGAAGGTCGCAGGGGTCAAGTTTCAAAGGAGGCGGGTCCGTACCCAATCGTTTTTAGTACCGGCTGCTGTATCCCAGGCCCCGACGCAAGTGTGATCAGCTGCTCTTGAGAAGCTGGGGACTGAGAGCCAAGATTTCTCTTGGTCGATTCAACTGATGGTGCCAACTGCCACATTAGGGTGACCAGATAAATTTTTGCTGAGTGAGGGCAGTTTGTGCGCCAAACAGTTTCGTAGCATCGTTCAGCTATCTGGTGTTATGTCTCGGGTACTACTGGGTAATGTGCACTTACGTTGAAGGAATATCTATACCTATGATTACGGGCAGCTAATGAAAACATCGTCACCCATGAGTTTTAAAATAAATGGCTCCGTGATTGTCCACTACAAAAATCGCAGAACTTGCTAGCTAGTATTTCCAACCGCGTGTCATCGCGTAATACCGAGAAATATGTATAGATACCGTGGCTGTGTCGTGGTTTTTAGCAGTTTCGAAGTGACAAACCAGCGTGAAACACGTGTTGAGGGAGAGAGAGACGCTTTAATACATAGGACGCAGAGAGGTTTTCCAGCATTAATTCGCCGACATGCCGCTCTGCGAAAAAGAAAGGAGAAGGAAACAAAGGAAGTATATGGAAGAAGAAGAGTAGGAGACGAGAATAAAAGACAAAAAAATTTAAAAGAAAGAATAAAATTTAAAAATGAATAGGGTACTGTTAGGGGCGCTGAGCAAAAACTTGACTGTTACACGTTAGGGAGGTGGCTGCAATGTTGTGGCGGCTTCAATCTCCTCGAGGCACTCCAATAATGCGGACAGGCCTTGAGCTTGCAGGATGGTGAGTGCAATTGTCCAAGCATCAAGCTCAGTGTTAATATTCAAGGTTGGAGACATCCAATTCTTTGCTGTAAACGGCCCCTTAATCAGCCTAAGCAGAGCACTCTAATAAAATATTTCGCGTACCATGTATGGGTTTGTTTATTTATGTTTGTTTTTACTGCCGCGCCACGCCCGGCTGTGTTTATCTGCGTTCCAAATGAAGCGCGTCTTACATTCTTTACTTTTATACCGCGCGGGCTATCACATTTAGATAAGCAGACTGTTTCGCCCTAACGTCTCCAGGCCAGAATATTCTTCTGTGATTACAATGTTCTGGATGTGAATCGACGGTTCCAGAAACACTTATTCGAAAGATAAAAGCCTGCAGAGCAGAAGCCGCGGCATTCGATTCGACGACACTCGCCTGTGCAAGTAACTTTTTTGACCCCTGCTTCGCCGATTCTGATTCTTTTGAGTGGTTAGGGGAGCACAAGTTCGCTCGAATAAACTTGTTTCTCCTTCAAGACAACTCCGTCGTCCTTGTCTTCGTGACATCTGGTTTAGGTGCTGGGTACTAAGCCAGTCCAACCAGAGAAAGTCGCCGACTGCAAGGATTGCTACCCAAGTTCGGTCTTCTGCCAGAAGGCCCAAGAGAAGGAACGCTGCAACTAACAACATGGTGCAAGAAAGAACGTCGCCAATCGTCCTGCAGCAGCCCAGAGAACCGCCATTGTTCCAGGGAGCCCCGATGATGATCACAAAGAATGGTTGGAGAAGCTGGAGCGCGTCCGCATCTTCAACAGGTTGGACGACGAAGAAACTTTCCGGCATGTTTTTTTTTAATTAGAAGATGCTCTACGAACTTGGTTCGAGAACCATGAAGGCCCTTTGACCGACTGGACTCAATTCAAAATGAAGTTCTTTAACACCTTCACCACCGTGGTGAGAAAAGAGCGAACTGCGCTTTTGCTTGAAACTCGATTGCAGCACCCCAACGAAGGGGTCGGATCTTCGTGCAGGAGATGAAGCTACTTTTTCAACGTGCGGACATCGAAATGACCGAAACAAAGAAGCTCAGGTTTCTAATGCGAGAAGTGAAGGAAGAGCTTTTTGCCTGTCTAGACCGCAACCCGCCGTAGACGGTGGCGGAATTCGCGTCTGAGGTGGGCCGCGATAGAGAAGACGCTAGAAATTCGAAAGAGGCAGTACGACCGCCCTGTCAAAGCACTGTTCTCGGAGACCATCGGTGCCGCAACTGTAAGCTCCGATACATTGCGCGAGACCATCCAAGCAGTGGTCAAGGAGGAGCTTCAGAAGTTTTTCCAACGACGCCGCAACCTCAATTGGCTTCCCTGACCGACGTCATCCGAAAAGAGGTTCAACAGGCGCTGGAGACTTCTAGGCTTTCAGAAGCACCCCGTCAGCTCCAAGCGATGACCTACTCCACAGTTCTTCGTCAACCCCGCCCTGCTCCAACCCGTCGTCAAGAGGCCGAGCCATGCCACCGTCCAATGCCACCCGCCCGATGCCCTGTAGACCAATACCAGACGCCAAGGAAGATCGACGTGTGGTGAACGCCCGATAATCGCCCGCTATGTTACCACTGCGGAGAGGCCGGCCACATCTACCGTCGCTGTCCCTACAAGAGGCTGGGTTTGCGAGCGTTCTCCGTCTACGCCCCACGCCCCGATACGGCAAGCGCCCTGCGGAGTTCGACGCATACCTCTCCAACACCAACCGAGGGCCAGCCCGCTTCAACCATTCACCGTCGCCCTACCCGCATTAGTCACCGAATCGCCGCAGCACTGCTGACTTCTCAAGTGGAAGGTGCCCCAGCCCACGCGGGGGAAACTAAAAGCAGCAACTTCGGGAGGTAGTGTTGCAACACGGCGGGAAAAAATGAAAACCCTCCAACGACGCAGCGATTCGCTGAAGATCATAATTCAAGACATGCCCTGACCCCGACGACCCAATCCACCCTGACGTGACTCCCGACCACGACGACAAAAAAAAACGGCGCGACGTGTACCCGACATGACCGAACCTGCCGATGAGGATACAACGAAGACCAGGACGTACAGTGCCCGACCGTCAACATGCAGAAGCCGAGATGCGACGCCACGGCGCACCCGGAACTCGTAGAAGGCAGCGTTCGACGTTCAGCTGTACATCGACGGCTTTAAAGTAGTCGCCCTCATAGCCACGGGAGCAGAACATTCAGTCATGAGTGGAGCTTTTTCGTCTAAGCTGAAGAAAGTTATGACTAGATGGGACGGCCCGCACTTTCGCACAGCCGGAGGCAACCTCCTGCGCGAAGTACAACGTGCACATCGCGCGTCACCATAGACGGCACAACGTACCCTGCGGCGTCCGTCATTTTGCCCTAACTGCTCCCGCGATGTAATTCCTAAATGGACCTTTTGACGAACATCGGTGCAATAACTGATCTACAGACCAAGTTCATAACTTTTTCCCTCCGATCACTCCATAACGCCGGAACCGAACCCGGAACACCGTGCAGCTTTAAGGATCGCCGATGATCATGTCACCACTGCCACCCCGCGAAAGCTTGCTGATCACCGTCTACTGTGAAGATGTTGTTCCTGGCGTCGACGCTATCGTAGAGAGTGACCAAGGGTTGCTCCTCGACCACGGTGTCTCAGTTGCAAGAGGGCATTAAGCTATTTACGCAACGCCTGTCCCAAGATGTGGTCACTAATTTCAGCGAGGAATATCACCATTAAAACAGGGGCGTTGCAACTGCGTTCCTCAATGAAACGCAGAAGCAAGTGACGTGATCTCGGTTGCCGACTGTGAACGCGCACCCGAAGATACCTTCAAGCTTCCTAATACCTTCGACGTGAATCCGGCGTTACCGCAAGAAGAACATAAGAAATTATTGCATTTGCTGCATCGCTACGAGAGTGTTTTTCGTCGAAACTCAAAACTAGATCAGACACCTCTAACGAAGCACCGATAATAATCGAAGATGGAGCCCGACCTACCCGACAGTCACCGTACCGCTTCCCTTCACACGAGCGGCAGTTGTAATCAACGATATTTGATAATTTTCTATGTATGATAGCGATAGTGTGGTTTGCCGCCCACCAAATACAGAAAAAATATCACGGCCGCTATGACACTCTTCGCCTCAAATGGGCTTTTTGTTGTCTTGTGCAAGGCGCCGGTCACTGTGTTGTGCGGGCTGTGTGGTGCTAAACAATATTTCTTTTCATTCAAAACCTTTGTTTTCTATTCTCACCCCTGCATAACAAAGTTTAATGAACGACGGACTGCTGTTGTGTACAGCCTGCGTTTGTAGTGGGGGCTCGTGCTTCCGATAGAGAACGAAAGCGAAGAACATGCTCGTGCCTCTGAAACGGCACTGAGAGTGAAGAACATGAGTTCGTGGAGCTCGCACGGGTGCTAAACGTGACTAGGCAACAAAACCAGCATGGGGTTTATAACTCTTATAAAGTCATATATAACTCATATAGAGTCTATATACCGTTACCGGTGTTTGTTGACCGTGTGCTTTTACGCGGTCTATGATCGAGGTTTGGAAAATGTTTAAACAAAAGAGCAAAGGCCTGACTTTCACATCTGAAGTTCCGAGAAATGATGTACTACAATTCCCTGATTTGTCTCTGCAGTTTCAGAAGGATCATGTCTGCTGGTCATATTCCCCCCGATCTGTAAAGCCCTTGTTAAATGTTCATTCCACACATTCCAAGATTTTGATATACGGTTGGCCACTTCGTGTCTCGGCTCAGCGCTAAAGACGTCATGAGCTCATGTTGTGCACCAAAGTTTTTTCGCGCCAAATTGCCAGATTGGAAGCGGGAGATATCCCTTGCTTGGCTCTTCCTTCCATGTCGCAACGATTGCCGAATCGATGGAAGAAAGAACAATTCCTGGCCAAGATGCAGCGGAAACGCTCCTGGATAGGCGACGAAAAGTTGCTGCTATTCTGTATCTGCATTCTGCCTCGTACCTTATAAAAAAGTTGCCAGCCAACATGAAGGTCATAGGTCGTCCTTCGTGCAGGCATGAAGCTGGCGATCGTGTGAGCCGGTAATACAAAAGGTTGGGGAAAGGTGGATGAGCTAGTGGTGGTGAAAAGTGCACCACAAAGCACGAAAACGTTTGACCAACTGATCGTATGGAGTAGTGTAGGTCCATTCCGCTGCTTCCCTGCGGTGGCAAGTATATCAGCAACGCTGGACGATGCCTAGGGGAAGATGGCGTAATTTACTTTTCACGAAGGGACCATCGCGTTACCATCACGCCTTCATCGGAAGAATCAAGTCAAGCACGCAGTCGTCAAGCAAAGTGACGCGAAGTCGAACGAGAGCGAGCGCTGACTGAACCGCCGCAGCGCGCTACACGCTTTATATTCACAGCGCCTGAAGGAGATAGCAGCGGAGGAGAGTCGCGGCATGCGCGCACTTGCGCGACGGAGCTGTTGTTTATGTAATGAGACGGAGTGAGAGTTTTGCCCACAGCTGTCGGAGAGAAGAGCGGAGGAGAGTCCACCTGCGGACGCCGCCGACGCCGACGCAGGAGGGACATGCCTTAGAGCAAGAGATGCGTCGCAGGTAACAAAAGCGTAAGCGGCACTCCTCGCGGAGTATTCCACATTCAAGAATAACAAACGTTTCATTAGATGACGCCAGCAGTGGAACTCTGCAAGGACGAATTGGCGCGAACTGGAATCACTCTACCGCCCTAATAAATATACGTGCACTTACGTGTTTCCATTAGGAAACGCCAGTCAGCTTCGGTCTGATCCCCAGCGTACGCAGCATTAGGTAAGTTAGGTGTCTCCGGGAAGGGATCTCGGTGGTTCCCCGTTCCATCGAGGTATAACGGATAAAATAAATACATTGAAAATGGATGTTTGAATTTAAAATAAAAATAATTTAAAAAAGTTTTTAAACAAGATAATTACGCAGATAATGACTCACTACAGAACAATGATAAATACAAAAGATGTAAAAGTTATTATCGAGTTATTTGCCGCTGATTGTTTCTGCGTGGGTGTGAAATTGTGACAAAATATTTGAGGGGTTAGTATTGTTGTACATTACCGTTAATTAGTATTAGCTCTGTTTTAGTACCTCTGTTTTAGTATTAGTACCGGTATTAGCTCTGGCTTCCTTCTTACGAGGTGACTTTTATGGATATCAAGTTGTTCTCTGTGTTTGTTTTTTATTGGGCAGTCCTGTAAATTGTGGTCTAATCTGTCTGCTGGTAGGATACATTTACTTATGTTATTATTTGTAATGGCGAACCTATGAAAATAAAACGGAAATCTACCGTGTCCAGTGTTAAACTGTGACGTGTAATTGTTGGTGGGAAAGTGGCCCGGAATTTAGTGAATTTTCTCTATCCATTGGAATGTGTAGCTTTTATTTCCTTCTTGTTTACAACCAACATTCCAATGTTTTCTTAGGTTGATATTGCTGTTTTTGATAAATTGTAGTGAAAATGGCCCGTCAATTTGTTCGACATATTTTGCTGCTTTTTTAGCCATTTCGTCCGCTATTTCGTTACCGACATTGCCACTGTGAACTTTTATGTAAGTTTACGTTATTTTGACCGGTTTTGCTATTTTGTTGACGATTTGTTTAAATTTTAAATATATTTGCGTTTCGATTACTTGGATTGCTAATTGCTTTTAGGGTTGATAGGGTATCAGTATACAACTGTACGCTACCTTTTTTGAAGCCGGTTTCGAGGTATTCAAGTGCTCTTAAAATTTGTATTCTTTCTGCCTCAAAGTTATTGCTGTACTCCGGAAGTTTGTATTGTTTCGTTTCTACTATTTTGCCGGATTTGTCTAGAAATATAAAAGCTGCACCTATGTCGTTCATACGTCACTAGCCCAAAATAATTTTCTCTGATGTACGATGTTCTGGATGTAAATCAACGGTTCCAGAAACACTCGCGCCGAAAGATAAACGTCTGCAGAGCAGATGCCGCGGCATTGGAATCATCGACGCTGTCGTTTGCACGTTACTTTGTTGATTGCTGCTTCGCCGCCTCTGTGTTCTTTGAGTTGTTAGGGGAGCACAAGTTCGCTCTACTAGAGTTGTTTTCCTTGACGACAACCGCGTCGTCTCTGGCTTCGTGACAATAATATTCATCAACCTTTTTCAATAAAATGGGTAAGCTAAACAGGCAGCGCCATTTAGGTCGGGAAATATGAAGGGTCCGTTACAGCGTCTTCAACGGTGAGACCTAAAAACAACAAAAAAAGTATGGAAAACCGTTGCCTTCTACTTATTTGTTGCGCTTCACAGAACCGAGCTCCTTTAAAGACCTGTTCGACAGGCGATTTCGCGTAAGTGCAATGATCAGGAATGCCCCCGGAAAACACGCGTTTCACGTCAAAGTACTCACATTTTAAGTGAAAACTGCCCTAGCGAGGGGGAAAGGAAGAAAGAGCGGCTAACATTCACTTTACACTTGGTCAGGGCCGTAACTTTGACTGCTGGCGTTCCCAATCAGGAGTGACAGGGAAATTTGCCCTGAAACCAAGAAAACCTCCACCACGGGTCTGGCAGAGCACCCATAAAAATAGAGCGAGTCTGCCTGCTTGCAAATCGCTTCTCGAGGCCTTGCTGTAGGACATTTGACGCATCTTTGAAGAGGAGTGTGTCTTTGTTTGAGAGTTACGCAAGAGAATTTTCCATCTTTCTCAGCGCGACAGCAAAAATTCCGCTTTCTCGTGGAGTTTCGGCAGCAACTTCGATGTTTCTTTTGCAGGGGAAATATATTTCATCAATGATTCGCCAGCTTCGGTTCAATCTACATACCTTAGCCATCTTTCACGCCGGCAGAGTTCTGCCATGAATCGGCGGCGTGAAAAAGTGCTGCCGACCTTTCAAGACATTCACCGCTGCTAGTAAAACCTCGTCGCATTGTGAGCTTCACAGTGAATAACGGCAACAATACATATTTTTATGTCCGCGGTGATCTTGCGAATGGATGCATCGATTCACCGCGTTGTTACAGCCGAGCTGTATACGCTCTTTGTTGCGCCGTAATTGAACAGAAAAAAATTCTGAAGAAAACGCCGAGCGCATTTGAACGTGCATCTCGGGAAAGCGCCTGGTGGAACGTAGGCTCGTGATGCATTGGACAGGAATGGGTGTATGGAGGTCAAATACGCCCGCTACGGAAAACTGTAAAGATGCAAAGAAAGTGCGAATAATCACAAGCAAGTTAGCAAACAGCGTCACCGGCAAAAAGACTCTCGCCCTCTTCGCATGATCGCCCGCTCCTTATGCCACTCAGCGTTGCTACAGACACCCACCTGCGCTTTTTTCAAAGTCGTAGATGGCGCTCAAGTGGCACAGAACTCTCGAATTTGTGCCGTGCATATGGGTATCGGGCTGCCAGAAAAAATCCGGACGCCCAAGGAAGAGGTGGCTTATCAGGACAGGCTTTGCACTGCATGACGAGAATGCAATCGCCTAAGAGAGCAATAACCAGAGGAACTAGTGCAGTCTCCCACGGCGAAAAAAAGTGTGACTAAGATTTTTGTTTGGCAGACAATGAAGTATGGAAAGAGTGAAGGGGGCCCTCGTCAAATTAAGCCCTTATATAGTTAGCGTAAGCTTTGTCTGGTGCTGACGATCGCCATATATATACGCAGCATAACTGATTTTGAATGACTTATTAGGCACTCGTGCAGTTTAGCTTGGTTAGATGAACACAGCTCTGGTATGACTTCAGGTGGCACCTTCGCACAAGGGTGGAATAGATGTTTTTGTTCAAGTTCCTCTGCATTAAGGACCTAATGACCAATTTGTGTTTGCAGTGTAATGTGTGGGGTCTACTTGACTCCACAAAACTTTGCAAGAACTTGATCAGACGAGCTCACCTTGACCTTTACCGAACTGGGCAAGTGAGTTTGAGTGTATCGAAATGTCTTATAGACAGTACCTTACGAGAGAAGGAGCAGCTGGCGATCCTATAAGACGTGAACCACTCCTGTTTTTTCGCGTTGTAATAAAGACTAAGAACATAAACAAAGCGAGGACTTGGGTAAATTAATATTGCCACTGCGAGTTTAGGTATCAGTAACGGCTAACATGTAGCACCTTACCAGTGAAATTTCTGCACTGCTATTGGATTGAACCCTGTGAAGGGCTCCCGGCGACGTTAGACATACGCTGTTAAGCCTGGATTTCCTGTATTAGAGGCACTCTCTGGACCATGCGGTCTAAGCCTAACGCATGCTGGTCGCCAGGCCACTTCTGGGCAGACGAACGGGACCCTTGCGGGCTTGGGGACTAACAATCAAGATATGGCTGAAGAAGACCACCTAATGCAACACCCCGACATCGAGAAAAACTAGTATTCACCAGCGGCAGGAGAGTGGATTCTGAATGTCGCCAAGGCACATCGCCAAAGAGACCGACGACAGCTAAGTAAGATAAACCGGCAGGCGCAGCCTTCCTCAGCCGTGCTAAACAAGCCAAGACCCCCAAGGACAAACCTAGCAGCTAGAACAATGCTTCTTCCCCTGGGCGATTAGAAATGAGTTCTCTTGCCGCGAAACAGACTCAACGTGGGTAATCTCGCACCGTCCTAATAGCAGCTGGGTCTGCTTAAGACCCCAAGACAACGTGGCGAAAAGTAAACTTTAAGCTCATTATCTACCAGAACCAAAAAACGGCAACCGTTACCACTGTTGCGAAAGAACTCGCGAAGAAGTTCTACCGAGTGACCAATATCATGGTCGAAGAAACAGAATATCTTAGGAATTGTACGGGCTACCCTCGACGCTACTGTGAAAGGACTGATTCAAGCCGTGCCACAGCGACTGACTTCAAGATGTACTTCAGGATGGATTAGAAGTCTACACGGCGATACGAATGGGAAACTCGACCAGATTCTTTTAAGATTCTCGTAGCCCAAAATGCCACACGACGTTTGGCTGTATGGAGCGGAGTATCGGTGCACCTTGCACAACAAGCCGGTGGCCGTCTAAGAGATACGCCACGACGTGGATCACAGTAGCAGTGCCTGCCCACAGCCAGGAACACAAGCTTGGAACGGGTGCGGCGTAAGAGAGCCGTCCGCCGACCACCCTTGCATATCCAAGGGCACGCTGTGCAGGGAGATCACGTCACAGGTACAAAAGGTTTCCCAGAACGATGCCTGACGCCGTACGTCATCCGACAGAGACACCGGCCGCAGTAACGACGGAGGGAGTCCATTCGAGACAAGACACCAAGCCGTGGGCAGATGGCCCGGTCGGCAACTCCAAGCAGGGGTGGAAGAAACAGCTTCAGGTATCAAACCACGTAGGGTAGAAGCCGAAGCCGTCAATAATCAAGATCAAGCTCGAGAATCAACGCCGCCCAACATAATCGCCACCAATCTCGAAGCAACTCCACAACCTGCCCACAAGACCAGAACGAGCACAAATAGTAGCTGGGTCAAACAGGTCTCACCTACTGCTCATTCCCAAACTACCACTCCAAGACCACGAACATTACTTAAAAACTCCACTTCTTGTGTGGATTGTAAATATTGGTCTCAGCCGCGGGAGCAACAAACCACATTTAAAGCGTTACTCCGGGCTCCCTTAGATATACTTGAGCCAACACAGGCGACGCGCTATGAAAAACGAAAAACCAAATCCCCACCAAACCGAGGCCCCTCCCTCTTCTTTTATGACTAAAACAAAACTTACGATCGAAAACACATTTTCTAAATTAGCTCGTTGTTGACTTCCATCACCCAGGAGTTCCAAAACATCGCAAAAAATCTGTTTGTACAGCACAAATTTCAGTCCCTACGTTCAGAGCACACTTCCCTCCAGCAGGAATTGCCCCCGCCGGTGATTAAACCAATCACAACTAAGAACTGCGAACCACACGTGAAGAGAACTCTTCTACCATACCCATCAAAGCCGATAGCCGAAGCGTCCCATATTCCCATAGTCCCACCACCTAATCGCCACATCTCTTTGAGGTGGCCAGGAACCAGTTGTAATGATAACACCATTCTTTAATGAAACTGCTGGAGTTTTATACAGGAAGCAGCACCCTAAATCAATTCAATGAGACTCTTCACCCAAAGCTTCGGTTTTTGCTATGCAGGAGCATATTTCATCTCACAAACTACCGGGCTACGCCCCCTACGGTGTCATCGACATGTTCCCTACACTTACGGTGGTACATAAAACATCTCAGCAATTCACCACGTCACCCCACAACGGGTATGCAATCAAGTTCATCTACTAAAACCAAATCTAGCCTTTTCATCGGGAAATATATTGCCGAACTTCTCAAAAGACCGTTGATTCCCCACCACTGTGAGAGATACAAATATCCTTGCGAATGGCCGACCTCCATGCGGCCCAGGCTCAGCAGGGTTACACGTACAAAACAAAAAGAGGCACCCCATCGTCCAGGTCACAGAACAGTTTGAACCTATTTTGCCCAATCACGCGGATTCATCCACCCATAGAGGGACAAATACGCCAGGGGACACAATTACAGACTTATCCTTTTTAGCCGAGAATCTCGATGTCATCGGGACTTCAACTCATAAAAATTTTGTCTCTTATCATGACCGGCCTACCGGCCAACCACGACCAGAAAATTCGCATCCCTCTGGCTATACGACAAAACATTCGCGTTGCTCCAATCCCAAGAAATATGCACCCCACCTACAACAAAGCACGCCGAGCAGCAAGATCCCGCACTATTTATAATCAATACCACCACCTCCCCTGCACCCGATTTACAGATGCATCGCCATACCCCCACAAATCTGCACAAGCCGCCAGCGTGGTTAATGCCAGAGGAACTGAGCTCGCTGCAGTGTCTGTTTTCACCAACTCCACCGAAACAGCTGAAGAGGTTGCCATTGCCCTTGCCGCCACAACAGGCCAAGACTTTTTAACCATTGTTACTGACTGCCAAGCCGCTTGCAGGAACTACCTAAAAGGACGCATATCACAACCCGCCTTGAAAATTCTGCAACAAGCGAAACTACTCCCAGAACTGCAAATAATTTGGACTCCAGGTCACGAATCCCTCGGGGGTAACGAAGCGGCACACGCCGCTGCCCGCGCTCACTAACACCGGGCCGTTTCCCACGAGGGCCACGAACCCCCATCGGAAGCAACAGTTAAGCCCACCCCGCTGCAAACGTACGCCGAAATACTCGCCCACTGCAGGAACGAGCGTCGCAAATACCCATTACCCCACCCGAACCTCTCTCGCGATGAAGCTACTACCTTCCAGCGCCTACAGACAAACTCCTACCCACATAACACCCTGCTACATGCCATGTATCCCACCCAATACCCTGCCACATGCAACTCCTGCCCCCACCCAGGCACCCTGTACCACATTGTATAGGAGTGCCAGCAATCCCCTTCCCTCACCCCTAACCCCAACCATACTTATGAGCAGTGGGTGGAGCTGCTGACCAGCTCCGACCTTCCACACCAGCGACGATTGGTGGAGAGGGCACGGATGGCCAGCATAGCCCAAGGCATCCCGGACTAAGGAAGCCTCCCACCGGGCGGGTGCCCTAACATCAGCACCTGGTCTCCAATAAAGTTTATTCATCATCATCATTATCATGACATTGTTCTACTCACCATCTGCAATAACCATTACATCGTAAAAACAGGTCAGGCCCGCATCACTAATTTGGACGCCTTGCGAAAGGCTACATGCTCCTACACTAAAGCCATATTGCTAGGTGTTTATTATTTGGCAAGAGTCGTCATCGCAGATGTAACCAACTTGGCGTGGAAAGCACGTGGGAGCCTCAATATGCGATGGAAACGCTTTAGCCACAATTGCGGACTTCGTAGTAAAATTGCCGCACGTATTCAAACCACCAGGGAATATGCCAAGCAACTATAGAAAGAGAATTGGCTTCAACTATGCTGTAGTTTTCAAGGGACCCTAACCACACGTAAAACTTGTGCTTACTCAGACATCTGATCGACCCCCAAACAAGCAAGAGCGGATCCCAACGAAGCATGATCCGACCCATAGTTTCGTTATACGGTTCCCCAAAAGCCCTTCAACAAACCTTAACAGATCGATACTTCAACACCAGTAAGAAGGTTTCTCCGCACAGACACACATGGATTCCAAATGACCCACTCAACAGGGACTTCCACATTTACGGTTTGAAATCAGCTTTCTCCGAATGCAATAGCGCTCCCGAACACGACCAAGTTACTTAAAGGCTACTTGCAAACCTCGACGGCAACTTCCTAAATCACTACTTCACCACAATATTTCCAACTGGTCATCTCCTCGCCTTCCTCCTGAAAGGAAAACCGCGAAGATAGGCTTTATACCTAAGCTGAACAAGTCTCCTTACCTGGACAACTTGCATCCGATATCTCTCACATCTTGAGTGGGTAAGCTGGTAAAACGGCTTATCCTGACACGTCTTCAACTAGTTCTGGAAAATAGTAGCCTATCCCCCTTACCATGTATGGGTTCCATAAACACCTCAGTGCCAACGACATCCTCCTCTGTTTGTAGGAAGAATTCTTCGCCCCGGCTATGCGTCACTTTCCGAGGGCCATCATAGCACTAAACCCTTAAAAGAACCTGCGATAAGGTTTTACATTCAGCTAGTTCCTTCCGCTTGAATCACACTGGATGTGGCCATCCCGTCGACTCCTACATTTCACATTTTTTTCACCTAACGCAAGGCTATCCTAAAAGTTGGAGAGCTCACGTGGTATCCTATATTCATTTGTTATCGAGGCACACGGCAAGGTTCCTTATTGTCCTCCCCACACATCGGTTCAATCTGGCATTACTCGACTTGCCCAAACAACTTAATGCCATCCTCAATATACATCATACTGTATATGCCGATCATATCACCATATGGAGAGATACTGATTCTATCGAAAACATACAAGATGCTCTCCAAGTAGCCATGGACATTGTAAAGTCTTACGCATCCTCAGTTTGTCTTCAATAAACTTATCCTAAGTCATAATTATTTACTAGGCGCAAGCACCCAAAAGCTTTAAATGTTCAGCCCATCTGCTTACGTTTGGATACAAGCAAATACGCGAAATGATTTGGCTTATCCAAATTACCCGACACATTCATTCAAGTTACGCACATGCTCCGACGCATCTTTAACCGCCATTGGGCCTGAGCGATCCAGACCCGATTGGACTGATTCGAGCACTTCTACTCTCAAGAGTTACCTACGTTGCTTCATAACTCTGTCTCACCAAAGGAGACTTCGACTCCCTTGACAAGCTCATCTGGAAGGCATTCAAAGAAACATTGGGCCTTCCTCTGAACCTCTATTTTCAGCTGCGCTTTAACTGGGGCTTCATATACAGTTTCAGAATTAAAGGCCACCTTGACAGCTAACGTGTCCGCCTCACTCGAACTCCTGCAGGGCTTGGTTTACTCAAAAGCCTACGGCTTGCGCACCCATCATCTTCTCCTGCACCTCTTTCCCTCCCCGAGGCTTGAGAGCTGCTGTACGGGTTCGTCCTGTAACAGTAAAGCCCACGATAAAATCTATGGGAAGCGTCTGGACGTCACGTATACCGACACAAAGTCATATCTTGGCGGGAAGCACAAGGTTTCAACCCACCAGAAACTGGTTCTTATAACCTGTGCTTCAAATATTACATTTCCGCAGATTGCTGAGAACTGGCGATCGCACTCGCACTTATTCACATCATGATTTCGCCAACCTTAACCGACTCTCAAGCTGTCTGTGGCAGCTTCTTCGCGGAGAGGGTGGCCCCACCAAGTTTCCGCCTGCTCTCGCAACATCAGCCACAAAGAAACGCCCCCTCGTCTGGACAACCACCCACTGTCATACTTTACTGTACACACTGTACATACTTTACACTGTACATACTTTACAACCACACACTGTACATACTGTACATCATCACCATCATCATCATCATCAGCCTATCTACGCGCACTGCAGGGCAAAGGCCTCTCTCATTATTCTCCAATTACCTCGGTCCTGTGCCAACTGTGACCAATTTATCCCCTCGAACTTCTTGATCAATGCCCTCTAATTCCTCGAAAAACACCTCGAGTCTTGCTTCGCTACATAAGGTTCGCGCGTTAAACGTTGCCAGGTTCAGATTCCATTGGCGGCCTGTCCGGATCCAGGGATTCTTGGCACCCTCTGCTGAGTCACAGATCTGACCGCCGCCGTGGTCAGTTGCATCGCAGCCGCTGGGGACTGAGGGACGTGGGTTAATTGGCGTATTCATGGGAGGTTGTGGCCGTTACAACACCAGGGTGGCCCATCCTGCTCTACATACCCAAGGGCAATACGTTTGCCCTTCACCAGTCTGCGCCCTCTCTTCACGGACCACAGAAGGACAAACGGAGTCCACACCATTGGTTACATTTCAGTACATTACACAGTTGTATCTACTCGACCGACTACAATTACCTCTACCTTTCTCCAACCTGTAGATATCAGCAGAAAACTACTCTTCGTCGCATCCAACCGAATACCTTCGTCCATCCAATTCGAATTCCACGTTTCCCACTCAATTTCCCGCCCAATGCATTTTTGCTATAAGCCTCGCACAATAGTTTATATTTTTTGAGCGTGCAGATAACGGCGACCTCCCACCCTCTCCTTCTTCGTCGGCCTCCTTGAGCTATGGGAGAAGCTTATTACCAGTGACCACCCACACGATCAGCAACAACTGGCATCTAGGGCATCTGTCGTTTGGTCATCACTTGGATTTCTGAACAAGTGAACCACCCCCACATTATCGCTCTTTGACGTTTCGTACTGCTACTACCACCCTAACTAGCAATGCAAGAAAGTTTCAGAAAGGGAATAATGGAATATGTATATGTAGGGTATTGCACCCGAATTCACACTGACGCTGTTCTGCCCTACATTACATAATATAACGCGAGATGAGACCCGGTCGCCTCCTCCAAACCTAAGATAAATTCATTGTGTTTAATGCATGGGGTACGTTTTTTTTTCTCTTCTTCATAAAGAAGTGGACGTGGCTCTGGCATTACGGCTGGTATTTAATCATTAAAAGCGACTTCGTCACTCAAAGGAACATACGGCAAAAGACTAGACCCTCTCTGAGTGTGCTTATATTTCAGACAACTGTGTTAATGGGCAGAGTAATTTGTACTGAACAGACTGGTACGCTCAGGGTTTCATTTCTGGGGAGAACCCAAAAAAGAAAGGTTTATAACAATTGGAAGCGCATAAATCACAGAATAAAATAAAACAAAAATACCCTAAAAATGACTCAATGAAGTCATCCAAATAAAAACATCGGTACACCCTTGCATTTTTTACACGATGAAACATTTGTTTTTTTAATTTTGTTTGTTTTTAGACGTAATTCGAAGCGGAAAACGCCAAGAAAAGACTATTACAACTGACAAAAAGGTTAAAGACGGACAGCAACATAGGCGGAGGGGCAACAGCTACACGACGGACAAGCGAAAACACACAGAGTAGATGTTGAAGAGGAATGGAGAAGTGGATGCCGACTCGTAAGACCTTGGTTGAAAAGATGGCATCAAGAGTACATAAAAGAAATAGGAGCGACTGTGAACAGGCCTGATGTCGTCGGTCCACACTCTAGTTTCCCGCTTTCCGGACTTGCGCAAGCCGCAGGGTACCGAAAGTTCGGTGACGGTAAACCGCCTTACTTAGTGCCGGTGACCCAGCAACCAAATACCTTCACTGTGTACTGTGCATTGAAAAAGTCGAAAAAGAAAAAAAAAGTCTGCGAAAGGAGGCAAGAAATCTAAGAAGAAAAGCAAGAAATCGAAGAAGAAAAGTAAGAAGTCAAAGAAAAAAAGAGAGAAGTCACACAAAAGCAAGAAATCCAAGAAAAAGAAGTCTGGATAGAAATCTAAAAAAGGAAAATCGAAGAAACACAAGTCCAAAAAGGGCATATCTAAAAAACGCAAGAAGAAAAGTTCGAAAAAGAAGTTCGAGGAAAATCTGAGGATGAGCAGGGTAGCATGTCTTTGTCGCCATCGTCAGCATCTGGCCCGCACTCAGGTGCCGAAACAGTTCCCGAAAAACAGGCTCCGCCTCCGTCCATAACCACACCTATTACTGAAGCAACGCTAAACCACTGCCCGCAGGAGATGTGGTGCTAATTGAAGACCGGGGCCCAAGGACGTTTTGGAAAATGTGCCGAATTAAGAAAACCTACCCTGGACAGTGACGGAGTGACAAGAGCTTGCCTCCTTCGGGTTGGGAAAAGAACTTCTCAGAAGATCGGCGAATCACATTTATCCCTTGGAGGGCTGCTTGAAATGACCCGCCAAAACGCAGCGCGATTCAAGTTGGCCGGGCGGGAGCTTGTTAAATATCATCATCGTGGCGCTTGAAGACGAAGAGCAAGAAGACTGCTCCTTCGCGCGAGCGCGTGCTACTTCTACTTCTTCATTAAACGTTCTTTGGTTCAATGCCATCACTGGTCTCGCTCGTCTGAACATGCCACCCATTTCCTGGCTTTCAATATCAAACTGTGTGAAAAAAAGGCGGGGGCATAAAGCCGCTCAAAAATATTTGTTGACTCCATTAGACGAGGACATTTAGGTAGGATTCCTGAACATGCGATCTATTTACTATGACCACCGTTTATCGTCTGTGTCCTCTACTTCTTCGTTTGGATTCTGTGATAGGGACATATGTGCGTTCGCAACGCTAAGAAATTAAAACCAATTATATATGGGGTATGCTTTGCTGCTGCCCCGCAATTGATACTTCTGTAATTGGTACGCTCGAACTTGTACGCACGCCTGGGACTACTACGCAGGCCTAAGATTGTGTCTTCAACAAGCGTTTTTGCTCGACACCCACACGCCTGAACTAAAAAAAAATACATTTTTTGTCTTCGTGTTCTCTCCGTTGCGATGACTCTGCCTGTATCAGCGTTTCGATAGCCATCTCCATACAAAACGAACACTTTCGGCGAATTCTTTGCTGCTTCATCACATTTTCCCGTTGCCTCATTCACATCCCATATTACGGGTGCGTGGGTTCGACATGTGTCTGTGACAAACGTTTCTGATTGAACCGACGCAATGCATCCACTATATTCCCCTTCTGGCTGCTAGATTCATTGAGCAGGGGTTCTCTTGGGTGAGCATGCCTGTACAGAAATCTAAATGAACCCCTTAACCAAAGCTAGTCAACTTTATTTAAAGCCGGTTGTGCAGATTTATTTTTCCTTATTGGGCCAAATTGTGCACTTTCTGTTCGCCAGGTTGCGTTTCATCTGTATGTCAATGATGCTAGAGTTCTCGTTCTACAGACTCCACAGACTGTAATACTGCTTTCGAATAACAGCTACAAAAACAGCCTCCGCATAGTTCAACATGATGTTGGAGGCCTAGCATCCGCTGTCGGCCTCTGCAGTACGTGGAACGTGTGAAGAGAGACCGCATTTAGGAATTCGAAACAGAGGCACGTTTTAAAGAAACTGAACTTTTTACTGGAAGCAAGAAATCAGAAAAGAAACAATGGGCAGCGAGCAGCACTCAAGACAAATGATTCACGTTACGGAATTGCGTGACGACATGGCCGGCGAGCTCAGATATCTCATAACTGCGCTGCGTCAAATGTCTAAGCGATCTTATCCAAAGTAGAAGTTCTCGCAAATTAGTTGATTCAACAAAAATACCCCGGGGTAAGCGCTTGCTAAAAATGCAACGTAAACCAGACATCTTTAAAGAAGATATTTTTCTTGGGCTTACTAAATGCCGGCATTTTGGTCTGCCTGTATGGCTGTCGCTCTGGTCTCTCTGTGTGTCACAGACTCGATTTATCCAGCCTGCCAAAGTAAAGCGAAGTTGCACACTAGGTGTATGTACCCACAGCCAAATGCAAAGTTTTAAGTCCCTGGGGCGAAGTTCATAATTGTCAACATTGTTGAACAACACATTACGCAATATGAGAACAAATGAATAGATAAGTGTTATTCGCAGTGTTCGTTTAAAAAACTGAAAAATGCTTGATTTTCGCTATATCAAATGCTACAAGCATTGCAGAAAACAAATTCACTCCATCAGCTGCTGTCGCCACTATAGCTTCGGCGGAATTTGAAGAAATCAACCGAAAACAGCTACGAAAGGTTCCTCTAGACTGGTTCCACGCTCCGCATGGAACGGACGTGAAGAATGGCAACATGGTTATACTGTACTGGAAAAGAGATGTTCGAACGAGATGCCAAAATTGAAGCGAAAACACGGTAATGGAAGGGGAATCCCCTGAAGACTTGCGATCTTCTCGCCGCCACACGGTGTCAGTGTTCTTCTTGGGTAATTAAAAAACAAACCAACAAACAAATCATATGTATCAAATTATGTTTAAAAAATAAGCAGGCAATAATTATTTACATAAATATACGGCGAAATTGAAGAGAAATTTTCAGTATTCTTGAGGTGGGGGCACCGACTGTTCGGAGGCCAGCCACAACTCTCGCGTCGTCTGCTACATAAACTTCTGTGACACGGAGCCATCGCATAGATGATACTGCACCCTGTGGCTTGAAGACCGCGCCTACATGTTAAAAAAAACCGGCGTGAAGCGAGTAGACCTCTGCTCTAAATAACGAATCGTAGCGCATTTGTTCGCCACATGTATGTTTCCTCTCCTAATCTACCCCCCGGTTTTTACCGTATGGTGAAATGCGCTGACGGGCTCAGGGAAGCAACCTCGCTGCATGAACACGCACTTATGAGGGGAAGATGTGACGTTGCATAGCACAAATCAGCAAATCTGACGTTGTATAGCACAAAAGCATGTATATGATAAGAGTTTCATACAATATATTTGTATGAAACTCCCTGTGTATAGATAGCGGAAATATGTATATGACGTATCCACTGCTAGAAGATTGAGGCGCTGCTTTTTTTTATATTAGCAAACTACAAATTTTCCCGTCATTGTGTGTTCCAAGGAAGCATCGATATTTATTTCACCGTCAAGGTATGACAATTTCATGTCGTTCCGAACAGAAAATAAGTACTACAGGTTCATGTACTAACCCTTAAGCCTATTTACAGAAGTTTTCGCGTAAAATAAAAGGAAATAACTAAAACAAGAAAGGTATAACACCGCGACGCTTGTGGGAATCGAACCCCAGCCTTTTCCGTTCAAAGCGAGTATCCTACCACTTTTTTTTCTTTGGTTGCAATATTTCAGTACAAAACAAGCACCATCAAACAAAAAAACTGCAACGATAAAACTGCTAGTCATCACCTTGCCAGCAGGAAAACGATTAAAATTGTTTGAGGTTGCTCAGTGTTTCCATCACAGGCAACCACTCTGAGGCTCAGGCTGAGCCCTCCACACTTAAATAATACTACGCATTGAATCACGAAAATATTTTCTTGGCCATTTATCGTCAACGTCCCTGTGGCGTATAGCAATGCGGGATTTCCAAATTGCATGTAAGGCTTGCGACTTTGGGAGTGCCAGTCGAGAACTATGTAGACAGCGACCCCTTATGTGCGCAGTCAATCAGTCGGATCATGTGAAAAGACCGAGAAATGGAAGGGTAGCGGACTTTCAATATTTTCGAGGGCCTCAGTGTGTAATGTGTTTTCTGATTAGAAAACTGTGGTACGTTCTACAGGTTTTGCATTTTTCGCGGGCAGAATATGTGATATATCGGGAGATATCAAGAAGCTGATTTAGGCAGGGCTATCTGCAGTTGTCCAAGAGCCTAGGGTGTTGACAATACGTCTGCACACATCATTTATTACGGCGCTCCTCCTAGCACAGCGGGAGCTTCGAAGAGGTGAACCCTATTCAGAAATTTTACTTTTGTGTTTTTATGTGTTTACAGCGGGTGGCCATACTCTCACGTCACGGGGGTACAAATGAATCACAGTCAGAGCAAACGTTATATGTGCATATTCTACGCTACGACACAAAGCGTGCTCAGGCTAGGGGCTCTGCGGGGCGACAGTGGCGGAGGAAAAGGGGGGGTGGGGTAGGGTAAGCCGGCTCCAGCCCCCCCTTGCCCCCCAACCCTCTTGAAATTTTTCCGGCCGGCACCGTGCCGCCTGTTATGCCTGGCAAGTCGCAAGTGAACAAAGGCGCATAACCTTCGGACGTGCTACTATTAAAAACATTCACGACTCAATGCCTGTCCTGACGCATTGGTGTTAGCACAAAACGAAGCCCCCGGGTCAGGATAATTGCGGAGGGCTTCAGCTCCAAAAGCGATGGCGCCTTCGGGTAAGCTCAGCCCACGGAACGCCAAAGGCGTGCGTTGTGTCCCTTTGTGTGTGGCATGTCGCCCCACTGAGAATGATTACTCTGCTGAGTGGTTCTCAGCAGAGTAGATTGACTGCTTAGTATAGCATAGAGTGGTGGTGCGCACTACCTGGCGGCGAAAAAAAAGAGGGACCGCTGGTCATTGGACGGGTGAAGACTCGCGCAATGAAGGCCCGAAAGGGGAAAAGACGACCTTTGAATGTGTAAGCAGAACCACGAGTAAGCGGTGGTGGTTCTGAAGAAAACGATGGGTATTGGGCGAAACGTCTGCTTTATCTGGATGACTGTTGGGGGGCCGGAGGAGCGGGAGCAGGAGCAGAGGGCCTTTTTGGGTGAGGCGCACAGCAAATTGTGCCCCTTTTCTGCACATCACCCCTTCATTCTTTTTCACGTTTCTGTGGAGCCCTGGAGTGTGTTGGCGTGGGATAATTGTATGGCCTCGGCTAGCGCGCACTCGTGTCCTCGTCCTGAAAGAGGTTTTCCAGACAGACATTTTCTCCTCCGCGATTAGGCATACTCGTTCGGGCGGCATTTTTCGCTAACCTAGGACACTGGGGAACAGCCACTTGACAAAAAGGCACGCTGCTGCTCGCCGAGCGAGTCCAAAAGTGCGTTTACATGAATGCGAAAGCAGCGAATCACATTGATTCGTCGAATCCGGCGCGGCTTTAACGTAAGCGCGAAGGCTCGACGGGACCAGCCCCACCACGGGCACACGGCGGTGACGACAGTAACAAATACCCGATGGCCATCTTGACCTCGGTCACAACAAAAGCATCTCTATTGCATCCACGACCGCTTTTCCCTGGCCGACGGCACCTAAAAGCAGTGTAGATACAGGGGCCTGAGGCACAACAACGGCGATAGAGGCGATATTTCAGAACGGTGCAAGGACAGAAGCGCCCTGGCTCTCGGAAGCTCACATTCAAAGTGTGAACACACAAAAGAAGCCTCAATTGTAGGTCATTTTGTTCCCCTCACCGCTTATTTATTCTTGCGTGATCACTGATGTCTTTTTATATTTTAATAATCGCGTCCTAATACTTACAAAATGTCACAGTACCTTTATGTCTCCGAGCCAAAAAATGTATAGCTCGTTTTATTTCTAAAGTAAAAGCTGCATTGGAATTGGTTGTAGGGAGTAGCGCCCACAATGAAGCGGATAGGTAACTTTGAAAGAGGAAACAGTAAATTAAACCCATATAAAGCCTAAATATCCTCTCAAGCATAAAGTTGGCGAGGGTTACTCAGAGCGTTTCGGGACGGCGCTAGGTTCATGAAGAGTTACCGCTGTCCATCAAGTACATGAGGAGTTAATAATATATTTGTTTTCACTGCAGCTTTTGTACTTTGCTTCATTTACATTCACGCAGCTCGATGTGAGGTAACCGCTGTCACATGCTGTGCCCGTTATCGGAACTTTTGTTTCCGCGTTTCATACCGACGCTTTTCATTCACTGCTACAACCAATTTTAAAAT
Source organism: Haemaphysalis longicornis (assembly GCA_013339765.2). Lineage (NCBI taxonomy): Eukaryota > Metazoa > Arthropoda > Arachnida > Ixodida > Ixodidae > Haemaphysalis > Haemaphysalis longicornis. The sequence continues at coordinate 501,440 of CM023448.1, read as the reverse complement.
CATCATAGCAGTGTGCACTCAAAAAGGAACTTCGTACTGGTGGCGAAGAAACGAACGTGCCTTTCTAGTAGAATTTTCCTTCACCCTTTTCTGGCCTTTTTTCGAAGTTTTGTTGTCTCAAGACTACGGTTCTTTTAATGCTCAATTCATTGGCATGGTGAACGAATGTCGCAATTAAAAAATAAACAGGCTCCGTACAGACCACAGGCCCTCTCAAGAACACCAGTACACTTCCGCCACAAGCCCCACATACGAGTGACGCTCATGTTATTTTGCCTGGATCCACTCCTGTTATACATCCTAAAATATCGCATGAAGTAAATTTCGAGCATTACTTAAGTAACCGAAATTACCGAGGAAATATCACTGTAAACAACTTTGAAATTTTTCGCCAATGTATTTTGTCGTAGCCTGAAACCACGCTTCAATTTCCACACCACGGCTGCTGTACCACTTTAACTGTGCCATTACTGTCGGTTCAGGCTGAAATACGGAATTCTGTGGCATTTATGTTCGCGGGGGCCATGCCATTAGGCATGTTTTCTTGGTGCTGCGCGGAACAAAATGCTGACTCGTTTCGAGCATTGACCCAAGCCTGAAAGTCATGTGAAACTTCCCACTGCACCCTGTTTTCTGGTGGACCAAGAAGCGTCCCAACATAATAATATATTTCCATTTCTCGAGTCGCTAACGAAAACTGTCAAATTCCTGTGCGTCCTCCAATGCTAGCTGTTTTATCGTTTACCTTTAAAACCGCCAGTGTGTACCCGGCTCAACGATGGCCGCGCACGCGTCCACTAAACAGTATGTCCTTTTAATAATGTTTGAAATCAGAATGTTAGGACCTTAATATAATTCTTTCCCTGACATCTCACGACAAAATTCCAAACGCAACAAGGTTTTCCTCAACTTGCATGCCTAACCGCAAGAGTATGGTGAAACAACGCCGTCTTTGCTGTATTTTTTGTTCTTGCTAAATATAATTCTTGCAGTGATTTGCTCTACCTTATCCAGGAGTGGTACTTACACCTAAAGGGGATGGAAGCAACCACAAAAGTTACTGAATAGTGCACTCCTTCAGGCAGACTGTAGGGCATTTACGCACGAAGCGTTAAAAACTTGACAGAGAATAATGCAAGTATTTCAGAACACCAAGGCCGAGCTCTTTACAGCAAAGTCGACATGTGGGCGTACGGAAACGTTAACCAGATTGACGATGCTACATAGCACCAGCTTCTTATATCTGCCTGGTGTCCTTAGAAGCTGTGAGGTGGACTGCGTCACAGAATCAAAAACAGAAGCGAAATTTCAACTGACATGGCTTGACAGTACCGATGGCTGAATTATTGCGTTCTGCGTGAGGTCTAATCCTACCATGTTCATGTAATTTTCACCGTTAACAGCGCAGTTCTCGCGCGTGATATCTGTGTAACGCTTCTTGTATGCATAATTTGTAGCTTGTAGATTTTTTCCTTCAGATAAGACCTGCGCTACATATAACGTAAGGGCATAGACTTGATGTATTCTGCACAAACTTTTCTCCATTGGCCTTACACTGGAAGATTCGGTACGGGCGCAGAAGGCTTATAAGCAATAAAACATCTGCTTTTAAGCATCAACTAAAAAAAAAGAGCTCATTCTTAAGGCCTACTAAGTTTTATTGCGGATGTCACAGACACCATACTGCCCATGTTGAAATAACCGCAAGTACTCACGTAAACATAAGACCATTTAGTGCAATGCTTCCACAATGTGCCCGTGCTTGCAATCTACGTCCCGTATCACGGGCGCAGATTTGCACCACGTGGTCTGCGGATTTTCACCCAGTTTGCAGCTTCTCCTCGCACAAATATCATCATAACCAGCACCAAAATCATGAGAGACCTTAAAGGGTTCACATGAATACAAGATAGAACCTTGTGTAGTTCGATAGAACTAGCCTTCGGTAACTCACACCGCTCCCTTCCGGTCACAGACGTTTTTTTGTTTTTTTCAACCTGAGCAATGCAACAAATGTCAAAAATTTTCAAATTTAGCGCTGCACTGACGTAATATGGGCCGGAGTGATGTAGATAGGCCAGCACTAAAACGTAGTTATGAGTATGTTAACTGCACGTCAGAATTCAAATGATAAAATCAAGAGCCTTTGGCCTTTCAGCACACCCTAAGCCCTCCTGGGTTTGAAATGAAGTATGGTTATTGTTATCGTCTACAGTCGCGCAAATGTTTATTGGCGGTACTTAGGTCGTTGGGCCAATCGTTCATACAAGATCCTGTGATGTCATAGTGAAATCGCCGCTGGAAAATGGCCGGGGATTCGCCACTTCTTCAAATGTTCAAGTGTTTGATTGATTCATTGTAGAGTTTAACGAGCCGACGCAACGCAGGCGATGAGGCGCGCCGTAGTGGAGGGCTCCTGATTAATTTTGACCACCTGGGGATCTTTACGCGCCGAAATCTTGTACACATGGGCGTTTTTGCTTCTCGCCTCCATCAGAAAAGCGGCCGCCACGGCCGGAAGTCGAACCCCGCGTCCTCGTGATCAGCAGCACAACGCCCAATGTTTAATTTAATATGTCGATTATTCCTTTGAATAGTTTGACATAAAATGGTATCATTGTTATTGGGACAAGGCAGGTTTCCTAATGAACCCAACATGTATTTATCTTTATAGCCTTTAAGGGCGCTTGCAAAGTGTCGCGCTTTTTTTTCTTCCGGGGGGGACCACGGGGGGGGGGGTCGAAAACAACGTCAGCCCCCTCCCCTTCCCCCCTTCCTCCCCGAACAAAAAACCTGGCTACGCGCCTGGCGGGCTACGAAGGGGTAGGCGGTGATAGAAAATGGTGGCATGCAGTGGGAAATTGGCGGGATCTGTTGCACAGCTGGTGGGAAACGCGCATGCGATTGAATAATGCATAAAAACATGAAGGCGACACTAACTGACCGGTTTATAGAGTGATACGGTAGCTTTTGAAATGGCCAAACCTTTGATTAAATGATGATGATGATGATGGTTGGTGTTTCATGGCGCAAGGCCAGCGAGGGCAAAGAGCGCCAGAAAAGAAGTTATATAATGAAGCGAAGTGATTACCATAAAAAGGTAGGTATAAAAACATGTAAATCGGACATAGTAAAATCAATTAAAAGTAATGGTGATGGCTGGTGTATAGGGCCAGATTTGATTATGCGTGATATGAGATAAGGTTTAAAAACTTAACATCTGACAAATAATCAAACACACGTTTCATAGAACACTGGCATCGTCCCCTAGAAAACAGCGATGGATGTAGTGGGATATGTTGTCTGTAGAGTTCTCTGAAGTGTTTGTGTCGTGTTGTGTGAAGTGCCTTGCATGTTATTAGTATGTGGACTACGGATAGGCCCTCCCCGCACCTGCTACACAGAGGTCTAGGAGATCCCGTGAGCAGGTGGGAATGTGTTGCATGCGTGTGGCCTATCCGTAATCGAGCCAGGGTAACTTCGTTGTGTCTGTTGTGAGTATCAGTGGTGTATGCTCCAAAGAGTGGCTTTATAATGTGTAGTTTGTTGTCAGTCTGTTGATTCCAGTGTGCTTGCCATGTTGTGCGAAGGTGTTGTCTGATGTGTGATTTGAGGTCGGTGTAGGGTACTGTGTGTTATGTCAACGGTAGTTGTAAGGGCAGCAGCGGCCGCCATTCGTCTGCGGTCTCATTACCTGGAATTCCAGAGTGCCCTGGCACCCAGCACACGGTCACCTCAGGTTAACGCATGCACAGACATAAGAGTACTAATGAGAGCATTGACCACATGGTTTTTAGACTTCTGTGAGGATAACGTACGCACAACACTTAAAGAATCAGTATAAATAACAGATTTCGGAATTCGACTTAGAACAATATGTTGAACTACAAGAAGTATGCCATAGGCATCTGCCGTAAAGATACTTGTATTTCTATTCATAGTTCTACAGACATTAAAGGTGCTACCATGCGCAGCACAGGAAACAGTTGTGGCAGTTTTTGAAGCATCCGTGTAAAATTCAGCACACTTATATTTGTGCTGCAGGGACAAGAAATGTTGCACAATCGCGCTTCTAGGCACTCTGTTTTTCTCGACACTTCTAAAAGATACATCACATTATATCGGGCGAAGCTGCCACGGTACTAGAAGTTCAGTAGCGGAGGTTTTGATGGTGTCTGAGAACATGACATCAAGTTGCGACGCTTCTTCTCTTACTCTGAAAGCGAAGAGAGCAGAGACTGAAGGACGATTAGTAAGAAGTTGAGATAAGGATGTATCATAAAAAACTGATGTAAAAGGATGGTGAGGCATTGATGAGATTTTAAAAGCATAAAGCAAGTCTGTGTAGGTTCGCTGACGTTCTAGGCTCCATTTGTTGCCCTCTACATACAGACTTTCGACTGGACTAGTCCGAAAGGCACCACATGACAAGCGGAGCCCTAGATGAAGCACAGGGTCCAGCATTCTGAGGGATGTTTTAGTGGCTGACCCATAAACAACGCTACCATACTCCAGTCGTGAGCCTATCAAGCTAGTAAAAACACGTAAAAGAAGTTGTTTGTCAGCACCAAACGAGATGTGCGACAGAACCTTCAGGATATTCATTGTTTTTAACCATTTAATGTTTTAGTTGTTTTATGTGGGGGTTGAATGTGAGCTTTTCGTCAAAGATTATACCTAAAAACTTGTGTTCCTTTTGACAGGAATAGAGGCACCGTGGAGTCGAATGTCTGGATCCGGCCGAGTGCCACGCCTCTTAGAAAACAGAACACAAGCGCACTTTCCTGGATTAAATTTAAAACCATTGCTATCTGCCCAGCCGGCTAGCTTGTTCACACCAAGCTGCACTTGGCGCTCGCAGACAGACAAGTTACAAGACTTAAAAGATAATTGTACGTCGTCTACATAAATTGAACATGAAATCGACGGTGGCAATGCCTTCCGAGAGAATTCATTTTCACAATAAACAAAGTGCAACTCAAAACTCCACCTTGCGGTCACACCGTTTTCCTGCACATGAACCCTAGAAGGTGCAGTTCCCACTCGCACACGAAACGTTCTTTCAGACAGGTAACTAACAAGCGTATTCACCATGTTACCCGACATACCAAAGGACTTCAAATCGCTGAGGATGCCGTACCGCCAAGCAGTATCGTACGCCTTTTCAAGATCAAAGAAGACCGTCATGCAGTACTGCTTGTGGAGGAAAGCATCTTTGATATAAGACTCTAACGCAACGAGTTGATCGTTGGTAGATCGCCCCGCCCTGAAGCCCGCCTGGCAGCTCTCGAGAAGACCATTGTACTCTAAGAAGTACCACGAGTCTCCTGTTTATCATTTTCTCGAAGAGCTTACACAGGCAGCTTGTCAGGGCAATGGGGCGATAACTGGCGGGAGAGGAAGGGTCCTTCCCTTCCTTTAGGAAAGCCACTACTATGGCCTCCCTCCAAGAGCGTGGGAAGTGCCCCGAAAGAAATATTTTATTGTAGAGGTGAAGAAGTGTTTCAAGCGTGTCTGCATGTAAGTGTTGTATCATTGTGTATGAAATCCTGTCTGCCACCTGGAGCTGAAGGTTTACAAGTACCGAGTGCGACCTTCAGCTCATGAAGTGAAAAGGGGGTGTTATGGGGTGTTATAGGATGAGTTCGACTTATTAGTGTCTCGCAAGGACTTCTTCTCAAATGATGCTTTGTGTTTAATGAAAGTGTTGGTGTAGTGTGCTGAACTGGACACGTGTTCGAAGTGTTTGCGCAAGTGTGTTAGCCTGGTCTTCCAGTGTGTCCCCTGTTGTACTAACCAGGGGCAGGCTGTGTGTCTGTTGTCCTTTTAGTTTTCGTATTCGTGTCCAGGACTTTGTGTGTGTCAGTGTATGATTGATGGAGTGAGGAAGGTGCGCCAACTCTCCCTTTTCGCCTCACGACGCACTCGCTTCCCAAAGCCTTTGCCCGTTTAAAAGAAATGAGGTTATGTGACGTGGGGTACCGGGCGAAGGACACCCCACGCCTTGTTCTGGGCCTCTCGCGCCCGCCTGCAGTCCTCGTTCCACCAGGGCCTCCTTGGGGTGGCGGGACCCACTGGAGGCCTGGGGAATGGACTTTTCGGCAGCGTCGAGGATGTGCGCCGTGACGAGTTGGGCGGCCTCCTCAACGTGTAGGTGTTTTATGGATGTGTGGTGTAGTTGAGATGTTTGTGTGAATGTGCTTCCAGTTTTGCTTGTGATTCATTAAACCTGTTATGAGAAGATGGACTGCTCGCCGTGTACCTATATACGTTAATGAAGTGGGGAAATGGTCACTACCATATGGGGTCCGTGATCCACACCCCAACTCAAGACATGGAAAGAGAACTGCGGAACCAATAGCCAAGTCAAGATGCGAGTATGTATTGTTTCCTAAGTTTATGGTATGTAGGCTGTTTTTTTGTGGAAAAAGGCATGCTCCGGAGGATGTTAAGAAAACTTCTCATCAGGCGACCCCCGGACATCTGTACGGGAAGAGCCACCAAAGAGAGTTGTGGCGCATTAAGGTCGCCTGTTAGTATGTATGGGTTCGGGCAGCTGGTCGACCAGCGCCTCGAATCAGAGCTCAGAAGTGCATGATCGGAGGGATGTAGATGGAGCATACCGTTATCAGCCTATTAAATATTATGGTACGGATCGCTACAGCCCTCGAGGACAGTGTTTAAAAGAGAGAGGGTGGCATGCTAATTGATTTCCCGGGCGATAATGGCCACACCTCCTGAAGAGTGGGTGCAGCCAAACCCTGTCCTTTCTGAATACCATGTACCTATTAAGAAATTTGTTTGTTTAGAATTGAGGTGGGTTTCCTGCAGAAACATGATACTTGGCTGACTGGCATGCAGATCTCATCACATCGTCAAGATTTTTAATGAGGCCTCTGCAGTTCCACTGAATAATGTTTTCTGTTCCCATTATTTAAATTTAAGAATGACTGGAGTGTGTGTGTTCGTGTGTGTTCAGGTGTCGTCTTTCGGGGCTGTTACTCTTGGATTAGGCTTTTAGGCCTTTCTACTGGCTTGGCCGTCGGGGGCCGCTCCTTGCGCTGCGTTGCATGCAGGAACGGCCCGACATCCATTTCGTCATCGATGTCGAGGGGTGCCCGACGGACCGGGCCCCCCGGACTTGGGCCCCCCTTCGGGAGCCCTTCGTTTGAGCCGCCACCGCCGCGGGCGTTGGTGACGCCAAAAGTGGCACGGGCGGTGTGGTGGCGGTGGGAACCGATGCGGGGCCCGTGGTGTCCATCACCTCGGTACCCTCCAACGCACTGGAGTACGGGGAGACAGAGGCAGGAGCGGCACCGGTCCCGACAGAAGTGGTTTGCGCCACAACCGCTGCTGCCTCAGCAAGCGGCGTGGTGGCGGGTTGGGCTGCGTGAGGCAACCCAGGGGGGGGGGCGGGAGCGGGACCAGGTCAGACTCGCTGAACTGGGTCCCTGTGGACACCAGACGCCGCTCCGCCCCCCGGCGAGCCGCGTCGGCGTACCTCCCCAGAGGGAAAGAGGCGAACCTCTTTCTCGCCTCTGGGAAGGTGATGTTCTCAGTTACCTTGATGTTGATTATCTTTTCTCAAGTTGGAACTTCTCACACTTGCGGGAGTACGCTGCATGCGGCCCCGCAGCAGTTCACACAAGACAGGGTATCAGATGGACAATTATCGCTTGGATGATCATGCGCCGCGCATTTCGCACACGTCGTTCGGCCACGGCAAGAGTTGGTACCATGCCCGAACCGCTGGCACTTAAAACAGCGGCGCGGGTTCGGGATGTACGGACGGATGGAGCAACGGATAAAACCCTGCATATATGTTGTGGGAGAACGGTGCGGTCAAAGGTCAAGATGATGTGCTTGGTGGAAATCTCCTTGTCGTCTCTACGGATGGTGATGCGTCTCACGGCAGTGACGCCCTGATCCTTCAAAGCCGGCAAGGAGATCAGCATCGGTTTCGTTCAGGAGATCTGGCTCTGATATCACACCCTGCGAGCTGTTGAGGCTCCGGTGGGGTGTGACCCTGATGTCAAGATCAGCCAGTCTAGTCTGAGCTAGAAGCTTTGTGGTCTGCTGCTTGTCATTTACCTCGATGAGGAGTTCACACCAGTTCTTTGTTTTTGGCCTGATATGATTTTCCTATTATGGCTTCAAGATACTTGGCGATCAAAGAAGACTGACTGAGATGCAAGAGGGTGGGTTTGGATTCAGAGACTCCATGCAAGAAATCGATTGATCTGGTTCAGGAAATATCAAAGATGGCAATGGGTGAAACGATACTTCGGTGCGGCCCCTTTAGAGGGGGCCGATCACGGTTGGGGGGGGGTTTAGATAATACCATAAAGCATAGTATAAAAGCAGGGAGACGGGGGTACTTTCTCCTTTGACCTTACCCTGGTAGTCAAAGAGGTCCCGGAGCTCCCTGCCTGGTAGACAGGCAGGGAGCCCATCGGCCGGAGCTTGACCAAGGCTCCGACGGCCACCGTTTACGGCTTCTACCCTTCACCTTTAAAACCCTCGCCACGGTTGGACACGGCTTATGTGGGGAGCTCGGTGTCCGCGGTGGTCGCTGCTCACCGTCACCATGAATACTCAGGTGCCCCGTGCGGGGACTCTTGGAATGAGGGAGTCTATAGTTGTAGCTTTCCTGAAGGAGAGAAAGGACCCGTCTTCCCCTCAAGTTACCGTCCTATTGCCTGACGAGCTGCCTGTGCAAGCTCTCGGAAGATATAAATCGCAGGCTCGTGTACTTCCTTGAGTACAACGATCTTCTGGAGAGCAGCCAGGCAGGCTTCAGGTTGGGGCGATCGACGAACGATCAACTGGTAGCTCTTGACTCGTACATCAAGGATGCCTTCGCGCAAAATAAGTACTCTTTAACTGTGCTTTTCGACCTTGAGACAGCAATACGACACCGCTTGGCGTTATGGGATTCTTAGTGACTTCAAGTCATTCGGTGTTTCGGGTAACATGTTGAACGCTCTTGTCAGTTACTTGTGAGACAGAACGTTCGGAGTAAGAGTCGGTGGTGCAACTCTCAAAAGTTCACGTCCAAGACAAACGGCGTGCCACAAGGTGGCGTGTTGAGCTGCACTCTCTTCATATTAAAAATGAACTCTCTTGGTATGGCACTGCCACCTACAATCTCTTATTCCATGTATATAGATGACGTCCAGATATCCTAAAAACCGTGCAATATGTCAATCTGCGAACGTCAAGTCCAGCTTGGTAGTAAAGAAACTTGCCGGCTGGGCAGACAAGAATGGTTTTGAATTGAATCCTGTAAAAAGCTCTCGCGTTGTGTTCTCCAGGAAGCGCGGGGTCCATCCGGACCCAGACATTCATCTTAATGGCGTGTCGCTTCCTCTGAACAAGGAGCACAAGTTCTTAGGTGTTGTGTTTTGACCACAAACTCACATTCATTCCCCACATCAAGGAACATAAAAGAAATGTCTAAAAACAATGAATAATTTAGGTTCTCCCCCACCAATCCTGTGGTTCCGACAAAGAACTCCTGCTTCGCTTTTATACTGCTTGGTTGGTCTCGTTTGGACTATGGCAGTGTGGTGTATGGGTCGGTGACTAAGATAGCCTTGCGAATTTTGGACCCAGTACTACACTTGGGCCTTCGTCTTTCTTCGGGTGCTTTTCGCACTAGCCCTGCCGAGAGTCTTTATGTCTAGTGTGATAACTGGAGCCCTTGAGAACCAACGAACGTACATGGACTTGCTTCATGCTTTTAAAATTTCCTCGCTGAATAATCATGCTTTTCTATCCTGACTTTAACGATACATCAACATCTGTGCTCTTTGTAAATCGCCCATTCCGTTCCTCTGCCCTTTTCACTTAGAGGTAGAGAACGAGCTTCGGATCTCAGTGATTCGTTTTTAAATGTCTACAGGTCATCCTTTTCTAACAGTTTACCGCCTTGGCAAGTTCGCCCTGTGTCGTGCGACCTTCTTTCATGAGACTTAACAAAAAATCGTGTACCACGGGCTGCAATACAGCAGCATTTTCTGTCTTTGCAGTTTAAATACACATGTGGAGAATTTATAGTGACGCTTCTAAAACCTCCAGTATGGTGTCGTGCGCTGCTAATGGTCCAAAATTTCAATGCAGCCATAATCATGGAGCGTGCACACAACAATTTTTTCAGCAGAAGCGTTTGGAATTTTACTGATTGTACGATACATTTTTTGAAAATCAAATTCCCAATTCCATCATCTATGCAGATTATTTGAGTGTTGTTCGCGCACTGCCATCGCACAAGCCCTCGAAAAACCACATAGTTAATCTTGTATTCAACACTATCATGTCCATGTATGCACAAAAGCATGAGCTGGTCCTCTGTAGGGTCCCAGGACACGCAGGGGTCGCTGGGAACGAGTTGGCAGACGAGAGGGCGCTGCTGCTGGAATCAGGAACACTGTAGACACTACAACGATACCCTACAAAGACCTCAAGCCACGCATAAGAGAACACCTGCGCAGAACATGGCAAACACTCTGTGACGAACAGACAGACAACAAACTACACGTAATAAAGCCACAATTGGGACGGTACACAGCTGACTCACACAACAGACACACGGAAGTCGCCTTGGGTAGGCTGCGGATAGGGCACACCCATGCGACGCACTCGTATCTGCTGACGGGATATTCTAGACCCCAGTGCAGCAGGTGCGGAGAGGCCCTATCCGTATGCACATACTAATCAAATACAAGGCAGTTCACACAGCACGACACAAACACTTCAGAGAACTCTACAGACAACATATTCCCCTACATTTATCGTTTTTTCTATGTGACGAAGCCATTGTTTCCGCGAAAACGTGTGTTTGAGTATTTTTCAGACGTCAAGTTTTTAAACCTCATTTCCTACCACGCATAATGAAATCTGGTCCTATACACCAGCCATGCTCATTGTAGTTTTGTGATTTAGTTTTGTTTTGTGCGGACTTTACTTAGTATTTAGGGTTTCACCCCTCATATATGACTATTGTTTTTGGCGCTCTTTGCCTCAGTTGGCCTAGTGCTATAAACATCCAACCATCATCTTCATCACCCTCCGGTAGCGTTATGGTCCCCGCCCCAGACGCACATTCTGGATGTCGGGGAATCAAATACCACCCTTCGGACAATTTTTTCTCCGCGTTCTGTATTTTAAATTCTTCATCTGTGTAAAGGGCCTACCGAATTATCCTGTTTGCGTTCCGAGGCATTCTTCACTACGAACCCTAATTTGTGTCATAATTACACGAGCCCCTCATTTCCCGTTGAGTTTCGCTACATGAATAGCGACGTCCTTTTTCTGGCGCTCTTTGGTGCCATAGGTAGCTTAAGAGAGTTTCAACTCTGGTCGGCCGCAGTTGACATGTGACGGACACTCGATTCAAGGCCAGGGGTAAAAAAGATCTCCTTTACCCAGAGCATCCGAGTAGCGCTAGCAACCGCCCCCAAGCACAGGAAACAAAATACCTTAATATAAGTACATGATGAAGTGTAGGGGAAACAGCCCGCCGTTAGCGTAGTGGTCATCGCACCAGAAGCGTATTCTGGTGGAGGTTGGAGGTTCGGACCGCAAACGTCGGGCCGGTTTTCTCCACTTTGATTCCGACTTTCAACTTGTTCGTCTTTTTCAATGACCTACATCATTGTCCCATTTGCTTACCTAGGCATTCTTGGCTGCAAACACTTTTTTCTGTCTAAATTCAACGAGCCCCTCATTTACCATTCTGACTCGCTACAATGCATGGCGAGGGCCTTGGTTGTTGAAGTCCTTCGTGCCATTGTTTGCTTTAGAGGGTTAAACATTGGTTGGCGCCTCTAGACATGTTGTAGACGCTAGAGTGAAGGCCGGGGGCTGAGAAAAAAATGTCTTCTTCAAACCCGTAGCAGTCCCAGTGGGCAAGCTGCCTCCCCCAAGCACAGGAAACCAAGTACCGTAACATAAATACCCGAGAAAGAAGAGGGGGAGCAGAAACTCCGTTAGTGTTGCAGTCATCTCACGAGACAAGGAATCTGGACGTGGGGGGTTCAGATACAATACGAGTGAAAGTTATTGTTCCACTTTCTGTCCCGTCTTAAAAATTGGTCATTTGTGTCAATACCCTACCGCATTCTTTCCTTTGATTTCAGAGCCATTCTAGACTGCCCATCGTATTTCTGTCTAATTCAATGAGCATCTCCTTTTCCATTCTGATTCGCTACATTCATATCGAGGTGCTTAGTTCTCTCACTAGCTCACGAGGGTTCAACTATGGTCGAACACCGTCGACATGTCGCAGACAAACGATGCATTGCCCAGGGGTTAATACGAAAGTCCCATTCATCCGCGAGTAGTCCGAGTGGCTCTAGCTACCCCCCGCCCCAACCACAGGAAACAAAATATCCTGATTAAATACCCCGAGAAGTGAGGTGAAACAGACCCGCCAGCAGCGTGGTGGTCAATCGCACCAGACCCGTTATCTGGATGATGGGGGTTCGGATCCCAAGGGGCTAGCATTTTTTCTCAACTTTCTCTATTTCAAAACTTGTTATCTGTTTCAATGATTTACCGCATTGTTCGCTTTGCTTTTGGAGGCATTCATCGTGGCCAACATTTTTTTTGTCTGAAATCAACGAGCCCCTAACTTCCATTCAAATTGGCTACATGCATTGCGAGGTCCTTGGTTCTGGCAGTCTTGTTGCCATAGGTAGCTTAAGGGGGTTCATCGCTGGTGGCAATAGTCGGCATGTCATAGACACTCGAGTCATGGCCCGGGCGTTAAAAGCAATTTCCCCTTAACCGAGAGCAGTCCGAGTGGCGAGCTACAACCCCCCAAGCAACAGGAAACAAAATACCCCAATATAAATACCCGAGAAAGTGGAGGGAAAATATCCCCGCCGGCAGTGTGGAAGTCATCGCACCAGAAGCGTATTCTGGGGGTCGTAGGTTCGGACCCCAACGGTAGTGCCTGTTTTCTCCACTTTCTTTCGTCGTTCAAAATTAGTTACCGCTTTCAATGAACTACGGTATTCTCCCACTTGCTTACCGACGCATCCTTTACCACCAACCCCTTATTTCTGTCTTATTTCCACGAGCCCCTCATTTCCCATTCTGATTGGCTACATGCATGGCGAGGGCCTCACTTATGGCAGCCTTGGGGGCCTTAGGTAGGTTAAGAGGGTTCAACGCTTGTCGAGCACTCTCGACATGTCGTGGACACCCGTGTCACAGCCGTGAGTTTTAAATTGAATGTCCCTTTCACCCTAAATAGTCCGAGTGGCAATGCCTACCACCCTGGAGTACAGAAAACAAAACTACGCTAAAAAATACCCGAAAAAGTGGAGGGAAACAGCCCCGACGGTGACGAAATGGTCACTGAACCACACGCGTATTCTGGAGTTCGTAGGTTCACATCCCATCCGGCGGCATTTTTTCTCTATTTTCTTCTCTGCCTTTCAAAATTCATTTGTTTCAGCCACCTACGCTTTCTCCCTTTTGCTTTCTGAATGAATGGGTTTTCTGCTAACCCTTATTTATGTCCTAAATCAACGAGCCCTTATTTCCCACTCTGATTCTATTCATTCATAGCCAGATCCCCTGTTCTAGGCAGTCTTGGTGCCATGTTTACAAATAAAGCGTCTCTGCAAAAGAAGTACAGTTCTTACAGTGAAATGCTGCAAAACCTAATTATCTTTCAAAACATATATGTTTCTATTTGAAAATACAGCAGCCAAATGGGAATATTAGCGAAGCCTGGAAGGGTGATAGTTCTTCTTTAAACAAACCCGTCGCGTCTGTCGCCGCAAAAAAAACACTAGCGGCCTTTGGTAGGGGGATAACGAGTAGCACCGCCATTTGAGAAGTACCTAATAACTATTTTGCCACGGTGACTTCAGAATTATTAACTCACAAGTTCTGGGGAACTACTACTTGACCCCAAAAAGGAATACGCAGTGGTATATTCTGTTTTATGACCAGTACAAGTATACAAAAGAATCAGTTATCTGAAACATAAAGCCACTGCATAAGTGTGTTACGAGTACCATTTCGGTGTCACTGTTTAGAATGTGTGCAACGCAACTAACTGAAACATGCAGCGCATATTTTAAACAATGTGTTCACTACGGGAGAACTTCGAATTGGACAAAAAATGTTCAGAATTGTGCCGACCCCTAAATAGGAAGCACAACGAAACTGGAAAACCTACCACCGATATCAGTCTTATCACTACTGTAAGTAGTTGAACAAAATCAGCGCCAATCCATCCTGTGAATGCTGTTGGAAAGCAAAGCTGTAAACGACACCCACAATTTACCCAGGCGACGTCACCTAAATTCACCCACGTCGCTCTACAAATAGTGAAACCACAGAACTGAAATGCACTTAACCACACCCTCCATTCTTGAAAGAGATATTCTTGATAAGGTTAAATTAATGCGTGATGCATGAAGGGTGGTTGGTTGAGTTGTACTTGTGTAACACATGAGTGGGAGTTTTTCATAAAATATAAATCTCACACCCGTGGTTAGACGAACTCCCTTCTCCGTCTCTGCCGTCGCAGACGGAGGCGACGAGATCGGCGGCCGAGAAAGAGCAGGATCAGGAGCTAGGAGGAGGAGGCACGGCAGGAGGAAATACTTCTATTCAGGATTTCTGAACGGCCAAGAGTACGTCCCAGGGGAGTGGATCTTTCTTCAGTGTAGCCCATATTCAGTCCGTGCCGGCTGTGCTCGGTCCACCCGCTGAAGCTGGGTTGGCCGAGGTGGGCTGGACAGCAGCATCCTCGATTGCTTTTGTTCGGTAGTAGACTCAAAGAGAGGAGAGTGCTAAAGGCTAAAGTCGCACAGCCCGAGTATGCGGCAGTGTTCCTAGTTCTGAGCAATATTTATGCTCGCCGTCGTAGCGATTCCGGTGCATTAAATGAAGACGCGTCGGGTGTGGGAAGGAGCCGGATGGTATGAGCCGTAGGGTAGTTTGCTGTTCTATGGAACGGCCAGGGTAAGGAGAAGGTAAGGGCTGTCTCATAAGGCGATAATGTTGGGTTATATCCCTGAACGAGACTAGCGGGTGACTGTCCTCCTGCCGCAACATAGCACGGGGGTAAAATTGCAGGCTTGGTTGGCGTATTCGTTGCCCTCAGCGGAAGCGTGAGTGGGTGTCCAGATGAGCTGAATGGAGAGTGGTTCTTTAGCATCACGCAGTGCAGGTCGGGAAACCAAACCTGACTGGATATTCTGGTAGGCCTGTTAGGAATCGGTGCTTACCTTACGGACCCTGGTTGAGTGTGAGTCAAGGGATGGCTGCTCCTTCTGCTGCCATTATGTCTTCGGTCTTGAGTGATGCACAAGCAAGGACGTTGGTTCTGGAGGTAGCCACGATGATGGCGTACTGCTTCCCTCAATGTTGGAAGGCCTTTGTTTACATAATTGCATGATCCCCCACCGACGGTGGTGTTGAGTGCTTGAGTCGTACTTGTCGGCGACCCTCGTAGTCAGATATTTCTAAGCAAAGGGAGCATATTTATTTCTTATCGCCTACAGTCCAGGAGTACATCAAGCGGAGTGACATTCTGTTCTGCGCAGCTAATCTGTTGAAAGATGCGGCAACCCACTACAGTTCTGCTCATTCGGAGCTTCGGATAGAAAGATGGTTCTCTGTCAGCTCTTCCACCGTGTTGTAGATCCCCGTGCTAAGCAGCATCTCTGTGGGACGCACTCATGAAAAGACCAATGGCTTGCTCAGCCGCCTTTCTAATTATTATATAAAGCATCTTGTGCTCTTTTGCGAGAAGAAGGCAGGGTTTGACGTAAATGCTTCTCGAGAGGACAAAAGCTTGAACTAATCGAAAGGTTTCGGGTTCCTTGAGGCCGCATTGCTTGGTGTCAAATCACCTGATCATGTGTATGATTTATTGATGCTGTGTTTGAGGGGCTGCAAGGATGCGTCACTCTTGGTGCTTGGCCTCAAGATGTCGGCCCAGGATCTCGATGCTGGCGCTTGGGATTGATGGCCTGGCCATCAATGAGTATTTGAATGTGTTCCTTAAGGTATCGTCTTGGTGTGAGGGCGGACGACAAAGAGAAGATATTTTTTTACGTGGACACTGGAAGCCACGCCCATTAGCGTAGTAGAAGTGAGATGCCATGGGTTGGTGTGTTGAACTTCCTTTATTCGCTATTGCGTGGCATTGAGAGAATGCAAGGTATAAACCCGTAGATGGGCTTGGTGAGTGCACCGCTTGTCTTCCGCGTCTGCGCGTGTGCTTGTAGCTGAATGGGTAAGGAAACGGGCTCTGGATTTTGTTACTCTATTAGTTCCAGGTTCGATTCCTGGCGGTGCATTAAATTATTTTTTTTGTTCGCGGGAGTTTTCTGATGACACCAACAGTCGCGAAGGAACCCTTGGGGGGTAGAGGTAAAAAGCTTTGCTTTAAAACCAGCTCGGCTATATCAAACTAAGCTTTTTGTTCAATCAGCGTGTTCACAGATTTGAACAAGGCGTCCGATGTCATAAACCTCAAAGTATTGTAACTACTTGGCGTTCGTGGAACACCTTTTGAACTGAAGATAATTTCCTGTTAAACCGCCAGCAATACATATTCTGTAAGGGAGATTCAATCCACTGATACATTCACAGTTATTGTTCGCAACGTGAATCAATTTGAGGCTACATTCTTTGGTGTGTGTTATCAATTATTTCCCTACGCATTGATATAGACTGTAGTTTGTATGCAGAAAAAAAAATATTTTTCAATATACAGAAATGATTCACACCTTATATAATTCCTAATGGCTTCTTAGCCAAACAACCTCTTTAGTTAAAACAAATCCATCTTGTAGCAAACGTTGAAAAATACACTGTATTTTCTTTTTATAAAAATACTCCTCTAGTAAGTGATGCAGTATTACAGCTTGCCAAATGTACCCTCAAAAACATGCAAGAATGAAATTTGTTGGGTGTATAACATTGATAAATAATTTGTATGGGACAATCATGTTGGAGAATTAGAATTTAAGACTTACCAAAAATATTATTTCTTTGAAAATAATGTGTTATTCCTATAGCTATTGTTTCAACATAGCTAAAGACATTGCCCCTATATATATGCAATAATTGCTTATGTTTTAGGCTATCGTAACATTCGGGCAACTCTTGAAATTGTCCCAGCCACCGGTCTAACGGCAATGGTACTAATACGTAGATAGAAATTTTTTCAAAATGCATATAAAAGCTCCATATAATGCCTTTACTCAATTATTTCACACATCATGCTCTGAAGCGTCTGTATAGGATCAATTGCAATCGTTATTAACTTGCGCTTGATCAGAACTAGCCACCGCTCTACGAAATAAACCCTACGAACGACATGCTGAACTGTGTTGCCGGTACTGGTGAATGAAAAAAAAACTCGACCATTTTTTTTCTTTACGCTTGAATGTATACGAAGCACAATCCCACAAAGCATCACCTTAGCGCCAATCTTCAATTTCTTGAAATGAAACTTAAATATAAAGCGTTTAGGTTTTTCAATTGACGTGCATAACATAGATGTGTAATAACCCTGTGTTGCACTTTTATTTCGTTTGTTCTCATCTTTGCATGAAGCTATCTTTGTTCTTTCTGATTTTAGCGTTTAGTGGCCAATGGCTTTTTGCTGTAATGTATTCCATTTTTGAAATCTTTGCGGAATTGTCCGCACGACAACAAAAAATTTTCCTTATGTATGCTAAATATATTTTTTACCTCATATCCCATAAGGGACATTCTTGAAACCCAACCTCAAAATCTCGGGCCCCACGTGCGTACTTCCACGCTGACCTATTCAAGCACTCGAATGAAGGAAATATTTTGTTGATTTATTGAAGGACGGAAGCCTAATGAAGGTCTTAATAATACGTACTCTTTCTGGCCAGCAAATAGGAACCAGCGTAAGGTGTACCCGTTGTAAATCGGTATAACGAGGACGTTTTTTACGTGTCCTTGTCGATTTTTGTAAAGGTTTTGACTGGCCCATTGGCGTCCCACCTAGAAAATTAATAAGAAAAAGAATATATGCACAATATTATGAACGCATTGTACCACAACCATCGACCCAACTTAGGTATTGCAAAACTCGGCATGTTGTTTCAGAGCTCGTTTTAGAAATATTTTTCCACATAGATTGTACTGCGGAACCTTAAACAGGAAAAAAGGCACAGTAGAGCCCGCCTTTACAACGTTCTTTCCACACATAACAAACACCTCCGAAGAAACAGTAAGGAGGCGGTCACTGACAAAGTCAAAAAAGTAAAAACACATTTAGGAACCCGTACGAGTTTCCTTGTTCACAATGAGGCAAACATCGAAGTTTCGAATTTAAAGGGGCTGTTTGCGACGCAATGACTGCATGTAAATCAATGGCAACGTACCCTCATTTCGATTCATAGTGTCGGAGTGCGTTTGTATGAACGATGATTCAAGTAAAAGACGTAAGGTGACGTTTCGTTCTTTGCACAGAATTGCAGCGTTGCCCCAGTCAACATCGTGCTGGTGCTTGTGCGCATGCTCGGCAATCGCACTAGAAGCCACCTTTTGGTTTTTCACGTCATGTTCCGTGCTCTTTCATCCCTCTGGGCAACTTTCCTGTTTCACCGATGTAAACATGGTTGCAATCGGCGCAGGGGATGCGATAGACAACACCGGGGGAAAGATTATCGGGCAGTGGGTCCTTGACTTTTACCAAGTGCAGCTTCTGGGCCAGTTGTACATTTTGAAGGTGAAAAAACCCAGCAAAGACGGAAGAAACGTAGAAAGGGTTGTCGCGTCTCTTCTACGTCTTCCGTCTTTTTCGCTGGTTTTTTCACCTTCGACTTTTACCAGCCATTCCAAAGCTTGCTGGCCTGCACGTGTCCAATTCGTATGTCATATCCGCAAATGGAACTAAAAACGAATGAAAACTGGGACGAGAAGGATATGCGTTTTTGTTTACAGACGACGTACCATGCATAACATTACACACAGCGCCGGCCAAAAAAAAAAAGGGGGGGGCTTCTAAAGCCCTGTCAGCCTCCCTCACCCCCACCCCCCGGCCACGCCACTGGGCGAATGGTGAGCGTGAGCGCAAGTTGAGTGCGAGTGGTGACGCAAACTGTGAGCGTGAGTGTGAAGGAGTGCGTAGAAAAAAACTAACTAACTACTGGGACTGACTGACTGACTAACTGACTGACTGACTGACTGACTGCAACGGCTTACTTGCACGAATGCTTTGCTCTGTGGAAGCGCAATGCACTCGCCTTTGTACATTGCGGCACGGACCACACACATCTGCTGGTGCCGCATCTTTTCAAAGTGCTACGAATTGTGCCGCGCCTCCGCAGATGACGCCAACGGTCCCCGACCAAGAGAAGACTGCAGTGAAACATCCCCCTCAGGAGGGGCACGATCAAATGCGAGCATTTCCGGGGGCGCACGACGTTAAGGCAGTTTGCGTTACGTTAATGTTTGTTGCACTTGTGGCAACTGCTGCTGAGAGAGCGCTCGTCATCAGTAATTTGAATGAGTCACGAAATAAGGCTCGTTCGTATTGTCCCATTCTGTGTCGGCTTTTGGCGCAGTGGGTAGAGCACCATGT
This sequence comes from Haemaphysalis longicornis, assembly GCA_013339765.2. Lineage (NCBI taxonomy): Eukaryota > Metazoa > Arthropoda > Arachnida > Ixodida > Ixodidae > Haemaphysalis > Haemaphysalis longicornis. Next base: position 481,840 of record CM023448.1, on the reverse strand, counting down.
ACATTGCGTCCGCCCGCATGGTCGAGGGCTCGAAACCGGGCGCCGGCAAAGTATTTTTTTTCTTATATAGTAGGGACAAACAAAACGATGGTGCGGACTATTGCGTCAACGCGGGTGACACGTGAGTTACTGAATGCTCTGCACGTAAAATACAGTCTAAAGCTTCGCTGATACCGCGTATGTACATACTGGAAATGCCGGGCAGTGGCGGTGAAGACCTTACGATTGGCAGCCTTAGGTTGTAGTATTTGCTTCTCAATTATTTCCTTCCACAAGTTTTGTGGGTAGCCGTTGCCAGAAAGATCCCGGCGTACTATTTTAAGTTCTGCTTCCAGGTTGTTCCCGACTTTGCAGATTCTTTCGCACGCGTCACCAGCGACGAAACTACGGCTCTTTTATGGGTGACCGGGTGGCTCGATTGGAAGTCCCAGTACTTCCCGGTTTGTGTTGGCTTGCGGTACACCCTGAAGGAGAGCTCACCGTTTCTTCTGCGTTCCAGTGAGACATCCAGGAATGGCAGACGATCATCTTCTTAGTACTAGACTGTAAACTGAAGTATCGGCTCGACGGCATTAGGAGCTGGTAAAACCGGTAGTTTCTTCTTCTTCGCAAGATGCAAAAACAATCGTCCACGTAGCGGCAGAATACCTTCGGTTGTGGTGTAAAACTTGAAAGGACTTGTTCTTCCAGAGCTTCCATGACAATATTTGCGGTCGTTACTAGATGGAAGCGCCCATGGCTGTTCCGTGCGTATGCGAGTAGAACTCCGAGCAGTACGTGAAATACGTGTTGCTGAGGCAGAACCGAATAATGTACACAGGTCGGGGACGTTAAATGGCGTGCGGGCGGCAAGAGTGGCAGCCATGCTTAGAAGCTCCTCGAACGTAGCGACAGCCAAGTTGGCCGGGACACTGGTGAACAATGATTTGATGTCAAAGGACACCATCACATATTTCCTCGAGTTGTAAGTCGCGTACTTTTTCCACAAAGTCGCAAGAATTAGCCACATGCGTGGCTGTCTTGCCAGCCAAAGGAATTAACACGCTGTGCAACTACTTCGAGAGGTTATAAAGAGGAGACCTGCTCAAATCTACGATGGGTCGCAGGGAACGCCTGTTTTGTGGACTTTTGGAAGACCATAAATGGCAGGCTCGAGCCATTTGTGCACAGTCGGCGGTAGTACAGACCCTTCCTGTTCGGGGGCACAAACCGGAAGATATCCGCCAGCAGTTTTTCCTTGCAGCTTCTTGAAGTACTCCCGTAGGGTCGCGCTGCAGACGGGCTTACGTTTTCTTGTCCTCTAGCAGGTCTCTCATCTTTCTGTCGTAGTCTTCCTTGTCAAGCAGCACAGTTGCATTTCCCTTATCGGCCGGTAGAACGACAATGTTATCCTTGCACCGAAGGCTATTAATGGCTTGTTTTTCAACATTGGGGGTCTGGCACCGTAAATAGGCGCCGTAGAGTCTGGCGCCGTAACACTGTAAATGCTTCACATTGAAAAAAGACAAACGTGTTAGCAAGTTGCTACGCGTAACAGCCTGTGTGTTTTGTTTCATCAAAATAACAAAAGCAGGAGCACGGAAAGTGCACCTAAAGAAGGTGAAATACTAAAAGCCAAAGCATACTGAGGGAAGGAAGCTAAAAAATTTTCTAGGCGTTTCCTATTCAGCACAGGCCGCATTTGGAACATGGAATTTTAGCTGCATAGAGAGAAAGCATACCTGGTCGACGCAAATATTTTACGACACAGAAGGGGACTACAATTCAGTGCTTTAAGAAACCACTGTTTTATAATGCTCCAAAAAAATCTGCTATCTGTCATGCTTCTGGTTCCTTACGTTAAAAACTTGTTGTTGTTGCAAGGTGGTATACAGGAAACTTTCAAAAGATTTTTTTCGAGTTTTGGGTCATTCAAAGCCCTCAGACGGAAAAAACTGATCTTTAGAAAATTCATAACAGGCAAAAAAAGCAACACAAGGCACGTTAATTACCCAGTGTCTCCAGTGCACTCTGAACGCACAACTACCAATAAGCAATTCGCAGTAAAACGAGTTGACTTCGCAGAAAGCTTTACGAAAAAAAAAACGGGTGACAAGTCAGCCAGTATGTCCTTTTTTCACCTGTGCAGGGACGAGAGGAGTTCATTGATAGTTGAGAGACGACAGACTAGAAATAGATTTTGCATGTGATTCAACGCTTTGTCGCTTGAGTGGGACTGCAAAAGGCAACATATTACTACAATAACAAGACATCACAACAGGCAGAAACGAGGATTAACAGACCCACAGAAACATAATTTTATGAATTTGTCAACAGTTAAAGTACTTTGTACACGATGACGTTGAAGGCCATTGGAGAAGAATGGGCACATTGGTGGGTGTTTGCTATGAGCACCTCATACGAAGCATGCTAGCATTCATATGGAAAGTTATTCCATATAAAAACAGATCTATTGGGGAAATACGCATTGCAATGATAGAAGTGGAAATAGCTTTCAGTCTTCCACTGACACACGGATAGCTCGAGTTGACGATCCATTGCAGTAACACCAATGGATGTAATCGGTGGCAAGCTGCGGTTTTACGACACCCTCGGCAAGATTCAGAGCAACGGCATTGAAGATACCTGGAGGAGCCATTGCCGCATTGCGGAAGACGGGTGGGCGAGACGGCGTGTGAATACCCACAGAGCTTTGATCAACGGTACGAGCGACAGCTTGAAAGGGGGAGCCGTTATCGAAATAATATGTTGTACTAGTGGAAGACAAATGTCCCAGGAAGTTTTGGAAGATGTGCGGCATCGAAAGGACGGAGATCGGAAGCTATGGAGGCATAAGTTAATGTCTGATATAAAGCAGCACGGAGCTTCTGCAAAGGTGACCAAAGCACACATATCCGCTTGGGACATTCTCGATATCAGATCGGAAATTCCAGCCACTGTGCAATTTACGGTGGGCGAGAACATGTTTCACATAAACGTCGGTGGATTTCTCGTTTCAAGTAAAACGTGTTCTATCAACGCCGTGGTATTTGGTATTCTGTACTGTCATTAAATCTACTAACCCGAATTTTTCCGTCAGTCTCTCTGGTAACTAAATGCTTCGAGACACAAAGTAAAAGAAATTTATACCAGTACATACCCACCTTCAGAACCCTGACTAAAATATTTGAGGTCAATCCTTGTTTTCTTTTCATGTTCTTACGTATTTTTAGTGTGGCCGTGCAACAGCGCCATATATTTTGTCGCATGAGGTGCACAGTGAATTCATAATATAACGGTTTATTGTGGTTCAAAGTAGGATGCTACGTGTGTTAATGGCGATGGGCAGTGCGTACTTCCGGTGGAACTTGTACATGCTTTGGGATACAAGAGCACTATAACACGCAAGTCGTACCTTCGTTCAGCGCTTCGTCCTGAGTCCTCTGCCTTTTCAACACACATGTAGAGAAGTGGTTCGCTTTGTGAACGCAGTTAGAGTCTTGCTTTTTATTACGCTCATATACACCATTAAGACTCTGACGAGGCGTGAATGAGCGGAAGCTGCACTTGTGCAAGGAGCATTGCCAGTGAACATGCTGTCGTACTCTACTAGATAGCGGGGCCAATAATTCCTCTTCCTGGTGTTTGGTAACGCCTGACGATGACATCGTTGCTTATTGCGTTCAGAAAAGTCGGCGCGTTACGTGATAGAAGCCATGTTTTAATGGATTTGGGTAAATGTAGGTGTCATTTGGCTTCCATGCGCAGCGCGCATTGGACGCTTCTCTGCAATACTTAGCAACTTCTGTTATTTAGGGCTAACATTCAACGACTTGAAGTCAATGGATATGCGCGGCTACGAAGTAGAGTGTGCAAGGATTAACAAAACGAAACTGCAAATGTCACAAATACCACGCCGCACATAACGTTAAAAACCTTACCATTGCAATACGGAGATTCAACACGAGAACATTACTCTGCACGTTGGATGATTTGCGCTAACAGTCCAACGCCGCCGTCCATAGCAGACATGTTTTTTATCATTCGTGGAACGAGTACACCACCGTTAACCTATACCGACGACAGTGCAGCCACCGGGAACACCAAGCCTCAAGAAACAACCACACATGAAGAACTGGATTCTGCAAAGGAACGGACGGTTCAAGGAGTCCTCGCCGGTCGCCGTATATGATAACAGGTACAGTGGTGATCTCGCTAAGTGTGAACACGGGAGCGCGTGGCCGCCGGTAGTATCAGAGCAGCCTACCGTGCCCAGCGCGAACCATCACGCATGCGCTGTGGGCGCCGAGCGAGACTGTGCTTTCAGCGCGCGCACAGCGTCATCGGAACATCTCCGCGTCGTCTGCTAGGTTTATCACGCGTGTATCGGTGGAGCTATCAGCCACTGTATGAATGAGTGGAAACTAGAATCCACATAAAAAATATTTCTGTGTGAGCGGTAATTCGTTCTTTAGCTCCAATACAATGGTTTCGGCACAGCAGCGTAACTCGCCCACTTGTTTCAAACAGACTCAATCAAAAGATCACGCAGATTTTCACAGCACAATATTTTTGCGAGTGCTTACAAAAAGTATTTTAAATGCACATAGAAGCACGCAATTCAAGGATTCGAAGGCGGACACTCAAAGATGGGGCAGGCGCTATGACCTTCATTTAATATACGGGAGAAAAAAACTATTATCCTTTACATTTTATATTTGGGCGTTTTATGCATGGGAACAAAGCGAGGTACCTTAGCAAACGATACAGAGGACAAGCAGAATCAAAGACGCGATGAAAGCAAAATATCCGTTAATGTGGGCGCACGGTTTTCAGGCGGGCTCAGCCCACCGATCAGGACAGACACCACGAACAAGCGCTATAACGCGCAGAGTCGAACGACGCGAGGACGAGACGCAAAGATATCAGCACGCTCGCGCGAAAGTCTCGATCGAAACTGGCATGCTGAAAGCACTCGCCGCCGATCGCGCTTGCCGATGGTTTCGCAGCAGCACTTTATCGCGAATGCAGCGCATGCGTGATGTTCGCGCGCTGGGCACGGTAGGCTGCTCTGATAGTACCGGCGGCCACGCGCTCCCCCGTGTCACACCCTTAGCGAGATCACCACTGTGCGGTTGACACGCAGGGGCAATATTTGAATGAGCAGGACTTCGATGGCGCCTGGCGGTGCCCTCTGTCACCGGCCGCTAATTTTGGGGCAAACCACAGCCCCTCAAAAGAACGCCCTCTTCTTCCTGTTGTCGGAATTGTTTGTCGAATGAGCAAGTAGTTGTGGTTATTCGAGGGGTGCATCTGCGCTTTCCTAGCAGCTGCGTAAATATCACATTATTGCGGTTCTCACAGATGGCCTAAAGACAATAAATATTGAATGAACGGGCTTATTTTCAATGCTCCGATGACGATGTAGAGGTATGCAGCTTCATTTTTAGGGCAAATAGTATATAGTATCTACAATTTTATTGCTACAAATAAAACAGTTTTTTCTTGGAGCTGCGAAATCATTGTAGTGCTTAGAATATAGCACTTCAGCGAGTCTTGAACTGGCATACAATAAACCCACTACGCTTCGATTATATGGAACTACCTACCAGCACAGTGGAGGAAGAAAACGGCGTAAAAAAGTGACCCCATTTCCATTTTTGCGGTATTTACTTTTCTCCGTCAGCACTTCGCCTTTTACTGAATCGTGATCATATCAACTCGCCAAAGTATACGCTGCTGCTACTACAGAGGCCACTTCAACAATTTTTTACAGATATCGTGCAGTTTGCTATACTTCCGCATTACCCCGAAAGCTGGTGATAAAAATTCAGCGCCGAAAGATTTCTTAGGGTGGCCCGCAATACTGTAGTAAAACACGAGTGACGTTGTTTGGTCAGTCACACTAACTTTTCTTCCTTAAAATTAGTCGTTGCTGTGGAGTTCACGAGCCAAGGTGTCCTGCAGTTCGTGTCAGTGCTTGCTACATATTGATCATAAGATTTTTGTCATTGTTAGGGTAATTAGGATGGGTCCAAAGTATAACCGTTAGGAAAGCTCGGCTGACAATACCGAATATGAACTCGATAAACATAACGTGAACGCACCACACCCAAAGTTCTAAAGTTGAGTAATTTTAACATACCGCGTTGCTCATAGTGTACAACAAAATTTGTAAAGGAGAAAATCGTAATACAAAAATACAGAAGACCTGCTTACTTTAAGCGTATAGTGCAGGCCGTCCTTTGAAAGCACCTGGCGGTACAACAACAACATTTTCCGCGGCCAAATATTCGTGACCGAGTATACCAGTGCCATTTTTAACAGTAGCAACCGCTGCTTCTTCCAAACCTTTCCAACGATGGTCCTCCTAGTACTTTCTTTTGTCAAATAGGATAATAAAGTTGGTGAAGTTCTTTGGATTGTGTAGGGTGGGTGCGGTGGCTAAACTCTTGGGCTTGCTCCGAGAAACTAGTTCCTTCGGCTTCTATTAGAAACTAGTTCCGGCACAGGCTTCAGTGGGCCATTGAAAAGCGTGCGCAGCCATCCGCAGAAAAATATAGTCCGAAGTAATAACCTGCTTGCGAGAAGCTATCATTCTGTCTTCAGAAAATGAGGAGCGGCAGTTGAAATCCAGTTACAAAAACAGTAGATCAAATGTAATACGAAGGATTTAAAAAAAAACGCAGTGAACAAATCTGTGAACCCAACAGAAAAAAAATGCACAGAATAAAAAATAAAACAACCGCCACAGAGCTATCGGTCCAATGTTAAATGAAAGTTATGCATCGCGCCGGTTTTCTCTTGTCAGAGAGCATTTCCATAGCGCTCCGGTGGCAGCGCAGGAACACGTTATATAAACGTGTGAAGTTAGGAGCCAGGTGTGCTGCAATAAAAGAGTCGTTTTTTAACCTTACTAGGCATGGCGTCTGGCGGAGTGAGCTGCGTAGACTGAAGACAATCAAATAACTTTCTTTCCTGCTTTTTCGCGGTAGGGTGTGAAAACGCCGCAGGAAGAAGAGTCAAGAAAAACGCAATCCACTACTGTAAAAATGTTTAGACGTACATCAGCAACTTTCCGTTTTTTTCACCGGTTGGGTTCAAGTCTGGGCTGTGGCGGGACTACTTTAAACTCCCCTGAAAAAAGTTGCTGGTGACATCTACGGTCACCACTTCATGATACGTAACTTCAGTACTTCGCCGTCTACGGAGCACTCTGTGACAAGATTGCCGCATTTACGTTTTGCGTGTTTTACGAACTGAAGTTGAGTGACGAGAGATAGACCTGGCGTGAAAGCATATAATAATCCCGGCACAGCCCGCGGATTGGCAATTTTTGCTTGTGTGGTGTAGGATGTGGACGTAAAAAGTTGGGGTTATGCGGTGTTCGTCAGTTTATGCAAAATGTCTGTTCTCTAGTTTATTCTAGTTTTTTCCTAAAATGTTTATTGCCTAGTAAAATAAAGCGGCCCCTCAGGGAAAACAGTGACCTTAGGAATCCGATCCACGCCTCCAAAAAGAGATGTCCAACGTAGGGAAGGGTATTTTCACCTTCACTGCAATCATCTGAGCCCTCAAACAGAGCCATCCACTCCATCATCACCGAGCCGTGCCTCTCCTTTGGACGAAAATGATTATATCGAATGCAAAAGGCCATGCAAAATTTCACTTAATGCAAAATTTCACTTAAGAAGCTTTGAAAATAAACTGGAGACGTATTACAGCGAAGAATATACTGTTTCTTCTGCGTTTTACCTCCATGACCAAAAAACCACTAATCTGTTGTCACAAATGCAAAAGAAGAGGCAAAAAGTTCACCCTTTAAATCAGAAAGAAAAGCAGCAGCAAGAAGTGCTGCTGTAGGGAATCTAACATCAACTTCGGATTCCCGCCTAATTCCGCAACCTAGGCCTCTATACAGAAACGTAACGAGCGGACGCCGAAACAAGACTAACATGACGGTGGAATTTCAGGAGCTTTTCCAAAAGCGGATCTTGGGCCATTCCTCCAAGGCTCCACACGTAAATATATTCTGCTGCAAGAACCCAATGGGCCGGGCAAGTTACCCGGTTTCATCTTGTATAGAGACATCATCGGAGAAACAGACATTCTCGTTAAAGACAATGTCTCAGCTACCCACTATTTTGCACCTAAGAGGGGTTTCAGTAATTCATTAAAAAGCTAAAATATAGTGGTGCTGTGATGTGACAACTTGCCGCTGTTGTGAATTACATTACGTTGAGCTAGCACGCCATTGATGAAATATATTATGGCAAATATGACTTGCTTGTCCCATATAGGCCGCAGAGCACGCTCGGACAACTTCATGTATGTGCTTTTGCTCACGCTTTGAGGCTGCATAAAAACGTCGATCCCCTTACACACTCACTGATGTACACAAACCCTTCTCCTGATGAAAAAAGTAACATTTAAAGTGGGTGCCAATAAGTAACGAACAGCCTTTACTCACCATGTTTATCAGCCTTGGCACAATGACGCACTTGCCAGCATTGTTGTGTTCCAAAATCGAACAAGGAATCCGGCTAGGGAAGTTCTTCTGAAAGTGAGTTACAGGATACACAATCAACAATAAGCACTAAAGGAGAAAGGCACTGCTTGTAATTCAGGACAAGAGACTTTATGGAAATGTTACACATGTTCCCGTAGAATACTACATTTCTGAATCATGTAAAGTTACACATAAAGACAGCTATGTTAAAGTGCAGGTATTTTATTCATTTTTTGAATAATTAATAGGGCTAGGGGTAAGGAAACATTAGAGAAATAATTCGAAATGCTTAAAACGCAGGATAATGGGAAGAAAGCAACATTTTCAAGTCCTCTTGAGGAACTAGATTTTTGTGCTCCGAAAAAGTTGCACTAACTAAACAATGACTACCAAAGAACTGTTTCCCAACCAGTGGCATCATTGGCTCAAATGTAAAGCCATCTATACACAAATCTTTAGTGGAAGCAAGAAAATGCCGCCATGAACTGCGGAAATTGTTAAGTACACTAGAATCCCGTTTATGCGACTTTCTTTCCACCATGACAAAGCGTTTTAAAATGCGGGAGTCCTATTGTTGAAACAAGAATAGTTACACCCATCAATGCAGTGCGCGGGAATAGTTAGCAGAAAGTGTAATGTAGAGTAAAACTAATTTAATTATATTTTATTTCTTTCAGCCCTAGATGCCAGAGGCACTACTTTACAATGCGTTGAAGGGTTCGAAAACCCAGATCACTACAAGTTTGGCGCAGGTTGCACTAGTAGCGGAAATCTGAGAAACAGCACAGCTGCTGGACCCATCTTCCTTTGCCTGAGACCCGGCTGGTGCACCAGATATTTATTTCCGAACGTACCGCTCAAAGATATCTATGGCTCTCTGGCTTGAATGTTTTAATCCGCAGTCTTTCACATATCCCCAAAGTGTAGCGCATTACCACGCATCAGCCACCACAGCTAAGCCCAAAGCCAACGCCCACGTTCCAAACCAAAAAAAAATATTTGCGCTCGGATTGCGATTAGTTCAATAAGACAGGTGTCGGCTACATAACACGAAAGCCCCAGGCTCGAGTCCGATGATGGCTATCGTTACTTTTTCCTAATGATTTCCCATGATATTGTTCGTGGCCGCTGTAAACCCGGTACTAATCTTCCATTTGGGGAAGTGAAACGGTTAGGCCCTGTTTCATGTCGTAAAATTCCTTGATTTCAATCTCGGACTTCCCTAACCTCACTTTTTGTCTAGAGGATTGGAGGTTCTTTGGTGCGACAGGTCGAGTAAACCAGCCTTACAAGCTCCAGTTGTGAAGCAGTATTATCGAAGACACTCAAGCATTGCAGGTGGCGATCACGCGGTATTAAAACAAACCGTGAACGTGTGTGCAATGCCCCATTTTCCGCAAGCCATTGGAAATAGACTCATCCATGATCGCAGCAAACACACCTGGGAATCAAATCCGACCAGCGCAACGGTATTGGCGATTCACAGCTGAGGGGGAGAAATGAACGCATCCACTCTTCTCCGGAGTCTGCGATCGCGAAAAGGAACGGGAGGCTGCTGGAGGGGCCAGAAACAGACGATGAGACCGAGAATAAATCTGTAGCGGACAGGGCTATTTGGGGGGGGGGGGGGCTCAATTTCGGTGGAACTGGGACTCAGATTTTTGGTTTGGTCCGCCGTTCGGTCGAATGCTTCGCGTAGGTCGTCGGATAACGCGTGTCAGGCATGAAATAATGTTGGATAAGCGAGGATTCTAATGCACAGATTCTACGTGGACTTCGCCAGGAGTGGACTAGTCTGTCGTAAAACCCCTCGTTGTAAAAAACCTCGGGGAAGTATAACGAGGGTACCAGTTTATTAAAGCTTATTCAGTCCTAGATCAAGAAGGAGAAGATTATGTACAAATATTCCTACAGAAAAGTGCAGAAGGGATTTTACTAACTGGCACCCTACAAGCGAAAGGACTGCAGGTACACTTAGGTATTAAGCAAGTTCGATAAACATAGATTGTAGAGTTAAGACTACACAAAAAGTGTTAGAAAAGATCTGTTATATCTATTGTGACATAATAGCATAATAACATAATAGAACATAACATACAGGTGCAGCGGTGGCATAGAGGAAGAGCATTGTCCTCGCGTGCAAAGGCCCGTGGTTGGAATCCCGGCGCCGGAAAAGTCCCACGGGATTAAAAAATCCG
>CM023448.1:350321-471054 GCA_013339765.2 Haemaphysalis longicornis | reverse complement strand
TTAATATTTTTAACAAGAGATTTCCCCCTACTCCTTTAAGCTGTACACTTTGTAAACATTTTAAGCATTTGCACTATGCACTGTGTGCCCTTGGAAAACCTCGTACAGCTGGCTGTAACACAGGTCGACGTTGGGCCACGCCCAGCTCTTGTAAGAAAACTGAGCGTATTGATGGAGTCCCATGGCCGCGCTGTTCAAAGGCACCGCAAGCCGAATGCACTGCATTGGCATGGTAGTCTCACAAGGGTTTAGAAGAAGAAACGTGTAGAGCAGACACGCAACTGGTCAGCGGTCCCGGCGAACGCCCACAACACGGTCGCCGCAGCCGCCCACCCAACGCACCTCCCGACCAGAGCGCCCTCTCAACGCCTACGATAAAGTACGTCCGTCAGGCAATGTGCAGTTCAGATACTGAATCGCTTGCTCCTCCTGCCGCCAGCTTCTCCCCGGTGTTTACGCGATAAGCGCTGCATTAGTGATAGAGGGTAAAGCAGTGTTTTGGTTTGTTTCGGTACTTTTTGGCTGTCCGTGCCGTAAATCGGGCTTTTTTTTGCAAAGTGGTCAGGTGAAAATAAAAAAAATCGACTCTTCTGGATAAAACAATACATCATCAATCAAGAAGATAGAGTAAAATAGTACACCTTATTTCATAAATTACGTATCGGTATACATTTACACGTCGTAAATGGGTTTAGTTATCTTGTGAAAAATTCTCGCTTTCGTGCTAGAGTAACAGATGGAAGTGCAGGGGATGGTAGATTTTTCTTCGGAAGCCAGTTAGTTAACCTGTCTCATTTGCCAATTACTTAGGATAACCGAGACAAGTTTCTTGGTTCCGCCATCAAATCAAAGCAGTTTGGCAGCAGACCTTCTTCACGTGTGGCAGTTTGGCTGAAGATTGGCTGGAAAGCAGTTTGGCTGCAGATCCGTCTTGATGTCCTGCTAACTAAGAGTAAATATACTTGGAATGATTGCTGCAACCGACCTCCGCGGCAACCCGTCAGGAATGCCCCAGCTCAACTTGGCGCGTATCCTAATCCGTGCACTTAACAGCTCCCCGCGCTTTCTCCTTCAAAATCTCATTAGGGGTCGCCTGAAGCACTTCGCATAAAAACACTAGAATTCTCCGCCGTTTCCCAAGTAACATCAAATAGGAGAGTTTTTCAATGGGTCTTAGTTTTGTTTTATCTCCTTGGTAAGGTTATGGAGGCTGATGTTGTAACTCTGCCGTCTGGAATAGTCGATCACGGGAAAACACTCCTCAGAAATCTGCGCCTGACCATGGAGCCACCCATACTCTGGGAACTCCTTAGCATAAAATCTCCTCACCCACAACGGTGGAATAAACTAGGGAGTTCCAAAATATCCTGGTATTTTGAGAATTTTTAGCGCCCACTTGACGTAAGTGGTGTTAGCTTGAAGCAATTCATCTTGCTAGCAGAGGCGACTTTAGCGGCACATGTCATGGTTGTATCGAGGCTTCGCTTACGTATTCAAGGGTGGTTTTCTCAACAAAGACTAAACCCCAGACCGGTGTAGCGTGTGATTCATGCAATAAATATTGCCTGAGCTGCTCGTATTGAATAGTAGTGTCCTCCATAACATGCGGAGTGGGTTGTGGTTGAGGCGGCCTTGAGAAAAGATAAAACCTTGCGGATGCAGCGTTGGGTCATTCCAAGCCACTTCAAGCCAGGCCTGAACTTGTTCATCAAAGAGATCAAACAAACAGATCAGGCAACGCTCCTTACATGCCGTCTGGCAGCTCACGGGAAATTGTCCTAGTTTTCGCGTGGTGTGGCTGCCTTCATGCGTAGCTTGTCTAGGGTACGAACACGCTGACGTTGTGGAGAGTAGGGCAAGTAGGTAGTTTGGTCAGGTGGTGCTAGGCCTGTATAGTATACCACCGACTGCTCCAACGGACTAGTACCTTTTACCAAAAAAACAGTACTTTGAATGTTATTTTAACGCGTTTATACGTGAATTACCTTGTATGTATTTTCCCCAGTCTCGCCCGCATTCTCTATGCATTTTAACTACCATTAAAAATTAGTTTCAATTGTATTTCCCAAATGCATTGCCAGTCACAGCAAAATTGTATATTCAATTTATTTTACAATAACTGGAAAATGCACAAGGTATACAATTTGAAATGTTTACAAATGTAATAATAATGTATTTTAAATGAAAAAATAGTGCTTTAATTGTATTTAATACCTGTTACTTAGTGTATAAATAGTATTCACATAACAGTTTAGCGGCGATATCTTCTCTTGGCAGCACTAAACGCCCCCGTATCCGTGTACAGCACGTCTGCGCAAGCATCCGCATATCGCCGAAAAAACAGACCCCTGCAATCGACGTGTTCGCAGTTCCCACGCCATTCTCAGCCGTGGCCTCATTGAACTGATCAGAATAATTGCGTGGAATTGTGTGGTGATGCTGTACTTGCCTTACAGAGCTCTAAAACACAACTGGACAATATAACCGCCGTCGACACAAGCGGCACGACGCAACGAAATGCCTCTTCGCATGCAGGTGCCTGCGCGCACGGAGATAGACACAGGATACCCTGCGCCTAGACCACGTCAGAATTGTTCCGTGCAAAAGCCAAATGAGGCTTCCAAAAAATTGCGAGTTTCACGCGAAATGCCGCTGAGATACGGTGGCAGCGTAGCGGTCTAGAAGTTAGTGCATTGTTAGCTGAAAGGCTAGCGACTTGTATCGGCGAGCGGCCAAACGGGCCGAAGTGGAAGCGCTTGCGGACAGCTTAGTAATCAGTGGCAGGTACTAAAACATGGTACCTTGTCTCCAGCCGGCAGCTGGTAATGATTTCGCTCGTGTCTTGTGTCGGGTAGGCTGTAGGGCGCTGCGCGAAGCAGCCCAAAACGTTGAGGTAATCCTTTTGAGCGCGCTCGGACAGCCTTATGCGTGCGCCGCCACGCCCATGCTTGCGCATCCTCGTTGCGGGGCGACACACATGGTTGCCGGCATTAGCGCCACCCCAGGGAATGCAACCTATACTAAGCACCACAATAAACACATTGAGTACCTTCTATTACAATATGATTCCGAATAATTGGTTCGTTTCATTCCGGGAAATCTTGCTTTTTGGTTAACAAAATTGTAAAATGCTCTACCCTAAAGATGATGCTAGAGATTGTAAAGCTAAACCGGCTTTGCAGGGAATGAGGCCACCAAAGGAACGCAACGAACAACAAGTATAGAAAACAATTTGCAATTTCGAATTTTTTTTATTGTACACCTCAGGTGAGTGGCCAATTTCGCCATAACAGAAAGCACAACGGAGTGAATGCCCTTCAGCCACCTCTGTCTCCTGCGTAGATGCAGTTGATGCATTATGCAGTTGATGCGTTGGACCATAAATGCAAAAACATCGTCATCATCATCATTATGCGGCTGACTTATCCCGCGCTCGGTGTCACCCATGCGGATAATTTCGCCAGCATATGGTGTGGAAAGAAAAGGAAACAGGTCAAGTATGAGTGAAAGAGGGCTTTTATACCCAAATGCATGATAAATCAGTCACGCTTTTACTCCAGCCGTACGAACGTTCTTCGTGCACTAATTCTGTTCAGCCCATTGAAACGAAGACAGAAAAAGAACATGTCATACCTAAAAACGTACCACTTTGGAGGACGTAAAGAGTGTATTAGTATAAATGATATTTTGTATTGCAATGATGATCTGCGTTTTTAAGAACTTTAGAATGTCTCGCCCGGGGGGTAAATTCTGAAGCTCATGTATGGATGAAAATAGTGCAAATTAGAAATAAAGGTGCAGCTTGGCAGTAATAGAAACGCTATCACGCATGCATTGAACTCTTAGTATTGCGGAACATTCATTTTTAGGTACTTTAGATAAGTAACTCAAACTGGTTGTCCCACTATCTTCTCAGGGTCGGGGACAATTCATTCCTTGCTAAAAACATGGCCCAAGTCTGATGGCGGTAGTGGCGAAGTGATAATTTTTTGTGTTGAGCTTGAGATTGGCTTGGGCTATACAGGTCAATACTTCGTCCCAAACGTTTAACATGTTCAGTAAAAGTAGAAGAAAATATAACCACGTCACCAAGATAACACAAGACAGGTTTTCCATTTCAAGCCACGAAGGATGGTATCAATCATGCGCTCAAAGGTAGCTGGGGCGTTGCATAATCCGAACGGCATTACGTTAAACTCGTAGAGGCTGTCCGGTGTGGCAAAAGGGTTTTCTCTTTATCGGCTTCATTCATAGTTATCTGCCAATATCCCGACTGAAGATCAAGACTCGAAACGTTTTGGTGCGCCATGTAACGTGTCGAGGACGTCATCGATTCTGGCCATAGGGTAATCATGAGTGTCTATGCGATGGGTAGCCACTGATGTGTGTCCAAGCTGCTAGGAATGCGAGTCGAATAAAGGCTTGTGCTTGTTAAGTACGCCCAAGAGTTGTTCCTTCTTGTCAACGTGAAGTTGAGGGCTGATAGTGTAAGTGAGGCACGAGGACTTGAGTTCTGGTACACAGGTGCGCTGAAGAGGCGTAACACAGCAAAGAGGAAAAGGACCAAACTCGTCGTGGCGGTCATATGCAAATGTAGTGCCTTGGGGAAGCAGAATTGACTGATAAGTAGTGTTCATCGCGACAATGAGGGCTGATCCACGTGAAAATAGAATTATACATCAAGGTATTATGACGCCTTTGCAAGCGAAAGTAGCAGTGGGAACAGCAATCACATCTCCTTGGGGATTACTGGCAAAAGTAACAGAAAAACAGTTTATTGACCGGAAGAGAGAACAGAATTGTCTCTTGCGACCAACTGCGGCGCTGGAACGTCGTGTACACTAGAAAGGTTGGTGTCGGAAAGGTAAAAAAAAGCGTTGACGGGAGGAAATAACCGCAGACGATCATGACAGAAAGTCTCACCCCGAAATGGTTTGATGAACACATGGCGGCAATACTGCGAACTCAATATGATGAAGAACTGCTCTCATGAGAACACGTGCCCTGCAATGTTCTTAAGGCTTAATCATGGCTTCGTTAGCACCACGTAGGAGTGGACCTACATAAGGAGTGCGCACTTTTCTGAGCCGAGAACACAAATCAGCATTGATAATCGGATATGCTGGCCCCAGTATCTACAAGCGCGTCTACTCGAACGCCTTCAACCAATACAGTAACGTCTTCGATGGTTGAGCAGGAGGATTTGTAATTTTTTCAAGCGACGCAGTTTCCCCTCCAAAAACGCCTCCGTCTAGTTTTGCGGATTGTTGTCAGGGGGCGAGAAGGCCGGCGAAGGGGAGATGTAGATCGAAGGTGAGGGGAAGGCCAACGGCGTCTGAAAAAGGTGGAGTTGTGCGTTTGGTCCGACGAGTCCGGCGGCTGGGAAGAGGAATTGCGTGGAGCATACGGGAAAGACTGCTGGTAAGGGCCGTATTATGGGTGTTCATCGTTGCCAGAAAAATTCAAGGTAGGCACGGCTTTCATCCTGCTGGCGTTTCCGACAAAATCGACATATATGGCCTCGAATGCCACAGTAATAACATGAGGGGCGAGGCTGACGCCAGGCCGAGTAGTAGACGGACTGCGGAGAAGCTGGAGACAGAGGAGCCAATTCTGGATGGCAAGGCTGCAGAAGGGAGGGAGCAAGGAACAGCAAGAGCACTTGGCGGTTGCCGAGTAACTGAGGCAGGTTGCGGCGCTGAGGCAATGTCTCACTTCGGGTGAAGGCCGCACGTGAAGGAAGCCACCTCTTCGCGAATTATCCTA
The DNA here is from genome assembly GCA_013339765.2 of Haemaphysalis longicornis. Classification (NCBI taxonomy): domain Eukaryota; kingdom Metazoa; phylum Arthropoda; class Arachnida; order Ixodida; family Ixodidae; genus Haemaphysalis; species Haemaphysalis longicornis. The sequence goes on along the minus strand of CM023448.1, from coordinate 465,288 downwards.
CGAAACCCAGAAACGCGTGACTGAGGGTGAACACCCGCATATTCAGATGACGGCTGTCCGTAAAGTTCCTCACGGATGATGGGCGTATCAGTGCCCGTAGGTCGGAGTCATCGTCTCTCGGTCTGTTCCAACCGCAACGACTGTAGTTCGTCAAGGCGCGGACAGGTTGGGATGATCTGACGAACACTGTTGGGGATTCCGCGGCGAGCGCGTTGAAGGCAAAGGCGTTCATTCCTTTCAGGATGTGGATAACGAGGTCTTGCTTCACCATGTCTTCTTTGGCACGTCGACAGAGGGCCAAAACCTCATTAATGTATGACGTATATGACTCGCGTGGTTGTTGAATGAGGTATTGCAATTTTTTCTGTCGGCTTCTGAACGTCTCGAGGCAGTCCCGAAAATGCGACGCAGTTCAGTTTTAAAGTGGTCCAAGTGTGTCAAATCTACTTGGTTGTTGTAAAAGCAAGTTTCGGCCACGTGGGTCACGTCTGGACACATTTTTGGAGCTTGAAGGAGTAGTGAAATCGATCGAAGGCACTCACAGGGTTGTAGCTGTCAAGCCAGTCTTCTACGTCGTCCCCGGAAATTCGAGTGAAAACCGCAGGGTCACGCTACCGGCATGTGACAGTCCACCCAGAGGTTGGAATGCTAGCCGTCGTCGCAGTGGCCGTAGCCATTGTGCAAGTCGCCGACCCGAACGGAGCTCCAAGAAAGTGCCGGAAACGGTCGAGGTACGGGAGTTCGATGTTGGCAACCTCAACCCCGTGAGAGCCGTCGACCAGGGGTCGCGTTGAAGCCTGTATTACAGGTCAACTGCCCGACCGGCCTTGGTTTGAGACAAGCCAAGATGGAACCCGAAACAAACCCGCCCGGCGGAGAGAATGATCATCGGCCATCCCTGAATGAAGACTAAGAACAAACTCATGGTCATGGAAGTGTTATTATATATACTTATATATACATACAATATATATATATATATATATAATATATATATATATATGTATATATATATTATATATATATATATATTGTAGCAAAGAGTATGAGCGGGCGCCTCAGATCAAGTCGAGCTATCGCCGTGCTATCCGGCTATGCGGGTATGCGGTGCATTGGTCTAGCAAGACGATGAAGGACAACGATACTATATATATATATATATATATATATATATATATATATATATATATATATATATATATATATATTATATATTGTTACAGCGCAGTTTCTGCAAAGGATATTGTCTCCCAGGTTTCTAATGGAAAGGGATTGACCAATCCCACTGTTGGTAGAAGAGCGGAGGTTGAGGTGGTGGACTGTGCCGGCCGCTTCCCGATCTGTTGGCTTGGCACTTCCCGGACCACATCACTGTAACTCAACCCATTTCATCCATCAAGACTGTGTCACGTGGGGTAGAGGTGCGGGGTAGCAACGTCCGGACCCTGTGGACCCAGCGAAATCCTGAGTTCTCCGTCGGAGTAGGCAAATCGCCGGCTTGCCCTTGGACCCGGCTACCATGGCGCAGCCCGGGATAGTTAAAACTCTCCCCCAGTGGTAGTCAATAGTTGGCACCACAAGGTACCATGGTCCTTCTCTGGGAACAATCACGAAGATGTCGAGGAATGGCTCAAACACTACGACAGGGTGAGCAATACAATCGGTGGGACACAGCAGCGCAACTAACCTATGTAGTGTTGTATCTCGTCAAAACAGCTTTGACCTGGTTTGAAAATAATGAAGCAAAGCTCACTACATGGGCGATATTCGTACAGGAGATGAAGAAATTTTTTGGCGACCCCATTTCCCACCGCAAAAAGGCCGACTAGACGCTCGCACAGCTAGCACATGTACTGGGCGGGACTTGTACGGCATACACACAAGAGATCCTTAAACTCTGCTCTCTTGTAAACCCGACCATGACTGAGGAGGACAAAGTGGGCCGTTTGCTAAATGTTATAGCGAAGACGTATACAACTGCTTTATTACAAAGGAAAACCTAGCCTCTACAGCAGACGCGACCAACCACTGCCGCACATTTGAAGCTCTCAAGCTTCGGCGGATTTGCCCCAAATTTGGCCGTCTGACAAACGTTATCACTGTCGCCAGCGTGGACACTGGTCCATCTGAGGATATCGCATCCTTGGTTCGCCGTATATACGAGAACTAGGGTATCAAGTTCAAAACGTACACCGCAAATCCGCCTGCCTATTTGGGGCCTCCTGCAAATTGCGTGTACCCCCAATGCACCGTTCACGATCCTTGTTTTTAGGTACCAGCACCCAGACCACAACTCCGCTGCACTGAGCCCTGCGGTACCTTTTTGCAAGATAGCGTCAATGTTCAGAGCTTCCGAGTGCCTTCCCAGTGACTCGGCTACGAGAACGAATCCCGCATAGTTGTGGCTGGCAACCCCACGCCTGAAAGTCGAACCAGGCCGTTACCGGCAACAAGGCGACCAAGACTGCTCTCGGGGACTACCTGTTTGCCATTTCTGTGGCGTCAGTATGCACATAGCTCGCTTCTGTCAGCGTCGTCAGCAGCAAGCTTCGCGATTCTTGGCTCCCTCTTCGCCCAGACGACAGGATGGCCCAATCCACCAGATTCCCCTTTTCCACCACCCGGCTCCACTCACCAACCACAATGCGTCTCACGCCGTCTCTCGGAGAGCGCCAGGCGCTTGTACTTGGCTTCCTTTTTGACCACGATTGAATCCGGCCTGACCCCGAAAATATTGCTGCGGTTCGTGATATTCAAAAACCATGACCACTTAAGGACCTGCGGAGCTTCGTGTGACTGTGGGTCCTACTTTCGTCGGTTTATCAAAGACTTCGCCAAGATCGCCTGTCCCCTCACAGCTCTTCTTCGTAAAGACAGGCCCTTTGTGTGGGCTCCCGAATGTGAATCGTCTTTCACGGAGTTGAAGCATCTGTTGAAATCCGGTCCTGTGTTGCTCCACTTCGACCCCTCGGCCCCCATTGAGATCCACTCCGACGCCAGCGCCATCAGTGTTGGGGCTGTGCTGGTCCACCCACGTGGAGGTGCGCATTGCGCTGTCGCCTACGCAAGTCGTACCCTCTCGAAAGCAGAGCGAAACTACACTCTGAAATGTAGTTTCAACTTCAACAATGCCTTGCGATGATTTTCGCCATTCAAAAGTTCAGACCCTACATTTATTGGGCGTCATTTTACTATGGTAACAGACCATCACTCCCTGTGCTGGCTTGTCTGACTACGCGACCCCTCTGGTCAATTCGCTCGCTGGTCTTTACGGCTTCAGGAATTCGATTTCGCTGTTGCCTTCAAGAGCGGGCGCCGCCACACCGACGCTGATGGTTTGTCACGCCTGCCTCAATACGCGCAGCTATTTGAGGAAGAGCACCATGCCGATTCCGTAGCTTCCATCTCAACTACGCCTCCCAATGCGATCTGTGTTTCACAAAGAGCAACAAAAAGATAGCAGCTTGAAGCCATTTTTTGTCTCCGCACAGGCGTCTCAAGCGTCGACTTCACCGTTCGTCGTCCGAGATGGCCTGGAGGCGGAGTTTTTTTGTCTGATGGTACTCGTTTTCTGCTTCTCGTGCCTGAGAGCCTCCGGCCTGTCGTCGTGCATGCTATGGACGACTACGTCACCTTAGGACATCTTTGCCCGCACGCTTTACCGACTCCGTCAACGTTTCTAGTGGCCTCGCCTGCGGAAGATGACGAAGCGGTACGTCGCCGGATGCCAGGTGTGCCAGCGCTAAAAGCATCCCACAGTTCCTCCTTTAGGGCATTGGAATCCGGTGCATCCACCAACGTCACCTTTTGAAAAAGTAGGAGTTGACTTGATCGGCCTGTTTCCAAAGCCGCTAGCCGGGAATCGATGGATAATTGTCTTTGTCGATTAGCTGACAAGATATGTGGGAACGACTGCTCTGCCATCCGCTACAGCTTCCGAAGTCGCACACTTTTTTCTGCACTTCATCATACTGCGCCGTGGTGTCCGCCGTGTGGTTATAAGAGGTCGGGGACGACAATTCACAGCAGATATCGTCGAAGAGCTCCTTCGTCTCTGTGGGTCACAGTACCGACGCAGCACGCCATATAACCCACAAACCAATAGCCTTACTGAGCAAAGAAATCGTACATCAACAAACATGTTGGTCATGTACGTATCCTATGATCACAAAAACTGGACGATGTGTTACCTTTTATCACATACGCTTGCAATACTGCTAAGCACAAGGTCACGAGATACGCACCTTTGTTTTATACCTGCGACTGCCAAGTATCTTCCTTGACACTATCCTACCCTTTTCCCCCATGAAGATGTTTCTATAGCACAGACTCTCGGTCGTGCTGAAGAGGCACGCCTCGTTGCCCGACTACGGACTTTGACGTCCGAGGCGAAGACTAAGGCGCGATATGACCGACGACACGCAGCAGCTTCGTACTTTACGGGGACCTTGTCTGGCTCTGGACGCCGCTACGCAAACATAGTTTGTGCCAGAAGTTTTTATCAACCTATACCGGGCCCGTTTGTAGTTGTGCGAAACTTAAGCGACCTGAATTATAAAATCGCTAAAGGGATGTCACAAGATCGTCGATCCCGCAAGACTCATGTTGTTCACCGTCACCGCCTGAAGCCTTGCGAACGCCGACAACTTCAACTCCTCGGTGAGCTTCGTCTCGCCCCGGGAAACTGTTACAGCGCAGTTTCGATGAAGGATATTGTCTCCTGGCTTTCTAAGGAAAGGGATTGACCAAGCCCACTGTGGTTTGGTTAGAAGAGGAGTTTGATTGGGTGGTGACTGCGCCGGCCGCTTCCCGATCTGTTCGCTTGGCTCTTCCCGGACCACATCACTGTAAATAAACCCATTTCATCCATCAAGACCGTGTCAATATATATATATATATATATATATATATATATAATAGATATATAATATATATATATATATATATATTATATATAATATATATACATCACGTATATATATATAGGGAAACTTCGAACAAGGTAGACGCACAATTGTGGACTACGTTTCAGCAAACAGACTTGTCCTCGTCAGGGGCAACCTCTCGCCTGGCTGGCACGCTTTATCTAGGGGTAGGGCCCCAGGCTTAGAAGAGTGAAGGAAAGACGGAAGTGGAATTGAGAAAGCGGATAGGTTTAGGAGTATATCGGGGGAGATATTCAGGGGCAAAGAAGTTGTATAATTTGAGCCGCGAAGTAGGACAGAGGGAAGTCAGCCGGTGTTGATATTTGAGAAATTCCTCGACAGAAAGGATGAGAGGGTGTTTTTGACCCGCCGCGCAGCATACCGAAAGGTTCTCAGAACCGCCGTAAGCAGAACAGGGGTGAGGAGGGGTCCCTTATCAGAAAGTATCTGCAATCCTCACGTCAAAAAAAATATTGAGAAGGGGGAAGAACAAGGTCAAGAAAAAAAAGAAAAAAAAAGGCAGGGACGAAGCCACACAAAACCCACACACAAAAGAAAAAGCAATAACCCCACAACTGAAATGGGCACTAGTCGCCCACCTAAGCATTCCTAGAACAGGCCTGTCATGAAACTCAAAAATGAAAAGATAAAGTTAGAGTGACGTACGGGGCACAAGGCAAACCAGAGGAAAAAAAGAAATAAACTGGAATTCCAAAAAAAATGCTGGAGAGATGTGGGCGCCTACTAATTTGGAAGCTAAGCAATGAAAACAAGGGAATTAGGTGACCAAGTAAACAGCACAGGGGGGTTATATACTTCGCATAAGGTATATGCAACACAATGCCTAATGCTGTATTCTCTGTAAATATAGCAAGGATTCGAAGATGCCCCAGGAAGCATTATTCGGAAAAATTGAGATGAGATATAAACGTTTCCAGAGTCTCGCGACCGTGTTCCCGAATCATGAAGATGCCGTCTATGTAGCGGAGGTAAACCTGAGATTTAAGCGGAAAAAGCGGTTAATAGCATGGCTTCAATTCGCCCCATGAAAATATTCGCATAGGTCGGGGCGAATAGACTACCCATGGTTGCTTCAAAATCTTGCAAAAAGTAAGACGAGTCAAATTTCAATATATTTGAGAGTCAAAACTAGTTTAACAACGTTTTGTACACTTCTGGCGCATGCTGGTGCGAGTTCACTGATAAAGCTTTTGAAATAGCTTCGATTCTTTCGAAGAAAGGGATGTTTGTATACAATGCGGCAACGTCCAGGGTAACAAGGAGGGTTCCAGTGGGTAGGCGCCCACCCTTATTTATCTCTTCTACTATGCGGAGGACGGGGGGGTTGTCTGTAACGAGTGAAGGCAGAAGAGTAGGAATGTCGGATAGTTAATGATTTAGAAACAGAGATAATGCTTCGGTTGGTGTATTGTTTTTCGAAACTATTGGTCTGCCAGGAATGTCGGCAGTGAATAATATTTCAACGGGGACTTCGTGGACTTATGGGACAAGGTAAAAAACTTCCTGGATGCTTATTATTGGGTTTCATAAAATTTAAGTCAGTGGTTGTTTTTATTTCTCTAGATCGCAGATCTGTGAGGCTCTGAAGGTTTTTTAGGCTCTACGCCTTGCTCGGATCGTTATTTAAGGGCTTGTAGCACAAGGGCTATTGAGCTGCCTATAAGTTTCATCTTTTTATTTCCAATAGGTAAAACAACTTGGCTACCACCTTTGTCGACTGGCTTTATGGACTACGTCGGTTCTGGCTGATAGCCTATTCAGGGTAACTTCTTCCAATGGAGTTAGGTTCTTGCGCTTGCTTGATTGCTCTGTTGGCAATATTTCTCTTGAGAGTGATTTTAAGTACAGGTCTAATTCTGGTGATTCTTCTATATTTGGAGTCCACATGCTAGGAGGGTGGAAGGTTGCGTTTGTTAATGTCAGGTTGGTCCTGCTTTTCCAGAAAAAAACTCACTTATACTCATTCTCCGAGAAAATTCAGTGAGGTCATTATGTAACCCGCATTCATACACACGTTTATTTGTGAAACAGAAAGTTTGACCTCGTTCCAGGATACCTTTTTCGTCGGCAGTAAGTGTTTTGGAAATATCCATAACGTTTCTGGGGCCGGTAATGCGGCAGCTCATTTGTTGTATCGGATTATTGCTTGGGGGAGGAGGTTCTACTAAAGCAATCTCTGTATCGAGGGGGAACATTACTTCACCTAATACTACATAGTCCGTGCTATTGAGAGGCTGATTTTTTTTACAGTGCAAGCTGCATTTCGCGAGGTAAGCTGGTCACGTTGAAACTTAACTGTTTGTAATTGCAAAGATCATTTTTCCTGCGATTTTTAAAAATATTCAGATCTAGTCTCTCCTGCTCAGTTAGCGGAAGAGCTTCATTATGGTCGTTCAAGAGGTGAAGTTGGTTAGTACCGCAGTCTCTAAAAATTTCTAGGAGGGAAAGTGAACCAGTATTCAGAATACCTTGCCACCTGGCAGCTAGTTCTGGAGGGAGAGCACCGAGGGAACAACTAACTTTCAGGTGGAGGTCTTTGAGGATCTTTTTGCTTTGGAGATACGAGTACGTTTTGAGATGAAGTATGTAGTTGGTTTGTTTGCCAGGTAGTTTTCGAGCTTTAAGGAAAGAGCCGGATTTAGGGGTGGAGCATCCGGTCTACTCGGTGGTAGCCATTTGTGTTTGTTTTGAGCAGACCTCCAGGATGAAACTTTTTTTGCTTGGAGTCAGTTGTTTAGGGGGGCTGCGGTAGTCGGCATCGTAGTCGGCCTTCTACCGTAGACAAGCTCGTACGGCGTCAGCTGTGTCGTCTCCTGGATAGCCGTGTTGTACGCAAACGTGACATACGGGAGCACTTCGTCCCAAGTTTTATGTTCAACGTCAACGTATATTGACAGCATATCTCCGATTGTCTTGTTCAAACGTTCTGTTAGTCCGTTCGTTTGGGGGTGCTACGACGTCGTTTTTTCGGTGATCCGTGTTGCTGTAGCGTATTACTCCTTGCATCAGCTCCGCAGTAAATGCCGTTCCGCGGTCTGTGATTAGGACTTCCGGGGCTCCATGTCGCAGCACAACTTGGCTTATAAAGCACTTCGCCACTTCTTGTGCAGTCCCCCTCGGAAGAGCGGCGGTCTCTGCGTAGCCCGTCATGTAGTCTGTCGCTACGACAATCCACTTGTTCTGTGATCGTGACGTAGGGAACGGGCCTAAAAGGTCCATTCCAATCTGTTGAAATGGTCTCGATGGGATGGCGATCGGTTGCAGAAGTCGGGCGGGTCTTGTCGGCGGCGTTTTTCGTCGCTGGCAGTCACGGCAGCTCCGGACGTAGTGGGTGACGTTAGAGGTAAGGCCGGGCCAGTAGTACCTCGCCTTGATTTTTATCTTTTGGCGCGCGTGGTTCTCAAAACGTCGATTCGCATCGAGAACATATAAGATCCAAGAAGATTATTCTGGGCTATTCAGGTTAGATCGGAATGCTCTCCCTATCACAACAGATAACACATGCGGCTCAGAAAGAAAGAAGGAAACACGTGCTTCCCTTGGCGCAGACGGCCTATACGAGTTCAAGGTGATGCCGTTTGGGCTGTGCACAGCACCAGCGACGTTCCAAAGAGTCATGGACACTGTGCTAGCTGGCATTAAGTGGCGCACCTGCCTCGTATACCTCGACGACGTAGTGGTATTCGCCCGGACTTTCGACGAACACCTTGAAAGGCTGGAGTCTACTCGAGGCCATTCGTACGTCGGGATTGACGCTGAAGCCTCAAAGCTGCAGTTTCGCATACGGGGAACTCAAGTTCTTGGGCCACGTCGTCAACGCCGCGGGATTCCTACCTGACCCGGCAAAAACTTCAGCCATTGCGAACTTCCCAAGGACGGAAGACAAGAAGGGCATGCGAAGATTTCTCGGGCTGCGCGCATACTACCGGCGCTTCGTCGCAAACTTCGCACGCATTGCAGAGCCACTCACGCGCTTGACGAAAGATAGCACCCCTTTCAGCTGGGAAAACGACAAAGAAAAAGTATTCTGCGAGCTGTAAAAACGCCTGCAAAGGCCGCCCGTGCTCGCTCATTTCGACGAAAATGCCGAAACGCAAATGCACACGGACGCCAGTGATATAGGCTTGGTGCCGTCCTTGTCCAAAAGCAAAGCGGCTGCGAAAGAGTATTCGCCCATGCCAGCCGTGGTCTGTCGAAGGAGGAGAAAAACTATTCCGCTTCTGAGAAAGAGTGACTGGCTATTATATGGGCGATTTCGAAATTTTGCCCATACGTGTATGGAAGGCCATTCAAGGTTGTAACAGACCACCATGCGCTGTGTTGGCTCGCCAATTTGAAGGACCCCTCTGGCCGTCTTGGGCGGTGGCGCTTGCGCCTGCAGGAGTTCGACGTTACAGTCGTTTATAAATCCGGCAGGAAACACTCCCACGCTGACTGCCTGTCCCGCGCCCCCGTCGACCCACCAACACAAGACTCTGATGAAGACAGCGCGTTCTTCGGGATCGTGACGGAGAGCGACCTAGCTGCCCAGAAGCGTGCCGACCCCGGCTTACGCGTCATAATCGAGTACCTCGAGGGATGCAACGTTGCCGTTCCTAGGACCTTCAAACAAGCTTACCAGTATTCAGCCTCAGAAACTCCGTCCTTGTGAAGAAGAATTTCAGCCCCGGAACAAAAGCGAATTACCTTTTCGTCATCCCCGCGGACCTTCGTGACGAAATTTTGGAAGCGTGCCACGACGACCCGTCTTCCGTAAATCTCGGCACAGCCCGCACTATTGGAAAAATCAAGGCGAGGTACTACTGGCCCGGCCTTACCTCTGACGTCGCCCACTACGTCCGGAGCTGCCGTGACTGCCAGCGACGAAAAACGCCGCCGACAAGACCCGCCGGACTTCTGCAAACCGTCCAATCGAGACCATTTCAACAGATTGGAATGGAACTTTTAGGCTCGTTCCCTACGTCACAATCACAGAACAAGTGGATTGTCGTAGCGACAGACTACATGACGCGCTACGCAGAGACTGCCGCTCTTCCGAGGGGGACTGCACAAGAAGTGGCGAAGTTCTTTATAAGCCAAGTTGTGCTGCGACATGGAGCCCCGGAAGTCCTTATCACAGACCGCGGAACGGCATTTACTGCGGAGCTGATGCAAGACGCTACAGCAACACGGATCACCGAAGAACGACGGCGTACCACCCCCAAACGAACGGACTAACAGAACGTCTGAACAAGACAATCGCAGATATGCTGTCAATGTACGTTGACGTTGAACATAACACTTGGGCGAAGTGCTCCCGTATGTCACGTTTGCGTACAACACGGCTATCCAGGAGACGACGCAGCTGACGCCGTTCGAGCTTGTCTACGGTAAAAGGCCGACTACGATGCTCGACGCGATGCTTCCGCACGTAGAAGACGAAGACCTCAACGCCGACGTCCACGGATATCTTCAGCGTGCGGAGGAGGCCCGCCAGATCGCTCGAGTTCGTATAACGAACCAGCAGCTGGTGGATGCGGGCCGCTACAACCTCCGACGCCGGGACGCCGAGTACCACCCAGGGGACCGTGCGTGGGTTTGGACTCCCATCCGACGACGCGGACTCAGTGAGAAGCTCCTGCGACGGTATTTCGGACCCTGCCAGATTCTACGACGTGTTGGCCAACTTACCTACGAAGTGATCCCCGCTGGTGACTCCGGCACATCACAACGCACGCGGCCTGAAGTCGTCCACGTGGTTCGCTTAAAACCTTTCTACGAACGATGACCAACTTTTATTTTCATTTGTTCGGACTGTCGCTTATGTTAGTATCGGGTCGATGCACTCTTAGAGGGGGGGTAATGCCGCAAACCATACATTGGGTTTGTTTATTTGTGTTTTGCTTTTTACCGCCCGGCTGCGCCGGTCTGTGTTTTCTCTGCGCCAAGGGGAGCGCGTCTTCCATTCATTCTTTCTGTGCCGCTTGTGTTATCTGTTGTGATATAGAGCGCATTGCGATCTAACGTTAACAGCCCAGAATAATCTTCTTGGATCTAGTATGTTCTCGATGGGAATCGACGTTTCGAGAACCACGCGCGCCAAAAGATAAAAAGCCTGCAGTGCGGACGCCGGGGCACTCGATTCGACGACACTCGCCTGTGCAAGTAAGTCACTTTGTTGACCGCTGCTCCGCTGCCTATGTATTCTTTTGAGTTGTTATGGGGCACAAGTTCACTCCAATAAACGTGTTTCTCATTCAAGACAACTGCATCGTCCTTGTCTTCATGACAATATCTGAACTCTGACATGGCATTGTCACGCACACCACAGAGTAAATGCCTATACCCTACAAAACGTTAGGCCGTTCGAAGCGCTTGTCGCTTGATTTTCCGGAGTTTTTCATTCGATCGCAAGTGAAAATCTATCAAAAAAGTCAATAAACAGACACGCAGCGTCTAAATTACGTTGCATGTGCACAGCATGGAAGAAGCAAGTCAGCCGACACGGTGTCTCTTTGGTTGGATACGGCTGCCTTCGCCGAAGTGTAAGCTGATCTATCGGTGAGGCAACGTAGTGCCTTGCAGATAGGGAAACGGCGTGTATATACAGTTTTATTTTTGGAATTTGTTTTTATTGACCTCTATTTTTCGGATGCTATCTCGACCCCATGAGGTTCCGCCAAATCGGTCGGCGAAAGTATATGACATGACGTATTCTCGCGACACCATATAGTTGGAAGCTCTGTCTCAGTCCTGTAATGGTTACTGTTTAATCTCACCCTTCTCACCCCGCACGGGGCACCTTGAGTAATCTTGGTGACGGTGTTGGCGACACCGCGGACCCTGAGCCCCCATACTCTTGCTGTAATCTACCGTGGCTACGAGTTGTAAGGTGAAGGGCAGAAACCACAAACGGTGGCCGTCGGAGCGCAGGTCAAGCTCCGGCGGATGGGCTCCCTTCCCTGTCTGTTTACCAGGCAGGGAGCTCCAGGACCTCTCTCGGCATCAGGGTAAACCGAGCGAAGGAAGTACCCCCGTCCCCTGCTTTTTAATGCAGAGCATTTCAGTAACTCACGATGTCACCCGAGTTGGCGTCCGTAGTCCGCATCGCTCCCCCTACACTATATAAAAAAATAATACTTACCGGCGCCAGGTTTCTGAACCAACGACTCTGCGGGCGGAACGCAAGGTACATGGTACTCTACGCACTGCACATCAAAGACGACACAGAATGGAAGGTGATGAACACGCCTTACATCCTTGACTCGTTCAACCGTCGGCCACAGGTGCGCCCTCTCCCCCGCGTCCTCCTCGCCTTCTCTCCGCTCGCAACGCCCTCTCTCGCCGCGTTCGGTTCGGGCGCACAACAGGTGGGGACATGCGCAACACCCACTCTCGCTGCGTTGGGTTCGCGCTGATCAACAGTCGGTTCGCGCGCAAGAACAGGTGGGGCGCAAGAACAAGAACGCGATTAAACCACATATGTCGTTCGCGCGTGCTCCTGTCGCTAACATCTGTGGCGTGGTCGTGACGTGAACATCACGCGTTCGTGTGGTGGCGCGATTTTGGCGCTATAACACTCTCTTGGCTTGGCTTGGCTTGGCTTGGAATTGGAATTAAAGTGGATTGTGTTGCGTCATAGCCGCGCCACATTGCGTCGTAGCCGCTCCACATTGCGTCATAGCAGCAGCAGGGGGTTCATGGCACGTTTCACGTTTCACCAGCGACTTCATCGACAAGGTCTACGCTGGAAGACAACAATTACAAACACAACCAATACGTAATCCATACCACTTGCAGGCGCGCCCCCCGCGGAAATGCTCTGCATTTGATCGTGCCCCTCGCGAGGGGGATGTCTTTCCAATGGAAAATGCACTGCTGTACGCGGTGGCGGGTAACGCCCCTTCTCTGTCGCAGTACGCGGCTAGGCTCCGGGAACGCCTTTTGGCAGCGCAACGCACGGCTCGGGAGAACCTCGACGTGGCGCGCATAGAGCAAGCCGAGAAGTATAAGAAAGGCCGTCGTCACCTTGTGTACAACATCGGTGACCTAGTGCTAAGGAGGAACACACCCACTCAGCAACGCTGCACGCGGTTTCACTGCAGCGCTCGCACACAAATGGCAAGGGCCATACAGAATTACGGCGCAGACGACTCTGCTCACGTATGTCATGCAGTCGCTTGAAAGCGACGAGCTGGTGGGTCCTGTGCATGTTGGCGATCTCAAGGCCGATCACGTTCGCACTGGCGATGACGAACAGGTGGGTAGCGGAACCAGAAGGTGGGAGTCCCGCTACTGAGGACAGAACGGCCGGCGATAGGGTTCGCACCCATCGTTACGACCTAAGGGTGCGGTAGTGTCTACCCCCCCCCGGGTCCGGTTCTCACGTGGTTCTACCACGGAGTAACGGAGTTTCATCGCGCCACCTGTGCGCTGGTGCGAGGCGTGGTTTTGTGCCTGGCTGTTACGATGACCCGCCGCGGTGGCTCAGTGGCTAAGGCGTTGCGCTGCTGAGCACAAGGTCGCGGGTTCGATTCCCGGCAGCGGCGGCCGCTCTTCTGATGGAGGCGAAAAGCAAAAACGCCCGTGTGTACGAGATTTCGACGCACGTTAAAGATCCCCAGCTGGTCAAAATTAATCCGGAGCCCTCCACTACGGCGCGCCTCATCGCCTGCGTTGCGTCGGCGTGTTAAACCCTACAATCAATCAATGGCCGTTACGATGCCAGCCTGGGCTTGCCGACAGCGGGCCCTTCCGGTGCGACCCGGGAGCTTCGCGCCACCGGCCTGGCGGTGTGGGGCGATTCGTTCGTGCCTGGGCGTTGCGAGTCTGGGCTGGCCTGCCGAGCAGAGGGCCTTCCTGGTTCGACCCGGGCGCTGTTGCCATGGTCCGGGGGTCCTGGTGCCCTGCGGAGATGTGAGGCGGCTGTGGTTCGCCTCCTGGTCCACGGCGGAGTCGTGTTCATGGGTTGGAGGCCTGCTGAGGTCATTGCGGAGCTGTAACCCTGGCGTGGAGACGCCGGTGGGCGCAGAGCCTACAGTTCGTTCGGGGGCTTCGAGCATCTACGAGCGCCCGTCAACCGGTTTTGCCCCGGGCTCATCGCGCGCCTCTCCGGCTCTGGCGCCGAGCAGCGGAGATCGGGACAGCGGGGCGCTGTCCAGACGAACCTGGCCGTTCCCTGGAATCCTGCGCCGGGCACCCGAGAATGCCTCCTGCGGACGCCTACGTAGTAACGGTGGCGACAGAGCGGCATGCTGCCCACACTTCGGCGGGTGCCAGCCCACCCACAGATGCACAGGGCGGCCCCAGGCGCCGACCAGCACTTCCTCGTGCACTAGGACCCCGAGGGCGTTCTTTAATGATGGACCCATACCCCATGTTTTAAGGGGTGGGAGAGATGTGGGCAGTGCCTTGGCACGACACCTTCTGGCCTAGAGGGTGTTGCCTAGAGCCCCACGCCGCGAGCTCCCTTCCCTTGCCCTCCTAGGCTGCCGCGCGGCTACCGGGCAGCGCGACCTGGGGACGTCGGGGCCCGAGATATGGCGCTGGCGGACACGGGGCAGCGGACTGTGGGGTGAAGGAGCGGGCGGGGTGGTGAGGAAGAACCGCGCGCGGGGACTCGGGGGGGACACAGTGTTCTTGGCTGGTGTGCGTGTGTATGTCCCGACGAGGATGTGAATAAAGAGTTTCTCATTGTACTCAAACGCAGTGTGCCTCATTTCTGGACGGCCGTAGAGAGCAGGACCACACTGCAAAAGGTTGCTTCAGCAGGAGCATGCAAGCGAAACGCAAGAATTGCGCAGCCGACTCAGCTGACACTGCTGGCCTGGCACCACCTTTGAAACGAGTGGAAATTTTGTTTCTTTTTTGTTGTTTCAATATCGCATGGCTTTTCTTTATCCCCCCAATCCAATGATCGGCCCCCTAAAAGGGGCCGCACCGAAGTACTAGCTAAAGGTAAACCAGAAGATTTCACTAATTTCTTGTCATTCACTCTGCTGAAACCACTCCTGTTGCAAAGAAGTCTGCCATTCTGTTGGCAAAGCGCATTGAGTCTGTTGTTGGTTCAGACTATGATGCTAGGAAACTCGCCTCAGGTGATGTACTGGTCGAAGTAAAAAGGAAAAATCAGAGTGAGAACCTACTGAAACAGGCGACGTTGGCGAACTTGACTGTCACTGTGACACCACACCGAACCCTCAACGCTTCGCAAGAAGTCATATCAGAGAAAAAACTAGAGTTTGAGACGGAAGCAGATCTTCTTGAGGGGCTCCAACCTCAACATGTAACTGCAGTAAAACGAATCGTAATTCGGTTAGCAAACAAAGAAATTCCGACAAAACCTCTAATCCTAATGTTTGATCGCACAACGCCTCCAGAAAAGGTCAAAGTGGGTTTTCTTAGCTGCAACGTACGACCGTATGTCCCAAATCCGAGGCGCTGCTTTAAGTGCCAACGATACGGCCATGGAACCCATTCATGCAGAGGGAAGTTGACATGTGCCAACTGTGCTGAGACAGGCTACTCTTCAGAAGCTTGTTAAAGCAACACTCAGAAGTACCCGAATTGCAGCGGACCGCACGCTGCTTCTTCGCGTGCGTGTACACAATTCAAGGCCGAAAAGGAAATAATTCACATAACAGTAAATGAAACAACACCTATCCAGAAGCGCGCCAAAAGCACAAGCTGCTTCGGCCACATCGTACGCAGACGCCGCCCGCCGGTGGTGGGGGGGCGTTTGGTCAGCACAGCAACACAGTGCAGCCTTCTTGCTGACGTGTTGCTGTCCAAACCCCCAGCTGAGCAGCCACCTGCTGCCTATACAACACCTGTAGAGGCAGCGGGGGCCCCATCTCTTGCCGGACTGCCTTCGGTAGTCCAGAGTAGTCAGGAATCGCCCAGTGTGGCGACTCCAGCGAATGTGGCGAGTGCGATCGCCGCTGGGAGCTCTGCCGCTCTCACTGTGTCCTCTCCACCGGCCCTAGGGACACCTGAGGGCACGGAGGAGATGTACACGGTAGGGCCCACAGAAGCGCCCATCCTAGTCTCGCCCGCCTACCCCCACCCGCTGCGGTTGCGGCTGGACCTAAGGCACCCGTAAGGGTGCCAAGTCCAGGGGGCCCGGTCCGCCGGACACCCCCCGAACATCTGATGAGGAAATTGACGTCGGACCGTTCCTGTCTGCATCGCTCCGCAGGGAACGGGCTGCGGCGTCCAAACCAACAGAAAGCCAAAGAACCCGCTCCAAGAATACAAGCCCCGATAGACAAAACATGAACCCACACACACTTCCAGTAGCTCTTAAAGGTACATAATGGGAACAGAACATATCATCCAGTGGAACTGTAGAGGCCTCCTTAACAATCTTGATGATGTCTACGAAATATTGCATTCCAATCAGCAAGTGTGATGTGTCTACAAGAAACACATTGAAACTCCAAACACGCAAATGTCTTGAATAGTTACATGGTGTTTAGGAAGGACAGGGCTGGTGGTGGTACATCTTCAGGTGGTGTGGCCATCATTGCCCGAAAATCATTGGCATGCCACACTATCCAACTACACACTGTCCTTGAGGCTGTTGCCATTAGAACCATAACTTTCAATAGGCTAATAACAGTGTACTCCCATCTACATCCCTCCTGATTTCCAGCTTTCAAGCTCCGTTTCGAGGGCCTTGTAGATCAGTTACCAGAATCTTTCATTCTTATAGGTGACCTCAATGCACACAACCCTCTTTGGGCTCTCACCGCACAGATGCCCGAGGTCGCCTAATCGAAAAATTTCTAATATCTTCAGGAGCATGCCTATTTAACAAAAACAAGCCTAAATACCATAATATAGCACACAACACTTATTCACACCTCGACTTCGCCATTGGCTGTGCAGTACTCTTTCCATCACTTGAGTGGGATGTCTGCACTAACCCATATGGTAATGACCATTCCCTACCTCACTAACATACATAGATAAAGGCCCTAGCAGTTCCCCTTCCAATTGCAAGTTATAGAAGCAAGAGCAAACTGGAAGACATTCACAGAGACATCTCAACTACACTACACTAACATAACACTCTTACCTGTAGAGAAAACAACCCAGCTCATCACGGAGCACATTCGCGCCCGCCAAAAAGTCAATACCCCAGGCCCTGGGGCCCCGCGCAAGCCGAGAAGGCCCTGGTGGAATGACGACTGCAAGCGTGCGCGGGAGGCCCAGAACAAGGCGTGGGGCATCCTCCGTAGACACCCCACAAGTTTTAACCTTATTTCTTTCAAAAGAGCGAAGCGTTAGGTAAGGCGTGTGCGCCGTGAGGCAAAAAGGAGAGCTGGCGCGCCTTTCTCACATCCATAAATTCATACACGGACACCCACAAGGTATGGACCCAAATACGTAAACTAAAAGGTCAACACACACATAGCCTGCCCCTGGTTAGCGCGACAGGGCCAGTCTGGAAGAACAGGCTAACACACTTGCACAACACTTCCAACACGTGTCTAGTTCTGCGCACTATACAAACACCTTTATGCAACACAAACATGTGCTGAAAAGAAGCCTATACGCGACAAGAACAAGTCAAAGTCAGGATACAACTGTGAATTTACACTCCATGAGCTGAAGATTGCTCTTGCCACTTGTAAACCTTCTGCTCCAGGTGCAGACAACAATTACATAACTATGATTCAACACCTACACGCAGACACCCTTGAGACACTCCTGCACCTATACAACCAAATATGGCTATCGGGGCAGCTTCCAAGTCTTTGGAGGGAGGCCATAGTTGGGGCTTTGTGAAAGAAAGGAAGGACCCTTCTCCCGCAATCTATAGACCTATTGCCCTGACAAGCTGCCTGTGGCAAGCTCTACGAGAAGATGATTAACCGGAGGCTCATGTACTTTCTGAGTACAATGGTCTTCTCGAGAGCTGCCAGGCAGGCTTCCGGGCAGGGCGATCCACAAACGATGAATAGCTGCACTGTAATCTTACATTAAGGATGCCTTTATACACAAACAGTACTTGCATGACCATATTTTTTCATATCGAGAAAGCTTATGATACGGCATGGCGTTATGGCATTCTTGCAGACCTAAAATCCTATGGTGTAACAGGTAACATGCTGAACACTCTTTCCAGTTACCTGTCTGAACGAACATTTCGTGTCAGAGTCGGCACGGCACTCTCAAACGTTCACGTGCAGGAGAATGGCGTGCATCAAGGTGGCGTATTGAGCTGCACCTTGTTTATAGTTAAGATGAACTCTCTCCGAAAGGCACTGCCGCCAACCATATCCTGCTTGATGTATGTAGATGACGTTCAAATATCTTTCAAATCATGTAACATATCCATTTGTGATCGCCAGGTCCAGCTTGGGGTAAACAAACATTCCCGCTGGGCAGATGATAATGGATTTAAACTTAATTCTTCTAAAAGTACCTGCGTTGTATTCTCAAAAAGGCGGGGCATCCTGCCTGATCCCGACATAAAACTCTTTGGTGACTCGATTCCAGTAAAAAGAGAACACAAGTTTTTGGGTGTGGTGTTTGACGAGAAACTCACATTCATTCCTCACATCAGACATCTAAAACATAAATGCCTCAAAGCAATAAACATACTTAAGGTCCTTTCACACCACTCCTATGGCGCGGACAAGCAACTCCTCTTACGTGTCTTCACAAGCTTGGTGGGGTCCCGCTTGGACTATGGAAGCGTGGTTTATGGGACGGCAACAAAACAGCGCTGAAAATGCAGACCCAGCTGCTTCACTTGGGGCTTTGCCTCACGTCGGGCGCTTTCCGTACAATTCCGTACAAAGCCTATACGTCGAGTGCGACAATTGTCCCTAGATCATCAGCGAACAGACATAGATCTCTGTACGCTTTTAAATTTCGTCAATAACCCACCATCCTTTCAAACCATTTATTTGTGATACACCCATGTCCCAACTTCTTCTTAATCGCCCATAAATCTCTGCTCCGTTCTCAAAGGGTGAGACAGGAAGTGTCAGAATTATCTGTCACCTTTCAGACACCTACAAATCAATCCTTTTTGTTGTTGACGGTTTTTGTTGAACGGTTTTAGCGTTATACGGTTACATCCTTCATACCTAATCACCGTTTTGGCGCTCTTTGCCCTCGGTTGGCGTTGCGCCATAAAACACCAACCATCATCATCATGCCTCTGGTCAGCACTACAGAGGACACACTCGAAGACCAGGCTGACACACTCGCACAACCATTCCAACACGTTTCTAGTTCAGCACACTACACAAACACTTTCATGAAACACAAACAAATGGCCGAAAAGAAGCCTATAGTAGATAACAAAGGTCACATCTTCTTAAAACTTAAAGTTTTCTTTGTATGAGCTGAGGGCTGCGTTGAGCACGTGTAAACCCTCAGCTCCAGGCCCAGACAACATCACATACACAATGATACAACACCTGCACCCAGACACTCTTCCAACACTCTTACACCTATATAACAAGATTTGGCTTTCGGGGCACATTCCAAATTCTTGGAAGGAGCCTATAGTTGTAGCTTTCCTGAAGGAGGGAAAGGACCCGTCGTTCCCCCTCCAGTTACGCCCTATTGCCCTGATGAGCTGCCTGTGCAAGCTCTTCGAGAAGATGGTAAAATCGCCGGCTCGTGTACTTTCCTTGAGTACAACGGTCTTCACGAGGGCTGCCAGGCAGGCTTCAGGGCAGGGCGATCCACGAATGATCAACTCGTAGCTTTTGAATCGTATATTAAGGATGCCTTCGTGCATAAAACAGTGTTGCGTAACTGTGTTTTTTGACCTCGAGAAGGCCTACGACACCGCTGGCACTACGGGATCCTCAGTGACCTGAAGTCTTTCGGTGTCATCGGGCCATATGCTCAAACACACTGGCTAGTTATCTGTCCCAAAGAACGTTCGCGTGAGAGTTTGGTAACGCACTATCAAGGATTCATGTGCACAGAAAACGGCTTGGCGCAAGGTGGAGTTCTTAGCTGTACTCTTTTATAATTAAAATGAACTCTCTTGGGAAGGCATTGCCACCTACCATTTCGTACTCTATGGTATGTAGACGACGTACAGATATCTTTTAAATCTTGTAATATGTGAATCTGTGAACGTCAGGTCCAGCTTGGTGTTAAAAAACTTGCCAGCTGGGCAGACAACCAATGGTTTTAAACTCATCCAGGAAAAAGCTCTTGTGTTGTGTTCTCCAAAAAGCGCGGGATCCATCTGGACCCAGATATACTCTGAATGGCGTTTTCAATTACCTGTTAAAAAGGAGCACAAGTTTTAGCATGATATTCGATAACAAGCTAACATTTGTTCCACACTTGAAACATCTTGAGCAAAATGCCTAAAAAGTATGAATATTCTCGAAGTTCTCTCCCACCAGTCGTATGGTGCAGACAGGCAACTCCTTTGCGGGTTTATAGCGCCCTAGTGGGATCAAGCTGGACTACGGCCGTGTGTATATGGGTGCCAAACAAAAACGGCACTGAAAATGTACTGGGACCCGGTGCTGCATTTAGGGCTGCCTGGCCTCGCATAGCGGTGCTTTTCGCACTACCCTGTCCAAAGTCTCTATGTTAGAATGCAATAAATGGTCCCTAGATCACCAAGAGGGTGTACATGGACGTTTTATAGGCCTCAAAATCATGTCTATGACTAATCATCCTTTTACTCGACATTAATTATGCATCCTCAATGCAACGCTTTTTTAAATCGTCCATCTATCTCCATGCCATTTCCTCTAAGAGTGCGAGAAGAAGCCCTCTGAGGTAGAAATCATCGTTTTCAGGCCATTCACAAGACGCCATCATTGATTCAATTCCACCATGGTACTCTCACCCTGTGTCATGTGACCTGCCTTTGATGCAGTTTAGAAAGAACAGGTCACCAAGGATTGCGATGTCTGCAGATTCTTGTTTGTGCAGCATAGGTACGTGTGAAGAGTTTTACAGTGATGCGCCCAAGACTACAACTGCTGTAGCATCTGCACTGCGCATGGGCCAAACTTTAATGTGAGTAAACAATCAACCTTTGTAGCAGCATATTCACAGCGGAAGCATACGGTATTTAATGGTAATTAATCACATAGTCCAACATCAAATCCTAAAATCCATCGTGTACACGGACTCTCTAAGCGTTGTAAAAGCACTTGCATCGGAAAGCATTTTAAAAACTTTGTCATCAACCATGTTTTTAAGGCTATCATGTCTGCATATGCATAAAACCTTCAAATAACTTTCTGTTGGGTTTCAGGCACTCTGGATTCCCGAGAACGAAACCGCAGATCGAATGGCCACTGCAGCTACACTCTTGAATACAATGGACATAGCAACAGTGCCATACACAGACATGAAGCCACACATACAGACACCAAGTTCGCAACAGATGGCAAACACACCGGAGTGAACAAACAGATAACAAGTTACACGTTATAAAAACCACGCTTGGACCATACACAACTGACACACGCAACAGATACACAGAAGTTGCCCTTGCTAGGCCTACGGATAGGGCACACACATGTCACACACTCGTATCTCCTCACGGGGTCTTCAAGACCCCGGTGTGGCAGGTGTGGAGAGGCCCTATTAGTAGTCCCCATACTCATTCAATGCAAAGCACTTCACCACACACGACGCAAACACTTACCACAGCTATACAGGACTACACGTCCCACTACACCCAGCGTTTTTCCCTCCTCTGGCGATTCCATGTTTTACTATCAAGTGCGTTTCTAACATATTAAAGGAATTTCAATTTTTAGACCTCATTTCATACCAGCGTGATCACTCCCTGGCCCTATACACCAGCCATGCTCATTGCCGTTTTGTGATTTTACTTTTGTTTTTGCTGACTTTTCATAGTGTTTAAGGTTTCACCCCTCATATATGACTATTGTTTTGGCGCTCTTTGCCCCAGTTGGCCTTGTGCCATAACATCCAACCATCATCATCAATCTCACCCTTCTTAAAAACAACGAGAAGCCACTGCTCAGCATCACAGAGACACCGTAAAGAGCGCTTTCCCACCCGTGATTGCCTCAGGGTTAGAACTGATCGAACTTTTTCTTTAATTTGTAACATTGAGTGATTGCGAAATTGCCACTAGGACATTGTATGTTGTATCTTCACTTATTTCTTTGTAGCCATGGTAATATATCCAAAATGAGGTATTGTGAATGTGCCATGCTTGGTTTTTCGTACTCAATTACAATTTGATTTCCTTAAAACTTTTAACGCCTCATGGAGATGATTGCGGGTGCATACCATTCTTTTTCTTAAATCTGTGGAATTTTGTGTAACGATCCGGATTAACCAACGAACGAGATAGTGGAGGCCACTAGAATAGAAATCAGCGATTTTTGGGTGTCGACATAGAATCGATGGCTTTGTGCGAAAAAGAAGTGGCATTCATTGAGCTACCAGTACCCCTGGTAGCAACTAACTTGAGTTGGGTGGAAAATTGTAGTTCCGTTTTTCTCATCTATGTTTCTCTTTACAGCAGTTTTTTGAGGGTACTATTTTTTCCTCCTCCAACGAAATCCGTTGTACTTTAGTGCTCATCCTTGCCATTCTATGCGTGTCTAATATCATGCATTAGAACTAGTAATACAAAATCATTTTTTTTCTTGTTTTCATGTATTACGTTTAGGCACTCGACGTTCTGTCATTCTAAGGGCTGTCACCTCGTAAAGCTCTCACCGCAGTAGCTTTTCGTGATTTGCTCCTTTATTTCATTTTCTATGCAAAATAATTAAAGCAATGAATTAAATTGATATCCTTCTTTTTACCGTATTGTTGAGGATATAACAATAAGCAGGTTTGTTTGGCTTGCATCGTACGTACGCAGTTGGCTTCGTTCCACCACCTGCGCGTGACCTAGAAATATTGATTTACATCAGAAGTCTTTCAAAGGCATTGTGTTTCCGCGAACGCTAGAAAACAACAGGTAAACACAAAAGGCCGCAAAAATTTACGTATTAATATACACTACACTGGGGGTGCAACAAGCCCTGGCCAAACCATTTGGTTTTGATTGTTGTTTCTCTGATTTTCTTTGACTGATTTTTTTTCTTTCTTTTCAAGTTAGGTTCGTTACAAGCTAGCTTCGGCATTGAAAATAGCATTTAGTCCACCGGCGTAAGAACGACTTGTTTGGTACTCGCCCGAAAACGGTGTTGGAAAGCTACAATATTTCGGGCATACCTTGGGCTTAGATTGGATTATGCCCTTTTTTATACGGTCGAAACAACTCTTCAAAATGCAATGTAGGCAGATGTTCTAGTTATTATTGGTGTTTCAAGCCACATTGTCAGTATCTTTTATTTGTTATATTAATATTAAACGAAAGAGAAAAAACCATCTTTTTCCGAAAACGTCTACAGAGCTCAGGGTTATTTTGCATGTTTGAGCCCACAAAAGAACATTTGCTGAGTGGCGGGTCAGGAATGGCATACGCAAATAACCTTACTAATATTATCCGTTAATAGGGGCGGTCTCCCGCTTACTACGACGAAATGTCCGCTGCATTGCTATACGGTTCGGACATGTTTTTGGGCACATCTAAACGCGAATGAGAGTGCTGCGCAGTGCTATACAGCGACATGCTCTTTAGATATCGAAGTCCGCCATGTGCACACGTGTCTGCTATGGATTTAGGCGGTGGGTAAGACCATTTACTGAGCAAACCCACTTACTTAGAAGACTCAAATTTATTTGAACTATCAACGTTACCTAGGCAGATACGTGGAACTTAGGCTAGTTCGGAAACCTCAAATTCTAGTCAACACAAAATATCTTTAGAGAATATCGCGTGCATCGTGCAACGGTAACCTATTTAAAAATTCGGTAAACATTAATAATATCGTCTGTCTATGGCACCATATCTCTATACCCCGGACATCTATCTGTACAAAATGTGCTGCTACATAAACTTTAGGAAGATGTATTAACACCATTTATCAGATGAACTTGAATAACTATCTTTACCATCAACCCTCTAGGTGCCTTTGAAAATGTCGCCCTCAAGGCTATTCTCCAAGGCATTCAATCTGTTAACTTCGTAAACGTATGTGCTCCTCTGTACAAACATTGCTTAAACATTAGTCTAACGCTCTACGACTTGATCCATCTGTGTAGTCGCCTTCCCCAAATCCCCTTCTCCTACACCCCTAAGCTCCGCATTCTTACCATTCTCTAAGAAAGCCTTGGTACGACCTGCCCTCTATCTCCACAGATTCCATAAGAGGCTACCTGTACTCTACGCGAAGTAAACAAGGCGCGCTGATCGAACGAAAAGCGCCATGCATTGAAGCAGCCGTACCCACGAAAAAAACCTACCTCAAAGGTGCGTCCTTAGCTCTTTAATCATAAGTGCGTTTAATACTCTAGAAACGTATCAAGGCGTGAAACGCCAACTCCCTCGATACAGAATTGTCGCCTCAAAGGGCCTCAAACTCAACAGCCCTACCAGCTACACAAGGGCCTCACAACAGGCTATAGAGGTTCAAATACATTCACTGTTCCATAATCACGGAGCAAACAATAATAATTTCACATCTCACTAGATGTGTTACCAACCATCACAAAATGTTGGAATCAGCCGAGCTCATCAGCCACATAAACTCGGCAACCCCCAGCATGGACCCCAAAGCTGTCAAATCAAGAACCAAATATAATCAACGGTAAGCACACAACAAACTAGTTATGCTACGGACAGTTTCCACTGCGACGCTAGACCACGTGGGACCCATAACAGCTAAGACAAACTTAGCAGGTGCCATCTCTTCAACCACAACGAATGCTTATAACTCACCTTAACCAGATTCTCCCTTCTGCACCGCCTTGGTTATGAACCCTCGACATCAATGGTCCTAGACAAGGCCGCTCATGAGCTATGCCCAGATGCATACCAAGCTCCAATGAAAGCTCCGATGAAAAGCAGCAGCTTGTTTACAATTCTGCCGCCAGCACGCCCCCCACCCCGCTAAAAAATAACTCCACGTAGAATGTTACAAATACACCCTTAGAAATGCGCTAAGTAGACGCCGTCTGCTACCACATGCACCCCCTCAAGCCTGGACCATCGCATGAACTAAATGTATCCCATTGCGTAACTACGGCACCGCTGCCCAGGAAGTCACCATTCATCTCGCCGATCCCACTGCGTACTGCTGCTAACTGCCCAAGTGTCGTTGTTGCGAACTGACTCGCCGGTATCCTGCCAACACTACGCCGCTCGCCGCACGGTAGCCCCCGCATTCGCCAGTTTAGTCCGTGTCCACTCTTCCGGACTACCCCATTTGCTCGGAACCCAGGCCCCCCTCTCTGAAGAATAATTCCTTATATAAGAGAGGCGCCACCATTTGCAGCGTAACCACTGCTACTACAAGACACCGGTCTCTTCCCCGGACATACGAAGGTATCCTCCAGTCCCAACGCCTGAGAGGAAGCAGATGACCATGACTTCACTACAAAGGGAACGTAGAAGAGGCTAAGACGCATTTCCGCATTCGAATAAACCTTAACACCACCAATAAATTCTTATCCATGCTGTCCACCCATCTCTTTCCCGACTACCTGCAAATTCTGACATCAACCACGACAACTGTAGAGCCTTGTCTATGAATACTCTTTTAATCCTTCGCTTACTCCAAAACCCCAAAAAACGCCTGAAGATTAGGCGTACGCTTTCCAAGAGGACTTAAATAGAAAAAACCCAGGAATTCCCTGCTAAAACGAACCCTAAACGCTTTCAGACATACAAAGGTGATTGTTGTCCCCCCTAGTTTCCTAGCAGGTAATGCACTCCTACATGGAGTGAAATAATTATTGAGGAATGTAGGCTGTTCGTTCATTTTTGGAATATTGAATATTTGGAACGTCAAGTATGATGCGCTACTTTTCATCATCCTTTTTTGCGGAAAACACAAGTATCCTCGTGTTGCAGGCATGCAACAAAAATGCTCCAGAGCAAGCACGTCATGTATAAAGAAGCTTCGCTCTTTCTTTGCAGATAACCTGAATGTCTTTGTCTGAATTTATTTACGTAATATAGGTAGCTCCATCAACGTTCTCACTTCGGCCTTGCCTCCCAACCAACTGTATGTTTGTAGCACTTAAAATTTTCCGACTTCTAAAATCTCTAAAACCAAGTATACTGCTGCACTAGATGCGACCAACTAGAGGGTCCGCAATAGATCTCGAAATGCCAAGGCGAATGCGCAACCCATTCATCACCGATTATCTTAAAAGTCTGCATGAAACATTTCGCCTCTTTTTACCCAGAAAAATTGAAATTCCTTCGCGCGAGGAGACACACACTAAACTATAATCGTGCTTCCAAGAAGAAATGTCTACCTAGAATAACTCCATGTCTGCTCGGTGTCCCGTGCTGAGCTCCTGAAAATTATAAATTTGGAGTTTAATAGCATATTGCAAAATCTCAGTGAGAACCCTCTTCTTCAGTTATCGCAATAGGAACGTATATGCAGGAAACACAACGATGGCCATGGTAGTTGAGTGTACTTTGTTTCTTCCTTTCTATCCCGCTGGTTCTATTCCTAATGTCATGGCTACTCGTGTAACTCTTAACACTTATACCCATGTCACACCTGATATTTATGTTCACTTATGCTGAGTGCACTCGGGCCACTGAGTAACCGTCAGTAAGCATTCTGCTGAGCCACGACATAAAGTCGCCTCGTCTGTTATGTCTGTGCGGATAGCTGGCGTAAAAACACCACAAATTTACTTGATATTTCCCTTCTTTCTCACGTGAGAAGCAATTTAAACGCTTTATAGTGCACTATAGGCACTAAAGTAGATACAAGGACCGTGGCACGGACGAACCTCAAGTGTTTTAACCGCGCAGCCACCAATATAAACGCTCGGATCAAGTGAACGATGCGCTCCCGTCGAAAATATAAGCCCGCGCAAACGCTTGCCTGCGCTAGTATGAACATAGACATTGCCACACCAAGTATTCTGTTTGAACACAAAGAGACCGTGAAGGCCCGTGTGACCAATGTTATGAATATTCAGTTCATCGAAGCTACCACGGGCAAAAGTTTATTCCCGGGACAAATAATATGAAAGCTTAGCCTACAAAGTGCCATTCTCGTCCACGCAGACCCTTGGCGTCTTACCTACAGCGTTTCTAAACGGGAAACAAAATGAGACAATCGATCGCAAATCCCTTCATCACAGAAGTCACCCAGTAATGAAGTATAGACTTTATTTGAGCTGTGCCTTGCGCCCTAGCAGAGCTTGCAATTTTCCAAACCTCCACGTTGGTTTTGTTGCCTAGTAGCGTTGGGCACTAGTCTGAATTCCATGAACTCATGTTCTTCACTCTCAGTGCCATTTCAGAAGCACGAGCATGTTCTTCGCTTTCATTGTCATATCAGGAGCGCGAGCACAAACAAACGCCGCCTGCATACTACGGCAGTCCGTCGTTCAATGAATTTTTTTTTTGCTTAGAGAAAGAATAGAAAAAAAGGAGGGCGTATGACATGTAAAATTGTTTAGCACCACACAGTACGCACAACGCAGGGACCTATTTCTTGCACAGGATAATAAAAAGCACGGTTAAGACGCAGACTGACATATCGGCCATGATATCTTTGCTCTATTTGGTGCGCAGTGAATAACACTATCATTATCATACAGGGAAAAGTATCAAAGTGAGTGAGTTACAGCAACCCAGCAATGTGTCCGAACCGTTGTTCATTTACTACGGTTCATAACAATTTCAAGTACACTGACTATATGCCCTGCAAAACCGGAAGCTGTTTTATTCATCCGCAAACTATAAAGGCGCCCCCATTCTCTGAACGCCGACTCCCATCTCGCTTTGCTTGCTTTTATTCACAACCATTTCAGCTACTGCGCCCCCTATTCAAAATTTTGTAAAACCGAACGTTTGTACGTTAGAGTAGAACCCCGTTTATACAACTTACTCGGAACAGTGAAAAAGGGTCGTAAAATGCGGGTGTAGTGAAACTGGAACAACAACAATTACCCCTATAATTAGTTTCGCTCAAAAGATTACCAAGAAACTTCATTGAAAGTACAAAGGATTCGGTAACCAAAATGTACAAAAAAAACTAAATGCGAAAAAATAACGCTCTGAAGGTAATAATCACACTGTATTTAAAACAAAAACCTTGTAGCACTGTCTACTGCCACTAGTCCCGCTAGTCAGTGCGATTTATGGCAGAGTTCTCGGGGAGGTTTCTATGTCAACCCAGTTGCTTGAAATTCGGAGTTTTTTTAAGTTTCGTGTCGTGCAAAAGTGAAAGCTTTTGCTGGAGTCACGGGAAGTGCTAGTTTTTCTGACTGTATGCCGCTTCACCGCGTATTCGCAAATTTTTAGCTTGTTGCTCAGCAACCGAACTGTTCGCTTTCGGAACAGCGACATTTCTTTACAGAACGCAAAATTTCGCTACGGTAACGACAAACACATGTGGAAGCCTGAGCCCGTCAGTCTAACGTTGAGAATAGGGGAAAAGAGATTCACCTGGGAGGGGGAAGGTGCTTGAATGCAGAGAAACAAAATATGAGACGGGGAAAGAGCTGTGCCAGGAGAGTACCGAATGAGTGGGCTGCGGAAGAAGCCCCTACTCGCGGAAGACGCCCCTAGCATTGTCATTTTGTCTGTCGGTAGGTGGGCGCTTCGCCTCTGTCCTCGAATAACGCGGGGCTTGCTAGAAATCACGTCGTATAACAGAGGTTGTTATTGGTTTGCTTCTACGAGGACTTCACAAAACTGGGGTTATCGTAAAGCCCGGTGACGTATAAGCCGTGTTCCGCTGTGCGTATAGCCAATACCCGGCTTACACTTTGTTACTTTCCGACTATCAATACTCAAGGTCGCAATTATTGTGAAATCCACTTTCTTTACTTCCTCGCATCAATCTCTCAATACCCTGAATTCTCATTTAGCATATTCAACTTCGATTTAATGAAATATTTGACTCCCATAAACCCTCGTCGATGGGAAACTTGTGCGTTAAATATGCAGACATTATGACAACCTGAATACTACCTTTGTGGCAGGCCATAGCTAATTTTCGTCCAATACGAACGAAACCAACGCCTTCATTAAAATTTCGAGACCAACGTCCGTCAACGTTTACAGAAGCAGATGGAATAATTTGGTGCACTCCGCTTTTTCCTCGTATTTATTATTACAGCCCTCAACTGTTCTTCACTTCATTCTTTGGGAATATTGAATCTCACAACCACTTTTCATAATTGTGTGGGGATCATGCGAAAATGCACAAACTGATTTTGAGTTGTAGTAAAATCTATGTATGGGAACTTTTCCATGCTGTCATTACTGCTGCATTGATATTTTCTTGTCGTATCGGTAAACGGGGATCACCTGCAAAATAGTAGTGCTCTGGAACCCTCTTCTGTGTAAAGAGCTAGGTGAGATGATGATGATAATAATAACTTTTTTCACCAAACCTCGGTGAAAGGAGGACGGGGAAGTGGAAGCCTTCCTAAATTCCTCCTCCTCAGATTGCAGACAGCAGCCCTTGGCCGCGAGCGGCAGCTTCGGCCAGTTGGATAAGCTTAACCTGTATTTCGGGGTCGGGGCTAAGCAAACAGGTCTCCCACTGCTCCGCACTGGTAATTCGTAAGCAATGTTTTATGAAAAAATAAACGTTCTCGTCTATTTCCTTCTCTTCACATGACCTGCAATGATAAAAGCAGTCTTTTGCGTGTTTATGGTTTGAAAGCCCCCTATAACAACAGTGATTCTGCTTACACTTAGGAGAACGAAAAAAGTATGTTTTGGGCTTTAAATGGTTCTCGTGCCATAAAATGGTCCGTCAGTCTGTTTGCTGCCGGTATCCGGTTTCTAAATTGTAAATCTGTTAGTTTTTGTGCGTGCTGCAGTGATGCCGCGTCGACGAACTGTTTACGAACTGCTCCCGCCAATTTTGTATATTGAGAGCGCAAGTGTTAACGACTAACGTCGTACAAAATTGACTTCCAAAATGTTTTACTCTTTGTTATGTATGGTACGATGGGGGGAGGAACAGGTTATCCGCCGCAGGATTAACGACTGATTGAACACGGATGTACGCCAAAGAAGGAGACACAACAAACAAGGACCAATGGCTCATTGTGAGCAAATAGGCAGGCCCACACTGCCCCTGCAATCGTCACTGTCATATACAACCTAAACAGTTAGGACAGGGAGATTACACAACCGCAAACATCACTGATCTCAAAAACGTGTTGTCGCAATCCAAGACGATATAGAAAGTTATTGCAGAGGATAGAACCCGTCCCGGTACTGTACCCGTTGGGCGACCGGCGCTACTTGGACTGCGCAGAGGCGGAGGAAAGTGGTTGTTCCCAATATAACGTGTACCGGGTAGCTTAACGTGATTAGTTCTACAATGCAATATAAATATATAATCATGGCGGCCGTACCAATTAAACGTAGACAATTGCCCCAGCTTGAAATAAAATGCAACCCGTTCGCATTCTAACGCGTAAGGAGTCATATGTGTCTAACATTTTACTTACCATTGTTACGGCCCCCCTGAAAGTATGATATAATGACACCAGGTCTACCACGTCGATATGGAGTTTTGACCAGCATAAAATATATTTTTCTTGAGAGCATGATGACAAAAAACAGCGAATAAATGTTCACCGCTTGTGCTACGTTTTCACACACAAACCACTATGCCCTCTGAATAAACGGTCGGCACTACCAAATACACCCCGTTAACACCCTTCCGAATACGGTTGACCAGCAAAGCTGAAAAGTGGCGGAAAATTGTGCGCATCCTCAAATTGCACACACGACACCGTTGGCGACAATCAATACCCGCGTCCACCTCACCTAAGTGAGATGACGGCCCGCCGTATTGAGTATGCGTCGAACAGCCGACAGGTGGGATTGCGCATTCACACGGAGCAAAACGCTCCGAAAGAAATAAAAAACAAAAGGAACCAAAAAGAAACGAACAGCGGTGGCCGAAAACTAAAGATTACGTTGCCTGGTCTCTCAGATGTTTTCGCCCTATTTGTGACATGTTTTGCATTAAAGGCGATAGGCGCATAAATCATCCCGTCAACTTTTTCAATGACCAACTACTCCTGCCCGCTAGTTTTTGTGGATCGTGGAAGTGCTTGCCGAATTTGTTGCCGACTAGTAGTATTGTCGCTTATTTTGCGAAAAATGACCGACCGAACACGTCTAAAGAAACCCGTTTCGCGAAACAGAACATACAGGCTCAGTTCGCGAAAGGGCTTATAACCTCATAAGAGCATTTAACAGCATACTTTTAGGCACACAGTCGCAGGGGACGCAGGGCTATCGTCGACACACACTCAGACACAAGCGCTCGGCATTTTCTTGGATTTGTTAGCTGCAGGGCACGTCGGCTAGAGGCCCGCGCTCACGTACACGCGCTCCGCAATTTATTTGTACTTTTAACGGCGGACACTAAAACGTAAGCTTTCGTAAGCAGCTTCGCAGTAATACAACGGCAATGCAGTTTTCGGTGCATATTTGTTCGGATAACAGATTGTAGTACTTTCAAAGTTCATCATGTTCATTAAAACATTAGTATGGTAAATCTCCAATTATAAAACTGGGGCTTCGTTTCTTGTATTCGTTTATGGGAACCGTACTGACTGCTCCCCTGAGAGAATGCCCGTAATAACGTGTCCAAAAATACCGAATCAATTGTCACTTGCAATTCTGTCTGCAATTTCAATGACGTTTTAACTCCTCCTGTGACCAGTCATGGCCACGAAGGTAATGTAGTACATTTTTACTAACATATTAATTAATTAGGTAAATAAATGAGGCGATACATCCGCCTTTCAATGAACGCTGAATAAAGAATACACCCTTTGCACGTCTTTTATCGAAAGAAACTCAGTCCTGCCCAGAATTAGTTCCATGCAGCTGCTGTTCACCGCAAGAGCACTATGTGCGTCCACGAGTGATAGGCTCGCTTTTTTGTGTGAAGCCCACGGAGCGAAAGAAAGCTCAGCAAGGACGGAGACTTCGAGCTACTCATCTAGCGAAACAAGTCGTCCAGCTACTCACCGCCTGACCTATATGTTATTGCCTCATTTTGTTCGTGTGCTCATGATGCTAAATCAAGCACTGAACTTAACTGAAACGAATTGAAAAGGAGGATGAGTTTGTCTTGCTGGCAGTGTCTCCGCTGGCACTGCGTTGCGCCCCGTGTTTGGCTGCTTCTGTTCGCTTGGGAATACGTGTGTGGGCGATTGTTTTAAACTGGAAACTTCAAGCAATTGCGTGATCTGTAACTGTGTTTGCTGTTTTGTGGTAGCGTAACCTTTTTTAACACCACGTATATCTTTCTGAAAAAGACTAGGCAAGAGTAAAATAACAACCTCTTACTCAAAATGACATTGGGGAATGCGAAGCTATTAAAGTCAAGTCGAAGTAAAATGAACGTTGTTAGATTATTTCCTACACCAAACGCACCAATCCAGCGAGAAGCATGCGGGCGCAATTTACACACTATAGGAATTGTGGTAACGCGATTCTTACATCATTTGAATGGTGAGGAGGTGTCATGAGAGTCCTCTGGCGTGGCGTAATCGGACAGACTTTGACTTCGTAACGCAACGGTCCCCAGTGCGATTCCCACCACGGGAAAATATTGATTTTTGTTCGCTTCGCAAACGATCATCATCCCTATCAGGGAAACTTGGCTCTCCTGATGTACCTTCTGGGTGGAGTACAAAATACATTAAAGGCAGTGTGCAAGCGTCGCTTCAATATTAGGCCACAACAATTTCCTCTGACCTCTTATTCATCCAGTGCAACGAGGCCGTGTTTTTATCGTCAAAGTCTTCTCTTTAAAGCAATATTTTCTCAACAGGTTGGCGCCCTGAGACCTCCTACCGACCGGAGAATTCTTCGCAGAGATGACAAAGGTTCGCAGTCTCGCTTTCTCTCTTCGTGCTTTGTTTCGCACGGCCGTTTACAGAAGCCCAAAGTGTTGTTTTGGAAAACGCCATTGCGAGGTTGAACCCGTAACGATGCGATATCGATAGGCGGGTGCTTTCGTAGCGCATTTAGAGGTGCGTCTTTGTCTTCCATTTCGACGTGTGGGTCAGCGTCCAAAGCTAGCATTTTCCCTCTCATGGTATAATACCAAAACGACAAAAATTTCTCAGTGGCCAACTTGGGAACATGCATCGAGCTGAATCAGTTTTCCCTAATGAAAGCCGTGTGAATAAAAGAATAATCATCTTGAATAAGTGTCTCAATATAATAGCAGCAATGTTGCGTTTCACAGCAGGAACACAATCGCAACAATTTTATTATACATTTCACTTATCCGAATTATCCGCATTTATTGAGCCAAATAACAATAATGTAACTATGGAATATTTTCTCGTGTTACTTTAGTGACTGAGGAAATCACAACAACATCACGCAGGCAATTTGTTTGGAGCACACACAGGCTTCAATGCAAAAAGTCTATTAAAAGCCAGACTCTCGGATAGCAACATATGGTAGGCATTTTCCGCGTTCTACACTCCATGTGACTAAGGCCGAGACGTATTTCACTAAAGAATTATTGTACACTGAAGATCCTAAGGATTGCGTCAACATTTGCACTCTCCGCTCACCACACCAGCGCGGCTGAGCAAAGCGTGGAGATGACTCTGTGGACATACCGCACCTGTTAGTCCTGGAATAATCCACACTCTAATATTAACCATATTCAAGGTTCAAGCGAAGGAAATACGTGCACGTAGCAATTGTGTTGCAGCAACATGATTAAAAGCACAAAATGTGGGCTGACCTGTCAATTGGCAAAATATAAAGCACTGTGGGGCATCCATAGTGGGGCCGTTTTCCCCGCGTTTTCTTTCAAGGCCAGACCTGCTCAAACAAACAAACAAACAAAATGAAAAACCTGGCGAAGTTTTCGGGGCCAAAAGCAAGGATTTTCAGTGATTTGTTTTGATTCTATGCCGTTAACAATCTGGTTGTGCTGGTAAGCCGTCAGCGGGCTACACACTCGTAGGGACAGAGTCCTCGTCAGGCGATTTAGCCTTTAGTCTCTGTCTCTGTAGCACATGATGTATTTTGGTTTCTTCAAATAAAGAATGATTGATTGATTGATTGATTGATTGATTGATTGATGATTGATTGATGATTGATTGATGATGATTATGATTGATTGATTGATTGATTCACGGTTGCTGAATAAAGCAGGATATGTGGGAGTGACATCGAAGGGCGTAAATATCCGCCCTGCGCACATGCACCAGTGGGGTGCGGTGGTCGTGATGTATTTTTCACGCTGCGAAACCGGGCAGTCAGCGCAAACTGGACTCCTGAGAAACACGTAGGCCATGAACGTGGTCGTCTACCATTGCGGGCGCTACTCGTTGTGGTCGTCTACTACGACGGGTGATGGCGTACCACGGCTTTCCGTGGCAATTACCGCGTTCCACTCTCTAAGGCGAAACGAATGTTCACTCCATATTTTTAAGTAGAGTAGACTTTCTTGGGCTACTTTCGCAGGAAAATATTGTCCTGCCTGTTTTTTCGGTCAATGAATTTCTGCAACGATGGTAAAGTAAAGGGAATATTAGCGGAAGACTTTAAAGACCTTTACAGTTTTTCTATTCTGTTTGATTGCTCTTTGTACCCTATTTGGGTTTTACGAAAGATAAAAACTTAGTTAGAGACAAGCCATTTGGACATATAAACCTAAATGTCGTCGCAAAAAAAAACTGGGATTTATATTTCAACTTCGCAGTGTCCTTTCAATAAAAGTAATTATGCGCTTTATTTTTGCATAACAGGTCGTAAATGTTGGAAACTATATTTTTAAACAAAAACACAAAAAGGATCGCACCAATTTGTGGTTCTCTTGGCGACACCTACTTGATGGGCGCGCAAGAAGCGGCACGAAGCAAAGTTGAAATTGACTTCACAAAACCTCCAGAGTGTTTATCGTGGGAGAAGGGGCAGTGAGGGTCAAATCATGACAAGTTTTCGGGGAAAGAACCGAGGCATTTACGTGGCCGATACAGCTGAAGACTACGGTCTTTCAACGAGATCTGTAGCAAATGGAGCTGCCGTGCGCCCAATTTGTCTTGAAAGGCGAAATCTTTAGGTCCTGTTGTGCGAAAATCCGTCGTTGTCCGTTCGAAAAATGACCCCTCCTGCAATGAGTGCATCAAAACACAATTCAGTTTTTATCGGCATTTGAAGTTGGGTCTCTATAGTGGGATCCCGTGCTCAAGTATTTAGCAATGTTCTTTTTTGTTATAATATTTAGTTGACTTCAACTGAATATATGAAATGATATTTATAGACAAAAATGTATTCTTGTGTACACCTACAGATTTGTTGACTACGAGCTGAAAAAAAAACTAAACTCACTGAACTGTTGTGGAGATTGTACAGCAGATTCTACTAAAACACTTCCAGAATAAGTTTTGAATCACCACAAACACGACAACTACTTCTCGAAATTTAACCTTGAACTGCCGGATGAGGAAAGGTATCCAACAAAAGTACTGTAGTGCACATTACTAGTACGTGGCGGAAGTACACATGAGATTAAGTTAACAATGAGATGCGCACGATGTACCCCCCAAATTTACACGGCGGCCATTGTAGACGTCACACCGGCTGTATGCCAGCCACTCTCTTATAGTCGCGATGTTGGCCCTTGGGCATTGCTTTCCTGTCTTATCGCAATACATAATATTTTGGTGAGTGCCTCTACAAGTCGAGTGTTATGTCAAATCATCCGTTCTGCAGCACGCTCTAATGCAGAAAAAGTAGGGAAATAATTTCTCTGCTCGCGTTCACACTATACACAGAGCAGGAACCGCATGTTGGTTACAGAAAAATGCGAGGAAAAAAAGCATCAATTTCCCGCCGCAAAGATAATAATACTAAATAAAGGTGCATGCAGGGCTCCGAGAGTTTTAACTGTTTAAGGCTCTTACTTTATTTCCCACTTTGTTAACGTCAACTTTAGTTTGCATATCTTTCTGTTTATCGCTCTCTGTAAATATACTATTATAAAACCCTCTCCCAACAATCGCCGTCGTGCCAATCGTGCCGCACCATAAGCACCAACGCAGAAACAATCATCAAGAAGGCTTGTCTACAAGCAACAATATCGGCGCTACGTAGAAGCATCGCAAAAACGGACCTAGCCTTACTAGGGTTGCCCTAGGACAAAACACCCCTTCTTGGTACGCCCCTATAATTTGCTGTAAATGATGAGTAAGGAGCCGGAGAAACAGCTCCTCGTGATGCCAGCACTAAAGAGATAATATTTGTTATGTATTCTTCAGCAAGTTCAGATTTAGTATAAACCCTTTGTAGAAAGTTTATATGGTTCCACGAAAAGGGTACCGTTAATGAGGGATTTCAAATTGCTTCGGCGACGTCATGAAAGCCACCAAAAAGCTTCTTCACCTTGTGGACCTCCCCAACAAGAGAAAGACAGAATAGTTATAATGAGTTTTGTACTTGTCTGGTGTGCCATCAGCAGTAGAGTTTGGCTACTGTATCTCGCCATTGCTGTAAAACTCGAAGCTATAATTCGAGGCGATAGCTTCCAGACCAAGTGTTATAGGGACCGTGGAATGATTTGTAAATATTTCAGAATTATTAGCGTACATTTTACTGGAATTGCTCGGCCATGTTTCGCCTACTCCCGCAGCGTTTACTCGACTTTAATCAGTTGAAAAATTAATGAGAAAATGCTCTCCTTCTCGCTCCATTGTCCTTTCCAATTTTTTAGGGCATTTCCGTGAGACGTCAAAACATGATTGCTTGCATTGTCTTCTCTGCTGCATGGATTGCCGACCCTCTGACAGAATGAGGTGACCCAGCGCTTATTCAGCCGAAGGCCGGCGGGTCGTCGCAATTCGTTCGCTTACTTTAACTAAGCCACAGGACCTTTGTGCTAAGAAGAATTTTCCGTTAGTTTGTTAGCTCTTCGACTGCATCAAGCTCCAACTCCAAGTCGCTTCACACAAGCGTACATGCCACGCTTCGCTGAATGGTGCGCAAGTAGAGAAATCAAAGGCATATTAAGTCGTTCGAATAGTCAGCAAAGTTGATAGTCGTACTAAGGAATCAAAATCAACCGAAACGTTTGTCGTATAGTGTAAAACTAGAGTTGTGGGAGCTCTCTTTGCGTTGGCTAAGCTAAAACAATGGTCACCAGCTCCCGACCTCTCATCTGATACCGTTTTTCGTCTGTGTAATGCAGCCACTAGACATGAGATATTGCAAGAATTCGGGGAACACTCACTGCACGATCGCTATAAAATAAAGAGTCATGTGAGCAGCTTCAAATAAAAAATAAATAAACAGAAGATGTAAACTGGCTACACATTCTTTGCTTTATATTGCCGCCTCTGCAATCCCCGACCTATGGCCGAGTGGTCTGAAGCACTAGGCAATGTGTTTTGCAAGTCGCACGTTGGATTTTCTGCAAGTGCATGTTCGATATTGTTTTGCTTTTTGAACTTGAATATTGTTTTTTTTTGGCACTAGTTTGTATAGTAAAATTACCATTTCAGCGATGTAACGTTCATTGCTCCTCGAGCGAGTTCGCAGGATGCCTGTAGAATGAATTCGCACGCTGGCGAATTCTCGTAACGTGTTGTTGACATAAGCCCTGACTTCTTTCAGCCACAGTCTCTAATCAGCCGACCCTTATTTGAATTCACATCTTGGACATCCTCCAATCACGAGTACTTTGTATTCATTTCACTTCTGTCAGTTGGTGCGGCGGCCCCAACAGGCCCAAGATAGTTTTTCTTCTATGAGGATTTACGTCCATTAATGGTCCTTTAAATAAACAAAAATTGCCTGGTCATATATTTCTTTCTCCGCAAGTGGGGTCCAGAGAGACAATGTTGTGCCCAACCTGCCATGTAACAGCCTCTCCGCTAATCGTCCAACTCCTCGTACTGTTCCCTTCCCCTCTGCCTTCTGCTATACTGAATGCTGGGGAGGTTAGCTCAAGTGGATTCAATTTTCCTGCATTCAAACTACATCTGTGCCATAGGTGGGTGCGTGAAGCGGCTCGATTTCGATCTCCTCTGGTTGGTGTTTACTTCATTTATCCTTCTCTTAGGCTCTTTTTCGACATTTGTGTTGTATTTACTATACTAAAACCTATTTAGCATGCGTTATAACTACTAGAGTGCCCGCAATTCCTTTGTGGACTGATTTTTTCCTTGAAATATAGCTGAGGATTGTTCTGCAAAGAAGATGCAGAGCTGCATGAGCAGTGATGAGAGAATTTGGTTTTGAGGGATGGTCAGCTGTCACATATCTTTATCGTTGTGATGCAATCTTTAGGCAGCGATTGTTTTGGACTGCAATTGAATCTAGTCACACAAAAATGGAGAGGCAAACAAACATTTGTGAATTTAGGACGCGTAAGAAAGGATTACATTTGAAAAAATGTGGCCTACGTCTGTCGATTTTGCGCTTTTGCTCTCGAATGAATAAGAATCTTTGTTTAGTATTCATGTGAATAATATGTGCTCTAAGTTTCAGTTATATAGTCAGGAGGATACCAAAGGGGAAAGAAGAAGAAATACGAAGCAGCGTACCATCAAATCTTACCCCATACTGTTGGGCCCGTCCTAATGGCACGAGTAATGCTGTATACCCGTAGCAGAACGTTCAGCTCTCTCTATATAGCGTTGGTACTGGGAATGTCACATTTAGATAAGGCAAGCAGCACAGCGTGGTGGTGTTTTCCACCTCACACCTTGAGAAGAGTTCGATCCACGACGTTTCTTAGCTGCATAGAGGTTTAAAGAACTGTTCGGTGCTTTAATTACCCCAGCCCATTTATGCCAGACAGGGCGTTTGGACGAAAACTGCATAATATAATAAACAAACCATCGAAGCCTCTGCGTTACAGAAGAGAAGGGTCACTTTATTACGCAAGAAGCTGCGCCAACAAAGCCCCGGTTGTCGCTTCCCGCAAGGAGGCTCCTCCCATGACTGCCGTAGGGTATCCTACCGCGATATCCTATCGAGCGATATCTGACATGATATCGACATGACGCGATATCCTATCGAGCGCCCGCAAAAAGGCGCGCCGCCATTCAGGCTGTGTAGCGTCGCGGGTCAGCGGTGCATAGTCGCGCTAGCGGCCTGTGCACGGTTCCACTGAGTGTAGCTTCATTTTTTCTGTTCCCATGTATTTCTTTAAAAAATTTACTATTTTTTTAATTAATGGCGATTTTATAATGCTTTAGGACATTTTTACGCTAGGCGAGCAGCCTATGTCCGAAGTTGACGTTTTAAATCGCAGGAAGAGGTACCCTTTTGGCCGTTGACAGGTATTTCACGTGGGGTGCAGTGCAGAGAACGTTAGCAATACTTGCCTGGGATCAAACCACTGGCCTTGAGATCAACCGTACGCGGCTGAAAAAATCAATTATTAAAAGTTATATTTTAGGTTAAAGTATTTTTTTAGTTTTGGCTGTCATATTATAAAAATACAGATTTCGGCAACGTGCAAAAACATATGAACTGTTTATAAAAAATTGTAAGCATTATCAGTAAGGCGCAAATAAATCTTTTTTTGGATATTCTTGTTTTTGTTCTGCCAATTTACCAAATTTTAATGCGAAGTTTTTAAATTGCGCCTAGGTTAACTCTCCCCAGTAACGAGTGGGTTGTTCCGTCTATTGTAATGTAAGTTCATTGTGCACATAATAATTACTTGTCCTGGCATTCGTTTGTGCTGGAAAATGAAATGGCTTGGCAGGCCTTTCAGTTTTTCATCCACCAGACAGGGTGGTGACTTACAAAGCGAACTTGCCCTCTTCTTCTTCATTGAATGAGAAGGCAACCGAGCATTCTTGTTGTAGAATGAGGAATAAATTTGTCTACAAGTGCAATATGTTAGAAAAGGTTTTTATATTCTTGGAGCATTGCACAAACTGAGTTTGAACGCAAAAGCGAAAAAAATATCCATAGTTGTCAAGCTGCGAAGTGTTCTCACCGCTTGGCCCAACGCCGGCAACTTTTTCTTGCGCTTAACACTCAGCCTTGCGTACTTCTTCACAACTAACACTAGTTCGAGTGCTGTGATTTGTGTGCATATTGTGTGTTGACGGTACAGCTTCTGGCCTTACAATTGATGTTGAAACAACATCAATATTGTGGCGCTTTAAAGGGACCCTGCCGAGATGCAATAATAGTTTCAGTTCATGTACCATAATGAGGTATCTAGATACGCATATTACACCACCCAATGCGTTACAATATCTGCTGGCTTTTCACTCTAGGAGAACAAGCATTCTCATTCCACTCACAACGCTGAAAGCTCAATTAAGAGCTCTCTGAACCCTGATCTTATGCAGACAAACAAAATGGGATTTCCGCTAGTTTCCCATCCCATTCCCATTCCCAATTTCCATTCCAGTTTAAGTGTTCACTTTTAATTTGGCGCTCACATCCTCTTACTTCTTGCGCAAAAACCACTTACTATCAGGTGGTGACACTCCTGGCAGGCTTTAATGGGGCGTCCGGGCTTTCCCTGAAAGCTTCCCGAGGCGCAATAGCGCACGTAGAATACTTCACGTGCATGTGGCACTACACACCAATAAAACAGAT
Organism: Haemaphysalis longicornis; assembly: GCA_013339765.2. Classification (NCBI taxonomy): domain Eukaryota; kingdom Metazoa; phylum Arthropoda; class Arachnida; order Ixodida; family Ixodidae; genus Haemaphysalis; species Haemaphysalis longicornis. The sequence goes on along the minus strand of CM023448.1, from coordinate 424,701 downwards.
CGTTTGTGCAAGACGTAACACACTTCAATAAGCTTCGATCTCGAAGAACACAACCACAGAAAGTCAGCGACAATACAATCGCTTATCCCGCCATCTTTCTGTTTCCGTTGTGCTCTCTGCGTTTGTAAATTTATTACTGTTTTGATCCTTTTCACTTCTGAGGAATGGGCGTGGACGCTTTTCTGATGGAGGCGAAACTGCGAAACCTCCCTTGTCTAGAAGATTTCGGTGTACGGTGAAGATCTTCATGTCGCCAAAATATCTCTGGAGCCCTCCACTACGGCTCCCCTGATCGCCTGGGCAAGACCCCACAAAAAAATCAATAAACTTGCGATAAATGAAAGTACTCTGCAATCGGAAATTGGAAAAACGGGTATTACAGTTCACAACTAACGTACTTCAGACAGAGGGCAACACTATTGAATGTCCTTGGCCATGCACCTGCCGCATGCAAAGTTATTTCCCGCACGCAAACCCGTAAGTAGACTCAGTGTGTACATAGCAGATATCCAGTACTAAACTTCCACACCCGCCATTCTAGTTTTTGCTTTAATTAGATGAAATTGCTAACAAATAAATACATTCATTTGGCTTTGTGTTTTTCCAGCCGACTCAAAATCGTTTTGAAACAAATAACCTGTTAAAATCGGCTCCGGACGATCCCTACTCATCGGAACCGTTTATGCACAGATTGGCTCGGGGTTCCCTTGTGCAACGATATTCGCGGTCAATTTTGCCCGGCCGTAAAGTCGAGGAAGCGAAGAACCAGGTTTTCTGCACTAAATGTTGCCAGAACCCGGTTTTAAAATGCTGCCGCTGGTTCTGCGGCGTGAATTCGAGTTTAGAAAAGTTAAAATACTGGAGCTTACAGCGTAATAACGTGAAGCAGAATTCTTCTTTGTGGAGCCAGCGTAGAGTCGTGCGAGACTTGATTGAATGTTGCAGCTGTTTTTATTCGAGAATGTTGAGTAAAGGCAGCCAGTGAAGTAGTTCAAATCACATTTTTCGAACCCTGCCTGTGTAGGCTTCAGAAATGTGCGGCTGCCGTTCTTCGAGATATATAGGAGGGCTTTGTGAGCAGAATACCATAAGGCATTTCTTTTATCAGCGGAGCGGCTTTCAGTAAGGTTATTGTAAACTTTTTTTATACACTGCTTTTGAGTCAGGTTATCCTGAAGTGTTTTATACCTGAGTTGGCAAAATATTACGGGGCAGGCACAAGCACGTCGGAAAACGCGTCGATGCGCCATCTAACGTTGCACTTCTAGTGTTGAGACATCTATGTGCGCTTGCGCTCGAACTGCACTCGCTACCACATTTCTTCCGTCAGTCTGATCACATGCGACCGCATCGCGCGTCTGAAAAAAGGGATGTCTTTAATTTGCAACATGCCTCACTCGCGCATAGCTTCGGCTGCAAACAGCGAGTGTGACATTTGCGTGGCTCACTGTGCCCCGAATCGACAGATAGCATATCTTGCCCGTATGGGAGAGGAACCTCGGCCTTGTATATCACATCGGGTACTTGTTTTTTTTCCATAAAACATACAGCTGGTTGGTAACTACAAACGAGAATACCAAAACTGTAAGAAAGTCTTGCGAGAAATATTTTATTTGAATAAACTTTGATAAGAGGAGCCCTTGCACACACGCTAATCTAATATGACGTTGACGATACGCGAGCAGTGCTGGACTTATTCTTGCGTTTGGCAATAAAAAGAAAAGAAAAACGGTGTTGTGGCTCAGTGGATAAGGCTTTGTGCTGCTTAGGACAAGGACGAGGGTCAGATTTCCCGCGCCATGGAGGCCACTTTTCTGGTAGGAGGCGAAAACCACAAACGCCCGTGTGCTCGAGATTTCGGCACCACGTTAAAGATTCTTAAATGGCCATATTTATTCCGAGGACTAAGTACGGCGCTCATAATAGGTCTGTGCTAGAGTCGGTACGCTAAAATGGTCATAATCAATCAATTTGGAAAAAATAACAGAAAGTAAATAGGTTAAAATGCACCTTGATTGATTGGTGCAGACCAAGACACAAAGTTTTGTTTTTAGACTGTTCAAACATAAGGAATTCGCAGTAAAATTAAGTTTAAGTTTAATTATAATGGAATCCTGCCCCTCCATGCCTGTGACAACAATTATTGAACAATAAAATACCAATGCCAACGGTTTAAGCAACTCTTACCGGCCCTAGTACCTCTGCAAATCCCTTTTCACAACCACCAAAAACTTATCACACACGTGACCCAATTTTAAGCACATTTCTGGAAGGAATGGTATTTTAAGCTTTCATTTTTTTTCCCGCAGTACTCCAGAATGTATTATTGTCAGCCATTGCCTTTTCATGTTAGACACAGGGGTTAATCCAAGTGTCCACCGGAAGGAGCTGCCGTCCCCTTGTTGCTAGATTCATTTGCGGTTCCTTGGGAGCATTCCGTTGTTATGTACGTTGTCATCCCCCGCTGACAACCCGTTGTTGCGTACAGGAAGGCCTACCCCAAGCCCGAGCTCCGTCGCCTCCAACATACTTGTGGTAGCGTGGTTTAAAACGAGCAGCCAGCTAGTGTTGCTGCCGTGTAAAAGTCCATAAGCCGTAGGCAAAACGTAACTCGTTTACTTCATAGCGACGGATGAGCCGAAGCAAAAGACAATTCCCCGACACGACGACGGTTGCAGTACAGGAACTCGAGCAGAGTGACAGCATTGATTCACTGCTCATAACAGGAATGAATCTACAGCGCTTGGGCAGGGATCTATTTATACCCAAAGCGCTAACTGTCAAAACAAAGCGTTCCCTATATTGTGCACACTTCACGAAAGACGCGCACGCACACACACGCACGCAGCGCACGCATCGCTCACGCACGCACACACCACACACGCACAGCACGCACACACACACGCACACGCACACGCACACGCACACGCCACACACACACACACACAGCCATCACGCACACGCACACGCACACGCACACGCACCGCGCACGCGCACGCGCACGCGCACGCGCACGCACATCGCACACGCACACGCACACCACACAACCCTTTACAGAGTTCATGAGGGGCCGTAGTAGCGCCGCACACAGAATCTGATAGGAGGGCTGGAGGAGGACTCCGCTGGGGACGCGGGGCTCCGCGTCCTTGGGGCACATTGAAGCCTGCCTCCTCGCCAACCGCCGAGTTTGAAACTCGCCGTAAGATAGGCACCACAGACCCAGGCTTGTCGAGAACGTGCAAGCATGGGTCACGGACACCGGGGGGAGGAGGAAAGAGGGGGAGGGGGTGCTGTTTGAAAGGCGCGCGCACCGGAGTCCTCGCCGCACAGCGGGGAGTGTTGCTGGAAATTACGGGGGGCGGGCTTATTCGTAACACCCTACTGTTTGAATGCTGTGACATTTCGGTAAATCCGTATGCTTCTCATGTTATGCCTCATATTACATTTTCAACGATATTTCACTTCATATTTCGGGGCCACTTTCAGGTGCAAAACAGAGATTTCTATGAAGTTGTAGTGTGTACTTATTGCGCCAGTCCTGATTGAGTGAAATGTCTGTTGTAATGATAAATAAATGTATTCCTTTCTTCTGGAGCTAGAGATTGTCCCTGATAACGCTATCGTCATTTATCAGAAAACCTAACAATGGTTCATCGAAAGTTACCGCTTCCATATATAACGATGCGTGGAACGACGTCGAAGCAACGCAAGTGACAATTATTATGCATTAATGTATGGGCAATGAATTGTGAGCAATCAGTCACAGTATATTGGGGGCGACATACGTTGTGGATGACGTAAACTTTTGATTGGCACACATTTTTCCCTGTTATGTAAATACTGTAGTAACAAAGATACTGTAACGGGTGTTTTCCGGTGCTCTGTCATAATTCCACATTCTATATTAGACCATCGCAAATGAAGAGCAGTTCAGAGATCTTGTGGCGAATTTTGTGAAGTCCCCAGCTTGTGGTTTTGGTACTTTCTTGGTGGACATAGTAGCCAGTTTAAACAGTCAAGAGATTTTTCCCCGCTAAATTCACTTTTCGCGTGCGGTAGCACCGGCGGCCACAAATAAACCAAATAGCGGGAGCACCAAAAAACTATAGAGTCAAATATGAACGGTTTCACTAGGCGCCGGGCTTGATTATAGAACGTGGTTAATCTTATCGCGATGTCAAGAGCAGGAAACTTAAAATAGGCTGAACTTAGCATGAGACACATGTGGTGGGCCGTTGGTAATAAGGGCGGCTTATGAGAATGGCGATTCCGATTAATGATGCAACATGCCCTCGTGACATCGCATTACTCGTCCGCATGCCTTGCCAAGAGTCGGAACACACGTTTGCAACCAGTAGCAGTTACGTGGAATCGCATAATCGAATTCCCGGTAGAATGGCCTCCACTAGCATAATGATACATTTCAGTTTCGGAAGTTTGTTCTCCTGTTGTTCCGTGCCACCGCCAAGATCATTGGCCATTTCGCATCACGTGACATTTGCTTACAATGCGATTGTTCATAAGAGGCGCCATTTGTTTGTGAGTCTTAGGCGGACAACTCTGGGTAGGCTTAGCTTGTACTCCCTGCTCTGGGGCCTCTGCGACAGTGACGTCGTTCCGAAAGCGAATGAAGCATAACTCGCGTTGAAGCATTCAAGGAAGCAAGAAGTTTGTCTCAAGATACCGTTTCGCTGCAATTTCTGCTGTTTTGTAATTAACGCCAATGTCGAAGTAGCGGCAAAGCTGCAGATGCGGATTCTCACAAAGTATAAACACCTTTGCTGACTTGAATGCCTCAGTGGCGCTACTTTGATAACTTATCTAGTGTCAATCGCCTCCACGGGAGAACGTACTTGTTCTTTCTCTGTTACCTTTCCTGACGCCTCTAATCAAGAAGAGACATTTTGCGTCGGAGCGAAAACTCGGTGGCCTGTCAGAAAAAGTGGGACACCACGTGTGAAGAACGAATTACTGGGTGTTTGTGAGACGGATTGATATGAAGGTAAGGAGTGCCGCTGGGGAGCGAAACGGAACGCGCATCTAATCCAGAGAGAACATGAGTGATTGAAGCATAATCTTATTATATATTTTTCAAATATCTTATGTTCCTTTTTCAAGGCCAGCTGCTCTTAAGTATTCATCAACGAAAAAATATTGCCGTAATATAGTGCACGTTAAAAGAGTGCGAAATGCAAAACCTGTATTTCAAGCATGAGCGCGCGAGAAGCAAACGGCTTGCGAAGATTGACGTTTTCGGATCCGAGACTGGAAAAAAGGCGGCCATAACCGGTGGCCCTGCATGACTTAGGTTATGGAACGAAAGCGATCGTGCCCCTTCCGGCAGCCGCTAACAGCATCTTCCGAATTCGCGTGGTAGCGTGGGGCTTTCGCATTGCTATTTCACTGAGTTTCTACAATAGTTTTTCCCAGGGTAATGAAGTCACGCGCAATTACGACCTTGCTTCGCCATCAATCGAGGTGAAGTAGACCACCCGACAGTTATTTTAGCGAAAGAACAACTGGCGAGAAGCAATCCTTGGCATCGCAAAAAACAAACCCGGATTTGTGAAGCTCAGTGCACGCATTACATCGAAAAACAACTCTGATGTCATTTCGCTTTCTTTAAAGGCAGGAATTGGCGCATGCGCAGAGGTCAATAACTTACCACGTTTACTATGTCATTACGGTAACTGATTTGTCAAACTCAAACCAGAGCCGTTTTCACCTCACTGCACATTGATCACGCCTTGTAAAATTGTTGTGCAATCGTATGTTGGCTTATACAGCTAGAGTACGCACTGAAACAGGCAAAAAGGTACCTATGTATAGCTGTTTTAAGATATCCCCGGAGAGTTGCTGTGGATAAGACTTTACTTCTAAGGCAACTAAATCTAACATTCCACAAAGTGGATACTTTACTGTGGGATGGAAAAAAAGGTAGTTCATCATTTATAAAAGTAGAGTTGCCATGCGTTGCTTCGCTTATCGTGAAGCCCACGGCCGATCTTTGTGTGGTTGTATATGTTTCAACGAGCAAGGCTGATTTTGTAACAAAAATGTTTATATGCGGATGTATGACAACTCTAGTCCGATCGTCAATCTTTTGAAGAGGTCTAGGGGTGAAGGTGTTATCGGGCCAGCCCAGATACAGCAAATATTTGCTGGACGACCAGAGGGCGTGGACGGTGACGTCATCGGCAGCAAGACTACAAAAGGAGCACCACTACATCGACCATATCAGAGGGCACGGCACCTATCTGGCGAACAGTATGAATGGACGACTGTTGTTACGTTTGCAGATTGTGCCGTGGTTCTCGATCGCTACAGCGTCATCAAGGAGCACTCATGGAACGCCGCGAATCTTGCCTCTTCATCTTCCCGCCGACGTGAAGCTGGTTGCCTTGCTGGATGACCAGAGGGCGTCGACGGTGACGTCATCGGCAGCAAGACAACAAAAGGAGCAGCACTACATCGAGGTCACGGCACCTATCTGGCGAACAGTATGAACGGACGACTCTCGTAACTTTTCCAGGTTAGTTCTGGGAATTATACTGCTTCGTACCGTAGCGATGATAGATTTTAAATGCGTAATGCATTTCTTAGTCGGGGGCTGTCGTGCTCCGTTGGCCGGCGTGCACCCGCAGGTGTTATCTCTCCGCGCTCCTCCTCGCCCCTAGCAACAGCTGTGGGCGCGCCTAGCAACCGGAGCAGGTGGTAGCTCGGGCGAGGGGAGCAGCGGTGGGCCAGGGGAGAGGAGGAGCGCGCGCGGGCGTGTGAGGGCGCTCGCATCGCGGAGCTCGGCGGAGTAGCGGAGAGTGAGTGGAGAGGAGGAGCGCGTTCGGGTGTGTGAGGGCGCTCGCATGGCGGAGCTCGGTGGATAGAGAGCTCGCGTGCGGGCTCTCTCTCCTCTCTGCGTACCCTCTGCGCTCGCTGCGCTCGGAATATATATAATGCAGTGGAGTACGCGTCTGGCGCCTTGATAGCGATGGAAGTCGGTGAAGTCGAATCCCTCGCGGCAACAATACCACAAGCAAGAAGTGTTACGTTCACACTCCTCCTCTCTTCTTTAATTACGCCATTAATAATAATTACTCGCAGCGCACTCATCGGTGCACCCAATGGATTCGCATTTCAGCACAATCCCCTGCGGGGAGGTGGGGGGGATTTTTTGTTGATTGTGCCGTGCCCTCGGCGATGTTGTACTCTAGTGATTGATCTTTGGTCTGTGATGCTATTGTTGCTGACATCGGGGGACATCGACGGAAATCCTGGGCCTGGAGTAGAGCAAATGACACAGACAATTCTGCAAAACCAGTCATAGTCAGGCCGTAGGTTACAAGCCATCAAAGAGGAAATTTCGGGGCTAAGCAGTAAAACGGACCGAAGAACTGAACTTCAAGTATTCCAGGAAATGAAAGCGAAAATTGATTTTCTTGAAACCGCTCTACAAGACCGTGCTCATCGATTAACGGAGTTGGAAAATAGAAGCAGTCGGAACAACCTTCTGGTTTTTGGCGTTGAGAAGCAGGCGAAAGAATCGCACGCTGATTTGAACAAACGTGTTGTGGATGAATATATTTGAGAAGAGGTTGGGGTTGAAGTGAAGTCGATAGAAAGGATTGACCGCAGTGGTAAAAAACACCAGCAAAATGCCGACCGTCGTAATCAAATCCTATGATTGCAGGTAAAAGGATAGCATGCTACAGAACTGCAAAAAGCTGAAGGGGAGTACTGTTAGCGTTAGCAACGTCTATGCGAAGGAAACAGTAGCCGTTCGCAAAAAATTGTGGGAAGTTCTGCAGACAAGGAGAACGGCAGAAAGGTAACGCTTCTCGGTGACAAGAATAAAATAGACGAGGAAATATACTCGCGGGACAACTCAGGAATGAGCGATGTCCTTGTCAGAATAGTCGAGATAAAGCCCATAAGGGAAGACCGTTTGAAGCCAGGACATCGCAAAATGAGCATCCGTCGCATAACAAAACACCTTGCGCATAGCTACACTTGATTTTCCTAAATGCCTGTAGTATTGCTAATAAAATTACTGACCTGGAATATGTGATGTTATCGGTGAGCCCTTACGCTACTGTCAATAACCGCAACTTGGTTGAACACCTGCATTCCAAGCGATTGTATTGCACCACCAGGGTATACTATGTTTACATGGGACAGAGATTGACGAGGTGGGGGCGTGGTCATTATTATTAAAACACTGTTTTCAGGCCATAATGGCTTGAGAATCACTATGATTGACTCAGTATGGTGCAGATGAACGTTTGGAAATATTCTGTATCTTACTGGTGTAGTTTATAGGCCACCTGCTACTCCACCTCAATACTTAGGCAACCTCAACGAATTTCTGTGCAATCACGTAAACGGTAACACCCGACTAGTACTCGCCGGCGACTTTAATTGAGGACACATTGATTGGGAGGCTCTATCCTGTAACCACACTGAGACGGCAAGTGAAAAAAGGTTACTGGAAATCGCTTTTTATCATGAATTGAGACAGATTGTTAAGAGTACACGAGGGTAACACCTGAATCGCGATCAATATTGGATTTTGTGTTCCGGTTCACTAAAGTCGAAAATTACAATGTATCAATTCAAGGTGGTATATCCGACTACAAAATGGTTTCAGTGAACATACCCCAGGCGGCACAGAAAATGTGCCCCAAGACCAGCCCGTCTATAGCCGCTTTCTGGCATGTCCGGCCAGCATCCAGGTTCTGGCCTCCACTGATCATACAATGAACGGCCAACATTCGGCAACCAGCGCTTCGGTATTTCTCCGGCCGTCCGTGTTCAGACGCACAACCGCAGCTGCCCGGCTGCCAGATATTCAGTTGCCTTTGTGCTGCCGATGTTGAGAATGAAATCGGCCGGAGTACGGCTTTAGGGCACCCGCTTTTCCTTCGGGAAGCGGTGTTCAGCAGAAGCACGGCAAGCGACCGGCCACATGATATCCGTATTCTTGTGGCAGTTGGTGTTCGAAAGGAGATCGGCCGTAGCGCGGCTGCCGCGCATCCGCTCTTTCAACGGTGAACTGCGCGTCCGTTGGCAGAATATTCGTTTTCTTCGGGCAGCCGGTGTTATAAAGGAGACCGGCCGACTTATGGCCTCAGAATGTACGTTTTTCATTTTGTTAGCGGTCCTCGACCGAACTACGGCAAGCGAACGGCCGCAGAATTTTCGGCAACCGGTGTTCAAGAGGAGACCGGCTTTCGTAAAGTATCAGGTTATACGTCAATATGCGAACAACGGCGCGCGTCTGGGCGCCGAGAATTCATGCACAGACGTGCTTGGAAGAAGACCCGCCGATGTAAGGACCGGTTTTTCCCTGGGTGAAGAAAAGAGCCGTTGGGAGTCGAATGGCGCAAACACGTTGTTCATCCGCTCGGTGTTTCTTCATTTTAAATGAACGAACGACGTTTGTCAAACAGTAATGAGTGTTCTAGGGGAACGGGCAAGGGGCAAGGACTTACTGGACATTGCCAGGGAAACGTTTAGGCCATCGAAATGATATTTATTTCCACAAGAAGACTGTGCCACACCGACGGGTGAGGTAAGCCTCGCCAGTCATAGCCACTACAACGCCTCTCCCGTCGGCTGCGTCGACGCATCAGCTCCAGGCCATTCGCCCCCTCAAGAAATGGAGACCATTGGAGGCATCGACCCGGCAGCGATGTGCGACCCGAGATGGCGGTGGTTCACCAACATAACTGGTCTTCAAGGGCGTCGAGCAAGCGGCACCACGCAGGAGCTAAACCGCCACCGTGTCAAGGACCCCCACCAAAGAAAGGCAAGTGCGAGCAAAAGCGCAAGTTATTCTGGTTACAATTAATTTGCGACAAGCCATGTTGCACTATGTTGTTGGTGGTAAACGTAGAAGTGACTCGCTCGTGCATTGGTAGGCTCCACTTCGTGCCCTGCAGTATGTTACTTCATGGGATTTAAGACTGCCTATTTAGAAACAAGTGTTATTTTGAATTTGCCATAACAACACAGCCTTGTGAATGACGAAGCCTGGATGTTAATTTAGTGGCGGTGTTTGAAATTGAGATTAGCTACACTTGGGATATGACTCATTTGGTTAAACATAATCGCCAGCAACCTAGCAAACACGGATTTGGTAGTGTTTTTCTTGCTTAACGCAGCTTCTTGAGTTAAGGCGCGATTTGTCTCTAGCAATAGATAAGCTTAAAGTAGCTGACTGTTTTCTTGTGGGGCAAAAAAGCATTTGACGGTGTTTGATATTGCCTTCTTGTTAGTACATTGCGGGCAATAAAGTGAATGAATCGGTTATTGCATGGACAGCCGGGTATATCTATCTAAGACAGCCGCTCATCGCTCTCAATGGTGTTTTGTCCGGATATGTTCCCGCGACCTCAGGAATTCCCAAAGGCTCAGTTGCGGGCCCTCTTTTGTTTGTGTGGCCTCAAATCTTTGTTAAGAATGTTCGCGAACGACTGTGTAATTTACAGCCCTAGAGCGAATAACTGTAATTCAAAATACTGGCAGCATGTTTTGAAATTAATAACATCCTGGTGTGCTGATTCAGAAAATTTGTTGGATTTTAAAAAAGTGTGTTAACGTCAACTTTAGAAGAAAACCTTTATTCTGTTTGAACGCGTATACAGTAAATTACACTGCTGTAAGAACGGCCGGGGAATATAAATAACGAGAAGTTTATTTAACGAGTTGTTAGAGAAATAGGACCGTTGACAACATAAAAGTTACGGCTGCACGTGTTTTTGGATTTCCGATATAAAATTTCAGCGAACCTCCACGTAACTTAAAAGAACAACCGTATTTCGCTCATGTGCGCTCAATGTAGGAGTACGCATGTGTTTTCTGGGATCCCTAAAGGAAAGAGCTGGTTGATACGCTCGAAAACATACAGAATAGGGCAGAGCGATTTGAATTAGGTATTGGCGCTGTCATCTTAGGATAAGGGGAAGTAAAAGTAGACTTAAATGGTAAGACGGGAGAGATCATAGACGAAACCTGAGGTTGAAATTTTTTCGTAATATATATCATTCGAAAACTAGAATAGAAGGGGAGAAGTATATCCAAGCGCCATTCTACTTATCCCAAAGTGGGATCGCTAGCTTGAAGCAAATTATTAACTTTCCTTTATGATGACGCCTTCTGCGATTCATTTAATTTTAGATCAAGATGAGAGCGTAATATCTTCCATGTATGATTTTATCCACTGTTTATAATGACGATTTTCACCGCGCTTTGTAGAATTATTTTGTTATTTGGTCTTATATTTGATGCTTAGTGTTATGTATCTCCCGGCTTTCATGCATGCAAGGGCAAGTAGGTATCAAATAAATAAATATATAACTGAACAAATCAATTATTACACAAAAAATAAATAATAAATAATAAGTCATAAATAAATAAAAAACGAACCAATAAACATATAAATAAAAATAACTACATCAATAAAAAATAAAAAAAATAAAAATAAATAAACAAATAAAAAAAACTGGGGGAGCCGCAAGCTCGCCTTCGACGGGTTGAGATCCTTACGCATTGAAACTTGACCAATGAAATATTCATTGCTTTATTCGTTGCAGTATGCAAGGTTTGCTGTATGAATACTAGAATTGCTAAGTTATTTGTTTGAAAGAAAATATGAAACCCTTGTCTTACGTCTTTCCTTGCGTGAACACAGAGGGTACAACTGCAGCCATCTGAAGAAGGGCGTTATTCGCAACACGTCTAGAATTTTCTTAACGTAGTACGACTCTACAGGAAAATTAAGTTCTTTTGGACTATTACGGTGTGTGCACATAACTCATGAAAACAACATACAACTGTATTGAAACTGAAAGTATTTCTTTGATCTCTTCTAGGATCAGCCCTGTGAAAGATCATCAGAAAAGTTGATCGAGTAGAAATTTTCTTTGCAAGAAAAATGGGGAAATACTGGACATACTTTTTGTGTGAAAAAAATTATATTGAATGCTGCTGACTGTTTTGTGGAGTACCGAACCGCTTCTTAAAGGCATTCGCACTGGTTTTATATACAAAAAACTGGTCAAGCCGCTGTTGTAAAAATAGTTGATTATTCAGAGCATGGAAGTATTGTCTTAAAAGATATTGCCTAAATGCGACACTTTCTTCTTTGTGAAATTCAACCCACTGAAGTATGCGCCTTACGCCACCCCCCCCCCCCATCCTTCCTTGTTTATTACAAATAAGCCGCCCCACAGAAGATATCAGGACCTAGACAATACATCTATTCCAGCTCTGCAAAGAAATGAATATTTGCTGTATTCGACCGTAAAACAGGCACAGCAATTACAGGAACGACCATTTGTGAGCACTGTTGAATAAATTAATTTTGGTATAAACTGACGCTGATTAATAAGCCAAGCTGCGCTGAAGGCTGGACGGCTGGTGGTTGCGCCCGGGCTCACTTTGATGTGGGTGCAGTGGACCCCAAATGGTGGGTTTGTGCTGCTGGACAGCGCGATTGAGTCATCTGCTTGCGCTGCACGCAGTGGGCGTCTACCTGCCTCAGTACAGTTAACGTACTGTCGCTGAACTACAATGCCCGTAGAACGGCTAAATTTCCGGCAGCTTTAGTCCGGCTGGAATCCGACGACCGCATCTCGGCTGTCCTCCGGTGGCCGTACTTCGGCCGCACACGGGTGGCTTTGGGATGGCCGGAGCCCTACGGCTGGAATCTGGCCGTATGAACGTAAGCCGGTCGACTGGCCGATGGACCCTGGCCATTGGACAGTAATGGAAGTACGGCCGTATACGGGCAAAAGTCCCACATTTGGACTCGGGCCGAACACGGTTGCCGAAGAAAGGCCGAGCAGAAAATCACCGGCCAAAGCACACTGGCTTGAGTAAGGCCAAATAGTCCTGTGCCGCCTGGGCTGCCCTCATCGTGCCATCATGCGGCCAACTCAGGAAGTAACAAACAAGTGTTCGTTAAAGATAACAAAAGAGTGGATGATGATTATGATGATGATGGTTGTATGTTTATGGCGCAAGGCCAACTGGGGCAAAAAGCGCCAAAACAATAGTCATATATGAGGGGTGAAACCTTAAACACTACGAAAAGTCAGCAAAAACAAAAGTAGAATCACAAAACGACAATAAGCATGGCTGGTGTATAGGGCCAAGGAGTGATCATGCGTGGTATGAAATGAGGTCTAAAAATTGAACTTCTTCTAAATATTTAAAAACGCACTTGATAGAAAACATGGGATCGTCAGAGAGGAAAAACGCTGGGTGTAGTGGGACGTGTAGTCGTATAGCTGTGGGAAGTGTTTGCATCGTGTTGTGTGACGTGCTTTGCATTGAATCAGTATGTGAACTACGGATAGGGCCTCTCCACACCGGCCACAGGGCACACACATGTCACACACTCGTATCTCCTCAGGGGTCTTGAAGACCCTGTGAGGAGATACGAGTGTGTGACATGTGTGTGCCCTGTCCGTAGCCTAGCAAAGGCAACTTCTGTGTATCTGTTGCGTGTGTCACTTGTGTATGTTCCCAAGCGGGGTTTTATAACGTGTAACGTGTTATCTGTTTGTTCACTCCAGTGTGTTTGCCATCTGTTGCGAAGTTCGTGTCTGTTGTGTGGCTTCATGTCTGTGTATGGCACTCTTGCTATGTCCATTGTATTCAAGAGTGTAGCTGCAGTGGCCATTCGATCTGCGGTTTCGTTCCCGGCGATTCGAGTGCCCTGGAACCCAACAAAAAGTTATTTGAAGGTTTGATGCATATGCAGACATGATAGCCTTAAAAGCATGATTGTTGACAAAGTTTTTAGAATGCTTTCTTGATGCAAGTGCTTGTACAAGGCTTAGAGAGTCCGTGTACACGATGGATTTTAGGATTTGATGTTGGACTATGTGATTTATTACCAATAAAATATTGTATGCTTCCGCTGTCAATATGCTGCTACCAAGGTTCATTGTTTTACTGACGTTAAAGTTTGGCCCATGCGCAGCACAAGCTGCAGCAGTTGCAGTCTTGGACGCATCACTGCAAAACGCTTCACAGCGGTACCTATGCTGCACAAACAAGAAACGCTGCAGAATCGCAATCCTTGGTGACCTGTTCTTGCTAAACTGCATAAAAGACAGGTCACATGACACAGGGCGGAGATGCCATGGTGGAATTGAATCAATGATGGGCGTCTTGTGAATGCCTGAGAACGAGACTTCTAGCTCAGAGGCTTCATCTCGCACTCTTAGAGGAAACGGCATGGAGATTGATAGACGATTTAAAAAGAGTTGCTGTTAGGATGCATCATTAATGGTCGGAGTAAAAGGATGTTTAGTAAAAGACATGATTTTTGAGGCATATAAAACGTCCATGTACACCCCTGGTGATCTAGGGACCATTTATTGCATTCTACATAGAGACTTTGGACAGGGCTAGTGCAAAAAGCACCGCATGCGAGGCGTAGCCCTAAATGCAGCACCGGGTTCAGCATTTTTAGTGCCGTTTTTGTTGCGCACCCATATACAACACTGCCGTAGTCCAAGCGGGATCCCACTAGGGCGCTATAAACCCGCAGAAGGAGTTGCCTGTCTGCACCATACGACTGGTGGGAGAGAACTTTGAGAATATTCATAGTTTTTAGGCATTTTTGCATAATATGTTTCAAGTGTGAACGAATGTGAGCTTGTTATCGAATATTATGCCTAAAAACTTGTGCTCCTTTTTAACAGGAATTGAAACGCCATTCAGAGTAATATCTGGGTCCAGATGGATCCCGCGCTTTTTGGAGAACACAACACACGAACTTTTTACTGGATTGAGTTTGAAACCATTCTTGTCTGCCCAGCTGGCACGTTTTTTAACACCAAGCTGGACCTGACGTTCACAGATTGACATATTACAAGATTTAAAACATATCTGTACGTCATCTACATACATAGAGTAAGAAATGGTAGGTGGCAATGCCTTCCTAAGAGAGTTCATTTTAATTATAAAAAGAGTACAGCTTAGAACTCCACCTTGCGGCACGCCGTTTTCTTGCACATGAATCTTTGACAGTGCGTTACCATCTCTCACGCGAAACGTTCATTGGGACAGACAACTAGCCAGAGTGTTGAGCATATGGCCCGAAACACCCAAATACTTCAGGTCACTGAGGATCCCGTACCGCCAAGCGGTGTCGTAGGCCTTCTCGAGGTCGTAAAACACTGTTACGCAATACTGTATATGCACGAAGGCATCCTTAATATACGATTCAAGAGCTACGAGTTGATCATTCATAAATCGCCCTGCCCTAAAGCCTGCCTGGCAGCCCTCGAGAAGACCGTTTTACTCAAGGAAGTACACGATCCTGCGATTTATCATCTTCTCGAAGAGGTTGCACAGGCAGCTCGTCAGGGCAATAGGATGGTAACTTGAGGGGGACGACGGGTCCTTTCCCTCCTTCAGGAAAGCTACAACTATAGCCTCCTTCCAAGAGTTTGGTATGTGCCCCAAAAGCCAAATCTTGTTATATAGGTGTAAGAGTGTTACAAGAGTGTCTGCGTGCAGGTGTTGTATCATTGTGTATGTGATGTTGTCTGGGCCTGGAGCTGAGGGTTTACACGTGCTCAAAGCAGCCCTCAGCTCATACAGTGAAAACTCTGAGTTATAAGAAGATGTTGACCTATTGTTATCTACTATAGGCTTCTTTTCGGCCATTTGTTTGTGTTTCAAGAAAGTGTTTGTGCAGTGTGCTGAACTAGAAACGTGTTGGAAGTGTTGTGCGAGTGTGTCAGCCTGGTCTTCCAGAGTGTTTGCTGTTGTACTGGCCAGGGGCAGGCTGTGTGTCTGTTGTCCTTTGAGTTTGCGTATACGTGTCCATACTTTCCGTGTGTCTGTGTAGGAGTTTATTGATGTTATGAATGTACGCCAACTCTCTCGTTTTGCCTCACGGCGCACACCTTTTCATAATGCCTTGGCCCGTTTGAACAAGAGGAGGTTTCCCGACGTGGGGTACCGACGAAGGATACCCCACACCTTGTTCTGGGCCTCTCGCGCACCCCTACCGTCCTCATTCCACCACGGCCTCCGCTGGTTGCGCGGGGCACCAGAGGCGTGAGGAATGGACTTTTCGGCGGCGTCGAGGATGTGCGCCGTGAGGAATTGGGTAGCTTCTTCGACGTGCACGTGTCCTATGGATGTGTGGTGTAGTTTGGATGTCTCTCTAAATCTTTTCCAGTTAGCTCGTGCTTCATTGAACCTATTATGGAAAGATGGACTGCATGGGCCTTTACCTATGTATGTGAGTGAGGTGGGGAAGTGGTCACTATCGTATGGGTCAGTGCCCACACCCCACTAGAGGAGAGGAAAGAGAACTGCGGAGCCAATAGCCAAGTCAAGAGATGAGTATGTGTTGTGTCCTATGTTATGGTATGTAGGCTGTTTATTGTTGAAAAGGCATGGTCTTGAAGATGTAAGAATTTTCTCTATCAGGCGACCTCGGGCATCCGTGCGAGAAGAGCCCAAAGAGAGTTGTCGCCTGTCAGGATGTATGGTTCGGGCAGCTGGTCAACCAGCGCCTCGAAGTCAGAGCTTAAAAGTGAAACACCAGGAGGAATGTATATGGAGCATACCGTTATCAACTTATTAAATATTATTAAGCGTATTGCTACAGCCTCAAGGACGGTGTTCAAGGTGACAGGGTGGCATGCTAAGGATTTGCGGGCGATTATGGCCACACCGCCAGAAGAGTGTGTGCAGCCAACCCTGTCCTTTCTGTATACCAGGTAACTATTCAAGAACTTTGTGGGCTTGGAATTCAGATGTGTTTCCTGGACACACAGTAAACTTGGCTGATTGGCATGCAGAATCTCATGCACGTCGCCAAGATTATTCAGAAGGCCTCTGCAGTTCCATTGAACTATGTTTTATCTTCCCATTATTTGGTGTGAGAGCTACTGGAGTGTATGTTTATGTGTCGTCTTTCGGGGCTGTGACTCTTGGGTTGGGCTTTCTGGGCCTTTCTGTAGGCTTGGACGTCGGAGGCCGATCCTTGCGCTGCGTTTCAGGCAAAAATGGCACGACGTCCATCTCATCGTCCGATGTCCTGGGTGTACCCGTCGCACCGGGGCCCCCGGACTTGGCCCCCCTTCGAGAGCCCTACGTTTGACCCGCCACCGCCGCATGTATCGGAGGCACCAGAAGTGGCACGGGCAGTGAGGTGGTGGTGGGAGCCGGTGCGGACCCCGTGGTGTCCATGGCACCCTCCAACGCACAGGAGGATGGAGAGGCAGGGACGGGAGCGGCACCGGTCCCGACGGAAGATGTTGCTACCACAACCGCTGCTGGCTCAGCGAGCGGTGTGGAGGCGGGTTGGGCTGCCAGAGGCAACCCAGGGGGGGCGAGGGCGGGACCAAGTCTGACTCGCGGTACTGGGTCCCCGCCGAAACCAGTCGCCGCTCCGCCCCCCGGCGAGCCGCGTCGGCGTACCTCCCCAGGGGGAAAGAGGCGAACCTCTTTCGCGCCTCTGGGAAGGTGATGTTCTCGTTTACTTTCAAGGCAATGATCTGTATTTCTTGTTTGAATTTTTCAGAGCTCCTGGAATAGGCAGCGTGCGGTTCCTGGCAGTTCGCACAGGTGAAGCTCTCGGATTCGCATTTATCGGTTAGGTGATCGTGCGCTGCATATTTTGCGCACTTCGGTTCACCACGGCAAGAGGTTGTGCCGTGCCCAAACCGCTGACACTTGAAGCAGCGGCGTGGGTTTGGCACGTAGGGTCGTACCGGACATCTTATGAAGCCTGCGTTGACCGACTCAGGAAGTGTTGAGCGGTTAAATGTCAAATTATGTGTTTTGTAGCTGTTATTTGGTCGTTTCGGCGTATCCTGATTCGCCGCACTGCTGTCACGCCCTGATCGCGAAGGCCGTCGAGCAGATCTGCTTCAGTCTCATTTATTAGATGTCTATCAGAGATGACGCCCTGGCAGCTATTCAGACTGTGATGGGGCATGATCTTGATGTCAACAGCGACCATGCGCGTTTGCTTCAAGAGGTTACAGGATTGTTGTTTATTTTGGACTTCAATTAGGACTTCTCCTTGCACGATTTGCCTACAAGGCTTTCAAGAAACTTGGAAATGAGAAAGGCAGACTGGGAAGTGATGGGTTTTGATTTATCTAGGGATTCCATTACCAGGAAGAGCGAGAAATTATCGGACTTTGGAATGGAGATCGAAGACAAAGGAGGAAAACATACTTCGGTGCGTCCCCTTTTCAGGGACCGACCACGTTTGGAGGGGGGGTTTGAAAATGCCATATGATACATTGGAAAGCAGGGAGACTGGGGTACTTTCTTTTTTGACCTTACCCCGGTAGTCAAAGAGGTCCCGGAGCTCCCTGCCTGGTAGACAGGCAGGGAGCCCATCGGCCGGAGCTTGACCAAGGCTCCGACGGCCACCGTTAGAGATTTCTACACTTCACCTAAAAAACATATCACCACGGTAGGGCACTGCTTATGTTGGGGGGCTCGCGGTATCGCCAGTACCGTCACCAAGATTACTCAAGGTGCCCCGTGCGGGGCGAAAGAGTGGATTATACTTCTTTTTTGGACTACCTAGAGCTGTTGTTCAACGAATTTGAAATCTCTTCTCGGTCTGAGTCCGTCAAGGAATGGTGGCAGAGATTTGAAAGTATTATTGCAACTTGCATTACTAGATTTGTTCCAAGTCGTTATAAAAAAAGAAAGCAGCAAAATCCATGCATAACTCGAGAGATTATTCATATGAAACTAAAAATAAAACGCCTGCGTAAACAGCCAAAGAAACTAAATGAACTTGTACAGGCACGTAGGAGCCTCAAAACGGCATTATCGGAATCAAAAAGAAAGTTCTTCGATGAAACACTGGGTAACTTCATTGGAACCTCGCCAAAAAAATTTTGGCGGTTTTTGGTAGCAAATAAAGTAAAAATAGACCGTATAACAATAGCAGGCAACCTTGTGACGGACGTTCGACAGATGGCAGATGGTTTCAATGAGTTTTTAGGGGCGAAGCTCCTAAAGCCATTGGTCTGTCCATCCCTTGTGTCTCGTGGTACGTGACCGCCGCATGCTTTCGGAGATGTCGCAAAGTGGGCCGCGTTGCACGCGTAAGAACCGGCTGCAACCGGCAGCGCAAACTCGGCAGCGGGAGCGCGAGCTTGTCTGTGTTCGCCAACGGAGGCGCGAGCGCACGTGCACTGCGAGGGGGAGATCACGCAAGAGATCACGCCACGAACGCAGGCAGTCGTTGTCGGAGATCGAACGATACGCAAGGACCTTTGCTCGTTTCCTCTCGTCTTGTTCGGGCACAAGTTCGCCTTAACTAAAAGTTCTTTCTTTACCGTTGTGTCAATCCTAAGTGACAAATTGTGGTGGAGGTACGGGGTAGTCCTCGATGGCGCGGGGTCTTTCACCAGGTCTGGGCCTGGGAGCATTGACTCCGAAAATAAAAGTTGATTTGTACAATGTACGGTCTAACGTCTTTCTTAATGATGTAACGGGCGACCTTTTGCGGGATAGTTACGGTTACCGATGATCTCCCCTCTGGAGCTTCGCCCCACTTATCATCATTCATTCCGTGGATATGGCGTGATTTTTTTTAGTCAGTGCGTACCCGAAGCACGAACAATCACGTCGCCGATGGGGCAAGCCATTCCTGCGCATGTCGCATCGAGGCTCTTTCGTTTAGCCAGGAAGGTGTCTTTCAGGAGCTTCTGAACTTAGATTCAAAGAAGGCCAGTGGCCCTGACGAGATACAAACGGCCTTTTTAAAACGATACGCGGAGTGGATGTCGTGTTATCTAGTAACTAAATTTTAAAAATCCTTGCGAACTCATTCCCTTCCGAAAGATTGGCTTTGCGCAGCAGTAATTTCTGTGTTCAAAAGCGGAAATCGCTTGCTTCCTACCAACTATCACCGGTTTCTTTGACATCTGTCTGCTGCAAGCTCGTGGAACATGTAATCGGAAAACATTTATTGCAATTTCTGGAAACAAATTAGTTACCTAATACAAAATAACATGGGTTTAGGCGGGGCGTCTCGGCGGTTACGCAACTAGTGGAGACGGTCCACTACTCTCTGGTGGCCCTAGATGAGCAACGGCAGAAAGTTGTAATATGCGTTGATTTTAGGAAAGCATTTGATAAGGTGCCTTATAGCAAACTGCTTTATAAACTTCGCCAAGTTGGTATTGCAAATGATGTTTTAGAGTGGATACAAGCATATTTAACTGATCGGGTGCAGGTTTTACATGTTAGTACTTCAGTATCGAATTTGTTGCAAGTATTTCGTGGTGTACCACAGTGGCCAATACTAGGCCCGTTGTTCTTTTTACTTTAGATTGATGTCGTCACTAGAGCTGTTCAGCTGCCAGTGGTGTTGAAGCTATTTGCAGATGGCGGATTACTTTATTCCCCACCTACTTGTGAAGATGACCAAATCAAGATTAACCAGCGTCGCGAGGGTTTGTTTGCATGGCGTCAAAAATGGATCATGGAACTTAAATATTCCAAAACCACATAAGCGCATATGACCCGACGGAAAGTGTTTTTCTTTCCAGTATCACATCGGAAATGTTGTTTTCAAAAAAGTGACTTGTTTCAGATAACTCGGTGTAGTGATCACTGATGACCTCAACTCACGCAGCCATATTAGAAATATGTGCTCGGTAACATACAAAAAACTGTGCTTCCTTCGGCTAAAGCTACAAAACACAACAAAAGACGTGAAGCTAACATCATACAAAACATTTATTTGCCCTGTATTAGAGTACGCCGGCGTAGTTTGGAGTCCCAATCAGGAAGGTCTAAAAGCTGAAGTTGAGAGAACTCAAACACTCGCCGCCAGATTCATATGTTCCAAATACAAATAACTGTCTCGGTTACCGACATGCTCAACGAATGCAATCTAGAATTGTTAGCAACTGGGCGCCAAAGGAACAGGCTAAAATCATTATTTTAGGTTCTGCAAAGCCATATAAAAATTGATAAAAGCTTGTACATACGAGAACCTGGCACACATAGCAAGACGTGAAACCATAATGCAGCAATCAGGCCTTATGCCACTCGCCCGAACGTCTTTCGTTATTCGTTTTTCCCCGATGCCACAGAAAACTGGAATAGCCTGCCTGCACAAATTGCTGAATGTACGGATGTTAAAGCGTTCGAAACTTTTCTTGACACTTATATTCCTTGAAGTCACGTCCCTTTAAACTTATTCGATGTTCAAAGTTCCTTGACAGCTATTACATGCTCTTCTTTTTTGATAATATCGATACTGTTCGATGGTCTCTGTGTTCTTTTGACATTGTTTCTTTTCGTGACCTAAAAGCGAATTCATGTAATATTTGCGTCTGATGTATTCCCTCCCTGTAATAGCCCTCAAATGTGGGTTGACAGTATGTTTAAATAACTAAAAATATTGAATTCGGTCGTTCGAGTGGTCAATTATGTTTTTATTTTTATTCAATGACAGATTTATTTCAATGACAGATGAAATAATGTAACTGCGCAGCCACGTCAGCGCTTGTTCCTTATTTCTTGAGCCAAAATTTTATTTTCAAGTATGAAAAAATGTCAACTATTTCCATAATAACCGCAAGCACGTGTTTGTTACAAGACTTTTAATATCTCTACTGCACTAAAATATCGCCGGTTATTGCTACGTATCAGTTAGTTTTAAACGTGTGATACCGAAAGAAGTACAGCACCATAGTGTAACAAGAAAACCCCCATCGGACGCACACCTGCTCCCTCCAGAGCCCGGCGCAAATGGCCGGAAAAGCGTGAGCTCCACCAAGCAGGTTCCTCTTCTCCGTCACAGGCCGCTCGGATATTGTTTCGGCGACCCTCAGCAAGGTGGAAATGTCGTCTACTCGGAGCTCCTTTGAAGGACGCACGCAATGCGATCCTGGCTGCGATGGTTTGGGAATTGGCTATTGTAATTTAGGAAGACGAACTAATTATTTGTATCAATTTTTAACAAAGAAAAATTCGAGTGCAGCTTGACTGTAAGTTTCAAATTCCTCACGAGCCAAACTAATCCATACATGGATTCATGAAGTACCCCAGGAAGTGATCAAGTAAGCAAATGGAACTGCAGGTACAAGCATTAATTAAGAAAGGCGGTCGCTGGTATCCGGGAACAGAGAACGAATTAGATATTGCGTCATTTGGCACGTCGAAAAGTTGGAAGCTATGCGGGCTAATGACGTCTAAAAAACAAGAAAGCGTGTGTAAATCCACTGTAATGTATTCACGGCCATTTCGCTCTCTACCCGCCGCGTGTGCTTCAGAGGCTGAGGCGTTGTGCTTCCTAGCACAGATTCACTACCCTCATTCAAAATAACGTATCAAGACCTTATCGCATCACACATTATTTTAATAAAGGTGAATGAAATTTTCAATAAACTGCAACGTACCTTCTTACTTTATGATAATGAACAACTAAATAAAAACACCTTCCGTTTTATTTCTCCTTCTGTAGTGTAGCATCAGTCAATAGCACGGTCTCGGTATGCAAGCATCTGCCATGAGTTACAAGACAAAGCTTAACAAAACACGACATTTTAGACTAGCTATTCGCATAGGTAAACTTAGGCGAAATGTTATTACAGATTTACATAAGTTCATCGTGATTTAGATACACTAATCATCATACGCAAAGACCAGACACTTTGACTCTTGAATCTTGAAGGTTCAAATAAAATGTATTGCCCATTCGGTGCTTCGAAGCTGCAGGTTGACGAAAGCGTAGATCCCACACAATTTGTTTAGGAAAGTAGCAGTGAAAATTTGTTTTTTATTTTACCTGTGACCACCCCCGTAACTCATAAAAGACGTACTTGCATGGATTTTCCTCCTCTTCGGCATCAATGTCCATAAAGTTGTAAATTGGGAATTTTAATGTCCGGAAGTAAATGCATTCCTGTAAGAATATACATATAAATTACAGGATTATGGCCCGGTTTTGACATTGGTAGGTGTTAATAGTAGTCAATAGTCTACTCAAGTTTTATATGCAATGTATGAAGATATTAATCTTGAAGCGGAAATTGCTCAATAGTGCGCTGCGATTGCGTGGTCACCGCGTGCTTATATCACGCACCCCATGAAGTTAATTTTGTGTTGCCTCGCGCACAGACACATAGAGCCTCGGGACTGCCCATTAGTAGAAATGAGAAACGCAGGGAACACTACCCTTTTAAGGTTCGCGTAAATATTCCTGGAGAGAAAGCGGAAAGAATTAAAAAGGCACTTATAAAAGTAGCCAGCAGCATAAACTGCCGAATAATGCTTGAATTGTCATTGCACGATGAAGCATACTGGCTCCGTAACGCGGGCACTTGAAAGTCATTATTTTTTTCGACATGAATCATACCCGGGGGCACATTGCGAAGGGTAAGTCAAAGACGAATAACTGAGAACCAAACCAGAACGCCATTTTGCAAAAGGTACGGTAAATCATAATCCCCGCATGATGTGTACGAACAACTATAACTTATAACAACGCTGATTTATGAGCTCGAGCGGTTAAATGTAGCTTTGCACGTTGTTGATAGACACGCGTTTTCGCAATATCAAACTACTGTTTGAAACTGTTCCAAACTGCCATCGTTTTGACAATATCAGATGCCCTAATATAGTAGATCAATTTTCAGGGTGAATGCTTGAAGAAACGCCTCCACGGACCAACAATTCCTGCGACTTAAAAAAAACTCAATCTCACGAACCAAATATACTTTACTTAGCCCCTATTCTTAAACTGTATACCAGGGCACCTAGGTTCTTGTTTCGCATAATAAAACCTCGAAAGCAGGACCAACAGGGTGAAAAAAGAAAAGAAAAGCACCCGTGTAGCTGGCTTTTCTTGTGATTTTGCTCGATACTTAGCGCTGTCTTTTGTTGCCAATGTTAAATGATAAATATAAAGATGTTTGTACCCTACAAATCGTATTTAATAAACATATAAGCGAATGCTTGTGTGACCCGCATTTCGACTGATTGAAGTTTGATGCTTATCTAGGCATTTATAATTGCGGCTCCAAATTAATAAGTGCCTATTACTTGATAAGTGCCTATCCAAATTGATAAGTGCCTATCTAAAGTGCCTATCACTTGTGTCAGGTTTCAAGGGAAATAGCCTCAGAGAGGAATGTGGCAACAAGATGGAAGTGGCTTACCTCAGCTTACTTGGAATATGCAAGCCAAAGGGTTTCCTTGTTCTGGTTGTGTCTTGGTTTCACTTGATTAACCTTTGATATAGAGATATTACCAACCACGGCTCAGACTAATTCGGTGCTCTGCAACACTCGCGGAAGGAGCCAAAGTTGGCGTTCATTATTCGGCGAACGCGGCGTTTCTCTTTCACGGAGAACGCGGTGCAAGATGAGTCGCATTTCTGGAGGCTGCGGGTTTGGCCGGCTGTTGATCAGCTGAGCGGCCGCTCCGTCACCACCGCGACGGCAAATGTGGGCTGTGAGCAGAACGACTTAAAATGGCCCTTCTGCTCAGTGCCGAAAGCGGGCCTGGGGAATCACGTGGTCATCACCAACCCCCCCGCCCCAGAAGGGGTATGGGCCAAAACCCCCCAAGGAGTATTTGCCAAAAAAAACTAGGAAGCTTGCCAACATTTATATTAAAGGGAGGCGAGACAAAAATAGGAAAGCGTTGGGAGAAGGAGAAAGGCGAGGGACTCCAGGCGACGCACCTCAAACCCAGATCGCTTCTCGGGCTTTTGGCTAAGATCAAAGTGTACACGCTACGTGACATCTTATCCCTGCAGGCTGGAAACAACATTTAAACCCTGCACACGCCCTGTCCTCTAACCGCTAACACAGCGATGGGGCCGTTTAAGTGTCTCTAGTAAGCTCTATATGACTCTGGTGGGATTGCTGTGGTGACAACGAACGTACCTCCCTTGCTAATCCTTTTTCAAGTACATGAATGCGAGAGCGCTAAAACATAGTCTTCATTGGACCTCAGACATGATGTTCTCGACACATAAATTGATATTGTGGCTAAAAAATCATCGAAACAATTTAAAGCAGAACGAAGCGATTGGGCACACACTCATCAGCAACGAAAACAATTAAAAATTGGCCGCGTATCTGCTCTTTTTGTTCCAAATGTCGTCAAAAGACGATAGTCTTTATGGACTTTTGCAAAGTAAATGCCTCCCTTCGCTTTCCCGCTCACCTCTCATGTTTTTCCTCTTGCGTCGCGCTCCTCTCAAGGTAAAGACGCCAAAGGTTTGCTTAAATTATTTTAAATTTCCCGCGTTCCACTGCTCCAAACTGGGTGTCTCGATGCCAAGGCTGCCGTACGGCGAATACGCGCGTGAATCGAGGCGCCCTACTTCCACGTTTATAGAACCGCGTTTCCCTACTCCACGTGCGTTCCAAGCGGAACGTCGAATCTATCTTTTTTTTATTTACGCAAGTACGCCCTTTGGCATAAACTAGACGTAGTCCAGCAGTCCCGTCTCCACAATGAAGTCAAGGAGGGGCCGGTATTGGGGACCGTGCGTCCAGCGGCGAAGGTCAGGTGGTCGTCCTGGGTGGTACCCAAGGGCCCTCATGTGACGAACTCGTGCTGCCTGGAGGCCCGAGCATGAACCAAGGAGGTGGTCCAGGGTCGCTTCAGTGGCAGGGATTTTAAAGAAGGGGCATGTTTCTGGGGGAACTTGAGTCCTCCGTGAGGCCTTTATCGCCGGGGTCAAAGCTGCGCCCAGGCGGCACCTCCGAAGCGCCACCTCCTCACGGCCGGTTAAACCGCCAAGGAGGTCCGACCCACGCGGTGGAAGAAGGGCGCGCGTGGAGCGCCGGAGAGACTCCTTGTGAATGATGAGGGTGTCACTCTGCGACAACTGGAGCAGGGGTAGCGGCCCAGTTACCCTCTGGGGATGGCAGGCCGCGTCAGCGTCAGTGTGGGCAGGTGTTGAACGTCTATTCCACAGAACTCGCACGGGACACGGAAAAGAGTTCACAATGCGATGCACATCGCAGGTCAAGTCGAGCGACTTGGCGACGCGTCGGAAGTTCCCGGACTGCCTGTGTGGAGTCTGTGTACAGGTGAAGGCACGACGGCGGGTTTATGCGTAATCGAGGCTCTAATGAGGATAACCCATCCCGGATGGCCAGAATGTTCTGCCATGATTGAGGGAAGAGGTGCCTCGGTGAGGTATGAGCAGGTCTGCTGCACTTCTCGATGAGTGGGACACACAAGGCTGGTGTGTAGGAGATTTGGGGCCATGCCTGCGTCGACATCGTGTTGCATTGCATCGGCTGTGCCATCCGACTCCGAGGGAAAAGGGTTGGGCTGCAGTGTCTGATTATGAAAACGGCGTATCCGGGTAAGTGACCGGTTGTCTGTGGATTGGCTTCGGCTCCAAGGGGGAAGGTCAGGCGATTTTCGTAATATAACAGGTGACTTAGAATCGAAGTAGTGGGCCAATGCCGCAGCAACGGGAATTGTTTGAATTTTCAGGCGACGTGCCCTACTCCGCTGTTCAACAAGCTCGTCGGGGGTGTTAAGCTGGGCCTCCGCTTGTAGCGCCGGAATTGGGGTCATACGAGGCAGGCCTGTGATAACTCGCATAGCCTCTCGGTTTACACTTTCCAGTAGGTCCCAGTCCCTTCGTGTGAGATGCTGAAACTGAGCTTGGTATATCAGCCGGGGTTGCAAGACAGATCGAACTAGGATACGTGCCATGCGACTACAGGCACCGCCGGTCTTTTGTGAGATCCGTCGGAAGAGATGAAGCGTCTTGGAGGCTTTGCCGCGCACGCAGCGGATCCATGGAGCCGCGGACCCAGAGGCGTCTATTTCAACTCCAAGCACTCGCATTGACGATGCGGGATTGAGGGCACGGCCGTTTAAGACCAAGGAGAGGGGCTTCTGGGAAAGACGACGTCGCCCCCACCTATTTGTGATCGACATGAAGGTCGTCTTTGCAG
The DNA here is from genome assembly GCA_013339765.2 of Haemaphysalis longicornis. Lineage (NCBI taxonomy): Eukaryota > Metazoa > Arthropoda > Arachnida > Ixodida > Ixodidae > Haemaphysalis > Haemaphysalis longicornis. The sequence continues at coordinate 397,747 of CM023448.1, read as the reverse complement.
CCGAAAGTGTCAATCTAATCTTGGCACACCAATGCTCCGTTTTGTCTAGGGCCGCCTGGAGGCCTGCTTGCTGTCTGTTCAAATCTGCATGTACTGACCAGACTGTAATGTCATCGGCGTAGATTAGAGAGAAAATGTCCGGAATGGTAGCTAACTGCCACGCGAGGGGAAGGAGTGCCACATTAAACAACACTGGTGCCAACACAGAGCCCTGGGGTACTCCCCGCTGTGAAGTGAAATGCCCTACACTTTCCTTGCCGATTCGTACAGAAAAGGTACGACTGTCGAGGAAAGACCGCACCAAGAATCTATCTAGTGGAACTTTTCGTAACTGTTGCATCTTGATTTCTTCAAATGCTGCCTTAAGGTATATGGCGCGGAAGACAGCAGGCGACGGCGGAGTGATATTTTTTCTTCAGTTGATGAAGTATTTAATCTCGCCAAAATCAAACGTACAATGTTTCATAAAGGAACGCTGCCAATATCACTTCTGTATTAATTTGTTGTCTTATATATGCGTAATTTCTTGTTGTTCTTCAACAATATTGACAAGTATGAACATTGCATCGGAATTAGAAGGGCACATTTAGCTGTGACTATATAAGAATATTGCGCAGGCATTGTTTCAATTTGGCCGGGTGGCTGAATCGAGTCACAGACTGACAGACAAACAGACATACAGACAGACCAAAATTTCTGGGTTTAAGTAGCCAAAGAAAGACTATCGTCTTTACTAAACGACCAAACGGAAAACAAGATTCCTTCGACCCGAAGTTCTGCTTACGTGCCGTAAAGGAGAAAACCTGGTGATACTAAATAACGGCTTCTTTGCTCCGACGTCGTAATTTCTTTTGTTTCATTGGTTATGTTCCTTTATCTTTTACGCGTGTTACTTCCCGGTGTCCTGCGGCATGCACTATGCTACGAAGTTTACGTTTTCAGTTGAGGATTTTGTCAATTTTCTGAAGCGGGCACGTCAACCTCAGCAAGGTGCCGATTCGTCATCCACTCCAGATGCCGCTATTTTCGACAAAGAAAAACAACAGCGACAACTACAACAACATTGATTTTGCGTCTTGGACGAACGGTGAGAGAAAAAAACGCTGGTGCAGCGTGTCATAAGTATGTTTTGTTGTAGTTCGAACGCTGCGATAATTTCTTTCCTCCACGTAAATCTGATTTAGCTAGCTCCGCGTGTTAGGGATAAGAGCTAAGGAAACGCAGAGGAAATGGGGAATAAACCATTTTTTAAACCGGATGTAATAACATTTTAGGCAGGTTGTGCAGTTTGCTCAGGCGCTGAGGGATTTCAGTGGTACGCAACCGTACTCGCACGTAGCGTTCACGTGCCGCAAACAACGGCGGTGAGTTACCTGTGGAAGTGGCCGGTAGGGCGGCGGTTCGTAGGCGAAGAACACGAGCTGCTCTGTGGCTGCACTGAAGTTACGTGAGCCGCACGCTGCGCTGGATTAATCTATTAGCTATCTATTGCAAGCTTGGCGAACTGTTACTGTTATTATTTATTATGCCGTAAAGCACTGCAATGCCATCCGTGCGAACGTACGCGACGAAGTAACCGTATCTGCAGTATTTGTCTGATCTCTGCGTAGTGAAGGGCCAGTGCAGTATGGTTGCCAATTAGCCGAGCACGTAGTGCAGCGCTTATCGGAGAGAAGGGGCAAGCAAGTAACAAGGAGATGCCATGCCGGGATTCCCTCAAAATAACGCGGCGTGTATGATCACTCCTATCAGTGCCTTCCCGCCCACTGCCTCTCCTTCCCCAACAACCCTTATTGTTTTATATTCTCTACATACTTTTCATGTTTTCTTTCCTTTATTTTTACTTTTATGTCCGTTTGTACACTTCCTGAAGCTACATCTCATGTTTGAGCAGCTTTCTTGTATATATTATTATAGTATGTTATTTCTTTCCTTCAAGGTGTTTAGTAAATTAATTTGTAATTTCACTTTGCGAGCGCCCCTTTCATCGCCAATCCCCTGAGTGGGTATAAGCCATATCTTTTGCCACCACCACCACCACCACAAGAAGCTGTTCGGAAGCGGTCGGCCAAGACGGCAGCAGGACGGTACACTAGCGGTGCAGGCCTGAGTACCGGTCCTGCCGCTGCCGCCCAAGTCATGACGCCATCACAGTGTAGGCCCGACGGTCATCGTCCTTCACGTAGCCGGGATAAGCTCTGTCCACCCGATGAGTGAGTGGTGTCTCTAACTAGGCCTACGCTCCTGCTTCCCGCCAATAGCTACCGCCCATCGTCACGTTCCTCGCCGTGGGACCGTAACCCCGGTTTGGATCTTCGGCTAACACCGAGATCAGCATCCTCGTGGACATCACCTCAAGCCACCACCCCGTCCCTCCTTGACTCTACTGCACCATGCCAGCCCAAGCGGACTGAAGTATGCCAGTTCTTATATACTGGTATTATCTACTTTGCTACTTGATACTCTGATGTGCTTGTGTTTTCCTGTGTGTGCATGTGTGTGCGTTCGTTGCTGTGCGTGTGTGTTTATGTGTGTGTGTTTACGTGTGTGTTTTTTGTACGATTGTGTGCGCATGTGTATGAGCTTGTGTGTGTGCGAATCTGTAGGCGTATGTGTGGGCGTGTATGTATACGCATATGCGTCGCGTGTGTGTGTGCGTGCGTGTGTGTGGGTGTTGGTGTGTGTGTTTGCACGTGGGTGGGTGTGTATTTGTATGTGGGTGGTGCGTGCGTGTGTGTGTGTGTGTGTGTGTGTGTGTGTGTGTGTGTGTGTGTGTGTGTGTGTGTGTGTGTGTGTGTGCGTGTTGTATGCGTGTGTGTGTGTGTGTGTGCGTGTTGTATGCGTGTTTGTTTGCTGCCGCGGTGCGCAGTTTCCACGGCGCACGGAACGGCGCTGCGCCATTATATTTTCCCGAATAGCCCTAGAGATGGAAAAGGAAAGTAACTTGCAGCGCTCATGCGGCTTCGAGAATCCGCCGCGGATGAACTAATCCGCGCGGCAAATATTACTGGCGGCGTCTGCCTTATTGCCCCTCCAGCTCGGCGAAAGGGATTATATTTGTGTGTTTTAACTTCGGTGCTGTGCACAACACGCACTGCACTTGGTTAGCGTAAGGAGTTCTGGATACAAGTAGGCGCTGTCTGCAGGCCTCGTGCAGCGCGCTCTCTGTTGCTGCACGTTACTCTGCCCGTTCGGGTTGTGCTGTTATAAGCAGGGGTGTGCGCTACTCTCTCTATCGTTGACGTTCTCTGCTCGCCATATATTAAAGAGTTAAATTTCTGCCTGGGCCTCTTTTCGTTATGGAAACAAGCAACTCCTCTGAAGGGCGCTCCTTTACCACGCTGCGACGAGTTGACGAATATCCGCGCTAGGACGCCTTCACCAATAAAACAATGCGGTGTCTTTGTATGCAACCCTCGCTTTACGGCGTTTATCTTCTGAATTCGCGGAGTTTACTGACGTGACCTTATGTCTGTACCTCTGCGTTGCCAGGAAACTCAGAATAAGCGGTAGGTATGGAGGCGTGCTGGTACAGGGAGGTGTTCGAGCACGTGGTGTCCAGTGTAACGGACACAGTATCGGCGAACATGTAGTGTGATCCCAGCCTTTGCAGCTGTGGTACTTCCACTACAAATAATTAGTAGGAAATGGCTGGGCGACACAACTTTGTGGCCATGCAATGCTCTAATGACGTATCAAATGAGAGAACTCGAAAGGCCAAAACGCCTGCGAAAAATTAGTGTTCTAGAGAAGGATGGGTCTGAGGGCAGAGGCTTTATGAGGGCTGTCTAATTTGGGGGTTGAAGGCAAGCAGGCAAGGATGTTAACGACAGCAATTGTTTGTGTTAGGTTGGTGCTAGTACATTGCTCTGAGATCATCCAATCAAATGACCCTGCTTCGGTTACTTTCTGTTCTGCACTCGATATTGCCGTATTCCAATGTTACTGTACGCTACTAGCTAGCAAGTTAGAAAAAGGCAAGTTAGCGCGACGACGGAAAGATAGCTTTCCAGTAGGGATATGCCGTCCGAAAAGTGTACATGTATTCTATGAGCACAAACTTCAATTAATTTCCAGTTTGCTACCCGTTTGTCTTCCGTTTCTACATTTTACAATGGCAAAGATATCATTAGTGTTGCATCACGGCCGCTATACTAGCAGTCAAGTGTGATTTCGCCAAACGCACCCCACCGCCGCTGCTCACTGATTAGCCAGAGTCACTGTTAATTATTGATAGTCACGCTGGGTAAACAGTAAACGGGAGCGTTTGGGCCAATTGGGTAAAATATAGACAGTGTAATCATTTGGTAATGCATAACGACACCGAAGTGTATTTTTCTAATCTATGGGAGCAGTTTGTCAAATTTTTTCACCAACGGTCAAACTACTTCCGCTCACTGACTAGCCAGAGGCCCTATCAATATTTAACAGTGACTATGGCTAGGCACTGAGCGAAACAGGTTTTGCGGCTTCGGCTGTGATGGAACCGTTATAAAACTGTAGCTATAATTTACTGGGTGTGTACGAATAATTCATTATTTTTAGTTAGATTTGTATTAATATATGCAGTTCATGTTCATTAATTAACAAAAGCTTATATAAAAGATTGGTAAATTGTAAGTTTAAAACTGCGTCTAGGAACTTAACACGCGAATTATAGCAGAAAATTCTCCATACTTTGAAGATATCCTCCACTGTTTTGTCTGGAGAGATCCATTTATCCGAAGTCATCGAAGCAATTTATTTTATCTGCATATTTCTTCAGATCTACAACTACAATGTCTGTATTACGAGGTTGAATAATAAGTCTTGGTTGTAGTAGTCTATTATGTGCTGCGGTGTATATTTTCTGTATTCTACAATATCGAAAAAATTACACCATCTTCTCGACGGGAACCCCGAGTAGTATGCAAAGCAGCCATGGGGTCTATTCAAGTTCCCATTAGTTTTCAGTTGATCGTTTCTGTTAGGTTAAGGGGCGTAGCTATCGTTATATTTACAGTTTGGTTTCCGTGGTAACTACCACAATTTTTACTTACCGGAACTACGAAACGGGAAATTGCGTTGAGCCCATGGCTATTTCGCATACTACTCAGGGTTCCCCTATGGGAAGACGGTGTAATTGTATTAGATGCGACGGGGCTATGTCCCTCCCTTGTCCATGTTGCGCCATCCACACGCCCAATGCGCATGCTTGGGTTGCTGAACGGACAGGTGGTGTCTTACCCTTTCATGACTCCTGGAGCGACAGTGTTACCGGTGTCTTCCTGGCCCTGCCCGAGATGAGCCAAGCATGCGCAGTGGGGGTGTGGACGGCGCCAAAACAAGGGAGGGACATAGCCCCGACCGTGAGATGTTGGAGCGACAATGTTACTGGTGTCTGCCTGGGCAGGCACGAGACGAGCACGCTTCCCCTTAAAGGGCTCCTAAAGCGGCAGTGTTGCCGGTGTCTTCCTGGGCCGGTGAATGGATAGACGACAGAGCAGAGAGCAACAGATGTTTTGCCTCTAATAACTAAAATTGTGCCTAGCCTTGTTCTAAGTGCTGCTCAACGTGTGCGTTGACAATAATTGTCGGATACTTCAATGATTAAGGAATCGCCCCGTCGCCGCCAATGACCCCGCTACACAACCCGGCATCGAAATTTAATGCACTGTAGAAGCCATGCGTCTTAGCTGGTTTAGGGAATGGTGGCACAGGACAAGCGATAAAGCGCCAACGGCACACGCAAGGCAAAAGCCGGCCTACGTTCGCTTTTTAGGCACAGCGCTTGTTTAGGCACCAACAATCTCTGTAGCAGCGGTGGTCAAGAAACGAGACCGCGACGAAGCGGTCGTATTAAAGTGGTCTTGCATGCGCAGATGCAGACTATACACGAATTTTTCTACAGCCATCACCTTAGCATCCCTCGGCATAGGTAGCGTCTGTGAAGTCTACAAGAGTTGCATTCTCAGAAGAACTCTACGTGATAGACAGTAAAAGACGATTAATTATGGAGCATAAGGTGGTGACCAAAGGAGACCTGTCGACGCGCCAAGAGTCATTGCTTGGATTTTTCCGACACATTATAAATCACAGCCAAACATTGCGTCAGATAAAGGCGAAGGCCAAAATGGGGGCAGGTCTCGGCTGTAGAGCCCCGTAGTGTGTGTGCCGAGGGAGGCTCTGCCTTCTTCTTCCCCGCGATTCTGATCCCTGCCATCCGCCACTCACGATAGGGTTATTGCAAGTGTGATAGCTAGTTGCAGTTTCTTTGTAGTTGCCTCTGAATTTTCACTTGAACATTTATTGCGGCTAACTGCTTACCATATCATAGAATTGGTGCAGACCTGGACGGCTTACTTTCGTACTTTCTCTTTAATATTTGAACCCTTACCATAGGTGGACAAGGTTCCTAGAAGCGCACTAGATGCATATATATATATATATATATATATATATATATATATATGTATAAAGATACGGGACGAGGGACTCGGTCAAGATACATATCAAGGTTGCAGTCGTCATTGCCAGTGCTATTCGGCTTTTTTCGAAATATTTAATTAGGGCCGAATGACGTGTGCTTGTCACGTTTTCTTTGATACATTGATAAATAAGCGAAAATATAAGTCGAGAAAAAATCCGCCGTTTTTCCGGGAGCGGGACTCGAACCCACATCTCCGCATAACCGGTGCGGTGCGTTCGCCATTACGCTATCCCGCAGCGGCTTCTCTCTCGACTTTAAAGCGGGGGTTTATATTTACAAGAGCTTATATTTACAAGACGACTGCAACCTTGATATGTATCTTTACCGAGTCTCTCGTCCCGTATCTTTCTGTTCTGCTACATGCATTACGAGGCACTGGCTCCAGCAGTTCGGATATGCCAATTGCTAACCCCGACCTCCGACCACGGTCTACGTGGCGGCCGCTGGGAAAGAAGACGTTCTACGTCTCCCGCGGTAGTCGAGGGGCGGCGCTAGTTGACCGGCCTCAGAGCTCTTGTAAATATAAACCCCCGCTTTAAGAGTCGACAGAGAAGCCGCTGCGGGATAGCGTAATGGCGAACGCACCGCACCGGTTATGCAGAGATGTGGGTTCGAGTCCCGCTACCGGAAAAACGGCGGATTTTTTCTCGACTTATATTTTCGCTTATTTATCAATGTATCAAAGAAAACGTGACAAGCACACGTCATTCGGCCCTATTAAATATTTCTAAAAAAGCCGAATAGCACTGGCAATGACACCTGCAACCTTGATATGTATATATATATATATATATATATATATATATATATATATATATATATATATATATATATATATATGCTTATAGTGCGCTTCTAGGAACCGTTAAAGAGGGTCCGGATTCATTTGGAGGTGGAACCCTCCGTTCACACCCGCTGCTACGCCATCGAGCCGTGACTCATCGGCAAGGTCGACGATGCCTGCACGACGTCCCGTGCCTGGATGCGACGTGGCCTAGAGCCGGTCATCGAGCCACCCGCACCGTGACGGCCCCTGCGACCCCGCACGCGTAGGGCCTTCAACACCCCCAGGGCCTGCGACAAAACCCCGTAGCACGTTTTTCTTTTTTATTGCGGGCGTTTTCCTGCTAGCCCCTTGTTTTTTCTAACGCCTATATCTTTAGTCTCCCGTCCGTGATTTCGTGCGCGAGCTTCTGCTTCTTTTTGAGTCATGCATAAAGCAACGTTTACTCGCCCACGCACTGGTCACTGACTCGTGACTTTCACGCCAATCCTGGGCCCATTCACTGCAAAAGTGACGAGCCTGTCAGGATTTCTTAACATAAGCTGAAAGGAGTCTGTGAGCCACGAGTGTGCCTGGAACGTTAGCTCTAACAGCATGGACCTCGAAAAGTTAATAGCAATGGGGACTCAGCTGGGACTTTCGGGACAAGAGCTTAGGGCGTGGAAAGAGAGCGAGCGTCCTGAGCAACGCCCTGCTAGAGTTGCAGAGAGGGAAGCCAGCAGAGAAACCGCTGAAAGAGAGAAGAAGCCGCGGAAAGAGCGAGAGAAGCTGCGGAAAGAGCTAAAGATGCTGCAGAAAGAGAGAAGGAGCTGCTACTGTTAAAGATCCGACTCCAAGAGAGTGGTGTACCAGCCAACTAAATGTCGCCGTGGGAGGTGAAGTTGATGCAACTCCGACTGCGATCAACCCGCAGGAACTGCTTCCACTTTTCGACGAGAAGCGCGATGACCTGCACGCGTACCTGCAAAGGTTTGAGCACGTGGCAACCGGACAGAAGTGGCCCCAGGACAAATGAGCCCTAGCTGTAAGCATGTGCTTGAACGTGGAGGCTCCTACCATAATAGGCCGTATGACCACCGAAGAGTTCCTAGATTACATCAAGGTAAAACTGGCGTTGCTTCAGCGGTTTCGGTTCACAGCCCAAGGTTACTAAGAAAAGTTCAGGATGGCGAGGGCTAGGGATGGCGAAACCGGGAAACAACTTGCGGCGAGGCGCACTGGTTATTTTGATCATTGGATCGAGATGGCGAATGTGCAAAAAACATTCGAGTCTCTTCGCCATCAAATTATCGGCGAACAATTCATCCGCTGCTGCCATCTAAAGCTTGTCATCTTCCTGAAGGAGCGAGAGAGTAACACGCCTAACGACCTAGCTGTGGCTACAGATCATTTTCTAGAGGCGCGAAACCTCTCGAACCTTGTGAAGATATCCGAAGACGTCCGCGATATGGCAAAAACCGAGGCCGACTCACAGAAAAAAGTGCCACCCAAGGGCTTTTTATGCAATGGGCCAGGACACCGAGCTCAAGATTGTCGTGACACCCCTGCGGGTCCATCCAAATGCGCCACTTGTGGTCGCCTCGGTCACAAACCGGAAACTGCCAGAACCGTCCCAATGGTCAGGAGCCGGTTGCTGCTTGTCCTGTCGCTGAACTCCGCGAAGCTCAACAAAAGAGCATCGACCTCGACAAGTGCAAAGATAATTCTAGCTTCAAGTATTCTTGCGGCATTATAAAACAGCCTTCTTGCCTGGGGAAAGGAATGCCGGTAGTCGAAGTAAGATTATTCGGAAAGCCCGCCACAGTTTTGCGGGACACTGGTAGTAATATTGTTCTTGCCCGTCGAGACGTGGTCGCAGAAAACCAGTTAACCAGAAAAACTTTTAAAATATTGCAGGAGGGTTGCAAGCTGGGCTAGTTGGAAAGACATTCTTGGATAAAACCAACTCGAACTCAGACGAAGACGAATGAAGCAACCCACAAGGACAGCGGCTTGTCTAACAACTAAATTTGAATATCAGAAAGGTGAATATAAATACTGAACACAAACAATAAAGTAATAAAAAGACAGTGCGCATGGGCAAAACAAGTGTGCAAAGGTCACAGTGATACGACAAGTAGATGTATGCATGTAACAATCAAGGCACACGCAGATACGCAATCTCTTTCGGATGGAGCCAGATGCTGGTTTGGCTTAAAACTTATCACCTCCTTCTGCTATGGGGAATGCCTCCATGATTTCGCGGGTTGTTTGATTACGGTGCCTAAATAAAATGTAAGTGGCAGAAAAATTACGTTTGCATTGTCTGCACTTAGCGCAATGCGAAGAAAGATGGGATGATACAGGACCTTTCAATGACAATTTATGTTCTCTCAAACGCACGTTGATACAGCGGCCAGTTTGCCCAACATAGGTTTGGCCACAAGGCAAAGAATGCCGTACACAACTTCCGTTGCGCATGCGACATACCGGTTCTTGTGGTTGACACCACACCAACTCCTTTATTCTCACTTCCCTGCTCTGTCTTTCTGTGAAGCCTGCCTCATACATAACGCCACTTGTTGCGGGCCGTGATGGCCACTTGCACTTGATAGCCGATGGCTCACTTTTTTAGGCGGTGTGTGATCGTATGAATGTATGGGATGACGGCAACGTTTTTGGGTTTTTCTATCCTGGCCGCAGGACTTTCTTTATCGATTTTTACAAGTTTTTCACCCTACCATGACAAGAGATGCTGTAGAAAGCCCGCATCCCTTAACTTTTTACTTGCTCGTTGAAGCTGTTTGTCATCAAGTGCTGGCAAGATTTCTAAATGGCTGAACTGAAACATGACAAGGCAATAGCGTTTCTACAAGCTTCGTATGCCCGGATGTGTAGTTCATCAAAGGCTTGACCGATCGTGGTTCATACATCCAGCAGACATGCTCCTTATCAAACCGAAGATAGAGAGGCAGATACTGAATGCCTATCTGTTTTGTAGTTTCAATCATGAAATTGAGTCTCAAACCCCTTTGCTTAAATACCTTTAAAATATCCACAGTCGCTCTTAGGCTGGAGGAATCCTCAAAAATTAACAGGTAGTCGTCTACGTAATAGAAAACTTTAGAGGCAATACCTTTCAGGTTCCTCTCAAGAGAGCGATGAAGTTTGGCAAGAAATATGTCGCTTAGAATTGGAGCCATTCGCGAGCCGATACATACTCCCGACTTTTGCGTGCACACCACACCGTCCCGGCAAACAACCAAAGAATTTAAACAAAAAGTCAAAAGTTCCAAGAAAGCTGGGAACAGGTATGCCGCATAAATTTTTAAATGCCATTTCGACGTTATTATTCGAAATAAACTCCTTCACAGCGAGCAAAGGATCGGCATGGGGAAGCGAATAGAACAGATCTTCCACATCTATGGCAAAAGCAGAGCAGTGAGAAAGGTGATGCGTTTTGAAATACGTGACTACAGCATCGGAATCTGGGACAAGGAAGGGATCATCAACGTGCAAAGTGGAAAGGTACTTCTGTAAAAACCCAGATACACAGTACTGCCACGTCTGTCGCTCGGTAACAATTACCCTAAATGGGATTCCTGGCTTATGTTCATGGCTGTGTAGAAAACGCTAAGGTGAAGCTTATTAGCCTTTTATGCCCATTCGGCAAACTTGCTCAAATTCATGTCTATCAGCAAGGAGCATGCCTCTTTCTTTCTTTCCGTCAAGTTAACACCCGCTTTCTTTGAGCTTTTCTGTACTGCTGCCAAAGCCTTATGGCCAAAAAGGGCCTCAGGCATTGCAGCACAGGAGCCCTTCATGTCCGACTCAAGCACCCGAAGCTCATCGCTTGTGAGGTAGTCAACTAGGGAAGACTTTGAGGAACGCTTAACAGGTTTTTTCTCTCGTCCGCCAGCTTCCATGCAGTCACTTTTGCACCTGTATCGTTCATTTTAAGGAAAGGGTGCACTTACGCCTCTTGCGAGAGCCACCTCTTTCATTTGCGTAGTTGCGGCAGGAAGTAAAATTTTGTTCCTAGCTGGAGCAACTTCCGGAGAACTTTTGGCAGGGGCGCGTCGCCCAGGACGTTTACACGTCCTTGTGGTGGAACAGCTTTCCTTTTTCTCGGAAGACTTGGCCGCACATGGTTCCAGAAGGCTTCCGTGTGCTGATTGGCTACCCGAATCCAGTCACGGTAGGCGCGGAGGCGCCACTTCGCAGGGTACGCTAGGCCGCAGTGGGTCCACAGCCTGTCACAGTAAAACCGTTCTTGACGGCCCTATTCGCTCCGAGGACGTTTGTAGAACCGATTCGTGTGGCTCGATGAAGCCAATCGCAGAAGACCTAGATTCCTTCCGGGCAGGTTCCATGCCTCAGATGCCATGATGCTGTCCGTGTACGTACCGCTGAAATGGCAATGAGTTATGCCAACGTTGCTGGATTAGTAGCTTGAAAGTTTAAACACTGAAAAGAGCCCGATGTAACTGAAATGAACTGCAGGAGGGTTGCAAGCTGGGCTAGTTGGAAAGATATTCTAGTAGAAAACCAGCGCGAACTCAGACGAAGACGAAGGAAGTACACCACAGGGACAGCCGGTGGTCTAACAAATAAATTTTAATATCAGAAAGGTTGAATATAAATACTTAACTCAAACAATAAAGTAATAAAACGATAGTGCGCATGTGCGAAAAAAGTTTGCAGAGGTCACGATTTCTGGCCAGACCCCTGATTTCTGGCCAGACCTGCGTCGAGACGTGCGAAAATTTGTCCGGACGTGCGACACTTGTCGTCATAATTCACTCAAAAGAAAGACGAATCTTTGGGCACCCACAGGAGCGATGCCAATATGCTGTATCCAAGACAACGACGTTCTAAACTCAGAAGCGTTCGATAATAACACCAAAAACTATCGCGCATGTGCAACAGGGCACTTAGCAAATCGACGGTCCAACGACTAGGATGTGAACCCGTGTTAAACACATTAGTCACTCAGTTGCAGTATGCAGTTGCAGTTGCTGCTCGACAAACCTACGCGGCCTAAACGTGGCCCGAAGGCTTAACTTCTGCGAAGACGTGAGAGGGGGAAGACAAAACTCTCAACACAATCAAACGCGTCTTCGCCTCTAACGCGACCGCCAGATTGCAAACGACACCGTCTGTCCCGCTATAAACCTATCGTCCACACCAGAGTCATCGATAGCCAGTCAGAGGGTCGCCCGCTGGAAACCGCAGGCGAAAACAAGGGCACCGACAATCCAGAGGCTGACTACATGAGTGGCGTTTAATCCTCGCCTGTCTCCCCCCTCCTCTCTTTTGTACATAGTGTGTGGCCCTCAGCTGTTTGTAACGCGTAATTGTAGTCCTACATTTGTTTTCGTGTATTTTTTTACCCTTCCTGCGTGTGCTGTGCAGTCAACTGTGCCGGTAGGACTGACTGTGCACTTGTGGACTGTGCGCAAGAACTTTTCCACCGGTATTGCGAACTTCTCCCAACTCCACCCTGCCTTTTACTCTTAGAATAATTGTTGCTCCCTAACAACTTTCTTAGACCCGGGGTCATTATGATAAAGTGCCGGTGGACGAGGAAGAAAAAGAAACCCAGCGCGCAGCTGCGACGATTTCGTGCCGAAAATCGAATCGGGCCGATGATCAGTGGACGCCTGTAACGCGCTGGACTGGAGAGCGCGGCCCTGTGATCGTGTTCGGGTGAGAACCTGGGTCGCAACCGCTGCTGGGTCCGTGAGCCGTCCGCCGCTGATCACGACAACCCGTGGGCTGGCCGTGCCTGGATCTGGTGACGCGCTGGGCGAGAGAGCGCGGGTCCGGATTTATCTAGAGGTGGAACCCTCCGCTCATACCCGCTGCTACGCCATCGAGCCGTGACTCCTCGGCAAGGTCGACGATGCCTGCCCGACGCCACGTGCCTGGAAGGAACGTGGCCAAAAGCCGGTCATCGAGCCAGCCGCGCCGTGACGTCCCCGTCGACCCCGAACGCGTCGGGACTTCAACACCCCCAGGGCCTGCGACAAAACCCCGTAGCACGTTTTTCTTCTTTATTGCGGGCGTTTTCCTGCTAGCCCCTTGTTTTTTCTAATTCCTATACCTTTAGTCTCGCGTCCGTGCTTCCGTGCGCGAGCTTCTGCTTCTTTTTGAGTCATGCATAAAGCTACATTTACTCGCGCACGCACTGGTCACTGACCCGTGACTTTCACGCCAATCCTGGGCCCATTCTTTACAGTATCTATGTACGTACGTACGTACGTACGTACGTATGTATGTATGTATGTATGTATGTATGTATGTATGTATGTATGTATGTATGTATGTATGTATGTATGTATGTATGTATGTATGTATGTATGTATGTATGTATGTATGTATGTATGTATGTATGTATGTATGTATGTATGTATGTATGTACGTACGTACGAATGCATGCGCGTATTTATATTGTAAGCGCGAATCTTAAATGTCCTGTCATCAGGCATAGCTCAGTATTATGACTGGCCAATACCGCCTTCGTGTTTCGTCGTCGTCGCTGCATTGGGTGCGTCCATCATCATCTCATCGCTCGTCGTTTTTTCTAGGACGCGCCATCATCGCCATCGTGGTTGATCCTGTTCTGGGCAGGGTTCCGCTCGTCGAATAAACGTCGTCCTCCAAGTCTCCTAGCATTGCCTCACAATATGTATTTATTTATTTCATACTGCGGACGATTGAAGGTCCATACAGGGTGGGTAATTACATAGTATTCAAAGCAAGAAATATAATGCAACATGAACACAGTGGAACAAATGTGGCAACGAACTTTACTTCGAACAATATATCAGGCCTGTAAGAGAATTTCCAGTGAAACGAAGCAACAAGCACATTTTTCAACGAGATGCGGGCTCTGTAAGAGAATTACAATCAGCTATTGTACGAGGAAATGAAAAAAAAATTTAAATGTGTAATTTCTAGCGAAATAAGGCGTTAGTGAATGACGGCGGTGATGGCGCGTATGTATGTATGTATGTATGTATGTATGTATGTATGTATGTATGTATGTATGTATGTATGTATGTATGTATGTATGTATGTATGTAACGCTGCTCATGATGCGGGCTTCATATCGTCATCCTCATTACGAGCTGCCCTCAAATAAAAAATGAAAACTCTCCCTCTATGGTGTCTTGTGTGTTGATATACCTCGGTGGGCGCCGTTCCAACCAACCATTACGTACGAGATTTCATTATGCCAAAATACAATATAGGTAAATATCAGCAATCGGTGTCTACAGTCCTACTTTCTTTTTTCGCTGCATGTTTTGTAGCATTCATGATGTTCAATTGCCAGGTTATGGGGCTTCGCATCTCGAAGAAAATATAAAGCCGTCCACTCAACGTGAAAGCAGTATAAAGTGCATGCAGAAAAGTGATTCGCCATAGTGGGGTGCAGCTTCGTTATCCGCTCAATGCTACCACCCATCATGCTCTTCGCCTCCCTGTCTCACTACTGCCTTGAAGAATTAAACAGAGGTTTCTCTAATGCAATTCAAAATTCCAACCTTCGCAGTGCTCACGCGGCCTGTTCCTGAAACAGGGCAAGCGTGAGTTTAATTCTTTTTAGCTTCCTTTCATGACAAACGTGGCGGTGCCTTATTGCGTGGTTTGGAACGCCTCGTATTATGTGCACTTCTTTCGCTTATTATCGTAAGAAAACCCAAACAGCGTTATGAAATAAATAGACGTGTGCGATGTCGGTTACATACCCAGATTTTGCCTCAGATGTGCCTGCATTTTTCCTTGCGGTTAGCAACGGGGAGTTATATGACAAGCGCCAGCGGTTCGGGAGTTTCGAAGGGTGATGGCTATGTGGGCCGCTTGTTTTTCGAAGCAGTGTCACCGGCTCTACTTGGGTCCGTTATCTTGCTGGGCTGTCTCACTCCCGCAGTCGCTTGTCGTATCTCGTTACAGGGAACGAGCTACGACGACAAGGCCGTCCCCTGAAGTTGTCTGCAATTAAAAATTGTAGTGTTTGCTTCCGGCGTGGAAAACAAATTTGTCGGCGTCAGTTTGCTGCCGACCCTGCCACTGTGGCGGTCCAAGTTTCGAGCATTCCTTAAGGGCGTGTTTTTCCGAAAAGCAGGCTTACGGGGGTAGAGGTCATAGTGTTGCTGGTACGCACTGCCTGTTACGAGTGGCTAGGCCACATTGTGGTTCAGTACTTGCGCGCACGCTTGTTGCACCGCAGTCGACCCCAGCATCTTTCGACAAGTGACTTTACTTGAGACGTCAAGGGACAGGGTAAAGCGAAATTTTGAAAAAAACATTACTTTTTGTTTTTCTTCGCAATTAGGGAAGTTCAGTTTCTTGTGCACATTTTACATATTCACACTTGCCTTAAAAAGGCTTAGTTCTCGTAAAAGTAGTTTTCACGTAAGCAAGTAGTAAGTGCCCACATCCTCTTTAGGAATGTTCGCAGTGTTTATTGTCATTTTTCTTCGTCACAAAACTTCCAGTTTCAGATAAAAAACGCTTTTCTGGAACCAGCTTTATGAAGAAATTTGTTAGCAACCATTGCGTAGCTGATTTTTCAGTGAGGGCAATCCAAAGACCCTGTTGCACGTTTTTCCGCATTTGCCCTTGGAAGCCGCGCACAAAAAAAGATCTTTCTTTGGCTTCACACTCGCATGATTGCAACATTGGATGCTGGTCTTTCATTAACTGATGATAGGAACGCATGAGCCAGCATTTTGATATCATTCAGGCCAAAACCTGGGCGCAACGCCACATTCAATTGCTTAAAGATGTTCACCCCAAGCGAAATACTTTGTGAACAGATCTGTACGATGGTGCACAAAAATGGTCAAGGGAGGACTGACGACCGGCTGAAGAGCGGAAAAAAATGGTTTCGCATGTGATTACCAAGCCTGTGCTTTTTAAATAAATGACTCAAGTGGTGTTTTTGGCAAAGAAGTAAAGTTTTTCACCTCTTTTTTTACTTCAAACTCATTTATCTCAAAACAATGTTTTTATTACATAGGTACCATCATTTCGTATATCTTGCAGGACAACGAGATGATTTTTTTCGCTGTCTTCTACATTACTTGTCAGAACTGTTGTACTTGAAGTGAAAATATGCACGACAGTGTTCTTTTTGTTACGCAATTTAATTACAAAAATAATGCAACAATTTAGGATTTAAGCGACAAAAAAAGATAAGAAACTGAATTTTTAGGGCTGTTCTTAAAGCTACCACAGTTAAAAAAACCAAAATTTACGAGAAGATGATATATGCGTTATGTCGATTCCTTTATTCGATGCCGAGAAAAATATATTTCGAAATGGCCAAAAATGCATGGGAAGTATGTGGCTTACCCTTTGCCCTAAATCATCGGCCTTCCTTGGGGAGCAGCTTCTTCTTGCAGTCGCAGTCGCACGCCTCTGTACGATGCTTCGTGGTCTTGCCAGACATGCACCATAAAGGGCTGGTCATAGAAGATAGCAAATATGACGCTGTGTGCGCGTTACGATAATGTGTCTGATTAGGCGGGTTTTCTAGGGTAGCAATGACGCCCAGTCTCCTAATTACAGGTTGTTGCGCCATCGCTTCTAAGCACTCTATCTGATGATCGAAAAACTCGAGGAGCTGCTGGAGGCCATGTTCAGGTTGTGTTATCTGGTTCTATGGGTCCCCTTCTTCTTGAGTCGCGATGAAACCTGCAGTCCAGAGCGCGGGTGGTCTGGAGCATTCAAAAACATGAAACTCATGTCGGGTAGCACGAGTCTGTAGATAACCTCCCGTAAAATGAATCAATGTTTAGTTGGACTGCTGCCAATGTCTTCCAAGTTTCTATGTGCACCTGCTGTCTCCATAGAGTCGTCGAAGTTGCTGTGTGTTTGAGGACGACGAAACCAGTTTCAAAACCAAACAGGCCCGTGGTTGTCCAGCATTATGAATCTTTTGTCTCCTAGAAGCTCCTTCAATATGCCCACGGCGTGTTTGTAGCCCTCCTCACTGCTTTATGGTCCAGTGATTACCGATGCAGCACCGCTGATCACGAGGGTGTTCAGGTAGACAAATTTGCATGCATTCCACAGATCATCGTTGTTATGTTGCGCACAGCCGGCGAAAACTGCAGCGAGAGCGCTGCCCGTGTCTGCAGTTTTTATCAAGCTTCAAGAGCTGAAGCTGAGGGAGCGTTGACTTACTGGTGGCCCAAGTCTGGCATCTGGTTGGCGATACAGGACTCTACGCGAGCGTGTGTTGCAACCTGCAGCGCAGGGCTGGTGCCATGTTCACGACTTTGTTTGCGTTGTTTGCCGCGTGCGGGACCTCGCGCCAGAGCGAGTCGTCGAGCGTGTCATCAAAAATAAGGTCCTTTATCAAGTTTGTTTATCTGGTGGTGGAGGAGCGCTTCGACTGGTTCGAGCAGTACGCCAAACTCGGGTGAGAAAGTTGTGCCACCCCTCGAAGTGCTTCTTCCTGTTCCAATATTACACCGCCTAGCTGTGAGCGGAGGCTTTTACGGCGTCGGTGAAGCCCAATCAATGCGGTCAACTGAGAGGCCGGGGATGCTGTGGCAAGGTTTCAGGCGTGGCGTCTATTCAGACGGCATGCGCGGATCCTTGCGCCGATCAGATAGGCGTTGTCGTGAGGTCCCGTGTTTTGACACAAAGAATTAGAACTCGGAGGGCCCCGGCTGCAAGCCGTGTTGATGAATCGGTGAGCACACTTCGAATTGGAATGAAGGCTTTAATGGAAGAGGCCGCGAGTGCAGCGCGCATGCGTGCAATCTGTGGGTGAGGGCTCACGAAAGTAAGTTTTCCGCCTCACCTGTTGCAGCACAGAAGAGGAAAAAGTTCCTATCGAGATGCTTTTCCGCAAGTAAAATTATTTGAAGGTGGGGAAGCGGGTCCGGTAATCCAATATTTCACTCTATGTCAGTGTCTTACAATCAACAGTTGATGCCATCAGCCTCTGTAGAAATGTAGTTCATTATTCATTGAATGCCGCTTTAACCGCCAAGACTACACAGGTAATGAGGCGCGCCGTAGTGGAGGGCTCCGGATAGTTTTGACCACCCAGCGGATGTTTAATGAGCGCCGAAATCTAGAAAACACGGGCGCTTTGACTTGTCTCCCATCCTATAAGCAGTCACCATGGCCATGAATCGACTCCGCGTGTTTCGGCTGAGCTGCTCAGCGTTTAGCCACTGCGCCATCACGGCGGGCATTTATTGTAATGCAACATGCCTATTGTGTTGTATATGCAGGGTGTTTCAGGTAAAGTTAGCCACAGTTCGAAAAAAATGTGCGAAGGCACTTCAAGGCGACGCCACTAATTGCATGTTGCTCCCTTTTGTATTTTGTGTGTCGCGCGATTTTTGTATTTTGCTTATTAAGATAATTTTTAATGTAATTTGTCCAACTTTTCAAGCAGCAAGCCTAGGCGAAAAATTCCAATTTTAAAGCTGTAGAGCCCTTTCTAAAACGTTTTTATGAACACTTCCTGTCGTTTTGTCTTGAAAGTATTCATGTTTTTCAGCTTCGGCTTACTTTATACTTCAGACTACCCAGGCAAAAGACATATCATATTCTACTGACGTAAAAAAGACAGTGTGTCCGCAGTTTGGTTGGTAGGAGGTGAAATGTCCTCACTTTTGATAGTTTTTATGACAGTTGAGGCAACAGTCTAAACCTTGGCTGACTCTTGATGTTCGCAAAATATTAAAAAACCCACTTCGTGATAAGCCTGCTCGTGCGCCGTGATTGCACTGCTCGAATTAAGATTCATTGCGAAACAGCCATAGACCCGCCGCGGTGGCTGAGTGGCTAAGGCGCTGCGCTGCTGAGCACGATGACGCGGGTTCGATTTCCGGCAGCGGCGGCAGCATTTCTGAAGGAGGCTAAAACAAAAACGCCTTGTGTACGAGATTTCGGCGCCCGTTAATGATCCCCAGGTGGTCAAAATTTATCCGGAGCCCCCACTACGACGCGCCTCATCGGCTGGGTTGGGTCGGCGCGTTTAACACTTGGATCAATCAGCCAAACAGCCATAGCCGTGCTTCATCCTAAAAGTGACAGTTCAGCGGCGCAAGTGATTACCGCTGCATCTGCTCATCGCTATAAGGAATTGTCAAGATGGCAGCACATCGCTGGTGCAAATGGCGCAGCAAACGCATACATCGTCGACCTGTCTCCCCCTCTCGCAATCGGCAATCAGGAGGCACAAGCGGGCATAACTCGTTGTGGTTTTTTTTAGATGCAAAGCATCCTCTTGCTCTCGTCTCCGTCCTCCGTCGTCTGTTTGTCCACCGGCCCAGGAAGACACCGGAAACACGGCCGCTCCAGGAGCCCTTTAATGGGAAGCGTGCTCATCTCGTGCTGGCCCAGGAAGAAAGCGGCAACACTGTTGCTCCAGCATCTCATAGTCGGGGCTTTGTCCCTCCCTTGTTGTGCCGCCGTCCACACCCCCACTGCGCATGCTCGGCTCATCTCGGGCAGGCCCAGGAAGACAGCAGTAACACAGTCAGTCCAGGAGCCATTATAAGGCTAAGACACCACCGGGCGTTCAGCAAGCCGAGCATGCGATCTGG
The DNA here is from genome assembly GCA_013339765.2 of Haemaphysalis longicornis. Lineage (NCBI taxonomy): Eukaryota > Metazoa > Arthropoda > Arachnida > Ixodida > Ixodidae > Haemaphysalis > Haemaphysalis longicornis. The sequence goes on along the minus strand of CM023448.1, from coordinate 377,931 downwards.
GGGTGTAGACGGCGCAACAACAACAAGGGAGGGACATAGCCCCGTCGCATCTAATAAAATTACACCATCTTCCAGTAGGGGAACCTGAGTAGTATGCGAAACAGCCATGGGCTCAACGCAATTTCCCATTTCGTAGTTCCGGTAAGTGAAAAGTGTGGTAGTTACCATGTAAACCAAACTGTAAATATAACTGTAGCTACGTACCTCAACCTAACAAAAACGACGAACTGAAAACTAATGGCCACTTGAATCGACCACATGGCTGCTTTGCGTTCTACTCAGGGTTCCCCTACGATAACATGGTGTCATTTTTTTTCATGTGTAATTCTAGTGTACCATCAGGAAGCTGGAAAACAGTAATATCAAGGAATCTGGTAGTACTGAAGAGATACACAAATAGAACTTAGTACTTATTCGCAACATAACTTATGCTTCGTTTTCTTCAACTAAATATTTTCACTAATTATATCAGCAACATCGCACACAACACAAACATGTATTTGATCGCGTCATTTTAGAGTTTATCGGCAATCGGCATATTTTAAATAACTTCGTTATGTATAGTACTCGTCTGAACATTTCACTGAGAATAATTGGCGAATTCATTGGGAAGCTGATCAACTGACTTACTGACTTTGGTTGAATTACCCGGATTGAATAATAGCTAATATGTCAGCTGGTATTTTGCTGTGATTATTATAACCCTTTTCTTTATGTGCTCATCTTTATCCAGCGACGAAAAGCGCATCTCAACGTGCCGCCTAATGTGCTTGTTGAGCTCGCGAAGTAGCACCATGCGTAGTGTTCGGCATGCCCCGTTTGCGCCGCCGTTTAAGATGAACTCCACAAGATGGCCTCCTAGTATGTTCTCGATGTACTTTTATTTCAATATATAAAGTGTGTTAGCCGAAAAATAGCTTCTTGAAATGATATATATATTGTTACATGTGCACCTTAGTTGTTTTAGAGAGAGTGTATAAAAACGTATAATGATTTTACCCTTGAAAATACAAAAGTAGTTGTTTTGTTTTTTGTAAGCGTATGTAAAAAAACTAACTTAAATTAAAATTTATGATTGTCAGAATCAACACAATTTATAAAACTTTATTATTGCAATTAACGATTGTCCGTGAAGGATTGTTTGTTAACATTTCACTACCCCTTGAAACGTCTCACTCACGCAGGGGGAACTCCCCTGAATTAGATTTTTATATAAAGACATGACTACACTGTCGTTCTGCCGTTCTTGTCGTACTTGAACTTCGCCATCTTGCGGTGTCTCAGATTTGTCAGCGCTAATACCCGTAGACAGCCTGGACACCGCAAAATCTTCACCTACACAGCTTTCCCGTTCCATTTGGAAAAACTGAAGTGTTTTAGGAACTCGTACCAGTTTGCCCCACAGCCGCTTTATTATCGAGAAGCGTTAAGCAGAATAGTTTAGTTTTCTGAGTTTGTGCTTTTTTATTCTGCCATTTTTACCAACATATCAACGTTAAAGAGCATGTCCATTTTATATACAGCTCCTTCTTTATAACGCAAACTATAGTAAAAAGGGGAGAGCTACTTTTTACATGAGATGCCTCGCTTTTACACCCTTGCTTCCAGCCGCCGTGGAAACATTCTGTTCTTTCCGCGCCGATTGTGAATGCGCGTTTCTCGGGGACGCAGCAAAGCACGACGTCGAAGTCGGGTATATAAGAGCAAAAAATATTATACGCACGTCAAAAGTTTCCCTAGGCTTCCCAGAGGTGTCACCGGAACAGCGACGCCATTAACAGCGACATTTGTATTTGCACGCCGTTGAGGCCGCTTGAACACCACGTGCATGTTGCTGCATGTGCAGCCGTCTCTCCATAATGTTTATGTGCCAAAATATTGCATATGTGTATTGCCCAAAGAGCCCAAAACCACTGTTCTTCCAAAGTGTCGGCTTTCCTAGAAAGCCGTGACAGGAGACAGGACAGCACTGGGAAGCCGTGCGGGAAATACACTAGAACCGGTTAAGAATGTCTATAAAATGCAGAAAAGACTTTAGGATTCGTAGGTGTGCCTTCTTCACACTAACAAATTATGGCGAAAGTGATTGGATTACTTGGCTTCAAGATGTAACCGTAGGCAACGTGCGTACACGTGCGTGAAGGTGCGTCATTAGGAATAAGTGTGTCGACGACGTTGTGGATATTCGCCGGACTTCGACTAACACCTTGCAAGGTTCGAACCTGCACTTGAGACTATTGGTTCATCGGGCTTAACGCCGAAGCCTGATTAATGGCACTTCCCGTACGAGGAGCGCATTGTTTTGTGGGCCACATCGCCAACGCCGCGGGAGTCCGGCCTGACCCAACGAAGACTTCAGCCATAGCGAAATTCCCAAGACGGGAGACAACAAGACTTTCAAATATTTCTCGGACTATGCACACACTACCGGCGCTTTCGCCGAAAACTTTGCACGCATTGAAGAGCCACTCACGCGGTTGAGGAATGATAGCACCCCTTTCAGCTGGAAAAGCTCCAAAGAGGAAGCGTTCTGCGAGGTTGCAACGATGACTGCAAAGCCAGCCTGTCCTCAGCTCATATTCGACGAAAAACACCGAAACAAAAATGCACACGGACGCCAGTGATGTGGGCGTGAGGGCTGTCCTCATCCAAAAATAAACGGTTCCGAAAAAGTAATCGCCTATGCCAGCCGTGTCTGTCCAAGAAAGAAAAAAATCTACTCAGCCTCCGGGAAAGAGTGCCACGCGATTACATGAGCCATTTCGAAATTCCGCCATTAGTGTAGGAACACCATTCATTGTTGTGACAGACAACTATGGCCTGTGCTGGCAACGGCAATTTCAAAGAACCCTCTGGCCCATCTGGGTAGCTGGAGCTCGCGCCTGCAAGAATGCGACGTTACAATAGTCTACAAATCCGGGAGGAAACACTCCGACGCGGACTCCCTGTCTCGCACCCTATCGACCCACCACCACAACATTCCTATGAAGACGGCGCATTCTTCGTAGCTTTGATGAAAAGCGACCTAGCCGCTCAGCAGCGTGCGCAACCCGAGTTACGCGCCATGATCGACAATCTCGAAGGACGCAACGTCGGCGTTCTAAGGGCCTTCAAACGCCATTTACCTGCATTCGCCCTAAAAACTCCGTCCTCCTGAAGAAATATTTCAACCCTGGAACTAGAAGAAATTCTCTTTTTGTAATCCCCGCCGACCGTCGTGACGATCTTTTGGAAGCGTGCCACGACAACCCGTCTTCCGGAGATCACGGCACCGCACGAACAAACACGGGCTTTGCGCGAAAAAGACACCATACACAGGATGGACGGGACGACTGTGGTGTCTTTTTCGAGCAAAGCCTGTGTTTATTCACCAAGATGCACCAACTCAACCAACAACATGTTCTTCTAAACAGCATGAACTACGGGAAAAATCAAGGCGAGGTACTACTGGCCCCCCCTTACAACCGATGTGTTCCCTACTTCCGCAGCTCGCACGTAAGGATCCTCAGGTGGTCAAAATTAATCCGGAGCCCTCCACTACGGCGCGCCTCATAGCCTGCGTTGCTTCGGCGCGTTAAACGCTTCAATCATCAATACTTCCGCAGCTGCCAGGACTGCCAGGGACGAAAAACACCCCCGACGTGAAGGGCCGCAATTATGCAGCCGATAGGCGGACCCATCGAGGTCTTTCAAGCAGATTGGAATGGATCTCCTGGGCCCGTTCCCAACCTCACAATCCGAGAACAAGTGGTGTGCCGGAACGACAGAATACATGACGCGCTACGCAGACCACGCCGCTCTTCCGAAGGGGACTGCACAAGAAATTACGAAGTTCTTTATGAATACGTTTTACTAAGAACGGAACGGCTGAAGTCCTAATAGCGGACCGCGGAATTACCTTCACTCCGGAGCTTATGCAAGAAATCTTACGCTACAGCAACACGGTTTACTGAAGAACGACATCGTACCACCCTCAAACGAAACTGACTAACTGAATCTCTGAACAAAACGATCGAGGATACTTTGTTTATGTACGTCGATGTTGAACATAAGACTTCGGGAGAGGTCCTCCCGTATGTCACGTTTTCGTACTACACAGTGATCCAGGAGACTACGCAGATGACACCGTTCGCACTCGTCTAGGGAAGACGGGCGACTACGTTGCTTGAAGCCATGCTTTCGTACGTGGAAGACGACGACCTCAACGCCGACGTCCAAGAATACCTTAAACCGTGCGGAGGAGGCCCGCCAGCTCGCTCGAGTTTGTATAACGGACAGGCAGCTGGTTGATTTCCGGGTGCTACAACCTCCGACGCCGAGACGCCGAGAACCACCCAGGTATCGTGTGTGGGTTGGGACTCCCGTCCGACGACGTGGAGTCAATGAGAAGCTTCTGCGACGGTATTTCAGACCCTACGAGATTCTACGACGTGTTGGCCAACTTACCTACCAAGTGATCCCCGATGGTGCTTTCGGCACATCACGATGACTCACTCGACCCGAAGTCTTCCACGTGTTTCGCTTCAAACGTTAATGCGCAATATGACGCACTTTTTCGTTGTCTTTTTGTTGTTGCTGTTTATTCGGACTGTTCTTTTATTTAGCATCTGGTCGATGCACTCTTACAGGGGGGGGGGGGCGGTTATGCCGCGAACCAGTGTATGAGGTTTGCCTTATTTATTGTTTGTTTTTAGTGCACGGCCGGCGCACGGCTCTGTTATCTGTTTCCCAAGCGAAGCAGCGTGTTCCATTCTGTTATGTGTAGGCCGCGCGGGCTAGCTTATTCAGATAAGGAGACTGCTTTCGCCTAACGTCACTTGCCTAGAACATTCTTCTTTAATCTACAATGTTCAGGATGTAAATCGACAGTTCGAGAAACATTCCTGCCCGAAAAATAAAATCCTACGAGCCAGACGCCGTGGTATTCCATTCCCCGACGCAAGTCTGCGCACGTCATTTTGCATGACTGCTGTTTGCCACCTGTGTATTATTTGAGTTGTTAAGGCAGCACAAGTTCGCTCGATTAAACTTGTTTTTCCTTCAAGACAGCTGCGTAGTTCTTTGGCTACGACACAATATATACAAGGGTTGAGTCATTGATATAGGGAAGGTTCGCGAAGGGGGGTCTGTGCTCGCCCTCGTTGGGAGTGGTTTAGCAGAAGATAGCCTACCTTGGAGCTAAAAAGTAATTTTTTGTTATGTGGACGTCAGATTTTTCCTCTCTTGGCTGCCGTTGTTTGTAGCTGTTTCACCAATCTCGGGCTCTATTTACTCCTCGCGGTGTCAGAAGATTACGTGGGGCGTCTTTGTTTACATTATTACTTTAAACTGGAATAAAATTTCACGACATGGCATCAATGGTCATGTCGCCCTTCTATTTTGTTCAAGTTGTCCGCTGGCAAAATTTGTTCGCGCCGATGATGACGCAATGTACGCCTCACACGCTCCTTGTCGGTGAAATTACATTGTTAAGAAACAAAATCGCACTCCGCAAGTCCAACTAAAGATACCAGTGCACCTAATCGCCTTTCTCGCGAATGTCCCCCCTACTGTGTTCCTCCAGTTCACCGACCATTCTCTGTCCGGTTGTGAGGGAAAAGGGTGCATTTTGTATCAGTATTAGGCGCGCCTTTTTTCAGCACTTCTGAATGAGCATGTCCAATTTTAGGGGCGAGGCCACTTAGGTCCTCGGGCTGTCGGCGTATCCTGTCATCGGTGCCATTTCATGTGGTCACGGTAGCAAAACACCGGAATACTCCTTTCCATCGCCACGCGCTACACCGGTTCATCACCGTGCGCAAAAAATGCGTACTAAAAAACGGAGTGGGAGATGTCTTCCAATGCCTCGCGCTACAACGCTTCGTGCTACAAAGACACGAGAATTTACACCAATGTTGTATATATGCCTAGCCTAACGAGTTCACCTCAGTGAGCAAAAACATCTAGGCGCGTAGAATACACTTATTAACCAACTGCTTGGCTCCTCCCATGTTTCCCGTCAGTGGAATTGTCCCGGGATCTTTTTTGTTTTCTTTTTAAATTCATATGTATATGTAAAACCTACTTTCAACTAGACATAGGTCTCAAGAGTCCTGAAGACCAAGAGGGCTTTTTGGAGTGCAACGAGACCTTCAGAAGGAACAAAATTAAAAGAAATATTACTTTGCATATTTGTGAAACATTTAGGCACGCACTACAAAACATGGCAAAAAACTCAGATTTCCTAGACTAAGGTCTAGCGAATCTTGAATGTGTTCTGCACGTTGGACTGTGTCTATAACTCCTGAATTGTGGCTTGTATTGAAAAAAAAGCGATACGTCAAGCTGACTTAAACTGTCATGACCCTTTCCATTTGCTTTTGCAGTATACCAGAAACTGGAAGTGGCGACAATGCAGACCTAGACTTAAAAAACGTTTGAGGTTGAAGGCTATTAAGGAGCACTGTGTATAAGTGGTAAAATAATGATTACTCCAGATAATATTTCTCAGAACAAAAGTGCCTGCGAAACACAGCATAAAGACAGACGATGTTTTAAAAGACTGGCAATTTTTTATGCTTGGAACCAAATTGGGCCGTTTTTTAGGTTGTTTAAGTTCTAACGACGACACCCGTTACGGACGGTATCGAACGGTGTGTGTCGAAGCAGCATCACTGTCGCTCGCTCCGATGTAGGTCTGTTGTGGCTTCGGGGTTGAAAAGAGACTGACACGCCGAAGTAAAGGAAGGATATACTGAAAACACACGGAGAGGAAGGATGCGCACCGACAGAGCACCCATTTTCAACTACTGCCTAAATGAAAAAAAGCACATATTTTTATTATCCACGTAGTAACGTAAGAAGCAAAATTTACAAATATCTTAGACAACTGCACCGGTTTATTGTCCTTACATAGTGACGCTGGTTTTAAATACGCAATCTCCTTTCCACATGATGCAATCGATTCTCGGTAATACAGCAGCTATTGATTGTGTAATTCATGTAACTGCTATTATATTGATTAATATTTGATTACTAATTTATACTTGAGTAATCATTGAGTAAGGTATTTACGATGAGTATGATATTTAGTATTTTAATACTTTGATTATTCCATGCTTGACTAATAGCGATCTATTAGTCAATCATCATCTGGATTATCTGTAAATGCGTATTTGTAACCCCGTCGTCCAGGTCGGCACGATAACAGTGTGCACTTAATTAACCTTAGCGTATTTTTGGCTAGTTGCTCGATGCCCCATGACAATATCAATATCCACTCCTTTTTCTTTCTCTGTTCTTTTCATGCTCCACTTTGTAAGTCTTCCAATCCCCGCCGCCTTCTTCTACCACTCTGTGGCTAATAGTCAATTACCAAACTCTCCATTATGCCATAGTACATAATATGCACAGAAGTGGTTAACCTCATCCTATACTCTCCTTCCTTCTGCCTGCTTTGATCATTAGCGATGGTTAACGCAATCTGACCAGTCTTGTGACAACCCACCTTTACTGAGATCAACCCAAATCTGGGAGAACTTTTCAACGCGATTTTTCTGGTGCTTCGTTTTAATGCATTAACTTGAAGTATGCTGCCGCATGACGAATTACTGAGCCAGTTATAAAGTATTTATCTCAGAGGGGAAGGCGCTCACAAGTTAAGGAAATCATCGTTCTAGGGAACACTAAACAGAGACAAAGGTAAAAGACGCGACGAAACACACGCTAGAACTTCAACTCAGTTTATGCAACAGAAATACGAAAAAGGCTTTATATGTACACGAAACGTGGAAAGGGTGAAAAAGCGGCGAACACAAACAAAATAAAATAAAATAAAATAGTATCGCACTTGTCCAACTTCCTGATTTCATAAAGCCACCTGACAGTGCCCGCCAGTATCACTCGGCCTAAATTAAACCTACACGTGTGTGCGGTCCAAAACCAAAAAAGGCAGAATACACTGCCTGTCTTTTCCTTGGTCCCTGTTTTGTAGGCGCGTCAACAAGAAAGTTGAAAAGCCAAATATGCACAAAACTGAATGGTGTTTTAGTTATTCGCGTCCTCGACAGCACGCTTGCGATTGTAACGATTTTCGTACTCTTAGTATGCATACGCAAGGCAGCGCAAAACTTTCACTACTGCGAAAGTCTCTATGCGCTCAAAAAGGAGTTATTTATTCATGGCCGAATTATAGCACAGAAAGCATGCGAATAACGATATGGACTGTGGTAGTTTCTCTAGCCGCATGGTGCATGGGCTTTGCTAATAGAACCTGAAAAAAAAATAACGTAGGGGTGCGCATAGCCTGTCGGGAATTTCTGACGGCAGCCATATAAATAACGTAAATACATCGTTCGCATCTGTCGCAATTTATGCCCAATTTCATGCAACCCCGTAACTTATTTTCGTTGGTTATTGAAGGTAGAATAGCAATATTGGTGAGGTATTCCCAAATTTGTGAAAGGTGGTAGTGGGTGTAATGGCTGAATAATAATGAGGTATTACAGAGCACCTGTAAAATTATATCCGTGCGCGACTCCTAAACACTCAAACACGCTGCACGATTCAGTTACTTGTGGCGGGCAAGCAATTATCATTTGTGAGATTTTGCTTACAAAGGCGCCGTGTAGTCTCTGCAGCGTCTCTCACATTTGTTGACATAAAGACATTGACTGTGAAGTTTAACGCCCCGAAGTCGCACCTTGGGTATCAAGCGCACCATGGTGGAGGGATGTGGGTTAATTTCCACAACCTGGGAATTTTTAACGTAAGGGGAAATCCCAAAATCCTTGCGTTTTGGCTTTTTGTCTCCACAAGAAAGCTCCCACCACGGCCCTGGACGCGTGTTTCTAAGCAGTTCGCTGCACAGCGCGGCTCCGTTACACGTGTCGTGTCAACGCGCGCTATACGCCTCGAGCGCGGCCTGTAGGTGCGCCACTGAAATCCCCATAGCGGCCCGTTTCGAAAGGAGCCGCGGGAGTCTCCGTCCTGCTCCCCACTGTCGCCGCTGCTTTTGCGGCATGTTCACGACTGAGATTTAGCGTTTTGTGGCGTTGGAAATCTATGTGTATGGGGAGCAGTCACTCCGTTTCCAAATGGGGTGTCTTTCCGAGAGTGTAAATGTTTCTGACGCGATCTTAGTGTGGTATATTTTGTCTGTATAAACGCCAGGTGTGTGTCACAGGCCAGCGTCGCGGAACCGGCGTACGCATGGGCCTGATTGTATTTACATTGCCCTGAATTTACAAGCAGTGCCTCCGTAACGACCGGTTCCTCATATGTTCATGCTACGGGCATACACTACGATGTAAATCAGTTTCCTGCGCTTACATATTCAGCGGAACACTCATACCTGACAGAACGCCAGCTACTTTTGCCAATAATATACCTCACATTATGATCAGCGCCATTTACAAGCCAGTGTGTGTTAATTTTGGGAATATTCAACGTAAGTACGACGGATAATGCAGAATTATAGTACTCCGGGATCAACACAAGACAAAGAGTAGTCGTCGTGAGGTGAGCGCCCGCAAACATTTATCTCCTACATAGGCGTCCGCAACTAAACGCTTCTTCGAAATATCGTCACATGGCACAAGCAGCCTGCAGAATAAAGGAGAAACTAAAATAAGTGGGCCTTATTACGTACCACACTCTTCCAACGACACATTTCATCACTTGTGAACTGCCTACCCTGTACACTTCCAAAAATGTGTCCGCCGGCGGAAAGATCAGCTGTTCGTTGAAGTCGAAAAACAAAACGACTGTGAGCGCGAGATTGGTGTCTGTGATTACTAAAACGTTCATTGCTTGATCAACGCCCCCCATTTGTACACAGCGTCCGCCTCCTCTACCCGCCCCCCCCTAAGTCTCGCGAAATATCAGTGCAATTCGCGAAGTTGGTGAGCCCTACCTGGCTTATGTTTCGACGGACGTCTTTTGCATGTCAGAAGCTGCACCGTATTTTTTTTCATTTCCGTTAGAGCTATTCTGTTTCTTCCGCACTTGCACAGCATGTATTTGTCTGTGGTTTTCCTATTAGATTGCTTTGGTTTCTTGCTATAAGGCGTGTGTGGGCACATATTTTATGACGTACAGGCTTGGAATATACTTAATAGTTTTTGCATGGCTTATATTCTTATAAAAGGCATACATTATTGTTCGGTATTGGCTAATCACATCCCCGAAAAAATATGTTTCTGCGACGTATATTTTTGAAATGAAGCCGCAATCGTTGTCAACGCTGCCAAGATGAAGTCACCTCTCACTGTGCCGTATCAGGTCTAAACGAGGCGGCATAGAATTCAATTGTGCCTTACTTATTTAGAGGTGACAAGGGTGATATGCTGGCACCGTCGCCGACGCCAGGAAGAGCGGCGACGAAGCGCGCAGAACCGCGTCCTCGGGTAGCTCTTGCAAGCGATCGCGTGCTTTACGAAGATACAGCTGCTTTTTAAGTGACCTAAACTTACTCTTTGCTTACAGACATTACCATAACAAGTCTTTTTAGGGCGCGGAAAGGCGAAAAGAAGCAAAACAGAACCAAAACACTGCACGAACCACTATCAGCAACGCAGCACACATCCCGTCAACGCCACGGAGAAGCGGCGGCAGGCGGCGCAGCCATCGCGAAGCTAGAGGCGTATATTCTATTGAGCGCCTGCTAAACGAAGAACGCCCCAGCAAACCACTGACATCTCCTAGACGTCCCACAAAAGTCTAAATGTCTATGTGCCAGCAAAATATCTAGTGGACATCCCAGGTACGTACAAGTTTTGATCAAAAATTTGGGATGTTAGGAATACGTTGCTGGTGCTTCCATTTTGGATGATATTTAGATATATTTTACCAACGTACCTAAGATGTTTCTCGTACAGCACGAACGTACCGATCAATAACCTATTTTAGACGTCTAATTAATTGTGACAACGCATACATTTCTAATACTAACTGCATGTCGCTGACCTGTCCTAACATTAAATAAGCGAGTTCACTTAGCCATGAGCACAACCTCTGCATGGAAGCATATAAGTGTGCAGGCAGTTTCGAATCAAACTCAAATCCTCTTCAATTTCTGGAAAAGTTTTGAGGACTATACACGTACTTTCAACAAAAGCACGTAAGCGTAATGTAATACCTGGCTGCTGCCCCAGCATAATTAAGCACAAGATACTTGCCTTATTCCAAAAGTGTGGATGGCACAAACCTATATCTTTGCAAATATAAAAATGAGTAAAAATGAACCAAAGTTGCATGGAAAATATCAGAAGGCATTACTTATAGTCCACAAATATGGTTTTTATTTCATAAACCCTATGCCACATCTCAAGTTAACGGAGCGCATGGTCTCAATGAAAAAATCCTCCAATGCGAACTCACGTTGTCGCCTATTAAAGCAGTGATGAAAAATTACTTAGATCAAGTATATTACAATTATTTCATGCATTAACTGTGTGCACTATAGGCTACAACACCACTTTGTATTGCATCTACACCGCAGCTGTAGACAAAAAGTATGTTCAAAACAATTTTGGTTAATTGTGAGAGGGAGCAAAGCGAAACTGCTTAGAATTTTATGTGCCATTAAAATGATTATTACAAGAGTCCGAAATCAACAATATTCAACAGTGGGAGCTGTGCTGTGCTTCTACATATTGGTGCATTGGCATGTCACAGTGCCAGGAAATCACCGCAGACTCAAGTTGTTGGCTTACATTAACTGCACTTTGTGAATTACACGTTTACTATATGGTGATCAGGTTAGAGTTGTTAATAGGACTCAAATCAAGCTAATTTCTATGAGAATTACAGCACTTTCATGCTGAGATAATGCATTTTACATTCTGGGCTTAAAGGGTCAAACAAAGTTGGTAACTGCTCCTTCGACCTGCGGTAACGTCACCCACAACAGCAGGAGTGCTACCAAAAGAAATCACATGAGCACTGATATATTTGTTAAATCTCTCGTTTATTTCACTCTCAATTTCTTGGAGTGCCTAAGTGTAATATTGATGGGGCATTCAGTTGGTCACTTCTGAGAGCTCCGGAAAGTTGAAGCCCATTCCCATTATGAAAGTTTGGTGCATATCCCTCAGATTGTGAGCACTTTACGCAGAGTACACATGACCAATGAGTTTGAAGTGAGAGCACACCAAGATATATTGCTGCAGTGTGCTGAAATAAGCTGAGCTATTACAGTGGCCGCGCTGACTGTGCCACACCACCATAGTTACCTACTGCTCTAAGATTGGCCCGGCATATATGGTTGGGTGCAATGACCCCCCACTTGGATTGCGGGAACTTGCACGTTGACTGCTTCTGAACCTAAGAACTGGAGCAACTAACCAAATGCCCGTAACTGGTTTTAGGTTTGTGATGAGTCTTCTGCAGACTTCAGGGCGTTTTTCTTTCTTGGTACTCCCCGAGTTCCACCTTTTTTCCTGAAAATGACGAGAAAAACAAGCATAATTTTTATGGAAGCACACTCTCAGGTTCCTTTTGATGCATGTTTTTTTTCACCGTGTTCATATGACTTGGCTTCTCGAAGAATCTTAATTAAGGTCTGATATGTCTTGGCAACATCACATTGAATCATTGACTAAATCTCTGTCATCAACTGTGGGTGCTTTACCACGGTGTTGTCATTTTATGCCTGAGAAAGCAAAGCTAGAGATTTATCGCACATTATTTGTGTCACACTTGAATTATTGCAGTCTGGTCTGGGTACAAGTACACTAGAAAATATGCATACAATTTATCGCCCACAGAAAAGAGCAGATCGTTGCATCGCAAACCTACCGAACTAGCACACAACACAAGGATTCTTTCTTAAATATAGAATTATAGTAATTAATAGTGCGACAAACTTGTGCGATTTTTGACTGTGTCATTCTTGGTTATTTAATCACAAACTACAGCATTTTATCAGAACATTTTCGCAACTAACAGTACAACACACTGACTCTCACACCCGCAGCTCTGACAAGTGGCTTATTCCTCACCACCGGGCTAACTACAATTTTTAATTACTAGCATACCGTTTGCCTTCTGCACTCAACATGTTGGAAGACGGGAAAAGAAACATCAATGCACTCTCTCCGCGTCAAGTGCACGAATACTTTTTAAACCATTGACAGAAATGTTCCGGAATGCTCAGTGTGGTTTATGTTTGTTTTGATGCGTGAGTTTGCCAAAATGTCGTTTTCTTGTTTGTCAAAAAGAGTTGCTATATAAACTTCGAATATCACTATTACAAGGTCATATACTGTTGTATGAAGAAGTCTTTTAAAGAAACAATGGTGTGCCTATTTCTGTTACATACGCTTTAGAATCTCCAGTCTGTATTTTAGGAATTTACCCCTTTGCTGTGTATTTGTGAAGCCCTGCTGCTTTGTACGGGCCCCCCAGGTCCCCTCAAGTGGTTACTGAGCCGCTTTTTGTCTGGGTGGCCCCCAACACACCCGCTGGAAATTTAATTCTGATTCTGAAAGATGTGAACAGTATATGCGACATTTAAAACTTTTGTGGAAAAAATTAGGTGCATGGGACTCAAATAAGCCTTCTTTGATATGCAATTCTTTTGAAGCAAGAACCACTTTGAGACACAAGTGGAGCCTTATTTCCCACGAAATAAATGATGACAACGCAATTTTTTATGCCTTTTTGGCCTTTCTGTTTCTTGTGTACCTGTTTTATGCAATTTGATACATCATTTATGTATCTTTCTCTTTTAACACAGTTAAGTAAATAACGTGTCCTCCAGTGGACAGAAGCCAAAATCTATCTTTTTGTGCTACCATTCAGTAACGTGCAGCCTTTGGCGATTGCACGGGCAATGAAAACTTTTCAGTGTAGTCAATGCAGGCAATACCAGTCACTAAATTTGTCCAAATACTCACAGCGCAGCACCCAAACTCCTCATCAACTTTCCCACTTGAAAAAATATACAACAGCAAGGTTCCATGCAGGAAAAACCGTTCATCTGAAGAGAGTTACACAGGTACCACTCAACTACCACAGTCTGCTTATAATGCCCTAAGTGCTCTGACTGGCAGTGAGGAGCCTGTTTTGTGACTGCCAGGAACTAACTGAAGTTTGAGAGCAGTCTGCCGTTTTTAAAGATTCTCCCACTAGGTAATGATGACCAGCCTGCTCCCAAAGATTGCATCGCTGCCTCTATGACAGACATTATAGAAAATGTATTGTCGCGACTGCGAAGGAATGAGGAGGGACACATCCAAACGCTACAGCACCATAAACCCAAACTGAGGTCCCCGTTTATTCTTCGCTTGTGGCCTGACACTGCAGTAGAAGCGGGTGGCCAGCACTCATCAGTGGCGGCTCAGTCCGACAGCATCACCACAGTATTGTCTGTGGATTACGTCAATGTGGATGCGAGTGCAGTGGAGAGTGGTGCACTAACGATTAAGGCCATCATTCCTCAAGTCGGAAGTGCGAAGCAAGTCACTCTCAGTGATGACAAGGAAGTGCAGAATGAAGTGCCAGTGCGGCTGCCCGCTCGGAAGTAAGGACCGAATTGAATATTGCTTGTTTCTTTATAACCTTTTAACGAGGTGAACAGAATGTCTTCTAACGCTCCTGCTTTTTAAAGCAAAAGGACCTACAGGAGCAACAATCAGAGAATAGTGCATCAGCTGTCACTGCACAGCCAACCATTTACTGCTAGCTTGTTCCAGAACAACAGCTGTCATAAGATGGCATTTTGACATCCAGATATATGAGGTTCTACATTTTACTTCACGATCAGGAAAGAAAACATATAGCTTGTATGGAGACCAGACAAAAGATGAAAGCAAATACAACGTGGGAAAGGCACTTTCGAGTTCATTCTGCAACTGCCATGCTCACCTGAAATCAATGTACCAAATGTATGTACTACAGCCTGTGCATTCGGTGTAACGACAGCTGTTAATGCACCCAGTTGACACTATTAACCAAAATACATGGCAGCATCACAGCTCCTCAAAAGGTAATTTTTCAGGTAGCAAAGTAAAATAGAGGCACAGCAATCTGCGAGGGCCACAATTTTATATTGGCAGAGAAGGGTTCACTGTTTATATATCACTGCACTGTTAACAGTTTCCTGACATGATTATTTTGCCCATTCATTTGAAATACAAAAATCGACAAATCATCGAACACCAACTGCATCCACAGGAGGCATATAACTACAGAGTCAACCTTGCAACACTTTTTAAAACCGCACAACAGTCAGCACTCATTTTCTTACTGGCCGTTGTCACTGTAAGTGCACCGATTCAAAATGAGGACCACACAGCACAACGCTGAGTGTGCCGCAACAGTGCACGCCGCAGTAAAAATTATGCACATTGGCCGCTGTAACTGCTAACATGCAATTGGGCCGCCAAAGTGGCGGAGCATGATTACGAGGCTCTAGGCACAGCCCTACTATTATAATCACGCCGTGCTAGTTGTGATAAACATGTGGCTGCATTCTACATGAATTAAAACGATACTGGTATTACTGCAGACGGAAACCTTCCTTGTCACTCGATCTTCGTGGCAGAAAATGCTGCTTGCTAAGTCAGTTTGTTTTCAACAGGTGTAACTTAAGCTAAGCAGTTAAATGTAGTACCTGGTAAGGGCCAGAGTAGAGGACGCAAGACGAAAAAAAAAAAAGGGAAACCCGCAGTGGTGGCCTTTCGTTCTGTCGCCTACTCAATCAGCAACACAAACGTTTTATTTTTGGTAGTGCCTAGCGCATTCCTCCCAGACAGAACGCTAAACACTGCCACCAGAAAATGCAGCACGGGCGGAACCTATACACCAAGTCCCAGAACTGCAGATGACGTCTAATCAGCTGGTCTCCCTCTTGCCTGGACGGCCCTTTACACACTTCACGTCGATTTCGTCTTTAATTTTTGATGTATATTTCCTCACAGTTGTGCGAGTGAAGCAATACACGCCGCAAAATGTTGCCTGTAAACGACACCCAAATAAACTTACCCACCTGGAAAATGATGACCGCCCATTGCAGCGACTCGGTGGCAGATTGCTCGACTACTTCAGAGGACTTTTTCAAGCGCACACTTCTGCTACAACTTGGCCGGACCACAGGTAAAGCATCACACCGCCAGCACGCACCACAAAATCCGCGTTTTGAACACCACATAGCAGCGTCTTCGGGCGTCATTTTTGTGCATTTTGACGGCCCCAGTAACGAGGCGCACGCACGCAAATATAATGAGGATTAGCTGCAGTAGTTAGCAGCAAATATTCACTCTTAATGAACTGTCACACTAGAGGCACTACCACAAAGAAAGAAATCCTACTGCTATCGACGACCATTCTTCCCATTCTTCCGCGTCTACCATGGAGGAAAGAAAAGTTTTTCTTCCTCCATGGCGTGACCGTCCACGGCCAGCATGGCCGGCTACGCGGCTACGGCTCCTCAAAAAGAAGCCACCAGCTGCCATTGTAAAAAAACTAATAAAATAAATGTATGGCTTTGATTTTGTCAAAATTTATTATTGCGGTTTATTTCAAGCAATTATACAGTTGAAATAACTATAGTTATGTATTAAGAACTTAATTTTTAGTTCCAGCTGGTACTAGCCCTCGTTGCTATGCAACTGTGGTTGCTATGCAGCTTAGTGTTATGACACATTCAAAACAATATGGCAAATTGTGTCCAGAAAGGCAAAAATTTATCATTTAACAATTTGTCGAAACAAAAACGCGTTATATAAAGCTAACAACAGTTCTACACTTTGCTGTAACCAGTTGGCAACATTGGCTTGCTTTTTTTTTGTTCGTTGTTGTACCGTTATCCCAAGATTTTGAAACTATACCAACTATACAGTCATATCAGTCATATTATCTTTATAACCCAGTCGCGTGGGCCGTGAGGGCTGGGAAAGTTCGGAGAAGGAAACGTACGGCTTTCATTCTGTTCCCGTGCTCTGTGGGATGGACGCCGCCGCCCGTGAGCCCTGGAAAGGACTGCCGTTCAAGAAAGTACGTGCGTAGTAGTATATGTTGTGTCGTTGTGTGGTATTAGTTCTTTGTTGATCTGTGTTTGGCTTAGGCGAGGTGATAAGAAACGAGTGTGCACATTTCTTGGTATTTTGAAGTCCACAGCAGAGCCTTTTTGTCAGTGTCAGTTGTGCCGTTATTTTTGAAATACGTTTTTGAATTTTCTCAGAGTGCATTTTTCTGTGTAATTGGTTTTCGTTCTCTGAAGGCGGCATCCCGTCATATGACAGCAATTATGCGCTCACGTTCGACTTAGCATCGTAGACGTCACAAGTTTTCAGCTCGAAAGACCAGTACGCGAAAAATTTCGCGCTCTGACATAAACGCACTTTTTAATTAATTCGTTGTCAGGCGTAGAGCGATCGGAGGAGCACGCATGCTGCCCTACTGGTGTCCTTAACCGCCTTGTATTTTTGTCTAAATGTAGCCTTTCTACATCTGCCATTGCACGTTTTGAAGACTAGTGTGTGCGTGGCATGGATTAGAAGTGGGCAGTTGCCTGTGCTCGTTTCTGAAATGCCCATCAGTGTTCTCATTCTGTAATTTCTACAATTTTTTTTAGCCATTTAGCTGGCATGTCAGCGGTGCCGCGCACGTTTGCGGTAGATTTCAAAACATGCCGAAGGTTACTTCAAAGCCGCATGTTCGCAAAAAGGCACTCCGCGAAGTTCACGACCATATTCATAATCATGTAATTGCCCCTGTGGTCCCCTGGTATTTCTTAGGGGGCCATTAAAACAGTTTCCTACTAGTTATGTGCCCATTGCCACCAAAGTCCTAGCCTGTGCAGTACAGTGTCTAGATCCTTTGTGCAGACTACAGTACTAGGGGACACCTTTCTGTGCCAATGGAAAGGAGGCTACAGGGGAGAGCAAACTTCTTTGTGTTACTGCGCCAGTGTATTGACTGATAAATTGGTTTTGAGTTCAGTTCTGGCGTGACAGATACGCATTTGCTACAGATCATTTCGTTGCATGAGATCCGTAGTTGAATGCACTGAACCACGCTCACTGATGCAGGCATATTGGCATCTCCTTCCCTACACCCCATTTGTTTCTCAATACAAGCCAATGCTTTTACTGGAGAACTCGGAGCAACTTAATCATTTACTGTATGGATGGTAGCGTCCAGCTCTGTACCATCAATGAATTAACTTGAATTATATGTAGTTTCGAAGGCATTCTCTGATATGTTAACTCTTCTGGGGCTGAAACTGGGCAGTACCACAGACATGCAACGTGCTTGAATAGTACAGGCATGGTATAACGAAAGAGCAGCACGCACCCACTACGGCACGAAGTAAAATCTCATTTGGATTGTGTTGAGTGCGTTGAAGGTGAAACTGTCATACCGCTGCACTCTTGTCATTACACAACTTCAAGTGGTCTTCCAGTTGCCAAACGAAGCCGTTTTACCATTTCAAGACCTTCGTCTTGAGACATGCGACCGTTGGCTCACTTACGCCAGCTTACGCCAGGCTCATTCGGCTAACCGAATGAAATGCGGAAATGATGGAGAGTCCCAGTTGCGTCAGTGTCACTTGGGCCCACATTTTGCAGGCCACTCGCTTCGTTTGTTTTGACAGCTTTTTGTTCTCAAGTAAATTCAGTGGGGTGAAGAAAGTTTCGAGCTGCTGTATGGGAAGAAAGCTGCTGTCAAAAAGAACACCGTGTTTTTTTTCTCCTGACCAGAACCTATGCGATGCCAGTGGCAAACACGGCAAACAAGAAGCCCAAAAATCTACATTTAATGCTCTGTTTTACAAACTCTGACTATCACTTTATTGGCAATATCTATTGAAGGCAATAAGCACTGTTTTTAAATTGCTTAGATTATGCCCACCAAAATATTTTTGTTGGACTGCGTCCAGCTGCGCAGCAAAACAGTGTCGTTCGGCTCTGTAGTTGTTACTGCATTGCACAGAAATTTGTCCACGAGTTGAGGGTTATAAAGCCCTGCTCCCCTCAGGCAGGAGCAGTTGAGCTAGTTCTGTGCAGCTTGCTTCGTTTCTGCCTGTGAAAAGGTGAATATTTTGCTTTGCTGCATTTAATGAGAATGTAGCTTTTAGTTTGAAATTGGTGTGCAGGGCAGAAAAAAGGAAAGGAGAGAAACCGTAAACCTTGTAAAAAGCCATTAATACAATATTAAGAACCTAAATCAAGACTAGGACATGTAATGCTGTCAAATAAAGGTAGCATGATGGAACGATGCAGTGAGAGTGAAGGGTGATGGAAAAGGTATTATGTCAAGGTTAAATATGCATTAGGTTTAATGAGCAAGTTACGTGAATATTGTAACTTCAGTAATAAAGGTATTCATGTTAAAACAGTGCGCTTTTTCAGGCTCTACAGTTCATACTTTTATTTTACATTTTGTAAGCAGCATTGTCGTTACCGGGGGTATCATTTTTTCAGTACTTATCTCTAGTCTCTCGCCTACGAGCCAGGTACACAGACGGCAAGTTGATTGATTGTGGGGTTTCAGTGCACTGAAGCCACATGTGGGCTATGAGGTATGCTGTAGCAGGGGGAGGCTTGGGATTAAATTTACCCGCCGCGGTGGCTCAGTGGCTAAGGCGTTGCGCTGCTGAGCACGAGGTCGCGGGTTCGATTCCCAACCGCGGCGGCCGCTTTTCTGATGGAGGCGAAAAGCAAAAACGCCCGTGTGTACGAGATTTCGGCGCACGTTAAAGATCCCCAGGTGGTCGAAATTAATCCGGAGCCTTCCACTACGGCGCGCCTCATCGCCTGCGTTGCGTCGGCGCGTTGAACCCCACAATCAATCAATCAATTATTTTGACCACCTAAGGATCTTTTATGTGTGCGGACATTTTGACACACAGCCGTTTTTTGCTTTTCGTCTCCATCTGAAAAGCGGCCACTCTGGCTGGGATAGGGCATAGGGCGTAATACAGCAGCAAACGTTTTCTGTACGTATTTAATTCCTCTGGTAGTGTCTAGATGTCCTCCTGAAAATTCCCTGCATAGTTCTCGGGTCACAGCTCTATAACCTGTACAGCTAAGTTTTTTTACAATAGTGCATAGACCACTTACAACGTATGTTGTGGGATTCACAAAAATACACAAACTATGTGCAAATCGAACCACTCGTGAAACCTACATTTGAAGCATTTTATTTACCCTTACCTGAACCGAATGCCACTCAAAAACAAACATTGTGCTTATTTCAAAAGTTTGTCTTCACAGCAGGCTACGCAGGAAAGTAGGAGAGAATTGGTAGTTGTGTGGAAAAAGTCGCATGGTTTTTTCATGCACATTGGAGGCCACTGGCAACTGCATCATAGCAACAGCACTGCAGGCTGACCCATCAAGGCACTACGTCTCTGAGCCGCCCAGCCAGTACCCAGTGGTCAGCCGAAGGAGACAAAGCAGACAGCAGTGGCAAAAGAGATTGTGGAAAGAGTAGCATGTGCGTGCAAAACATTAGCAAAAAGGGGCGACCTGCAAGAATAGCATAGCGGCTTCACCGAAACACGACGTCACGGCCTGTCCTAAGCTTTCCTTTCCTCCATGCAGCAGGCACTGCTGCATGAAGTTTCAAAATGCTGAACGGGGCTTAGCTTTTATATATATTCATTTATAGAAGTGTATCTGCAGTGTATTGATGTTTGGAAGTCCATACACCATAGCACCAAAAGCCTGGCTAGTACCGTGGGTGCACCATGATCAGAACACAATCTTTTACTTTCTTCTTTTTCTTTCTTCCCCCCCCCCTCCCCGAGGTGTAGGCTAAGGTTGGAGTTGCCATGCGGCATAAAGTGAAATGTGTGAATGAAAGCATTGCCTCTTTTTTTTTCTGTGGTGTAGTTTGAGGAGAGGAGCGTGTGTACTGTGTCAGATGACTGGTTCCTCTTTTTTTTTCTTCTCACCAATCAAATGCCTTGCCAGCTGCTCCACTCACAATGGGTGCCTACAGAAAATGTATTATATTCCAGGCGAGCACCTCTTAATTAAACAACGTACAGATGCATTTATTGCTACAGCAGGTGATTTAGCAGTCACTAAAACCCCCGTGTTATATCTCGTTACACATTGAAAGTCACTGGTGTGCAGTGGAGTAAGCTCGAATGAACATTACCCTTGATTTCTGTATCACACCAATGTTAAAGGCTGTATTAACAACACAGATTTTCCTGTACCCATGCCTAGATTGAAGAACTCTCTAGCCAGGGAGGCTCAACAGCGGCAGTTTGTGCAAGGCGCCTGCTGAAGTTGCTGTTGGCGGACAGCTTAGCCATGGAGTTTTCATGGTTGGGCAAGAAGGGGAAACACTCCTTTTCCCAGCTGCGACTGGCACCTGGCATTGTGTGTAAGTTGATGTCTTCATGTTATTACAGACATCAAATTCTTTCACCAGACAATGTATAGTGCCCCAATTTCTATTGTCAGTCACATCCTGTGCAAATGTCAGCTGTGTTGACAACCGGCAGCTTATTACTTTTTTTTTGCTAGAAGAGGTATTAAATTTGTCTGAGCCTTTGTAGCACAGAATTTTTACCCCCTTTCCGACTGTTATGGCCTGCAACCATTTTGGCAGTTTCGGGCACCACAAAAAAGAACGCAAACTGTGCAAGAACCCCTGTAATCGCTAACTGATGGAGTCATGCAGTTCTCTTCATCACTGAAGTCATCATTGCTTTATGTCAGTGCGCCGCCATAGAACGCACGTGATGAGGAAACAGTAAGGCTTCTGAGAAAACAGCGTTCAAGTGAAAACGCTCTAGAATCCAGATGGCCTGTTCTGAACATTGTGCTGCACGTTAGTGCACAGTGAGAAAACTTTAACAAATTTCCCTTATTCCTCTAGAGGTGGTGCATCATGTATACAAAGAATATGGGCACATTGCAGTGAGGAAGCCCACGAAGTTTAACCTTAGACTCCGAAGCCGGGCAAGCCCGACAGGGGACCACTGTGGCCATGTTGAGTTGTCGGTTATCGGGCAGGGCCAGGCAATGAACCGCAAAGGGTTAACCTCTTGTTTACATAATGTTCTGTAGTTAATATCCGCTGTGGTCCTAATGAAACTGCCTTGAGATGTGATGATGTCAGTAAATTTTACTAGTTGGGGTTTTTGGCAAAGTTTTAAGGCATACAAATCACGATGGTTGATATTATCACACAGTTTGCTTCCTTTATTCAGTGGGATGACCTCATTGAACTTTGAACAGGTCTGCATTGTGTTGAATGCAGTATTGTACTTTGAGTAAACATTGCATGAAAAGAATAGCTCAGTATGCAGCACTCTGCTTTATTAATGAGGAAAGGTGACATTGCCAAGCATCTCCAACTCGCAGCAGAAAATAGCGATGTTGCTTAGCTTGCAAAGCTCAGTAAGAGACTACTGGCAGCAATGACAAGCTGATGCTGGTCATTGCAGCTTATTACCACTTGCTAGATGGGAACTCTAGGTGAAAACGGTTAAAAAAAACACGCAAAAAAGGGGACTATAATATGATCGCTCTATAGGTTGGCCAGCATGATTAGTGAAAGTAGCCATGAAATGTATTCCCCAGTGGTAACCCTACAGCTCATCAGACAGCCCATCTAGGGAGACCTTGGCTGCTAACAATTAAAGGAATCATGAAGACAGAATACCAGTTTTGTTCTTTTGTTCTTTGGGCCGATAACAATAATGCCAATTTTATCACAGGCCTGAAACAAATAATCTGCATACTAAGGAAAAGCATGTGACGCAGTGCTGACACCTGAGCCACTTCCTGAAGATGTCTGTGTGATATCACAGAAGCATGTTTATGCACCTCTAACCAAAGCCACCTCCAAGAAAAATGACTGGGCAATTACCGTATGTATGCAATTATAAGAGGAGGGTGCTGTTTGGAAGGTCAAAAAAGCAAAAAAGCATATTTCTGCCGATATGAAACGAAGGAAGGAAGACAATTAAATTCCTTACCTTTGTGCAAAGCAGACACCAAGTTTTCACAAATTATCTGCGCATGAAGATATTTATTCAGCGGGAGACGACATGCACGCTCAGAAACTGCTGTGCTCAGAGGTGGTATCCGAGTTCTCCAACTTATGCACTTGAAGAGGGCAGCGTTCTCAGTGCCATCAAGAGCAATAGAAATGCAGTGTTTGCGGGAAGCTGCTGCCACCATGGCTTTGGGGATCGCTGCCCAAGTGTCCACCACACACTGGGTAGCGATCCCCAGCATACACAGAGAATCCCACTTTAGAAACACTATAAAAATCTTGCAGGAGGGACTCCGAGAACTCCAACAAAAAATGCAAGATGGCGTCCTGACTTGTTTGCAAGCATTGTGGCTTTTACTGGCTTGAAACAGCTACTGCTGGCTTAGATCGATCACATGGTCGGATACATCTGCTGCCATGGCCTCTGCTGTATCACAAGCTTTTCAGAACACTTGCAGTTGCCAAAACTCTGTAATTACTATCTGCAGCCTGCATTTGTGTAAAGTGTTATTTTGAAATCTCTATGTTGCATTTCTAACAGTGTTTTTGAACTCTTTGAAATGGTCATAATGTGGAAACCAAAACTTTCACACCAACATCACCATATATACTGAGCTTGGAATATAAGACGGGGTATGACTTTGATACTACGGATTTTGAGAAAAAACCTCGCTTTATATTTGAATAAATACGGTAATTCCTTTAACTGTACTACTTCAATGCTAACAGGCAGTTAACATACTGATCACTATGTTGATAGTGGCAGCCCATAATACATCACTCCTGCCCAAATTACGTCAGTGCCTTGCAAAGCTTTTCAATATTTGTTGCATTGTTTTGGTTAAGAGAAAACGTCTTTTTTGGGCTGGAATGGAGTGGTGTGAGCTACCGAAGGCTAGTTCTTTTCAGCAAAGTTGTATTTGTCTGCATGGCTGTTTACATATTAATTTGTGCTCCTTACTTGCTGAACAGTTTGGCATTGCAATGTGGCATGATAAGTTGCATACTGCAGCAGAAGCTGTTGCTGTAACAGCCATCAGTGGTAAAGCTGCCTAAAGAAGGTGAGGCTGCCCAAGCCTCACCTTATTTACGCCTTCTCACCTTCCTTGTTTGACGCCGCCCCACTGATCTTGAGAATACCCAACGCAAATGGCTCAGTGGTTATAAGGTGCAGCGCTGCTAAGCACGAGGACGCGGGTTCGATTCCTGGCCGCCGCGGCGCCTTTTTCCGATGGAGGCAAAAAGCAAAAACGCCCGTGTGCACTAGATTTCGGCGTACGTTAAAGATCCAAAGGTGCTCAAATTTAGTCTGGAGCTCTACACTACGGCGGGCCTTATTGCCTGTGTTGCATCGGCACATTAAAGCCTGCAGTCAAATCAATCAATCAATCAATCTGATCTTGAGAATGGATTCAAGCAACTACCTAAATATCGCGAATTTCTGCAGTCATTTTTTTAGACATTGGCTCAATTTTTTAGGTGGGTGTTATTGCCTTGGTAAACTTCTAGAATTTGGAGGTTCATCTAGTTTAAACACTTTAGGCTTTAGAAGCACGCAATTTAGTGCAACCTAGATGCAGTCATTGTGTGTACAGCAACTGACGTATTTTGCACTGAGCGCTACTGAATGCAAAATACTTTTTTAGAGGGGCCATGAAGACAAAATACAAGTTTTGTTCAACAGGAAAACTGGCATCAACAAGTTAGATACCGATTTATATCAAACTTCGAGGAAATTGCGTTGTTAATGGGAACAGAAGAGCTGGTGGGAACTCCCCAGCCACTCTCCAGCGATTTCGTTGTGACGTCAGGGAATTGTGTTTGTGCAATAGAGGCCAGCCCAAGCCAGCACCAAGGCACATTACTGCGCATTGGACTGGGGCGGGTTTGAGCTAGTCAATTAAATGATAATGGGCAGTTAACACACTGATATGTTCATAATGTATCCCCCCCTCTCCCCCACTCGCCTTATGCTAAATTCGTGTAGCCCAAAATTTAAAATGTCTTCAATATTTCTTGCATGTTGTCTTTTCAAAAAGGTGTATTGTGGCTGAAATAGAACTGAATGGGTCACTGAAGACTAGTTCTTGTAAATAGAACGAATCTTAGGGTCCATGGCCTTTTTAAAAGTGTGGCGACACTGTGACCATGTGGTCAATTTGTGGTTTTGATCTGAGAAATTTTCAGGGCTATGTTTCAACTGTAAGTGAAGATTTTGATGTTGCTGTGGCACTAATGAGCACTAATGTATCTTTTTGCACAGCGGCGGTGAAGTCTTCGCATGGTGCAACTGACTTTGAAGTTGAAGCAGCTATACGGGAATGGCTGCGTCATGCTCCTGCCAGGCACAGGCTTGCGTCAGAAAAGGTAACATTTTAGCTCTACTAGCCAAGGGTTCTTTTGCGGCTTGCAGGACAATAAATTCCCAACGCAGCAAAGGGAAAGGGGGTGCGGAGGGTTTCACTCACGGAGCACACTGTAGATGAGGCGGCGAATTTACCCAGCATTCCCGCGCAGAGGTGGCTGGCATGGCTTTGTATGGTTTTGTCATCTGCTTAACTGACCGTTATTTTGGGCCTGTTTTGGGTCCAGCTTTGCGTCCATTGCACACTTCCTTTGCACGGCTTGAATAACTTGTTCGACAGCACCTCCTGGGTAACCTTTACACGACTGAATTAAGTGGTCGTACGGCAAAGATGCATTAAGGATTGGTTTGCAGGGGTGAAAAACGAAATGTAGAGGCCACATACAGACATCTGGCGCTATAAAAACACCACCTTTTGCGCACTGCTTGCCACGAATGGGAGAATAGGACTGTTTTCTCTATTGCTGAATACCAATTTGGTTGTGTGTTAAGAGGTAAGATTACAAAAGGCAAAAAGGAGCAACTGGTTCTGGTAAATAGGATATAAAAGTTCCTCAGCTTTCTCGCTATTCTCAAACTTACTAAACTAACTGTTGTTTACATCGGTATAAATGGGAATCACTAAGCTCACATGCCGAATTGTTTCGGTGTGTGTGCTTGTTGTGTGCAGTGGTGTAGCCTCTAGCTAGCGCTTCAGGATGGCTAGGTTCCGCTGTCTCACCCTTCGAAAGACGCTCCTATCCGTCTTCTTTCTCCCGACTCACGGCCAGGCTACAGCGGTGGCGTCCGCCGCTGTAGCCCGCCCTTGGCCGATGCTGCTGCTGAGTTCGGGACGCCACCTTCAAAAATTTCATCGAGTAATGGCTGGCAGAATCTCTGGTTTCACTCTTTGTAGAGGCACGTGTGTGAATTCAAGTGACGTGAGATGGGCAATTGTTTTGGGTGTCGTTTAAAGCTTGCTTTACAACCACCTTCAACCGTGGACTGGAGCCATATTTTTCTTCCCAGCACATTCCACCATCGACCAGATTTAGGGGAGAATCCCGAAGGTGGAGTAAGTTTCTGCAAAGGAAAGCTTGAACATCCACCTCAATGCAGTGTACAGCTACAAGGAAAGCTATACAGCTTCCTCAGAAACTTCGCAGTTGAAGAAAAATCGTCCTGTTCCAGGATGTGAATTTGAACAACGCTTGACCGGAGCAGTTGCTCTACCAACTAAGCTAACCAGGAGGATAGTTGTTTGTAGCATTAGAGTTTCTCAATATTACCTAGAGCGGAAAGTGTCGCTGCGATCGCACGCCGCCATGGGAATTGTGAGTAGTGTGCGAATCGGATTGGCAGCAAGTGGCTAGTACAAAGGGCTATGGATTAGGCTTCTCGGCTCTGAAGTGCTTGTTAGTTCTGTTTTGCGGTGTGCTTTTCCGTTTTTTTGCGGGGTGCCAATTTCTGGCATTCAATGGCTATCACAGATATGTCTAAATAACAGCGTGATTAGCACTTAACGCATGCTCGCGTTAGCGGCGAGCTTCTTAAGATGAAGGGGTGACCACATGCTGTGACGGCGATAAGCGATGCCAAAAATGTAACTCAAAAGGTACAACGCAGTGTGTACTGGGTGACAGCGACAAGCGAAAAAAAATTAATACACTGCTGCCACACTCTAAAAAAAAAGAGAGTCCAAAGGGAGTCGTCGCTGCAATGACTCCCTTAGACTCTACTAAGACTCTCTTTTACGCTCCACGACCCTCTTTAAAACAGGAGGGGTCACGGGACTCTTGCACTTTGCAGTGGGAGTCACGGGTCAAAGCATTTTCAGCATATATTATTGACTGATTGATTTTCCACAGTGGTACTTAGGTTTGTTGCTACCGTATTGCAAGATTTAGTGGCGCAGATACAGAAACATGAAAAGTAAGGGCACACAGGTGTGTGTCCCGTGACTTTGTCCGCTTCTGCGCAAACGGTACAAAATTTGATTTTCTAGGACTGTAAAGCATAAAAAATCTAACGCTGTTTATGGAACACACAAGGTTGAAAACGCCAAGCTTTCTACGATACAAACGCAAAGTCCACAATGCAAAGTGCTGAGCTAAGCTATGTGGTGTGTTATGATTTTGTGTGTGTAATTGGGTCATCTGAATATGCTGCTTCGGTTAGCTCAGCGTTGTCATTGATTTGGACTTTGGCGGATAGGAGTGTGGACTTTTCATTTGTATCGGAGAAAGCTTCGCCTTTTTCATCCTGCTCCTCTTCGTCTTCTTATATTCTTTTTTCATATGTGCCCTACAAATTTGTAAA
>CM023448.1:133131-350221 GCA_013339765.2 Haemaphysalis longicornis | reverse complement strand
GCAACAAAAGAAAATGCTACGTATGAGATCCGTTGGTTGACCAATTTAGAATATATTTTTAACAACCACCTTCTCGAGGAATGCGAGCAATTAGACAACGACGGGAGACTTTTTGATTTTGGGGTCGCGTCGTCTTGTCTGTTGTCGTGTTCGGGAGTCATGTCCAGTTAGATCGGGTCGTCGGCTGCGGGTCGGTGTTGCGTGCGCTGCACCGTATTGGGGGAGTTTGCAGTTTTTTCAGCCGTTGTGCAACTTCACCTCCAGAAAGTTGCTGATTTAGTTGCCCCCGCGTTGGTTGGGGGACCTTCCACTTGTGAAGTCAGTGGTTCTATGGCGGGTTCGCCGAATGTTACGTGTACGGCGACGGTTAACGATTGAGTCGTGCTGGTTCTCGTTGGTGCTGCACAGGTATTGGTCGAGCTCAGAAAGGGCGCTGTGGGGTTCGGGGGCATGGTGCGTCGATGGCGAATCCTCGCAAAACCGAGCCTCGTGTAAGGGTAGGGATGGGAGATATGGTCGGCCTCTCCGCATTGGTACCATAGCGGGCGATTATAGGGAGTTCGCCACACGTTGGTCTTCCTCGGCGTCTGGTATTTACTACCAGGGGTCGGGCGAGCTATTTTGAACGGCGGTATGGCGGGGCCTCTTAACGATGGATGGACTAAATTGGGGTCGACTAAGAGCTGCGGAGTAGGCCATCGCTTGTGGCTGACAGGGTGCTTCGGAGGGTCAGAAGCCCCAGTGCCTGTTGAACCTCTTCTCGGATGACGTCAGGCAGGGAAGCCACTTGAGGTTGCTGCGCCGTTAGAAAAAGCTTCTGAAGGTCCTCTCTGACCACTGCTCGAATGGTCTCGCGCAATGTATCGGAGCTTGCATTTGCGGCACCGATGGTTTGAGAACAGCGCGTTGACAGAGCAGTCGTACTGCCTCGTTCGAATTTCGAGCATCTTCTCCAATGTGGCAGCCTCAGACGAGAATTAAGACACCGTTTTAGGCGGGCTGCGCAAAGGGCAGGCAAAGATTCTTTATTCACTCCTCGCATTAAAAACCTAAGTTTCTTTCTTCAGTCATGATGGGATCCGCCCGGCAAAGTAGCTGTTTTATCTCCTCAACAAAGGTTACGACCCGTTAGTTGGGGGGCTGCGTGTGCGTTTCGAACAAAATTGCGGCTCGTCATTTCCGCACGACGGTGGCGAATCTTTAAGGAACTCGCATCTAAAGAGAGTCCAGTTGGTTAAAGAGCTTTCATTGTTCTCGAACCGCGTTCGGGCTGTATCTTCCGAACAGAAGAAAACATGGCCGAAGGTTTCTTCGTCATCCCACCTATTAAAGGTGCGGACGCGCTCCACTTTCTCCAACCAGTCCTCAGGGTCTTCAGCGAGAGATCCGCGGAACGAGGGAGGTTCCCATGGCTTTTGCAGGGCAATCGTGAGAGTAGCATCAAGCACCATGTTTCTTGTTGCAGCGGTCGTTCTCTTGGGTCCGTCTTGAAGACCCCAACTCGGGCGGCAGGCTTTGCAGTCAGCGGCTGGCTCTAGTTGGACATGCTTGGCAACTTCCAGATGTCGTTGGAAGCATACAGGGCTGCGTACCCTGCGCCCACCAGTTGTCATGAAGCCAAAGATGACGCAGTTGTATTAAAAAAAACAAGTTTTTGGAGTGAATTTGTGCTCCCCTAACAACTCAAAGAATACACAGCGGCGAAGCAGCAATCACCAAAGTGACGTGCGTGACGCGCGTCACATTGTTGACGCGCGTAATGCCGCGGCGTCCGCTCTGTAGGCTTCACTTCACTTCACTTTATTTCTTTAAAGACCCCCGAGGGGGTATTACATAAGGGGTGGGTTAAAATAAAGTTTTTTAGATGTGGAGCATCTTATAACGGTGGTCGGTCCCACGTCGGCGTCGGCGTCGTCGGTGTTCGCACTCACACTGTGCATGCGCAACTCTCCTCTATCCCTCTCTCCAACAGCTGCGCGTTACTCTCTCCGCTCTCTCTATCTCTCTACCAGCTACGTGCGCTTCGCGTGCGTTCGCTTCTACTCACACCGCGCATGCTCGGCGCTTGCGCATTTCTCCTTCTCTAGTATCCTCTCCTTCAAATGTGAATATAAGCAGCGGTAGCGCGCTGCGCGCGTCAGTGCAGCGCTTGCTTCGGTTGACGTCAGTTGACTCCGCTTGACTCCGTTGACTTCAGATGCAGGTGGTGGAATCAAACCCGTCTGCGAGTGGGCTGACGCAACCTCATACTAGCATCAGCAAAAACGCACACAGCAACGTCATTTCCAATCAAGACAAAGCTGCGAAGCGAAGGGCACGCGACGCTGAACGTAAACTTTTGAAGCTAGCGGCAGAACCTGAACTACGACAACGAGAAGCCGCTTCGAAACGACAACGTCGAGCAGCAGTACCTGAACTTCAAGCACGTGAAGCAGCGTTGGTTCGTGAACGTCGAGCGGCGGATGCTGAACTACGACAACGTGAAGCAGCGGTGGTTCGTGAACGTAGAGCAGCGGAACCAGAACTACGACAACGAGACGCCGCTTCGAAACGTCAACGTCGAGCACCAGTACCTGAGCGAGCAGCAGTAATCGCTCCGCATCACCCCATGGTTCCCCTCGGGAAAATGGTGCAATTTTTTTATTGACACGGGTTTTCATTGCGAAAGATGTACAGAAAGTTGGTCGCAAAATGTTGATGGACAGGAAATGGTCGTGACGTCGTGGGGAAGATCATTCCAGTCTTTTGCAGTCCATAAAAAAGGTTATAGAAAAAGTGGTCGTTCTAATACGTGGACGAGCAACTTGAAGTGGATGACTAGTGCGGTGAGATATGTGGGCTGGTGGAAGAATGTAGGGATGAGAAAATAGGCTGTGAAAAACTTTCTGAAACAGGCAGAGAGTGGAAATGTGACGGTGGACGTCAATTTTTAAAAGAGCAGACTCTTTTTTGTACGGATGGTACTATAATTTTATAGGAATAGAAAGAATGACTGAACCTAGTAGCACGGTTTTGAACTGCCTCAAGTGAGTCGATGAGATATGCTTAGTGTGGGTTCCAGATTCCACACGCATATTCCAATTTAGAGCGGATAAGAAATTTATAGTCCTGTAGCTTAACATTCTGGGGGGCTTGCCGAAGCGAACGTTTCAGAAAACATCAGGATTGTTTGCAGATGATATAATGTTGGTAACATGCAGGCACCAGTTAAGATCATTTTCATAGGGTGACACCGAGCTACTTAAATGATTGCACGTGTGCGAGGGCGACGCAAGCGATTGCCTAAGGTTACAAACAGAGGTTGCGACGGCGGTGGAAAGAGACTGTTTGACATTTTGCTTGGGTTACGTTTCAGAAGCCACGTGTCACACTATTCTCCACGTGGTTAACCTCATGTTGAATAGCGGTTTGATCTGTCCGGTCAGTGATTGAGCGATCGATTACACAGTCGTCAGCAAACAAACGGATACTGAAGGAGACATGCGAAGCTAGGTCATTATTGTAAATTAGGAAGAGAAGGGGACAGAGAACGGATCCTTGTGGGACACCTTATGTTACTGGACGGGGGTTATGGGGAACTTCATCGAGTGAAACAAACCGGGAGCAGTTAGCTAGAAAGTCCTCAATCCAAGTTAAAAAATCAGGGTGTATAATTAAAGTTCTAAGTTTCATTAGCAGTCGCTTATGAGGTACCTTGTCGAATGCGTTCGAGAAATCCAAAAATAATATGTCAGTCGGCAGGTTAGTACCGGGACTTGTGTGCAGATCCTGGAAAAAAAGGGCGTATTGGGTTTCGCAAGTGTAACCCTTACGGAAACCCTTGCTGGGCAGGATGGAAGAAGTTATTGGCGTCAAGAAAGTGAATGATTTGGGAGTAGATGACGGTTCCATGATTTTAGAGGTTACGCTTGTAAGAAAGATTGGGCGATATTTTAGGGGGCTGTCGTTGTTACCTGATTTGAGTACCGGAGTGACCTTCCCCAACTTCCAGTCGTCTGGTAAGTGGCCTTCGCGAAGTGACTGTGAGAATACAAATCAAAGAATCACTGTAGAAATTCGGTTTTTGAGATACTAAGAATTGATTTCGTCCACACCTGCTGACGAAGACAGTTTTAATTTGTCGATAACAGACAATTCACCCGATCGAATAAATATGATGCCACATAAATGACAGGATACAATTCGGTAATGCAGGAAATGGTATATGAGTTTTGTTGGTAAAAACAGATGACAAGCCAGCATTAAACAGTTCACAGCTGTCAGCAGTACTCAAATCATTGCCAGTTTTATTTTTCAATGTAACAGTGCAGGATTGCTGCGGGTGAAGGATTTTCCAAACTTTCCTGGGCTGATTGGATAGAATCTAAGCAAGTCGGTGTGAAAAAAAACGAGTGTTTCGCACTGCGTATGGCGAGCAAATATGCTTTTTAAGCCGCGTAGTTTTATCCTAATTCTGAGCTAGAGGTTTTATCTTGGCAGCGCGAAATATACGTTTCTTCTTGTTATCGAGTTTTTTAAGGGTTTTTTTGAACCATGGTTTGGCACGAGATGCGCGAAATGTGGTTTTCGGTATATACTTTCTTGCCAATTCCCCTATTTTGTTTTTTAAAGTCTTCCAGTTTTCCTCTAGTGATCTGTTAAAAAGTCTGCTTCGAAGTCCGGAAAAAAATTTTGAAGTACGTTATTTATTGCCTCGTAGTTTCCTTTATCATACAGACTGATAGTTTTAGGATGAGGCTTGTCGGGACAAGTGGTCGAAATTCAAGACTGAGTGTATGACTTCTTATCGCTGATTTCACGAAGGTATGTAAGTGAAGATAAACTTTCAGGTTACGTTTTTGGTATCAAGTCTAGTATATTGGCTGAATTGTTTGTCACGCGTGTTGGCTCCGATACCAGCTGGGTGAGAATAAAGTTCAAGCAGATATTTATGAATTCTTTTATTTCAGCACTGCTCCCTGCCAAACCGACTTGGTCTTTCCAGTCAATATCGAGATAGTTCAAACCGCCAAAAAGTAGGACATGTGCGTTTGGTTGTTTAACAGTGAGGTAGTTCAATATGTTGTTAACTTTCTCTGGAAAGTCTCGGCTGCTTTTTGGGGGCTGATAGCACACTCAAAGCAGCAGAGGTAGTCGCGTAGAACGAATACGAAGCCATAATATTTCTATGTCAGATGTTATGTCAACAACTGAGCATAATAGGGACTTGCTAGTGGTGAATAAAACACTTCCCCCTCGAGGCCGTTTGCGGTCGTTCCGAAAAACATCAAAATTCGGGAGATCAGCCAGGATTTCGTTATCCGTGCATCACTTGACAGGCACGTTTTGGTTAGGACGAGTATATTGCTGTCGGATGACAAAACATGAATAGATATTTGCTCGCGCTTAGAAGAAAACTGCGGGCGTTAGTGTAGATAACGGAAGTGGAAATATTTGGTCGTAATCGACGGAATGGCCGGTGTGACGGTTGGCGGTGCTTTTTGGATTGCTACGCGATTCCTTTGACGGTTTGTGACATTTCATCGAAGCTGTAACGTTTGAGCCAAAGAATAACGTCTTGTAAGGGCATATAAATGCGATGAATATGCTTGTAGCGAAGGCAATAAGGTGTTTCCGTTAATTTTGGACGGAACAAGAGAAATCCTGCCCTATTGCGTAAGTTGTGCCTTTAAGGTTTTTTGCCTTTAGACCTTTAGAAAGGATCGTTTCTTCAGTTTTAAAGGATTTAAATTTTACAATGACCAGGCTGTGCTGGCCAGGCTTTTGAAGGCCGAGCCGATGAACCATTTCAACTTCTTGCCTGTCAATTTTAACGTTTAGGTGTTCGCTGCAGAGGCTCATAATCAGTTCGTTGGACTAAGAGAAAGATTCAGAATGGTTAGTTCATGGAAGACCAAAGAATATTAGGTTGTTCCGTCGCGACCGGTTTTCGCTTCATCAAACTGGGCCGCCAAGGTTTGAATGTGACGAGCTGTGGTGCCTGCACCGGTCACTAACTTAGTTATTTGTATTTGAATGGTTGAAAGGCTCTTGTGAAGTTTTTACAGCTACGTTATTCGCTTACTAAGGTAGCTCATGGTTTTTTTCCATAGTATGCAGTGGCGTTTTCAGGTCTTGTATCTCGGAAATAAGCGTAGCCTGCCCAGCAGATATTTTTTAGCTCAGCGAGAATAACAGCACCATCACCAGAGGCCCGGATTGCTTTCAGTGTTTCCAGAGAGCATTAGCAATAAACAATGTATGACATCAATCCTTTCGAAGGCCATGCATAAACAACACTGCGGGCTCAGCAGATATAGCAGACGGTAATTGCTTGATTTTTTGGAAAACAGAGAGCTTTGTCTACTAACCTGCATATCGAACAAGAGTGGGTTAGATTATCGTTCTTGGCGCATCCACCGAGCTCACAGAGCGGGGCTCCGGGACGTTGCCGCTTATAGCTGCTGCTGATGTCGATTAAGATGGGATTTCCGAAGTCCGCAGGATCCCTATTTCCTGCGGCGGGGCGCCCCTCTATAGGCCAGAATGCTGAGGTTAGAGGCGCATTGGGTACTGATTCCCACGCTGGTGTCGATCCACAAAGGCTCGCGGGCTGGTGTTTTGTCAGTCGCGGCAACGAGTAAAGCCGAGGAGGCTATGTGGGTGACAAATGTAGCATGCACCTGCATGGCGAACAATAGCGGGTAAAACGACTGTTCTGTGGCGCAGCCACCGAACCCACCGAGGCTTTTATCTTTCAGCTCGAGTGTTTCTCGGACCAGGGATTTCAATCCAGACATTGTAGATCAGAGAAGATTATTGTGGGCTAGTGACGTTACGGCGAAACAGACTGCTTATCTGAATGACGTTAGCCTGTGCGGCATAGAAATAAAAAATAGAAGACGCACTTTGCTTGGAACACTGATAACAGAGCGGGCGTGGCCGGCTCTGTTATAAATTGTTCGTGGCAATATTATTTTTGTCATAAATTGTTCGTGGCAATATTATTATTACAATATGATCAACTACATGGAGCACACTGTAGATAGCTTGGGGAATTTTTCCAGTGTTCCCCATGCGGAAGTGCCTGCTTGTCGGTGGCGGAGTTGGCGGTACGGTTTGTCGTCCGCTTTAGCGACGGTTGGTTTGGCCTGTTTTGGCGCACCTTTGCGTTCATTGGGAGCTGCCCTCGCACGGCCCAACTAACGTGTTCGACAGCAGCTCAAGCGTAACCTGCACTCTGCGGAATTAAGGTTCCTATGGCATACATACGCTAAGGGTTGGTCTGCGGGTCGGAAAAACAAAATGTCATCTGGGTACGAGAAAATGCTGGATTTTGGCACTTCTTGCCACCAATGGGACTCTGCTTTCTCAATCGGTTCACTCCAATTCGGTTGTTCTTTGAGAGGTATTACAAAAAGCAATGTACCAACTGGTTCTGCTAATTAGCGATTATAAATGTTCCCTCAGCCTTGTCGCAATTGTCAACTTACTAAACTAACTAGTTTAAATTGATATTGTCACGAAGACAAGGACGAAGCAGTTGTCTTGAATGAAAATACGTTTATTGGAGCGAACTTGTGCTCCCCTAACAACTCAAAACAATACAGAGGCGGCGAAGCAGCGGTCAACAAAGTGACTTGCACAGGCGAGTGTCGTCGAATCGAATGCCCCGGCGTCCGCACTGCAGGTTTTTTATCTTTCGGCGCGCGTGGTTCTCGAAACGTCGATTCTCATCGAGAACATAGTAGATCCAAGAAGATTATTCTGGGCTGTTCACGTTAGATCGGAATGCTCTCCCTATCACAACAGATAACACATGCGGCACAGAAAGAAAGAATGGAACACGCGCTTCCCTTGGCGCAGAGATAACGCAGACCGGCGCAGCCGGGCGGTAAAAGCAAAACACAAATAAACAAACCCAATGTATGGTTCGCGGCATTACCCCCCCCCCTCTAAGAGTGCATCGACCCGATGCTAACATAAGCGACAGTCCGAAAAAATGAAAATAAAAGTTCGTCATCGTCCATAGAAAGGTTTTAGGCGAACCACGTGGACGACTTCAGGCCGCCTGCGTTGTCGTGATGTGACGGAGTCACCATCAGGGATCACTTCGTAGGTAAGTTGGCCAACACGTCGTAGAATCTGGTAGGGTCCGAAATAGCGTCGCAGGAGCTTCTCACTGAGTCCGCGTCGTCGGATGGGAGTCCAAACCCACACACGATCCCCTGGTTGGTACTCGGCGTCTCGGCGTCGGAGGTTGTAGCGGCCCGCATCCACCAGCTGCTGGTCCGTTATACGAACTCGAGCGAGCTGGCGGGCCTCCTCCGCACGTTGAAGATATCCGTTGGACGTCGGCGTTGAGGTCGTCGTCTTCTACGTGCGGAAGCATGACGTCGAGCATCGTAGTCGGCCTTCTACCGTAGACAAGCTCGAACGGCGTCAGCTGCGTCGTCTCCTGGATAGCCGTGTTGTACGCAAACGTGACATACGGGAGCACTTCGTCCCAAGTCTTATGTTCAACGTCAACGTACATTGACAGCATATCTGCGATTGTCTTGTTCAGACGTTCTGTTAGTCCGTTCGTTTGGGGGTGGTACGCCGTCGTTCTTCGGTGATCCGTGTTGCTGTAGCGTAATACTCCTTGCATCAGCTCCGCAGTAAATGCCGTTCCGCGGTCTGTGATTAGGACTTCCGGGGCTCCATGTCGCAGCACAACTTGGCTTATAAAGAACTGTGCAGTCCCCCTAGGAAGAGCGGCGGTCTCTGCGTAGCGCGTCATGTAGTCTGTCGCTACGACAATCCACTTGTTCTGTGACCGTGACGTAGGGAACGGGCCTAAAAGGTCCATTCCAATCTGTTGAAATGGTCTCGATGGGACGACGATCGGTTGTAGAAGTCCGGCGGGTCTTGTCGGCGGCGTTTTTCGTCGCTGGCAGTCACGGCAGCTCCGGACGTAGTGGGTGACGTCAGAGGTAAGGCCGGGCCAGTAGTACCTCGCCTTGATTTTTCCAATAGTGCGGGCTGTGCCGAGATGTCCGGAAGACGGGTCGTCGTGGCACGCTTCCAAAATTTCGTCACGAAGGTCCGCGGGGATGACGAGAAGGTAATTCGCTCTTGTTCCGGGGCTGAAATTCTTCTTCACGAGGACGGAGTTTCTCAGGCTGAATGCTGGTAAGCTGCGTTTGAAGGTCCTAGTAACGGCAACGTTGCATCCCTCGAGGTACTCCATTATGACGCGTAAGTCGGGGTCGGCATGCTGCTGGGCGGCTAGCTCGCTCTCCGTCACGATCCCGAAGAACGCGCTGTCTTCATCAGAGTCTTGTGGTGGTGGGTCGACGGGGGCGCGGGACAGGCAGTCGGCGTCGGAGTGTTTCCTGCCGGATTTATAAACGACCGTGACGTCGAACTCCTGCAGGCGCAAGCTCCACCGCCCAAGACGGCCAGAGGGGTTCCTTCAAATTGGCGAGCCAACACAGCGCATGGTGGTCTGTTACAACCTCCTTCCATACACGTATGGGCGAAATTTTGAAATCGCACATATAATAGCCAGGCACTCTTTCTCAGAGGCAGACTAGTTTTTCTCCTCCTTCGACAGACCACGGCTGGCATAGGCGATTACCCTTTCGCAGCCGCTTTGCTTTTGGACAAGGACGGCACCCAAGCCTATATTACTGGCGTCCGTGTGCATTTCCGTTTCGGCATTTTCGTCGAAATGAGCGAGCACGGGCGGGCTTTGCAGGCGTTTTTGCAGCTCGCAGAATGCTTTTTTCCTTGGTCGTTTTCCAGCTGAAAGGGGTGCTGTCTTTCGTCAAGCGCGTGAGTGGCTCTGCAATGCGTGCGAAGTTTGCGACGAAGCGCCGGTAGTATGCGCACAGCCCGAGAAATCTTCGCACGCCCTTCTTGTCTTTCGGCCTAGGGAAGTTCGCGATAGCTGAAGTTTTTGCCGGGTCAGGTAGGACTCCCGCGGCGTTGACGACGTGGCCCAAGAACTTGAGTTCCTCGTATGCGAAACGGCACTTTTCAGGCTTTTGCGTCAACCCCGACGTACGAATGGCCTCGAGTACAGACTCCAACCTTGCAAGGTGTTCGTCGAAAGTCCGGGCGAATACCACTACGTCGTCGAGGTATACGAGGCAGGTGTGCCACTTAAGGCCAGCTAGCACAGTGTCCATGACTCTTTGAAACGTCGCTGGTGCTGTGCACAGCCCAAACGGCATCACCTTGAACTCGTATAGGCCGTCTGGGGTTATAAATGCAGTCTTCTCTCGGTCTCTCTCGTCCACTTCAATTTGCCAGTAGCCGGTCTTCAGGTCCATCGATGAGAAGTACTTCGCGTGGCAGAGGTGGTCGAGGGCTTCGTCGATTCGGGGGAGGGGGTACACGTCCTTTTTCGTGATTTTGTTCAGTCGCCGGTAGTCAACACAAAACCTTAATGTGTCGTTTTTTTTTCTTTACGAGTACGACGGGCGCAGCCCAGGGGCTTTTCGATGGCTGTATAATGTCGTCGCTGAGCATGTCGTCGACTTGAGTCCGGATGGCTTCCCGTTCATGTGAAGAGACGCGGTACGGTGACTGTCGGGTAGGTCGGGCTCCATCTTCGGTTATTATTCGGTGCTTCGCTAGAGGGGTCTGACGTAGTTTTGCGCTCGACGAAAAACATTCGCTATAGCGACGCAGCAAAGCCAGTAATTTGTTCCATTGTTCTTGCGGTAGCGCCGGATTCACGTCGAAGGGCTGCGGGAGCTTGAAGGTTTCTACGGGTGTGCGTTCAAAGTCGGCGACCGCGATCACGTCACTTGCTTCTTGCGTTTCTTCGAGGAATGCAATTGCCGCGCCCTTGTTTAAATGCTGGTACTCCTCGGTGAAATTAGTAACCAAAATGTGGGATTGGTGTTCCTTGAAGCGCGCAATGCCTCTTGCGACAGACACACCGCGGTCGAGAAGCAACCTTTGGTCACTCTCCACGATAGCGTCAACGTCAGGAGCGGCACCTTCACAGTAGACGGTGATCATCAAACTTGCGCGGGGTGGCAGGGTGACATGATCATCGGCTATCCTTACAGCTGCACGGTGTTCGGGGTTCGGTTCCGGCGTCATGGAGTGATCGGAGGAAAAAGTTATCGACTTGGTCTGCAGATCAATTATTGCGCCGTTGTCCGTCAAAAAGTCCATTCCGAGAATTACGTCGCGGGAGCAGTTAGGCAAGATGACGAACGCGGCAGGGTACGTCGTGGCGTCACGAGGTGGCCTCCTGCTGTGCGTATATGCGGACCGTCCCATCTGGTCATAACTTTCTTCAGTTTAGACGCAAATGGTCCACTCATTACCGAATAGTCAGCTCCCGTGTCTACGAGGGCGACTACGTCAAGCCGTCGATGGACACCTTGACGTCAGATGCAGTCTTCCTCGAGTTCCGGGTTCGTCGGGGCGTCGTATCTCTGCTTGTACGTGTTGACGGTCGGGCACTGTTGCATCGTCGTTGTCGTCGTCTTCTCAACGGACGTCTCGGTCAGGTCGGGTACGCGTCGCGCCGTGTAGCTGTCGTCGTGTTCAGGAGTCTCGTCAGGGCTGGGTCGGGTCGTCGGGATAGGGCATGTCGTGAATCACTGTCTCGGTGCGTCCTTGCGTCGTTGGAGGGTTTCCAGTATTTCGCCGATAGAGCAACTTCACCTCCAGAAGTTGCTGCTTTTAGTTTCCCCCGCGTGGGCTGGGGGACCTTCCACGTGCGAAATCAGCATTGCTACGGCGGTAGGCGACTGGTATGGGTGGGGCGATGGCGATCGGTGTGAGCGGGCTGGTCCTCGGTTGGTGTTGGACAGGTATTCGTCGATCTCAGTAGGGCGCTGGCCGGGTCGGGGGCGTGGGGCGTCGACGGAGAAACCACGCAGTCCGAGTCTCCTGTACGGGCAGCGACGATAGATGTGATCGGCCTCCCCGCAATGGTAGCACAGCGGACGATGATCTGGCGTTCGCCAAACGTCAGTCTTCCTCGGCGTCTGGGTTTGGGCTGTGTACGGCGGTACGCGTCGACGGCGGCGAGAGTGGGAGGACGGCGGCGAGAGTGAACGGCGGTACGGTGGAGCTTCTTGTAGACGGGTTGGAGCAGGGCGCGGTCGACGAACAGCCGCAGAATAGGTCATCGCCTGTGGCTCGCGGGGGTGCCTCGGATGGCATAGAAGTTGCCCAAAGCGTGTTGAACCTCTTCGCGGATGGCGTCAGTCAGGGAAGCCACTTGAGGTTGCGGCGTCGTCGGAAAAAGCTTCCGAAGCTTCTCCCTGACCACTGCTCGGATGGTCTCACGCAGTGGTGTCGGAGCTTGTAGCCCCGGCACCGATCGTCTCGGAAACCATCACGTTGACCGGGCGATCGTACTGCCTCGTTCGAGCTTCCAGCGTCTTCTCCATCGCGGCCGCCTCAGACGCGGAATTCGGCCACCGTCTTGGGAGGATTGCGGACAAGGCAAGCAAAAAGCTCCTGCTTTACCCCTCGCATGAGAAACCTTAGTTTCTTTTCTTCTGTCATCTCCGGATCCGCACGTCGAAACAACCTCTTCATCTCCTCAACAAAGATCACTACCCCTTCGTTGGGGTGCTGCGTTCGAGTTTCGAGTAAAAGCGCTGCGCGTTCTTTTCTGACCACGGTAGTGAAGGTCTTAGTGAACTCGCTTTCGAACTGAGCCCAGTTTGTCAAGGAGCTCTCGTGGTTCTCGAACCAAGTGCGAGCCGAATCTTCCATGTAAAGAAAAACGTGCCGGAACGTTTCTGCGTCGTCCCACCTGTCGAATTTCCGGACGCGCTCCAGTTTTTCCAACCATTCTTCTGGGCCTTCTGCGGGGGCTCCTCGGAATGATGGCGGTTCCCGTGGCTGCTGCAGAACGACAGGAGGATTGGCTTTGGTTGAGCATGGTGCTGGTTGCGACGTCTTTCTTCTTCGTCTTCTCGGTAGTAGACCGAACTCGGGTGGTAAATCTTGCACGCGGAGGCTGGCTCTTGTTGGACTGGCTTGGCGGCTTCCAGAGGTTGTAGTTGGGCATGAAGGGTGCGTACCCAGCACCTCCACCAGATGTCACGAAGACAAGGACGAAGCAGTTGTCTTGAATGAGAAATACGTTCTATTGGAGCGAACTTGTGCTCCCCTAACAACTCAAAAGAATACAGAGGCGGCGAAGCAGCGGTCAACAAAGTGACTTGCACAGGCGAGTGTCGTCGAATCGAATGCCCCGGCGTCCGCACTGCAGGCTTTTTATCTTTCGGCGCGCGTGGTTCTCGAAACGTCGAGTCTCATCGAGAACATAGTAGATCCAAGAAGATTATTCTGGGCTGTTCACGTTAGATCGGAATGCTCTCCCTATCACAACAGATAACACATGCGGCACAGAAAGAAAGAATGGAACACGCGCTTCCCTTGGCGCAGAGATAACGCAGACCGGCGCAGCCGGGCGGTAAAAGCAAAACACAAATAAACAAACCCAATGTATGGTTCGCGGCAATATTAATGGGAATCAACTAAGCTTACTTGCCGAAATATTTTGCTGTTCATGCTTGTGTCGCGCGGTGGTGTACCCCCGGTGGTGTGTACAGCCGTGGTGTCTAGCACGTTGGAATGGCTAGGTTCAGCTGTCTCACATTTTGGAAGACGCTCCTCACCGTTTTCTCTTCTCCCGAATAAATAAGTTGTTAGGGGACCAAACAAATCCTTACTAGTCAGGAGTTGAAATTGCCCATAGGTCACAGCACAGATACGCACGGCATGCAGTCAGCTAAATTAACTACGTTGACCAGTGCGTGGTCGCCATTGAGTGACACACGTGCACGCAAACACGACACTGCTCGACGCGTGTTCAATTGTCCTGAATCTTCTACAGTCGGCCAACTTTGGAAGGTGCACGCAGTAGGCTAGCGGAAGCAAACTTTGCGTATTTCGTGGGTCGAAGTCGGGTGTGCTCGTATCGTGCCTTCTTGCATCACCTCCTAGTGCCTCGGGAAGTTTAGTGGGCGTTTCTGTTGTGATAAAGGTGTGCTGCAATCATGTCGAGGTATACGGAGTGTTGAGCACAAATTTCCCAGAAACTTTCTCTTCAGGCGTTTACCGGCCTGCAGAAGTTGCATGATCGCATAAACCACTTCACATGTTTTCCCAAATCTGGCCATAGAATTCCTCTAAAATTCAATAGGTCGTCTACAGGACGTCTGCATGTCGAAGAATTACGCTCTCATCTTCGGCTCGGCGGACTGACTCTCTCCTGATTTGGGCATCACTATCTGCATGAACATACTTCCAGTTCAAAAGTGGCATAGCCGATAGAAGAGGTCCTCATCTTGGAGGAAAGTGTTGTAGTGGCGGCCTCTTCCAGAGCGAGACTCCTTCATACCATTCCAGAAACAAGATCTCAAATTGGTTGTCTTCAGATGTTTTTGAAGTAGTTTACTCGGCTGATGTTAGCGCGCATTAGTCGTGGTGCCTTTGCGCGTAGGGCCCTGCAGGGCTTGGTGCTTGCCACGGCGGAGGAAACAAGCGGTCCTTAGGTTCCGAAGCAGCAGATTTCTTCCCTATGCGGATTTCGTTACCGGGTCCACTGACGCCAAGGCTCTCATAGATTCACAGTTCAGGATCTGGGTTTTCGGCTCCCTGAAACCTGGGATATTGCCCCCGGAAGAACCAGGTCGTAGATGGGACCACTCATGCACGCTGCGGATAACCTCGCCCAACACATTACGGCGGTTGGACGCGCACGTTTGTTTCTGGAAGGTTTCGTTGATGAGCCGTCCAAGTAAGAACAACCACTGCCACTGTCTTCCCAAAGAAACAAACGTCGTCGATGGACTGTGTCGGCACACAGTGTCCCGGAAGTCCGCATAGCGAATTTGCCTCGCACATCATTTATGAACATCTGCCATTTGCTTAACAAGAAACGGTGAATTTCCAAACTCTGGAACTAATAAAGTAAGGAACCACGTACAGTTATCGTAGGATATCTGGCCTCTGTAAAACTTAGTTTTTGCGGCTCTCCTTGGAGGCTAATATGGCACTTGCAATCACTTTGCCTTTGTCCCCTGTTGCGCTTCGACAACTGTCGGAACTGT
Source organism: Haemaphysalis longicornis (assembly GCA_013339765.2). Taxonomy (NCBI): domain Eukaryota; kingdom Metazoa; phylum Arthropoda; class Arachnida; order Ixodida; family Ixodidae; genus Haemaphysalis; species Haemaphysalis longicornis. The sequence continues at coordinate 335,156 of CM023448.1, read as the reverse complement.
GACCAGGCCTGCTACACCTAGAGCAGCTTTTCATGCTCCTTGATCACAGTGCGACAATCTCGAGGATGGTGTCAAGGACGGTCGCATAAAAAGCACTTTTAGTGTTGCCTTTCCCCTCTTTGTTGGCCGCACTCCTCGTAACGTTCGCGCATCCATTTTGAGGTATCCCTAAGTTTGCAAACGTTTGCGCATTCCAGGTATTGGTGCGTGACATCGGCCAGGACACTCAGGATGGCGCACTCGCTTTGCTTTACGAAGACCACTAGTTTCGGGTGACAGCAACAGCTAAAGTGTACTCCTAGATTATAAAATCACGGGGACATACGTAGGTTTAGGGAATGTTGGCCATTTCCACCATAGTGGTGGAATTAGCTCGAGAGCCTCGCCGCAAACTGCCCTCCAATATCGCCGCCTTCGGCCCGGCCTCCCCGAAACGTGTTCTGCTACCCCGTTGCCGTGAATCTGAACCGCTGGAGTAAAGCTTTCTTGACCTTGATTTTGCCAAGCGGGTCTTCTACAGTCGCGGTACCCGCTTCCCCGGGCAAGCACATGCTGAGGCCGACGGCCCATTTGTCCTGCGGCCACCCCTGCCCAGTCGCCACGCGCTCGAGGAGCTGCGACTACACGTGCACATCTTCTGAGCTTTCATGAAACAAGCTTCTGGGCATTCAGGACGGGTACATGTGACTTGGTTGTGTTTCGAGCAATAATGGTTGGGGTGTTTCCGACCCTTCTGAATACAAATCGTCAGCCCCGGGGATCCTCATTTCTCTCTCGGCATCTTCTTTGGCTTTCTCGGCAGAATCTCGCTGCTTCTCTCTTTCTCAATTTGTAGGTTCTCTGACTGCTTCTTTCTTAGCTGCTCTCTGTGCACTCTCCTCTGCCCGCTGGCTATCGATCCACTCCCGAAGTTCCAGTCTTGAGAGTCCTAGCTGCGTCACAATCGCCACTAGCTTCTCCACGTCCCTGATAGAGTCTTCGATGACGTGTTCTCATAGCACTCAACTTCTTCTGGCAGATGCCAAGGCTGGAATCCTGGCAGGCTCGCCACTTTTATTATGAATGGCCTAAGTACCACGCGTGCCAGAGGACGAACGCTGATTAGCACCTTGAACCCTATATTAATGGGATGAAGGACAAGCACACGACTTGAGCATAGTATAGGACGGAACGTTATAGACAGGACAAGTTTGCTTCACACGGAAAGCACAGCCAACCAGTACGAAGGTGCAGAATATGGAATGGCATTACGGAAAGGTCCAAGAGCAATGTCTGATAAGCAAGTAGCGGAAGTTACGTCGCTCAGTGTTTCTAGCAGCACCAACAGCTGGATTGGGGTCGCCCAACAGCCATCCCGGAGGTGTCAGCAGTCGGCGCAGGAGCAACACATTGACGGCTCTCAGACGTGCTCTCAAAGCATGGAAGACGGTCGCGCCGGCCTTGTTCAAGGTGGCCAAGGGAGCAGACATCGCAGCGAGTCGTTTACACTTAGCCGCGGACCTGTTCGGCCACTGGCTGCCAGCCTTTGCGTTCGAGCTTCAGCAATCACCCATGCGCGGCCTCTCTTCCTTGTCGTCTTTGCTGCATATACCCTGTTCCACCACATTCAGAAATTGCAGGAGAAGACATTTGTCGCAACCTGTCTCTTCTGCCGAATAGTGAACCGCTCGCGCTTCCCCTCTAGCTGCTATTGTTCGGAACGTAATTAAGACGAAGGTTGCGGACCCAACTGTGACGTCGGCAGCCACCTCTGGCTGCTCTTTTGATGTACTCCGGCAATGCTGCCAGATCATTTGACGCCGTCGCGTCGCCCTGGGCTATTTACAGCCTGGGCCGACACCATATGCTGTAGTCGCAGTGAGTTCAAGGATAAACTTCCCCATGGCTGCTGCTTCCGTCACCACTGTGAGAGAGTCGACGCGTTCAGGATATCAAGCTGGCAAGGCCTGGCGCGACGCCGACAACCACCCCATCCGCTTTCTTATTGCATTCTTGACACGGGTGTAGTCACGGCCGTCGTAAAGTTGTGAATACGCGAGGAATTCTCCCGAATAGTTACGGTTCCTCACCGCCTTTCAATCAGCCGCCAACTACTCCGCTGCTCGAGCCTGTCCCTTTGCACTATAGCGCCTTCAACAATTTTCCTTCCATGACCCCACGGCGACGTTATCTGTCTGCAAATGCGCTCCGTCCTGCCTCCAGGAACGTGGATAGCTAGATGCCGCAGTTATAGAGGCAATAGCGGCATCTTCATCAAACCTCCAGAGACCTATCTTTCCACCGTCTAGTGTCAGGGATGCCACTATAGAAGGCGTCGATACTGTCGCATTAACCGATAGTGGTGCAACCGGTTCTGTTTGGGAGCAGTTATGCCGCCTATTGAAGCAACTGACCGAAACTGAATTCGCTTCTGTGAATAGGTTACCGGCTACTGCGGACACATTTTTTCGCTCAGGTATATGCTTAGGTACCTTCTTTCATTTCGGGGACTGACTGTGTGCATGCTTGAGTTTAAGCGTGTACAAAAGTCTGGAAGAGGCACAAGATGTCTTTGGGAAGCTGCATATGGTGCTGCCTCCATTTGATTTTCTAATGACAACATTGGGGCCATCCAAACATTTCCACTCTGTGTCAATAGGAGAATCTAAAAGCTTTCCTATGGCTTCTGATCACATCAACTAAAAGCCCCTCATGACGGTCATCGCAAATGAAAATAGGACGAGACGGGAAGGAAACACAACAGAAGAAGCGTACAACCCCTCCTTCTAGTAATTTCGTTTGCGGTGACCACGGGACATTTGTGAGACGTGAGATTCGTTAAGCTAATCTGCAAAGAACCGAGCGTAGCGAATATGTGCTGAGATGCGATTAGGATGATGATGTCTTGTGACCTACCGTTGGCTGAAGGGCTATGGCAGGGGCTGAACTCACGCGTAACCTTTGGCATTACTTCATCTTTGCTGTCGCGATATCTCGAGGCGACGTACCGTCGAGGAATAACCAAGTGTCACTGTTCTAGCGTCGTCTTCCCGCACATATGTGAACGCCCTTACCGCACTTACCGTGAGGTTCAATAGCAAAGGTCTAGAATGACTTTATCCCCGATGGCGCCCGAGTTCTCCGAAGGACGGTAATCAACACACTCAGGGATGTGGCTTCTTCTTGATTCGTCCAAGTCGCCTGCAGAAAGAGAGAAAACCCGTTGAAAAGCGGTGTGGGCAGAGTTCTTTTCTTGCAATTACTTCTTAAAAACGCGTACACAAACTACCTAAATATGCATTGCGGCCTGTAATAGGCACGAAGTCTGTGGCCTTATGGGCTGTAGAATAAATCCCACTTACGGGCTTGAGTTTGTGTAGCAATAGCGAAACAGTGGCGTCCCAGGCACAACATTTGTTGTCACATGGGTGACATTTAACAGTCGATCGTAAGGCTGTGTACGTAGGTCGTACCTTATTAAATTGATCGCTAACAAACAAAGATTCCTAAATTCTTTTTGTAAATATTTCAAAGTGGTTACCCCATATACAGTTTACTTTGTTATTTTATGCCGCTGTCATCTCCTTCTCTTTTTTTTTCATTGCCGTCAGCGGCGAGTTCCAATATTGAAGGGTTCTTTCGCCACCAAAACGAACCACAGACCACCAACATGTTTTACTGATGTCATGGGTATTCTTCATGAGAACAAGAAGTTCTTTTCGCCCAAAGCGCTCTTCTTTTGTGTTGTGTCGCAACAGTCTTAGCCGTTATTTTTATTTGTTACCTTTTGGACCCAGACCTGCTTGATACCTGGTGTAAACACCTACAAGGAAAAGGGCGAAACGGAGCACCTGCAAAAGGCGCCGACAGCTGTGGCTCCGCCCTTGCGCTTTTTTACCACAACGTGGTGAGCAATTAGAAGGCTCTCCACACATTATTTTCACTTTAAATTTTAGCTCCCCTGCGGGTCCAAATATTTCGAAAACTCCGCCTAAATGAACAGAGCCTCTTAAACATTGCCCGTATTCCCGTTGTACTGCTCACGAAAAAATTATCCTATTGAAACCTTCGCGCCTATGCCGTCTTCACGTTCGGAGTAATTCATTTCTGTACAAATATTTCAGACGTCTACACAATAAACATCCATTTTTTCTTCTCTTGTATTTACAGCGCCACCCATTCTTCCCACTTTTCGTTTATCATCCGCAATACTGGGGAATGTAAAATAGTTTAGCCATTGTAACGGTGTTGGGAATGGATGTAGATATAAAGATCGCAGTTCGTTACACTTTATGAAAACTTTCATCTTAGTGAACCTAAAAAATGTAATTGCTACGTCATGAGAATCTCGGTTATGTGATGCTTGTTTTTTACTCTTGCTTAGGGCGACTGTAAATACACATGCATCAATGCACGTTTATATAAAAACCATTCAAATGCAGCGAACTGTGAAGACCTAGCTCACTCAATTGGAGAAAACAAAACTAGCAAACGGGTATCTACAGCCGAATGTCCTAGTTGGGATTTCAAAGGAAAAAAGTACATGCAGAGAAAGACATTGCTGTGTGACATCAATCATTCATGTAAAGACTTTCATTTTCAATGTCCTGACACTGCTAGCAACGGTTGGGACGCACCGTGTTTGCGGTTAGAAAGCGTATATATTGCCACCCCTTACACCTATTCGAACTGTAATAGAGGAATATTACAGATTGAAGCATTTCGTTTGTCGTGACTCAAATTTTGCTGTAAGGAAAAGTTTCGAAACGTAAGAGGAACATTTTATTACGCTATGTATAAATTAAGCTACTCTAATCGTAAAAATGCATATAATTTTGTAGATCATATGGCCACTGTACCCCGCACAGCAAATTATTCTTTTTCGGGCCGCACGCAATGTAACAGAACGCACTACGAAGTGACTAACAATTTTATATCGCTATTTAATATATGTGGTAAGGCTTTAAGCCAGATATACCGGCGTATTCAGGCTGTTGTTCTCTCCGCGAGAAGTATGTCATTTATTCAAGATACACTGAAGTTATTAGTAGACATTCTCTGATTACTAGTGCACATTGAAGCCTGGATGGCCTGGCCCAGGTTCTATATCACTAGTGAAGAATTCATGCGAATTTTACGAGTAACAATTTTCATTCTACGTTCTTTTTTTTACCATTTTTATATAATTGAATAGCAGCACATGAGTTGTCGGCTTTTCTTCTGGCACTCGCATTTGAAGTTGTCATCATCATCATCATCATCAGCTTGTGTACGCCCACTGCAGGGCAAAGGCCTCTCCCATTATTCTCCAATTACCTCGGTCCTGTGCCATCTGTGACCAATTTATCCCCGCAAACTTCTAATCTCATCTGCCCATCAAATGTTCTGCCGCCCCCTGCAACGCTTGCCTTCTCTAGGGATCCACTCTGTTACCCTTAATGACCAGCGGTTATCTTGCCTTCGCCTTACAATCCCTGCCCACGTCCATTTCTTCTTCTTAATGTCTACTAATATGTCCTTAACTTGTGTTTGTTCCCTGACTCACTCCGCTGTCTTCTTCTCCCTTAATGTTACACCTATCAATTTACGCTCCATTGCCAGCTGAGTCGTTGCCCGCTGAGTCGTTGTCAATTTAAGTTGAACCCTCTTAGAAGCGTCCAAGTTTCTGCCCCATAGGTGAGTACGGTAAGATGCAGCTGTCATTGCACTTTCTTCTTGAGCGACAATGGTAGGCTGCAATTCATTATCCGCGAATGCCTGCCATACGCACCCCACCCCTTTCTGATCCTTATAATTATCTCTGCCTCATGGTTGGGGTCTGGGGTCACAACTTGGCGTAAGTATATATATTCGCTTCCCCACTTCCACTGCCTCGCCACCTATCTCAAACCGACGTGCTGTCCCGAAGTTATTGATCATTACTTTAATTTTCTGCTAATTATTTTCAGGCCCACGGTTCTACTCTGTTCGTGCAGTGCGGAAAGCATGCTTTGCAATTCGTCCCCCGAGTTACTTAGCAAGGCAATGTCATCAGCAAATCTGAGGGTACTGAGGTATTCTTCAATAACCCTTACTCCCACCTGATCCCAATCCAACGTTCTTAATACGTGTTGTAAACATGCTGTGAATAACATTGGAAAGATTGTGTCTCCTTGTGTGACACCCCTCCTTATAGGTATTTTACTGCTCTCCTTATGGAGGATGATGGTAGCTGTGGACCCATTGTATATATGCTCTAGTACTCTTATATAATGCTCATCTACCCCCTTGTACGTAATGCCTGAATGACTGCTAGGGTTTCGACCAAGTCAAATGCTTTCTCATAATCAATGAAGGCTATATATTTCGGTTTCAGTATACTCAGCGCACTTCTCTATCCCTGATTGATCGTGTGAATATGGTCAATTGTTGAATATCTTTACAGAACCCTGCTTGTTCTTTAGATTGACTGAAATCTAAGGTTGCAGAAATTCTGTTAGCGATTACCTTGGTAAGTACCTTGTAGACGACTGACCGTAAGCTGATCGGCCTGTAATTTTTCAAGTGCTTCATGTCGCCTTTTTTTATGGATTAGGATGATGTTCGCGTTCTTCCAACATACCGGTGCCATTGCGGTCATTAGGCAGTGCGTATACAGGCTTACCACTTTTTCAAGTACAATTTCTCCGCCATTCTTCAAGAGGTCTGCTGTTATCTGATCCTCACCAGGTGCTCTGCCCCATTTCATTTCTTTCAAAGCCTTCCTTACTTCTTCGGTCGTTACTGGTGGGATGCCTATCTCCTCTGAGCTACTGTCTCGTTCGGCATTGTCCTCGATGTACCGGCTACTGTACAGATCCCTGTAGACCTCCTCAGCCACTGTGACTATTTTATCCCTATTTGTGATGACATCGCCTTGCTTATGTTTAAGTGCATACATCTGATTTTTCCCCACGCCAAGACGCCTCTGCAGAGCTTTCAGGCTACCTCCGTTCTTTACAGCGTGTTCGATCCTCTCCATATTATACTTCTGTATGTCACCTGTCTTACGCTTTTTGATTAACTTCAAAGCTCCGCTAGTTCAATTCTGTCAGCTGCGGTAGAGATTGTCATGGCTTGCCATGTCCTAATTAGATCTTTCGCCTCCTGTGAAAGTTTGCCAGTATCCTGTCTACCCATTGTGCCCCCGACTTCTACTGCACACTGCGTGATAATACCTGTAAGGCTATCGCTGGCTTCCTGTGTCGTAAGCTCGGCTTTCTCGTAAGAGCTGAATATCGGTTCTGCCACGCTATCCTGAATTCTTCTACTTTACGTCTTACTGCTAGCTCATTTATCGGCTTCTTTCGTACTAGCCTATTGCGGTCCCTCCTCAAATCTAGCCTAATTCGAGATCTTACCATACGGGGGTCACTGCACCTTACCCTTCCGAGAACTTCCACATCCTGCACGAGGCCAGGGCTATTACATATTATGAAGTCTATTTTATTTTTATGCTCCCCATTCGGGCTCCTCTAGGTCCACTTACGACTCTTCCACTGAAGTTTAAACCAGAAGTTATCAAAATTGCTTAAATCAAACCGAACCAACTTAACGTCACGCTTGAGTCCATTGTTTTCTTCATACTGATTGTGTATTATATGACGTTTTGCAAGCAACAAAGATGCTTCGTATTGGGGGAAATTGCGTCAAATACGCAGGACGTCAATTCGCCGACGGATACCTTGGTCAAACAGGTCTGCTATTGTGACACCGGATGTCGACAACGGAAAGCACTTTTACTCCCGAAACGATTTTTGCATTGACGAACACCATTCCATTTTGCTAGTTTCTAGAGCGCACTGGCCATTCAAAGTTAACTAAGTCAATAACACTGATGAGTTTCACAAACATTAGCGTTTGCATGTATCGCGGTAATCATTGCGGAAGAGTCGAGCGTGATGGGGGATGGCGGTGTCGTAATGGAAAGGGTAGGGAGGGATTAACATGTGAATTATAGGTGTTTCCCTGATAAGACGATGCAGGAGGTAATGGCAAAAGCATAGGGGCAGATGGCCTTACCTTTAAAGCTAAAACTGCGCAGGGATTGCGCCGGGGCTTCACAATGCGGTCCAGGGAGAGGAAGGGAAACTTGGCCAGGAAATTGCGATGGTGATAAACAACCTGCGGGTGACAGGCCAATTGTGTTGATTGCACTCAGAAACACGCGGGAGTTGAGAAAGGAGGCGTGCACACCGAAAGGACAATACTCGCTGCTACCAGTGGAGATCGAGAGGGGCGGCAGGCAAACCTGGGCCTGACCTCAAAGGCGACAATGTGATAATTAGCATCATTTGACACAGGCAAGCTTTTCAGTGGGGGCGGAAGTCAGTAAACAATATCAACAGACCTTTCTGGCAGATCATCTACAAGCTATTCTCACAGAGTCTCAGTAAAAAATGCGCTTCACTTTACATTTCGTTATGTTTGAAACAGCCTGCCTATTATTAATATTATTATTATTATTATTATTATTATTATTATTATTATTATATTATTATGATTATTAATAATAATATTAATAATATAAACTTGCACACTTCACTTTTCGCTTTTGTTGCACTAGTTTAAAATAACGGCCAATAAAAAGTTTTAATCCAAGCAAATGATGAACCTAAGACGAGTGTGCGGCATAATGAAGGCAGAGGGTTTCCCACTTGAGCTGAGCCGCATAACCGTTAGCGCCAGATTCCTTCGTTAGCGCAAGATATAGAAAGAAAAATATGCCTGACAATGCGCAAGGACGACCATGCGCTCTGCGTTGGTCTTTCAAGCCGGCTCTGTGCCTTCGGATTTCAACGCCATATTTCTTTTTTTACTCGCTTACGTGTTCCGGGAAATCGTCGATCCGCGTGTACGCCTAGTTCGAGCTATGCCTGATTGGCTGCTGAGCCAACTTTTTCGAGCTGTTCAAGCCACTTCTGCAGATGTTTCTTTTCTTGTGCATTGATACACATCTGAAGTTCGTCCCGCGCATAAAAGGTGTAGCAGGATTCTTTTGGCACGCTGTGCCGTTTTTAACCATTTAACGACCTTGGGTAACAGGCTACACATCTTTCAAGGCGCAGAAAACTACCGGTACTCCGTGCCTTTTGCTACATTTTTCTTGTACTGTAATCTGTTGACGTATGGCTAATCTGTTGACGTAAGGCCGTATAAGTGTTACGTGTCCCACAACATATCTGTACATTGCAATAAAGACGTTCACCATGCTCGCATCGCTCTGCCTTTCGGGGGATGAAGAGCAGCCTCCTTCTCGCTGAAGGTTGAGCCTTCTTTTGGCTTTTGCTACCATCGGATGCCCGCGGAAACCGCTTTCGCAAGATTATTCAAGTGATATGGTTGTGGCAAGAGATTCTCCTCCATGACTTCCTTAGGGTAACTGCCTATGGAGGGGACGCTGCCTGGGTTCCTGATGCAATGCCACAATCGTTCCGTACTCTCACTGTGCAAGCAAAGGAGTTTCTGGGGCAAAGAATTCTTGCTCGACAACCCAAATCGACGCGTAAAATGGCAGAGGTGAAGACGGGACCCATTGTTTACGAGACGCTAATTTTCCAGATGACGCTGCCACTGTGCTTCAAAAAGGTTCCAAGGTGCCAAGGGTTGTACCACATGATCTGCTTAAGGCTAAACAGGCATGGTTCTGGCAAGGCTGAGGAGGAAAGGTGGAGGCGTTGCTTGATAGAAGGGGTGGACGGTTGGCGCAAAACTTCAAGGAAGGCTAAGGCGGCACCATCGAAGATTTCCGATAGAATTCTCAAGTACAAAAAAAACGAATTAGTGTTGCTGCAAGCTGATAAAGACGGAAATTAGTCATCCTGCCTTCGGGTACCAACGGGGACAATTCACTACATACTGTAAGAACAACTTCGCACATTGAAAGATTGTGGCCTCAATACAAAATCAAATGTTTCGGATAATGTAAAGTAATGTCACCAGAAGCATGCGAAATCTCTTATTAAGGACATACGCAACTCCTTGGAAATGTCTGTCCCTGTAAAGTCTCATGAGGACAACTACCCGTCTAGATACATCTTTAGCACGAGAGCGTCATGGCAGCACCAAGCCAGCCGGCTAAAAAGCAAAGCTTTCTACTTCTACCCGCCAACGTTTCTTTCGTGGCATGCGGTACAAGAAACTCCCAACGCGGATGGGGTAGCGGATGCCCCTTTTGGCTCACGCAGCCCAGTTTATATGCTGCGGCGATAGGGCGATATTATTCAGCGTTTCCCCGTGCTCACCCCGGCGGTGCGTTGGCGGCACCCTTCCGTAGGCTTTGTCCTCTGCTTAGCGACGGTGTTGGGCCTGTTTTGGCGAGGCTTCGCATACGTTGCGCGCTTACTTCGCATTGCTTGAATAACTTGTTCGACAGCATCACCTTGGTAACCCGTACCCGACAGAATTAGCGGCCATACGGCAAAGATACCGTAAGAATTCGTTTTCAGGGCGGAAAAACAAAATGTAGAGACCACTTCCAGACTTCTGGCCGCTAGAGACGTGCCACCTTTTGCGCACTGCTTGTCATGAATGGACCTACGTTTCCAAATATGCTGAATACCATTTTGGTGTGTTTTAACAGATATTTCAAAGACAAAAAGAGCAAATAGTTCTGATAAATAGCGATAATAAAAGTTTCGTCAGCTTTCTCGCAATTGTAAAACTTACGGAAATATTTCGTTTAAAATTTTATCAACAGGAATCGATGAGTTTACGTGCCGGATTGCTTCGATGTTTGCGCTTCTGTCGCGTGGTGGTGTAGCCCAAGCTAGCACATCAGCACTATGTCATGCGAAGAAATCGTATGACACAAATGGCCACTATCAAAAGACACGCCGAAAGAAGACGAAAAGAAATACGCAAAGCACATAGCGCGAAGGCCATCGACCCCGGCAACGGCCCCTTGCGACCGCGACCATGGCACGAGCTCGCGTCGGCCACTAGCCAAACGTAAGCAGGCAACGACAGGGGCCGGTGGGTGAGCCGAGCCCGCAGAAGGAAACCGAGAGAGAAGAGAGGGAGTCGGAGTACGGAGCGTGACCGGGGTGCGCGGCGGTCGTGCCACCGGACCTGTGCCATGCCACAAGAGGTCCTCCAAGACCGCACACCTCCAGGAAATCTGCTTCGCAGAGAATTCGGGTGGTCATGCATCGCTGAAAAATGGTGGCGCTTCCAGAGAGCTGCGTTTGCCACGACGGTGACGGGAGCTCGGAGCACGGAGCACTACGACCGCTCTCACGACACTTCACCTGGTCATTTCGATGCTACGTCTGACCTCTGCCGGGTAACAATCACGTATTGTGCTTCCCAGCTTCATTCCCGGACTTTCACATTTTGTCGCTCGGTGGTACTCGTTACGGTTTTCCATTCCGCATTCTCGTTCTCTACTTCCCGGTTCTCTAGTTCTTTATGGTGGTCGATAGTTCTTAAGTTGGCCTCTGTTTTTTCGTTTTTTTGATTTAGGTTTCGAATAGCATACAAACAGAACCTCATATCCAAAGTTTCTTCTTCTATTTATTATTGTCCAAGAACCTCACGAGGGCTAGGTTCGACTGTCTCAGCGTTCGAACAGGCTCCTCTTCGCTTTTTTTTTCGTCCCACACACGGCTTGACTACAGCTTCGGCGTCCGCCGATCGACCCAGTCGTGGCCGATGCCGGTGTTCGGGGCTCCGCCCACGCGGTTCACAGGTAATTGCTGGCAGAATGTCTGGTTTCACACTTTCTTGAGCCGCGTGTGTGAATTGAAGTGACGTCACGCGTGGAAATATTGTGTGGGTCGTTCCCACCTTTGCTTTCAAACCACCTCCACAGCGTGGATTGTAGCCCAATTTTTAATGCAAAGCTTTGTAGCTCTACCAGCCAATGGTTAATTCGTGGCGTGCTGTACAACAAACTCCCAATGCGGCGGAGCCGGGGGCGAGGGGACGGTGGTAGTGTGGAGGGTTTCACTCACAGCGCACACTGTTGATGGCGCGCCGTATTTATCCAGCATTCTGGGCGCGGAATTCTCTACTCGCCGGCGGTGGCGTCAGCGGTGCGGCTTTGACGTCTGCTTTAGCGACAGTTGTTTTGGCCCTCTTTTGGCGCACCTTCGTGTTCATTGCGAACTGCTTTCGTACGGGTTAATGAACTTGTTCGATAGCAGACTCAGGGTGACCCGCACTCGACGGAACTAAGTGATCGTACGGGAAACATATGCAAAGGATGCGTTTGGAAGGCAGGAAAACAAAATGGACAAACCATATCTGGCCTCAAAATTATCAACTTTGACTGTAGCCAGTTTTAGGTCTTAAACTTACGCTTTTATCTGATTATGTATGCCGGTTTGCAAACCAAGGGTACGTAAAGGTCTGTCACTCTATGCGTCCGGACAATAAAAGGCGGGGAAAACAGCGGTTTCTAGGCCTGCTTTCGAAGATACCGCGCGGGGCACCAAGTGTATTTAAGGTGATGGTACTAGCAACACCGGGGACCACAGCACCCACCACTCTGTAACCAGCCGTGGCAACGAGCTTTAGGGTGAAGAATTTAAGCATTCAATGGTGACCTTTTGAGTCAAAATTGTGGTTTGGGCTAGCTTTTGCCTACTAACTGAAATTCAAAAACAGCTCAAAAAGACGGGACCAGAAACGACGACACACGCCCCTGAGAGGGCCGGTGGTACGCAAAATAACGCAGTGATTACACGTACTACGGGCACCTTCAGCGCCATGTGTAGTTGTCTGTTGTCCCCTCTTTTTGCGCTGTTTTTAAATTTCAGGTAGTATGCACCAACTAGCTCAAACCACCTTTCTAACGCAGTTTTTTACGCGTACTATGGGTCCTTTAGGTACCGTATGCCATCGTTTCTTGTTGCGTCTTTTTGTGCTGTTCTTGAATTTCAGTGACATTCTGAGCCTTGGTCTAACCCGAACAGATTGGCTACGGGCCTAACTGCGTGGCAGGGAGCCTCGGGGCATATCTAGTCACGACAGTAACGATTAAGACGAAACAGCTATCTGTCCCAAGAATTTTCCACAAATTCAAATCGCCTGTCCTAACATGGTCGTACACTGAAAATAGTCCGCAGTGAACTTTTTTCTTCATTCTTTGAAACCATGTCTCTAGGAGCCCGGCAAAAACTGCCGTTTTTTATTTATAGTTCATACTGTAATAAAACCCTGCTTCTAATAAAACCGTGTTTCTAATAAAACCCACTCCTAATGAAACCCTGTTTCTAATAAGGCCAAGTTCTAATGAAACCATGTTTCTTCTCAGGCAGTAGTAATCATCTAGATGTTCTTTCAAGGCATTCTTGGCAAATCGCACGTCTCTAATTGAATCAGAACCCTTAAATCTTAAAGTAAGTAAACACTCATCAGGAAACAATAAGTCATATGACGCAAACCCGCATAGCCGTAATAAAGATCACATTAATAAAAGCGCTCATGAACTGAAACCCTTCCCGTTCCACCGAGGTGTAACGGGTAAAACGGGTAAAGATCAGGATCACACCGCACCACAGCCTCAACAGCTTGCAAGGACGTAGGAAATAGGGAGGTTTGCCATTTTCCCTAACTCTCTCAGATGACCGCGCAGGCGAGAGGGTAGGGCCCCTGTGACCGTACGTTTCCCGCCACGGGAGGATGACGGCAGGGGGGCACTGCCTACTCCCTGACTGGACCGGTTTCGCCCATAGGTCAGCGTACTCACTCGTAAGTACACTAATTTGTACTCATTTGTATTCAAACTCACGAGTGAGTATGATGATGAGTGAGTACACACCCAGAAAAAAAAGTGAGTACGATGACGGGTGAGTACAGGGGTAAGTCCACTACTCGTGAGTACAGTACTCATCAGTACACTACTCATGAGTATGAGTACTCAGGAGTACAGCATTCTTGAGTATGAGTACTCATGAGTTTGAGTACTAATGAGTATAAGTACTCATGAGTACAATACTCATGAATACTGGCTTTGCGAGTGCTTGCACTCTTACTCTTGAGTATGTGCACTCGTGAGTACAGTAGTGCAAACAAGTTTTATGATGAGCTCGAGTACGGACGCGCGTGTACGAGTCGCAAACATTTAGCGGTGCCGCTGTGCTGCTTCACTGTCAAGGATGGGAAAATTAGACAACGAAAACTGCACCTCCACCCTTTCCCGGTCCCTGTTTGGCGCTGTAAGCAAAGGGGTCGCGGTGAAGAGGGAAAAACGAGGGGGTGAGGGGCCGGCAGCAAACTCGGCCGCAGTTGCTCTTCTCCTCTGGCAGTTGTTGTCTGCCGCAGTTATTTTTTTTTTTTGACGCGGCCTGGGAACGCGTGGCGGCTTCATTGCGCTTGCTCCTTTCCAGTTGTTTTAGGGGAGAGGCGGTGGAGGCTGCTAACAATGCACTCACTAGGCGTACTGAAATGCTCTTTTTCGGTCTTCAGAAATTTCCGTAGACGCATATCGCGCTGTATAGTCGTTTCGTGAGCCGAACCGCTCATTTCAACAGTCGCAGTTAATTTACGTAACTCGCCTCAAACCGATTGCGTGGTTTGTAACGTTTGCATCACCGAAATTGTCCGCGCCATTCCGCTGTGGGTATTCAATCTAAATTGGCTGATGTACGTGCGCCCATATGGTGTTATTAGGTTCCCGTTTTGAAACATTTTGCTCAGGTTCGCTAGTAATATTGTCTCGTGTAGTGCCATTTACAAGTGAGCATACAGCCCCACCGTACAGGCGCAGCGGTAGAATTTGCCCCAAGCATTGGAAATAAAATATCCGAGTACACCTAAGCACGTTTGTGAGTTGTGAATCGGACATCATAATATTCAGTTGAACGCGTGCGACGCCTTGTTTAGCCTCGCATATTTTGTCGAAGAGCTCTGGCATCTTGCCGCTGGAGGAGCGTTTTGCTTTCGAATGGTTTTACTTTCGAGTGGCAACCCCATTCGCTGCTTCTCGTTTATGCCACCGTGTAATGAGGGCGCTGACGATGACGGTGAATTTCGGTGGTTTTTATTCCCCTACCTTCACTACTGTTTACAGGCGCGCGACCACCCCTCACTAGCAGCTACTGCCGAGTTTAAGCTCGCACTGTGGGAGGCCTCGTGAAGGAATCGTTTTGAAATGATGAACGCCAACACCGGATGCCGGGATTGTCGCTTAAGCTCGCGTCTTGGAACGTCTCGTAAAATATGTGGATTGCACATAACGACGCCACCGCACTCTTTGAGCGATCGCCATCAGCTTCATCCGCACTGCTCGAGATAAGAGGTGCAGATTTCCACAGTGCAACCAACCCACCAACTAGGCAATACTGTGACGTCAGTGCAAGCTATCACGCCTCCGAAAAACGCGTCTGCAAAACTTGTTCTCGAGTACACAAAGAACGGCAGAGCAGTTCTACAATGCTGTAACGCCTGCCATGCACCGGCAGCAACTGGGTGCCCTGCGGCCGTCGACTGCCTCGACTGCGAGCGATACCCTCTCCATTTGTCGTCTGGTTCAACCAGGCTTGCTCTCTTAGCTGTTTCTTTGCGCTAGTTTGACCTGTGATGCTTGTCCGCACCAGATTTTGCGTGTGCGCAACATTTTATCGCAAAAAAAAACTTACAATATGCACTAGCTCAGGGCGTGATTTAAAGTTTTCGTATATACCGCTACAGAAGAAAACTTGCCAAACCGGTCCTGTGCGGAGCGTGAAAATTTGGAGCTAGGCGTCGGCTTCTGTATTCGGCAATCTTTCAAACAAAGGAAACAGCCTAATAACCGACAACAGCGAAAGTGCAAGACCAAAAGAAATTCCATGCGTTATGGGCTGTCGGCTTTGGCTGAAGGCATTATGATTCCAGGTAACCATATGTAAGTAAAAAGTTTTTGCAACCTTGCCGAACGCTCGAAAGTATTGTATCACATCAATTTCGTTGTCATGGCATGGAAGTATGCCGACATGCCCTATGGGGCGCAAAAATAGGTTGAGTTCCGAATAACCTACTAGCGCGTGCTGGTCTTAACCAGTATGGGGGCTTTTTGAGCAAAACGAGTAATATGTACGAGAAAATTACAGTAGCACGGTGTTTGTTCTCACTTTCGAAGGATATTTCTGTACATGTCTTAAAGCGATATCTTCCCAATATTCACATATGCGTTATAGTGAAACTGCACTGAAGAAGAGGAGGAGAGCGAGGAGCAAAAACTTTATTTCACAGTAAAATCGAGCTGGTTAGTGGGCGGGCTCCTCAGTCCAGGTCAAGAGAGTAAGAATAATTTTCTTCAATTCATCGAACGTCATCTCGAGTAGGCCAGGATTTGTTCGTTACGCATCAAGGGTCGGAAAACAGTAAAGAGCTGTTTGGGTATATTCGTATGTTTCCATTCTTGTACCGAAAACTAGCACATACTCTTTTTTTTTGCTTTCGTCAGCGAATATATCAAGCCTTCAACACAGTACGGTGGTTACGATAGAAATTTTGCTTCACAAAAAGCCGCCCTCGAGTACTGTGAAACGTTGTCTGGGCCGTTTCGCGGGGTGTAGCACTAATATCCCCATTGCAACTGCATCTGAATAAACAACACACACTGAGGACATGCACCTCTAGCACGCAGCCATAAACAAAGCCAATTTGTGAAGAAACTAGTGTATGTCTTACAGCCTGAAAAAATATCCACACGAATTTTGTGAGCCTCCTTAACATCCCAAAACCTCCTAATCAGAATCAGAATCAGAAATCTTTATTTATTGAAAAAAATCAGAAACAAAAAAAAAGTCCTCCGTCGCATGCCCCCGCGCGAGGGACACGTGTAAATGCAGAGCATAGTGGGGTTCCGTGGTGTTGGTGTTGTTGGTGTGGTGGTGGTGGTGTGGGTTGAGAGAGAAGAGAGAATCGTAAGTAGGTAACGTCAAGTTGTTATTATTACACCATCTTCCCGTGGGGAACCCTGATGAGGATGCGAAGCATCGTGGCGGTTCCTCGTGGTTCCATTGTGTTGCCGTTATGTTGAGTGATCTGGTGTTTGCTAGCGCCAGAGGGAATTCCGCGTCCGGGTCCACACCGGTGGCAAAGGCACGCAAGTGCTGTTGTGTTACGGTGAGTAGGCGGTGGTTCTCGAGGCGCCGAAACTCGTCCATCATGTTCTTGTCGATGTTGTCTCTGTGGTAGAATCGGTAGTCTCCGTCAGCTTTGGTGAGGTAAAGGTTGTTGACATTGGTGCACCGGCTGAGAGCAATGTACACGCCCTCCTCTTCGCAGCTTTGTCTTCTCTTCTTCTTCTTCTTCGGCGGTTCCCTACGGGAAGATGACGACGGTGGTTGAACGCGAACCTATCTCGTGATGGATTCTTTGGTTGGCCAATCCCTAGGGGCATCCTGCCACAATCATTATCAGAGGTGCTTCGGACGGGGCTGGTTGAGCTGCAAGGCGTGTGGCGCTTCCCGCCGCAGCTTTCCCATGGGAAATTCAGCATCCCCCTCTAAAGTTTTCAGTTCGTCGTTTCCGTTGACCATCAGCTTCGCGTGCCTTCGTTGTATCAGTAGCTTCTTGACGTAGTTTGAATGAGTCAAGGACATAAGGCGCGTTCGTAGCACTTGCTCCTGTCCCGGATTTGTAGCGTAGTGGGAAGAGCACCGCGTACCTCCCATTGCGGCCAGAGAGTCGTGGGATCGAAACCGAGCGCCGCTATTTCTTTTTTTTTATAGTATACGCTGAGCTGTTGCGGACGGACGGCGGACACTACATGTGAGTTAAAGAAATGCTCTGCATTTAATTGGTGAGAAGTCATCTGGATCCATAGCCTACATGGCTAGTAATGGAGCCATAACATAATATACATAAAAACAATCCAACTTTTTTTTCAGAATAAGAAATGTTTATTTCACGAAGAAAATCAGATACAAAAATAGGTGAGAGAATCAGATACAAAAATAAGGCGTTCGTGACGCTGCCGAAAAATAATGCGTTGGGAGAGAAAGAACATTCATCCGATACAAGTCAACTACCATGAAAGAAATAGAAGACAGCAGTTTTATTTCCTGCTGTGCGATGCCCGTGTAGGGGCCCGCTGCTTGGTGCGTAGCATTAAACGGTTGTCTTCATAAGACCACCTCAAAAAACTGTAGGGCAGCATCCGCATTTCCAATACTTATCGAGGAGCTCTGAGCAGCGAACCTGGCAACCAAGCTAGAAAGGACGAGTTACATAGGATCATCTGACCAATGCCCTGAAGAAATTTGGTCTCTCGCTCCTTGTGTGGTGCAGACTTGTGCGGCATACAGCTTGAAATTATTTAGAGGTGTCAGAAGCTGGAAAAATACCTGAAGTAGTGGAAATACGCTTTTTAATGCACTAGAGCATCATAGTGGGTGGGTTCTAGCACAGGAACTGCTGCCCCTCACAGGCGGACGACAGCAGCGCGAGTGTATAGCAGCGGCGCGGGTGTAGCATACGTCCCTAAGCCTACGTCAGAGCCAGGGGGCGCCACTCAAACATCTCAAAGCAAATAGGTAAACACATCAGGCAGGGAGAACTTGTGGCGGTTGCGCCGTGAAACTTGAAACTTCGCGCTGCTTGGCGCGAGGTATTGCAGTGTCGCCCTTTCCCCTTTCGTAATAAAAGTAACAAAGCGTGACAGCAACACCGGCTCGAAAGAAAGCCAATCAAGTAATGAACGTAAAGCCTTAGCGGAGCTGATACACACATTGCATTCCAGCACCTTGAAATCCGCGCGTGACGGGTTGCAAGCTTAGTTGTGACTTATATTAAATTCCGGAGTCATATATCAATAAATAATTCGGGTTTCGCCTATAGGGTGGCCCTTCAAAGACGACTGGGAAACAGCAGCGGCCGTAGCTGGCGTTCTGCTGAAAAAACCGCATCTTCGGAGCAGTGGAATGGACGAGCGAAATATGGGTAATGTCGATGTTATCGGTTGTTTTTGTGAAGATAGATACTGCCGCCCTTTGTCTACCCATTTCCCAACACCTCTATCTTGCTTCGTTGCGCCTCAAGTTGTGCGTTTTTGGGGAAGAAAGAGAAGCTGTCTTTCGATTCGACAAACTGGAAGCGGCTAATTATTTCTGAGTTTGCGATTTCTGCGCCATCGCCCTGCCCGGACGCTGTGCTGGAGGTCAACATCCTGAGCTCGCAGCTGCGCGAATACCTCAAAATATGCTTGCAAGAGGTGTTGGGCTGCTGTTGTATTTTCTTACAGAAGATATGTTTGGTGCGGTAATCGTTGCTGATGTGTGTGTGTGTGTGTGCGTGTGCGTGTGCGTGTGCGTGTGTGTGTACGTGAGTGCGTGCGTGCGTGCGTGCGTGCGTGCGTGCGTGCATGTGCGTGTGCTTGTGCGTGTGCGTGTGCATGCGCGTGCGCGTGCGCGTGGGGCGTGTGGTGCGTGTGTGTATGCGTGTGCGTGTGCGTGTGTGTGTGTGTTTGTGTTTGTGTGTGTGGTGCGTGTGTGCGTGTGTGCGTGCGTGCCTGTGCGCGTGTGCGCGTGTGCGTGTGTGCGTGTGTGTTGCGTGTGTGATGCTTGTGGCGGGCTGTTGGGGCGTTCGACGGAAAATAAGTGATACGAGTGCTAAAAATGGGTACTGACACAAAAAATTTGCATCTTTTTTTTTTGGTGCGATGAACAGCTAATGACCTACTTATCAAGTCTGAAACCTCATTTGCTCGCAGCGTGAGCAAATGAGGCGTTTTGAATGAGGCCATCTTGCAGTTTCGGGTTCAGCGCCCGCCCCGAAACGCAAGATTTTGTGCAAACAAAGCTGGCCACTTGACGGTCGGATGGATATCAGAGAGCAGAGCTGCCGTAGCGCTGTCGAATACGCGTCGGCGGCAGTTTCTGCGAAAGCCCCTATGCACTTAAAGCATGGGGGAATTCGCTTAATTAAACAGCGACCGTGGCTGCGTGATGAACAAGAAAGTTTTCTGAGACAACTGGTGAGAGTCGGCCGCATGTTTCCCACGGTGCCTGGACTGCACAAGATCCGGACACAGGCAGAATGCACAATGGCACGTACAAGAACGAGACGCCGCATGCACAATTGTGATTGCCTGCTCAGCGGACCTCTCCCAGATAATTGCCACGATTACGAAAACGCATCGAAGCTCAGTGAATTCTTAACGAGATCACCAACACAAGTTGCTCTGCTGCCTCGCCCACGAGGTACATCGCCCACGCGGCCGTCATTCCATCAACGAGCAACAACGAGACGCGCAAAGTGCGCAGCGCGCACGAGCGAGAAGGCACCACGTTCCCGGAACCCGCTTTTCCGGTCCAGACGTTCACGAACGAAACGCTGAGAGCGCGGAACGCAACGGGGCCAGTACGTACATTTTCCGCACGTCCTCTCCCGGTGTCCGGTACACGCAACCAACGACATCGCCTCTGGATCGGTGGATATAGCCATGCCAAGCGAGGACGACGCACGGCGCCGACAACGCACCATGCGTGGCGAACCACCGCACACCAATCATACGGCAGTTTTCAGTTAAAACGAGACGCACAGCGCACGGAACGCCACCATGCCAGCACACACGGAGGAAAGAGCTATTCGCGACGTCCTCCGCTCCCACTGCTGCTATGCGGACTTGGCCAGCGAATGTTACAAGCGCCGAAATCACCTAGACACACCAACAAAAGACCCAGGGCGCACGCGGTTCGACCCTACTGGAATGTACGAGCTCTTAAACACCCGCTGCTCCAGCCCGAGTCCAGCGAACGAACGACAGTACACTCGTGCAGGTAGGTCCGTCAACGAGCAACGACACGGCTTCCGCATGCGGCATTCCGAGCCAGAACGAACAAGATCCCCGGCACCCACGCTCCGATCGAGACTCTCACGACATACACCGTTTTGTACAAGAGGACACAACCGCGGGCCATCGGGCTCGGGACGAACGGAGCCTGCTTGTTTGGGAGAGATAGTGATTTTAGCATTCTTGAAACAATGGGCATTATACGAGGGCTTGGGAGACGACATGGACACGGCAAGAACAGCAAAGAATAAACCCGATCCAGACGAACGCATCTAACACCCTAACGATGAGGTCACGCTTGCGACGCCAAGAAATGTAGGACCTAACGCACGGCACGAACTACGCCCGCTAAGGCGCTACCCCACCACAATAGTTTCACCTCCGGAACAACCACGGCGAGTGCGATGATGGAGCCGCAACGAGTTGACCGATCAGCCATGTCACCTACGACAACGCTACGCTACCGCACACTAAACCAAAAACTCAACGGCTCCCGCACCGTATGCAACGCACACGTCAATTCAAGGAGCTTCCTCAACGCGGCCGAACTATGCCATCCCTACACAGCGCAGCTCGCCACCGGAGAAACCGAACGCCATCGCCCGTACATGCATCAGGCACGCGACGAGCTACACGAACACAATCGCCGATGGAAGTGCGCGACTAACGCAACACCGTAAACACTGTCATGTTCAGGTCTGACGAAGTGAATCCCACGGCACACACACCACACACACAATAAAATCATAACGATTTGAAACTCACCAAAACTCGGCAATACTAACACCCTCTTAACGAAGTTTCTAGTATCCGGAACAACAAAAACAAACGCCAGCATCGAGAAACTGTGAGTAAGCGAGCAGTTATGTGGATACGAATGACGTCAATCTACGCGAACGCTTCATTGTGCCTGGGGGCAGGCACAATTCGGATTCGGAGCACGATGACGAGAGTGTCTGTGCGCCCGGAAACGAAAGCTGACGACAAAAGCTGTCACCTGAAGACACGCAAACAAACTGCAGTTTACGGCCACGGCCCGCAAGGACAAGCCATGATCTCCCCTGAGCCGACATGGCCAGACTTCGTTCTTTTATTCTTGAGAACAAGAGGAGACGCCAAGTTTCGCTCTCTCGCATGTATGTACGTGCCTTCGCGTAGTAAGTAGCCCTACGACAGTGCACCGCGTCAGACGTTTTCTTCCTCTGTCATGTACTGTATGTAAGTGTGTTTTTTCTAATCAGTTAAACATTTTAAATTTTATATTAGTCTTCCATTAAAGGTACGACTAGCTAACAGTACAGATAAGTTTGATCTTTTGTGATTAATACAAATGAGTACTCTGGAGTGCAAGCATGAGTAGTACTCTAGATTGCAGAATGAGTAGTACTCATGAGTTCAGAATGAGTAGTACTCATGAATACAGAATGAGTAGTACTCATGAGTACATATTGAGTACTCATGAGTGCAGAGTGAGTACTCATGAGTACAGATTCAGCACTCATCAGTACAGATTGAGTACAATTACTCGTGAGGACAAGGAGTTTGAGTACAAGTGATTATGATTACAAATGAGTATAGATGAGTGAGTACGAGTGATTTTGTGAACAGAGGAGATTTTTGAGTCTGAGTTTGATTGAGTACAGCATGAATGAAAAAAATTGTGATTAGGTTGAGTGAGTTCTTTCGTTTTGCCGACCTATGGTTTCGCCCGGAAGCTCCGGGCGGACTGGTCCAGAGTCGACGATGGAGGAAGGTCCTCTTTGGATACCAGACATCATCGGGAGTGGCCGTAGGTACGTGTTGCTCCTTTTTGGCGTTGTTCTATCCGCAATCGCACCTGTCGCTACCCTCTGGACGAAGGTGGTCTTGGCGGTGGTACAGCGACGCGCCCGACGTCCTTTTGCAGTGAAATAAACGTAGGTGTTGGCGATATACGTGTCGTGTGTTCCTTGCTGTTCGCTTCCGCTACGCCAAGTTGGCGGTCCGTGGCGTCGTTCAGTGGAACTAGCCTTGCGGCCTTCTCTTGAGTGTCTAGCTAGTCGATGTAAGAACCGTGGTCCCCACTATGTGTAATATCTCAGCCAAATCTTAGGGACGAAACAGAAACCAGCCTTCTGAAGGCTTGAAGGACCATGGCGTTACAGGCGATACGAGAATACCATCTGCACGAAAAAAGCTAACAACAAAACATGTCGTCTTAACATTCAATAAATGAAAACTTGCCGAACATACAATGCTAGTTCAATACATGTGCAGTCAGTCTTTGCATACCAAACCTGCGCCGCTGATTTAGACGCCAGTGGTTCGAGCACGGTACTAACTCTGCGCAACCAAAGAAAGCCGTGGTGAATGAGGACTGTATTTGTTCCCGTGAAGCGAAGAACAAAGCTCGGGTACTCCTTTCATCAATACCGAATGTTTAGTAACCACAGCCCCATCAAAACAGAAGAAAATCGTGTTAATTGTGAGGCAAACGAGACGTCAGCACTCTTTCATAACGTAATTAAATTCGTACACGGGCACACTCAAGGTATGGACACGAATACGAAAACTCAAATGAAAACAGACACGTACCGTTCCTTGGTGAGGATAACAAAGGACACGTCCGAAGATATGACTAACATAATCGCGCAAAACTTGCCACACATTTCCAGTTCGGCACACTATACAAAAACTTTCGTGAAACACACTAGTCCCACGAGGAAGAGTTAGTACATACAACCACCAATCAAACACTTCTTAGAACTCTTTACTATTACTTCATGAGCTTTTGGCTGTGTTGGTAACATTTCAGCCATCAACTGCATGGGCACACAACATTATATACACGATTGCTTAAACGTACACACAGATATACTTGAAACACTCGTACTTTTCTATAACACAATGTGGCCTTCGGGACGACTTCCATAGTAGCGGCGTTCGGAAGAGGGGAAACAGCCTTCTTCTCCAGCAAGTTATCGTCCTATCGGATTGACAAGCTGCTTTTTGCAAGCTTCTCGAGAAGGTGATCAATAAGAGTCTTTGTGTACGCTTTTGAGCACAATGTTCTCCTCTAGAGGGCCTGACAGGCTTCAGGGGGGGGGGTGATTCTACCGACCATTGAGAGTTTTTTAAAGACGATTGTCGTTCTTGGGCTACTTTAAACCCAGAAATTTTGTTCTGTCTGTATGTCTGTCTGTCTGTCTGTCTGTCTGTTCGTCTGTCTGTCTGTCACTCGATTCAGCCACCCGGCCAAAGTAAACAATGCCTGCGCAATAGTCTTATATAGTCACAGCTAAATGTGCCCAGTCTAAGTACCGGTGTAATTATTCATACTTGTCAATATTGTTGAAGAACAACAAGACATTACGCATATATAAGAGAACAAATTATACAGAAGTGATATTTGCAGCTGTTCCTTTATAAAAAATCGTAGATGTTTGATTTTGGCGAGATTAAATACTTCATCAACTGATGAAAAAAATATCACTCCGCCGTCGCCTGCTGTCGCCCGCGCCATATGCTTCTGGCGACATTTGAAGAAATCAAGTGGGAAGAGTTACGAAAGGTTCCACTAGATAGGTTCCACGTTCTGCTTGGAACGCACGTGGACTAGGGAAACGCGGTTCTATAAACGTTGAAGTAAGGCGCCTCGATTCACACGCGTCTTCGCCGTACGCCACCTTTTGCATCGAGACACCCGGTTTGGAGCAGTGGAACGCGGGAAATTTAAAATGATTTAAGCAAATCTTTGGCGTCTTTACCTTGGGAGGAGCGCGACGCAACAGCAACAACCCGAGAGGTGAGCGGGAAAGCGAAGGGGGCATTTACATGGCAAAAGTCGATAACGACTATCGTCTTTTGACGACATTTGCAACAAAGGAGCAGATACGCGGCCATTTTTTATTTTCAGATTTACTTCCGATCCTTTACAAATGTCTTATGCAGGAGCGGGCAGAGCCAAGAAAAATGCGAGAAAATGCACATCAAGCATGCACAGATGGGGTCAACATCCACAAAGCAATCGCAAGAATGTGCAGAAACGAAAGAAAAAAAATAATTACTTCATGAAAAAAGCGAACAGCATGTACTATCACTACCTGCAAACCGAAACAGTCGGCAGTTCAACAAAAAACACATTGGGTAACAAGCCAGGCCCATACTGCAAGAAAAATTATAAATATACAATAACTGAATGAAAAGAGCAGGAACAGCCAATTCTACAATGAGGGCACCAAATAATAACAGCACCGTGGTGCCCCCCGCAATACGAATCGGAGGTACAATGTAAGACGAAAGCACACTGGAGGCCGGCATTATTATTTCACAATCGCATGTAAGTTGCTGATGTCACGACACCAGGAACGCGGATCGACGAAGAAGATAAAAAACTACAGATAATCCGACAATGCTTTTGCGAAATATTCCAAGGTGCCACAATCAATAACCTTGGGTGGAAGTCGAATTCATTTGCGCGTTGCATCAACGATATAAAGAAAAGACTCGAAAACAGTGTTAAGCTGCGTATAGCCGCTGGTTCACGCCTGTTTTATTCCAATATTCTGTGTCAGGAGGATCAGTTAGTACTCAACTCAAAAGGTTAGAATTGGAAAGTAAAAAACGCAATAATTTAAAAACGGTTCTGCAGAACAAACCCCAAAGCAACAAAAAACGTTCTTACTTTCGATAATCAGCTAAAATCACAACTCATTTAAATCACCACCGAGTTTAAATACTTTGCTGTAAATATATCATTATTCTAAACTTAAAAATTCGCAATACAATCTAGTACCTTCATTGAAAAACAGTTCTGGTTTTTAGGGTCCAAGGTTAAGGGTGGTGCTCCAAATCGGAAATTGTTATCCCACCTGTCTCTCTTGCGTCATATGCTAGAATACGGTGGTGTAGTACGGTCTCCCTACAAAAACAATGAAATAACTTACCATGAAACAATGCCGAGGAGAGCCGCCTAGTTTACTCTTCCAAATACAATGAAGCAAATCCGGTCGCTGGTATGCTACCTAAACTACACTTCACAACGCTCTGCGAACGGAGAACCGTTTCGAAACTAACTGTCAACTCCTTGTTGTAAACAAAGTGCTTTCATCACAATACTGAACTTAACATCAAAAAGTATAGCTACGCTCAGGCCGGTCTTATGGAATGAGGCCTGTGACAGCAAGAACAGAAATATTTAGTTGCTGTTTTTTATATACTATAGAAGCGTGGAACACACTGCGAGAAGGAATCATGCAGCCGGACTCCGGAAAAGCTTGAAATAACCGTATCGAGTTGGGGTAAAGGTGCGCGCTATAGGTACTGGGCGGGCAACATTGTTTTATTTTGACGGTCTCGCGGCGGAACATTTTCCACATCTTGATGCTTGGTAAATTGGTTCTATATTCGCATCTACGGTATGCATTATTTGTTTGTGTGTAGCGCGTGTTGAGGGTTAAATAACGCAAAAATAATAATAAAAACAGTTGAAGGGAATTTTTATAGGCAGCCTGTAGTATTCCAAACATCCAGCCCGTAGCGGCTTGATGGCTGAGGGTATAAATGAATAGAAGAAGAATAAATAAAGAAATCGCAGATCGCTTCAACAAACAACAAGGTAAGAAAAGTTAAACAGGCGGTGGGGATGTCTTTGCTACCGTAAGCCCCACGCGTACCGCAAGATATGGCCTTCATGGCAGGTATTCGTAAACCTGATCGAGCCTTTATTCGTCGTGACAGCCCTCGCCATACTCCCGTTCATTGTAGCACGCCCGACTACGTGTGGGGCACTACACTGCCGTAAAGAAAACGGACGTGTGGCCAATGCCCTGTCGTAGCCAGCTGAGCCACTACTGCGGAGAAGTCAGCAACATTTACCATCGCATCACATATCGGCAACTCGGGCTGCGAGGTTTCTTCGTCGACACACTTCGACCATTGCGCGGACAACATCCGGAAAAGATCGGCGAGTACCTACAACAAACCGGGCAATGCCAGCCGTGTTACAACCGTTCGCCATCACCGTAACGTTACAGATCTCCCAAACACCGCAGCAACAGTGACATTGAGTGGGCATGGGAGCAGAGATTGTGGCAGAATGTTTAGCAACCACCGTCTTTTCGCCCCGAAGTTATCCTGATGCTGGTAATCTTCTGCTGCGTTCTATCACGTTTGTCGCTCAGCTACGGTCTTCCGTGTCTCCCAGTGTCGAGGATCACTGTGCGTTCCGGATACGGACGGCGCTGTCATGAGAGCGTTGGATGTCACCCTACCTGCCCCCCGCCCTACAGAAGCCGACCGTATCCGCATCGACAGTGCACAGACCCAAAGATTCAAGCCAACCACGCATCGTTCCGCTCTTAGGTTTGGCATAGGAGCAGCGCTGGTGGCAGAATGTTAAGCGCCGCTCATCTTTTCCCCCGCAGGTGTGTAAAAAAGTTTGGCTGTACGCTAGGCGTCCGGACAATCGCTTTCTGATACTGTTCCCATGCCCACGGGTGATTTGTGCGTCATTGTTCGACTGTGTTGATATAGCAATGCTTTTGTTGGAGGCGGGTGATGTCGAAAGTAATCCTCGCCCTCCTAAAAAAGGGAATCTACAATCTAAGGACTCAATTAAATGCGAACTCTCTATAGTAGTACAGAGGAAGCAAGCAAGATGTTGCAGATGCTAAACGACATAAATCAGAGAACGCTAAAGCTGGCTAAGGGCCAAGAGGAAATGAATAATAATCAACATTCGCTAGATGTAAATATATCTTAAGTGTTCTATAGGTTAGAATCTCTAGAACGCCAGTCCGTCGCCTTACATACACTTGGATGCGACATTGACGTTGTGAGGGAGGCTCTAGAATACCTATCATCTGAACAGTTTGTGGTGCGCAACTGCCCAGACGTGACGTATTCAAGACAGGTCTTGCCCCATTAACGTTGTCTTTTACAGCATTCCAGAAGAGTCGGAATTTTGGGAAGAAACCAAAGCGAAGACGATCGCTATTGTATCGTCTGCACTTCAAAGCGGGTTTCCCCGGGATACCGAAGAATGTGCACACGGCAAGTGCCGGCCAGTCATCTTGCATCTTAGTACCTTTTAAATCAAATAACAAATAGTTTCATTGCGTTCTCAACTAAAGCAAAGCAATGTCTCAGTGTCGGAAGACTTTCGCCTACAACGAGACTTGTAAGAAAAAGCTCACACAATTTCCCAAAAGTCGACCACACTCCCACCGCTATAAGGTAAATTACAACAAGCTTCATTTTGATGGCAAGTGTCACATGGGTGAGGCTGTGAATGATAGGAACTAGAAATTCGCGAACGATCTCGGCGCATCTTCTTCGCCACTAACTGGGACCCGATTGGAATCGTTGGCATCTCAAAACCATTTACCAGTCCTGGAAGCGATTTAATTACAACAAAGCTCTGTTTTGTACGCGTCAATTATATTTTCAAAACTTCACCAGCAGTCGCTGGACAGTCACGATGTTCTGGCTACTCGAAGGCCGGGGAGGTGGTAGCTCTGTGTAAAACTGAAATTATTGCCCCATTTCATTGATAAGCATTCGGTGTGAAATTGTAGAGCATGTTTTCTTTTCACATATTGTAAGGCTTCTTGAGCATAATTCTTGTTTTTTTTTATGCGCACAACACGGTTTTCGCAAAACAATTTCATGCGAGACACAGTTGGAGTCTTTCACACATAAACTTCACGTCATTTTGGGACGTTGCTCACAAGCCAAATGTATTTTCCTTAACTTGTTCAAGGCGTGCCCGCAATTACGTCATCAAACCAAAGCGGACTTTCACTAGAAAAATAAAAATACCAATTTCCGGTAATTAATGCCCCGAGGCTACTAGCGGGCTGGTAAGCATGTCGTATTCGAAGCCTAAGACAGAATGTTGACCACTTTAGGATGTTTACCTTGCGCCGAAATCTCGGCCCACTGGCGTTTTCGCTTTCTGGTGCATGAGAAAAACGACCAGTGCGGCCGAAAGTGAACCAGCGGCCTTGGATTCAGTAGCGCAACATCTTACTCAATAAGCCACCGCGGTGTGTCTTCCACCGGGACTTACGGGGGCACCAACACTGGGTGAACGAAGTAAAACAGTGGACAAAGCATCAACGCCGATATATCAGAAAAAAAAGGCAGGCATTGACTATAAGCCTAAAATAGCTAACATAACGCCTACTACTTAGTGCCTACTCACATAGGTTTAAACATGCTATTGAATAATCCCATGGCTCTGTCTGTGATCAAAGCTCGGTTTGGTAAATGACAGATGGCGCCACGCGGCCCAGTGTTAGTGTTAATGGGCAAATGGAACTTAACACTACTAAATGCAAAGCTTCGCATCTTTTTCGCTCCGCACACTCCTTCCTGTTGGCTATCTCAATAACACCCCGCTCAAAACCATTACATCTTATCGGTACTTAGGTGTTTACATCTCTGATAATCTAACCTGGTCATTGCATGCTTGAAAATTTAATTAACAGCGCTAATCGCACGCTAGGTGACATACGTGATAATTTCTGTTCTGCAAGGGGCTCACGGCAAACATTGCGATAAATAACTTTACTTTGGTTTAAATTTGAAAACGCGACAACTATTCGGGACCGAAGCTTTGTAACTGTGATTAAAGCGTTAGAAGTAGTCTCAAACAATGCCGCTCACTTCATCCTTCAGAGAAAGAGCAGTAGATCTAGTGATACATCCATGAAAATTTTTTTGGTTACCCCATCTGGCTACTTGCGGTAAATACAATCGGGCTTGCTTGTTTCATAATATTTATTACCACAATTATTTTTTGCGCACAGCCCTCATTCCCCTATTATCGTGTTTTATTCCGCACTGATCACACTTATAGGCATTCTGTCATAATAGGCATTCTGACTTGCCTAACACGTGCTTTCGATTACTCATTCCTCGCACATTGAACGAATGGAACTGTCATTCTGCGCCAATTGCTGGCACCCAACACAGCCAGCGCTGCCGCAGTGCATTATCAAAAAAATGAGGCAAGGTGTCACTGAACCGTACTGTTGGTGTTGCTGCGGCACTTGTTTCAGATTTATTGCGGTATTGCTCCTCTTACATCAGTCACCACTCCCCTCCGTAATGCCCTTGGCCATGAGGGTAAAATAAATAAATAAATAAATAAATAAATAAATAAATAAATAAATAAATAAATAAAAAATAAATAAATAAATAAACATTGTTCAATTTTTCCCAGCGGACGAAGGGGAAACCTAAAGCAGCAACTTTCGGGTTTAAATCGCACTACGGCGAGAAAAAAAAACACTCCAACGACGCAACCACGCACTCGAAACCACGATTTACTATACGCGAAGCTCATACACAGTCGTGGCGTTACGTCCGATCATGACGCCAGCCACAAGATTGGACGCCTACCTGAAGTGATCAAGTCCGTTAACACGACGACAAAAATCACGAGGCGTGGTAACCACCCATCAAAGCGACAATAACCACGGCCGACGCACATATCGATGTGCGGCTTTGAATTATTCGCACTGATTTACACGGTAGCCAACAATTCCTTAATGAGCTCAATATTAGCATCGAAACTGAAAACGTTACCACCAGCTGGGGTGGTCTGCAAATTCACACAGCTAAAGGTAACCTCCACACGCCTAGTGGAACGCGTATATCCTGCGTCACAATCGTGGCACGTCCTATTCAGCCATGGCTGCCATACTCGCAAACTTCACCCGCAACGTTACTCAATGGGCGACTTTTTATCGAAAAATACAGCAATATTACGAGGAAGGCAAGGTAACCAACTTTTAGATCTCATCACGCCATGGTGCTGAAACGACTCCTCGAACTACGGACACCGCTAACGATTGCCGGTGACCAATATTTTTGTCTCCAATTCCCAGATTAATTATCGTCGTCTGCTGCGAAGAAGCTGTTTTATTATCTAGGTTATTACGAAGAGCGACAAAGCCGTGCTTCTTGACCTCGGTGCCCTCGTCGCAAGCGCCAGTGGGGTCTTGAAGGAAAGCAAAGAGCAAATTTCGGTAGCGAATTGCACTGCCAAATACAAGCAACTACACATAGCCGCTTTTAATTAATTTCTTGAAGAAATGCAGGAAGCTACTGACTTGGTCACTGTGGTTACTTTCAAGCGAATCGGATGATGCTTCCAAACCTGCTGTCTTCTTCAACGTAGATTTGGTGCTGCCGCAACAAAATCCAGAGAAGGTAACTAATCTGATAAGCCACTACAGCGACTGCTTTGTTTTGTCGAATTTGAATCTACGTTAGACGCCTTTGGTGAAGCACCAAATAATTTCTGAAGACGGCGTTCGAAAAATTCAACAGTCGCCTTACCACATGCCTTCTCGCGAGCGCGATGCTATATTCACCCAAGTTGAAGTTCTGCTCAGCGATGGCCTAATTCATTTCTGGAGGGGCTGCTTGACGGCCGACGTTGTGATTGTGGGAAAAAGAGTAGGTACCCTGGCGTTTTGAGTTGACTACGGCCGCCTGAAAAAAATATTGCCCTTTCACTTTGGGAAGAAAAAACACTTGCGAAGCTGGAGGAAGTCCACGGAGTTTACGAAAGAAACCACGTTTGTTTCTAATTAACTATTGAGCCTACTTACTAGAGAATTATCTAAATCAAACTTGAAAAGACTCGAGCGTCCGTCACGCGGAAGAACATGCAGCTGTATGTAATACTCCCGCATCGTAGGCATCTTAGTGTTTCTGTAACAAATCAACTCAATCCGTTCAACCACTGAGAGGACACCAGATAAGTTGCATTGATCCTTTGGACGTTCACGTTTAATCCTCCGGCCAGCACAAGGAACATGTCACCAGTAAGCGCATTAAACCTATAGGCTAGCGTGCACGCCCCCTCCGTCCCCCCTTATACCTAGCCGTGCACGCCGGCAACAAGTTATGTGCGGGGGCTTAGAAGTGAAAGAAGACTTTTAGCTGAAAAAGTAATATTTCCCCTCGTCGGCGTCCTCCAAGCGAGGTTGTTGCCGTTCATCCGGGAGGGACTCGAGCTAATTGACAATCTGGGTAAAGAGGTCGCAATGCAGGCGGCAGGGATCTGTGTTGTTTGGTTGGCATTCACGCTTCTGTTCCGGCCGATGCTTCTTCAATTTCCGATAATCCTCCAAGCGCACGACAAACGTCCGTCTTATAAAGAGTTACATATGGAAGGTCTCCATCTTTATTCTAGCGGACAAATATGTAACCGCCCGTTTCCCTCCCCCGTCATAGTCATCTAACTGTCTGTGTAACACACCAACTCAGTTCGAAACCGCTCGATTACAAAGGACCGTTGAAAGGACCTTATGAGCCATGAGACTTCCACTTTAGAATCTCGAACCAGCGCAATGGTCATTATCGGTAGCGGCATGGAGCGCAGCAGTACGTGCACGCCCTACTTCTCACCCCTGCCCGCAGCACGTGCAGATACACATTAGGAAAGCTAGGTTCCGTCGTCACATGCTTGGAAAGCCGCTACTCTTCGTTTTCTCTCTCCTGACTCTCCGCCTGCGCTACAGCGGCTGCGGCCGATGCTGCTGCTGCGTTCGTGACGCCGCTCCAGCGAATTCCAGGTAACGGCTGTCAGAACCTTTGGTTTTACTATTTGCAGAGCGAAGTTTGTGAATTCAATGTGACGCCGCAAGGGCAATTGCTGTGGGTGTCGTTTAAGCTTTGCTTTCCAAGCATCTTACAGCGTGGAGTGGGGCCAATTTTTGTATTTTAGGATCGGTTCGATGCCGTTTGAGGGGCATGGTAATGCCATACAAAACGGCTTCTTTTGTTTACTTACGTGTTTTGTTGCGGGCACCTGTGTTCCAAGCGAAGCGCGTGTTTTATTTCCTTTCTTTTGTTTACTGAGTATGCTATGTGATTCGCTAGTTAGTGATTCGCTCATTTTTCATACACCGGAACGTTTTTTTTCATCGCAGGTGTTGTCAATCTTATCGGAGGGTTGCATCGTTTATAGCACGGATGGGTAACTGTTAGCAAGGTAAACGCCACGCATTTCAATCGCCGACGCTTTATTCATCGTGTGTCTTGGTTGACCGCTTTCTTGCCGTTTGGAGTTCCTGTTTGTAGCCGAGGAGAAGTTCGCTTCAATAAAACTTTTTTACCGGAAGAAACGTGCATAGTTGCTGGTTAAATGACAATGTCCTGCTGCTTGCCGTGGAGCCCCAATACATAGAGAGTATATATCCAAGACCTATGGGGAATCAAAACCAGTGTCGAAAGAAATAGAGGCAAATAATTG
The DNA here is from genome assembly GCA_013339765.2 of Haemaphysalis longicornis. Lineage (NCBI taxonomy): Eukaryota > Metazoa > Arthropoda > Arachnida > Ixodida > Ixodidae > Haemaphysalis > Haemaphysalis longicornis. Next base: position 302,178 of record CM023448.1, on the reverse strand, counting down.
GTATCATACCGTCTTCAAACAGGGTTTTGCTTTATCTCTAGGAAGTGGGCTTGTAGCAATTCCGCTCAAAAACATTCAAAATGGTGGATTTTCTGATCTTGATATTTACAGGAATACATGTACTTAAACCGGCATGTGGGATTTCTCGCTGTAGACTTTTTCAACTTGGGATGCGCGTCGCGGCCTGTGTCACTGAATGAAAGTTTTGACATTCCTCAGTGAAAATACTCACGTCATCATCATCGTCATGATCATCATTGATTTTTTTCTTAAAGGCCCCTTTCGGGCTATTACATAAGAGAGGGGGCCAGATCAGTAAGGAAGATCATAAAATATGGTTATAAAACACACGATTGACACACAGAAGCACAAAAGGCACACTTTTTTACATTTTAGGCGGTATCGGAAATAAAACCCACATGATTGACACACAGACGCACAAAAGGCACAATTTTTACATTTTAGGCGGTATTGACACTAAACGTACGAAGGGCATATTTCCACTTGTTAAGCGGTGATTGCTATAAAAAGAAAGTTTGAAGATAAGCATTGCAGTGAATTAGGTACATAGTGTTGGTTCTATAAGCGATTGCACAACGAAAAAAAGAGAATAAGTTGATAAGTGCGGAAAAAGTTGGTTAACTGCTGCCGAAGTTTTTGCGAAATGCGCTCATTTACAATTGCATCGCTTAGGGCATTCCAAGCCTCAATTGCAGCTGGTAAGAAAGATTTGTTAAAGGAGTTAGTGGTGCCATATAAGCACTGAAGGCGTGGGTGTTAAAAAGGCACCGCGACGAACAGGTTGGGGTTATCAGGAGTGTGGTGTGGAGGTCTGGGGAATTAAAGAAAAGTGAATGAAGAGACAAAGTCGAGCGATCTTGCGGCGGAATATCAGTGCGGGGATTCCGAAGGCATGCTTTGATGTTGCTGATGGGGTGGGGAGGGCTATAGCTGGAAGCGATAAAGCTAGCGGCGGGGTTCTGCACAGTTTCGAGGGTTTTGAATAAATACGCTTGGTGAGGGTTACCGATGGATGGTGCACAAGGACATGAGGCAAGCCGAGAGATTTGGATGCATCAGCAGCAAGTTTTTTGATGTGTTCGGACCATGATAATTTTTTTGTGATGAGAACTCCCAGAAAACGGTATGATTCTGTCGAAGAGAGGGTGAGAGAGCCTATTGTATATGCATGGGTTATACCAGAACGTTTTTGTGTTATTTGCATGAGTTTCCACTTATCAATGTTTAGCTTTATTAAATGTTTTGAGCACCACTTTTCTATTTCATTAAGATCTTGTTGAAGTAGTTCTGCATCAGTGTTGCATTCTATCCTGCGGTACAATACGCAGTCGTCCGCGAAGAGGCGAATGGAAGATGAAATTCCGTTAGGCAGGTCGTTTATGAAAAACGTATGGCAATCGTATGACAAACATGACAATCGTATATTTTTAGCAGATTAAAAAAACGACGGGTAAAAAAGGCTGTACCAGCAAAAATAATTAGAAGTCAAATCTTTCTCATTCATAAATCTTGACAATTCTATCACCGATACTTATGCAGTGTTTTAGTAAAACGCGGTATTTACTTATATTTACTGTTTTGTGACTGTATTTGACCGGCACTCTACATTTCAGGGCCTCTGTACAAGTGAATCAATATTATGCATCTTATTGCAACGGCCTGCCTTTTCGGACTCTCTTTTGCCAAAGCTATTGAAGAAAACCAACAGTACCACTTCAGTAATGTAAGAACGAGTGCTTATATACTGATGTATTCATTGAAGTTCTAAATATCCTTATTTAGCAAGTAATATTTTTCGCCATTTATTCCTATGAATGCTGGGGGGTTTTGCTATACAAATGGAACATTGTTTTTAAGTTGTGGCCACATTATTTCACGCTTTGAAGACAGTAAGTTTCAGGGCATCGAAGAGATCTTTATAATGCCGTGCACACGAAAGAACAAGTGTTCAGCTGTGAAGCAAATATCCCAAAACTCTCTGTACCACAGTGTTTCACCGCTGCTGTTGATTTAGTGGGTGCACAGTGCTATCACCAAGTATCGTATAGGCCGCACTGATAAAATTTTGAAGCAACTCTCGTTGTAAAATGTGAGAATTCGTCGTACGCACATTGATGACGCTGTGCCTAGGGTGTCCCGCAACCGCGGGTGCACAAGTGCGGCGTGTTTGAGCCAGATCCAGAAACCAAAACTAAGTCGGATAAAACTGCAGTTACAATAAAATCTCGGCACCTTTCACTAAAAAAGAGGGCAACAAAATAGTTGATATAACGCCCTGAAAACGTGTACACAGATGGCACTTTGTATCAAAAATGTAGCAGCACCGGCTCTGTCACGGATGAAATTGAGCCAAAAACATTCTTCCAATGGGAGTTAGCTTTTCGCTTGACTGCTCAGACAGATTCGTGCGTGTTTTCGGGAGATTTTTGTTTGCTTTTCGGAGCTGGCCTACTATAAATTCGGAAGGCACTTTCTGATTCTTCAAGAATTTCGAAAAGAGTACAGCGAGATTTTCGAGGACAATGACTCTTCCCTCATTCAAAAGATTTATGGTTGTGCCGGCATCACCTGTAGCTTTTCCTCTTTTCATGAACTTGAAAGCCTTTCTTACCTCCTCGTTTGTTACTAACGGCACATCGCATGTTAAGTGCACTCTTACCTCTCAACAATCCAGCGGGCATTTTTATATTTATCTTAGTGGTACTATGCTTCTTTGAAATGATAGTTTTATCTCAGGGCACACTTTTTGTGATGTCACTAATATTAAACAAAGGCTTTAAATTATGGTTTTTTGTTTTTATCGCCGCATGTATCACATTTAAAAATTTCTCGTTAAAGTTGAACTGTTTTAAACCATGAGCTTTTGGAAAGAATGATAGGCATTATAATTATTACTTTTTTCACCTAATCTACGATAATCCCGGGCATTCCTTGTTTACGAAGGATTGCTTTACCCCGTTCGGTAGGGAATGCTAAGTCATAACATGTGAAAAGTTTTTCAAAGAACTTGTTGTATGCAGTGTTTGCGCCTTTTTTGTTGAGTACACCCCTGCAATCTGTATTATAAGTAAGTAAATCGGTTCATACAGTTTCATCAATCCTATGGATCAGCTCATGACGTTTATTTTGAATTTTTCGGGATAGTGGAAACAAAAAATAATAAGCAAGTGATAACTTGTGTCAAGTGATAAGACACCTGCCACAATATCAGGTGAATACAGATTAAAATGCAGAATTCCAATAATTTAGTTCTTTTCCCTGTGAGTCGTGATGCATTACCGTAACACGGCCGCTTGATGGAGCGGCAGTGTCTTAGTAATAAAACTCGGGAAAGCAAAGGAGTTAGTGAGCTCACTAATAAGTAACAATGAAGCATTCTGTGCCCTCATATTTATATTTAAGTCACCCATAATTTAGAATGTACTGCAGTCACTGTAGAGGGGACACAAGAGTCTTAATATGATCAGAAATCCCGGGCCATCTCCTCAAAGCGCAAAACGAGGTGAGGGGGTGAATCATGCAGTCTATACGTGGATTCGTGGCGCCTTGGCGTTTTTTCAACAGAGATGAAATCATTGGGGGGTCCAGTCATTTGAAAGCGAGTGTCCCGTTGTGTTCTTTTAGCATGCGTTTCGATCTAGTCCCAGGCTGGGAAAACGAGTGCTCCGGTGTTTTAGTACTGTGATTATGACTACGTAATGCGGCGAATGGCGAGAGCCTGAGCCACTAATGGGCTTCGCGACAAAACATTGGGTTTATTCCCAAAGGATGACCAATAGAGAAGAGCGCGGGTAGAGGAAGCAATATTCCAAATTAAACATTCCCCTTTGAAGTTACCGTAAAAACCCGCGTATAATACGGACCCGCGTATAATACGAGGTATAATTCAGGGACAGCAAAATCAGAAAAAAAGTTTTCATCCGCATATAATACGAGGTAAACAGCACAGAAAACATTTATTTGCATTGCAGTTACCCTTCTGTCATTGTCAGTTTTCGCTGGCACTGTCTCCCGACGTCCGTTCAGTCATCGTCAGGTTCGCTACCGCTGTCTCCTGAAGTCGCCTTGTTGGAAATGTCTTCCACAGAAAGTGGTCCTCAGTGCCATCGAGGGCGTTCGAGATGCCGCATTTCTTAAAAGTGTGCCTGACGAGCTCCTCTGTGATACTGGCCCACGCATCCGCGATCCAGCCACAAAGCATCGCTGGAAAAGCCCGCGTCAGCCATCCCGTAGCTGTCACTTACGGGTCTCCTGACCTCATCCACTCTTGGTAGCAGGACCTGATGCAGTCTTTGAAAGTCTTGTTGATGCAAACGTCTAGCGGTTGCAGCTGGGATGTCATTCCTCCTGGAATGACAATGAGTTCGGTGCGGGGTTCGCGCAACAACTTCTTCACGGAATCGGCCAGGTGGCAGCGAAAGGCGTCCAACACGAGCACTGACGGGAACCCCCAACAGTGCTCCAGGCCGCCGAGTCCCGACACCACACAGACTTTATCCAGTCAAGCACCAGTTGCTTTCTCCACCCTCGAATGCTGCCTTCGGTGACGTCGAACTGCCGTCCTGCTGCGCAATTTCTGATGGTCTCAGTGCATAAAATAACTTTTTTTAATTGCCGCTGAATACTTCCTTCGTGCACCCGACATCGTGATAGACTTGCGGTGAACGTGCCGATCCTTCGCGTGGTCGAAACAATTAAAATGGCGCCGGCTAAGAGAAGCAGCAGCAGCCAGCTAATGCCACCGCAAGATGCCACACCCTCCGCTGAAACCGAAATCGAAAGTGCAAATTTTCGGCTGAAAACTTTGGGATCCACATATAATACCAGGCACAAATTTTCCATAGTGAAATTTGGAAAAAAACCTCGTATTATACGCGGGTTTTTACGGTAATGACAGAAAATTCTGTCATTGCCTTATGCGCTATTGTATGCTGAAAACTTCAGGGGACGCGGACACCCCTCCCATTAGAACACGTCAGCCCGTTAGATACGTAATTGGGGTAAATGGAGCATTATAATCCCGCAGCCATGCCTTCGTAAAAAGCAAAATACCAATGTAGGCGAAATAAATTCAAATAGACTGCACGAATCATCTGGTTTGTCTTTGAGGCTTTGCGCGTTTAAATACAATAGAAAGCATCTGGCAACGATAGTAAAACTTATTATTTAGAGCACACACATAATGATCAGCACTCGCTTCACAAACGCGCATTCAGGAATTTGTAGTGTAAAGACAACTACGTATGAACGACCATAATTTGCGCCAGCACCTAGGTCACCTTGTTCAGGCCTGCCATGCTAGCAATGCGCGAAGCGGGAGCTTGCTCGTTTAGCCACGTGACCACTTTGTATCTAGCTCCCCGCGCAAATTTCAATTCACCTGTTTTTTTTTCGTTCTGATCCGTGGCACCAAGAAGTTGTTTACTCTGCCACCTAAATTTCTCGTTAAGGTGACAAGGCAACATGAGTCGAAACCGAGGTCCTTCGTAGTCATTCTCATTTCCAAGCTTATGGGTGTAAATTGTTACTTTTTTTCTGCTGTAAAAATTGAACGAGAATTTTTTTACTGATCAGGTCGTGTGATGAGCACTCTCTGGCATACATCTATTTTGCGAGAAGCATAGGGAAGTATTTTGGCACGATAAATAGCGGCACACCCCGCAAGTGGGCTCCAGGCCGTTGTGCAAAAGCAGTTGTTTGGTATGTAAAGACACGCAGGCCGCGAGGGTCGCAATCAGCACACAGTCGGACTTTTGATAATCTGTACGTGGTTGATTGGAATGTTACTCGTCCAATTTAGTTTACCTCTTGTATTGTGGCGGTTGCAATATGAAGTACACCGGACGAACTGATGGACCTTTATGAATGACGTTCAACAATCACAGCTCTCACACTAAACCCCTCCCAAAACTTCCCTTGTCCAGACACCTAGCGACGCAAAATTACTCTATTGATGAAAATGAAGTCACACTACTACAAAGCACATTTTCTAGCTGTAGGGCGCGAGAACAATATGTCTTCCTTAATCTATAAATTTATTACCCTGAATGAAGGTCTTTATGAGAGTCCTGGAACAATGGCTGTTTTTTGTACGCTGCATGACCGTTGAGACACTGTCACCACACGACATACAAGAATACAAGACATTGTAGTTTTGTCTTTTTTCTATGCCTACGTTAGGCCCTTCGTTTGCATCGGCCTTTTCCGAAGTAGGTATTGCAAGGTCTGAGGTGCGCACGCAGCTAATTTCTCCCGTTTTGAGATTGTGCATTGTAATGCCAACACCCTATCGCTATATTCAGCGGTCACTATAATCGTCTCGTCCTCTTTCGACCCCCCCCCCAAAAAAACACTTCCCCACCATCCCCTCTTTTTTATTCTTTTTTCTCGTTTTCTTATTTCAACGTTGAGCAAGCAGAACCCGTCTTCTTTATAGACAGGTTGTACTCATTGCATTTTAGGTTACCATATCGCATAGCTAGGGTTCTGAGTTTTCGGACCATACTTTCGAGCAAAATTTGGAGGGAGTTTTACAGAGTTGTATTATTTTTGCAGATTCGGTGTTTTTCGGAGCGTCGTTTCAGGGTACACAGAATTCGGAGTGTTTCGGATTATCAGGGTCGTAGGAGTATGATTTTTAAAAATGCCATGTACAGCAACAAAAGAAATCAAACAGCAGAGACATTTTTATTGCAGAGTCAATATTTGCAACATTCGTGGTGACATCCACTTACAACTTGTAGTATATGCAGGCATATTTTCTAATGTTAGTTTCTGTCACCGTAGCAAGCTGCTGCCGAATGACCAGTGAAACATTAAAAATGCTCTTTAGACATTCGCACTAGATATGGAAAGACCCAGCAAATCCATTGACAACGTAAAAGGTGGGCCAATCTCGTGTATGCATCCGCCAAAACTGCAGCGGCTCCACAATTTCCTTCACACCGTAGGCCTGATACGTCAAGAACTCTCTTTCTAGCTGGGTAATATCATGCCCTCGCTGCAGTACCAGTGTGAACAAGTGCTTGTAGATCTGGCACACGTGAGGTAGTTTTGGCATCTTGAAGTGCAGAGGTGCGCTGCCTGACACGAAACGTAGGACAGGGTTAATACCACAAAAACAGACAAGGTGAGGCGCAACACCTTGTCCTTCACACCGTTTGCATTCACGTTCGGGTTGACGATCTGCACCGTATGCCAAAACGAATCGCTGGTGTATTGCAAGTCGTGCGCAATATTTCGTTTGACCGTCTAGCTTCACTTCTCGGGTAGAGCACCGTAGTACTTATGGAAGCTGTTAACAGCATACAAGCGATTCTCCTCGTCAACAATGTCAAGCATGCAGTTGATTTCCCCGCCAATCTCGTCACTTAGGTGTTGGCTTCATTGGCTTAGCAGTGCCTTCAGGCGCACAGCAAGTAGGAAATAGACCTCATGCACCAATGTAGATGCAGCTTCTAGTTGCTTGATTATGGAGAGCACTTCATTCAAGGTTTCTTTAGGAATCTGAGCTTAACAAGCAGGTCTTGCAGAAAGCTAGGTGTCACCACAAACGCTTTCAGCCTGTCAGACTTCTTCCCTTTAAATGATCACTCTTTAGAAATTCCACAATAGCGCGCCAGTACTCGAGGACGTCAACAAGAGCTTCATAAAACGAAATCCATCTAGATGGGCTGACAATTGATAAGCACTTCAGCTCAATGTTCATGCTCGCACACAGGGAACCAAACGTACGGCGAAGTTCTCTGGATCTCTTCAAAAGCGCAGGGAAATACACAACGAAGTAAAGAGCTCCCTAGAAGCAATCCACCTTCCGTACCCTTTCAAAGATATTGTTCAGAAGATGACACGATCTTTAAAATGCAGACCACGAAATTCCGTGTGTGACTACTGCATGTCCCTGTGACGTTTCTGCATGTATGAAGCAGAATCCGAGCACAGGACAAAAACATCACTGAGGGACTTGGCAAGTTTTTGAAGAACCTCTTGTATCAGCATTCCAAGAGACACGGCATTGCACTGCTGTAGAACGTGCAAATCTGCCATCAAGGTACGGCGGCCAGGTACCTTGTCGTCGTAGAATGTCACTAACACCGCCACTGCTGGCCTACCACGGAGCTCTGGCTTTCGTCGATGGTTAGAGATATCGGGCGGGTCTTGACTGCTTCCTAGATTGTCTCGTGGTCATGCTCGTAGAAGTCTGGTAGGTATTGTTGGTACATTTGGGCGCTTGATGGCATTGTCCGTGCAGCTGGGCACTTGTCCCCCGAACAGGCTGCCAAGCGGCCCATCTGTCTGATGGAGCGGAATCCCTGCTTGGCAAAGCGCGAGGCAGAACGTGTGCGTACTGTCATCAGCGTCCTCCCTGCGACTTGCTTCTTGTCAAGCAATGCTCCATCGAGCTTTGGTGAGATGACTGACCTAAGTAGAGAGAGAGAGAAGAGAAAGATATATATATATATATATATATATATATATAGAGAGAGAGAGAGAGAGAGAAAGAGAGAAAACTTTGATGAATACTGAAGAGGTTAGCCCCACAAATGGTGGGGCCTGCTACTTTAGATGGGGTTCAACATAGTGCAGTGCAGAAAAAAGAAAAGGCGAAGGCGTCCGCAGCCACAATGAATAAGCAGAACAAGAAAATAAAATCAGTTCAAACCGTATAAAAAATTACAGCAGCAGGACAAATAATCTCAGGAACCCAAGGTTAATGAACATCGATTAATCCCATGTCAGACCGAAAAGTTAACAAAGCCTTGGTCCCTGGTGCCGCGTCAATATGGTTTTGCCATGGACAAAAAAAGTGATGCAGCTCTATAGAGTTTTCACGTAGCAGTCATACTGCTAGAGGTTTTTAGTTTCGCGTTGAGTTGCATGTTGCGGGCAGTAACACAAGACATGCCGTATGTCTTCTCTCACAGAGCACACAAAGCACAATGGCGAGTCAGCCCAGCCTATCTTAAAAAGAAAATTACCAGTGACGGCAACGTTCAGGCGTAGTCGGTGAAGGACACCTTCAGTTTCCTTTTGTAGAACCATATTTTTTTCGAATTTATTACAGCAGCCTTTCACAGGTCAAAATTGAGATTAGCTTTCAATATTACAAATTAATTTGTCCAAAATAAGTGAAGTTACATTGAATTCACTCACCTGTCTCGACACGAAGTTTTTCAGCTGAATATGCCGATTTGCAATCTAGTGCTCCCGGATGCGGAGGGCTCCTTTTCCGTTAGCCGTACTAACTTGAACGCGGCAGAACTTACAGACGACGAGGTCATTGCTGGAAGTTGCTTCAAAATTTGGTTATTCTTTGGCGTAATCAGGACGGAGATTTTGCTTCCTGCCCACGGCGCGGTTATGCTGGAAAGAACTGACCTTGTTACTGTGATGCCCGAATATATACGGAATGGTACACTGCGAACGAAAGAAAAAAGTGAAAGAAGAATAGTGTTAAGTTCGGGCACCTCACTTAATAAATAAAACCGCCCGGCAACAAGATATGTATCATCCGCTGGGGTTAGCTTCTTTACCTGTAATGTGTTTGTGTCCTCGACAGCCGAGCTACCGTGGCTGTGAGGGCCATAAGAAGAAACTGCGGAAGCTTCTGTTATTCGCAGCGCTTTTGTGTCCACCCGACGAGCGGCCCGGAGACGACGCATAGAAACGCGTCGGACACTCGATAATAGCTGAAACGATGTACACTTTCGAATAAGGATTTCCTTGAGTTAAGCCGGAGGAGGGGGACCATTGACTTTCTAACGACCGCGATTACCGCCACGAGAATCCCTGCACCGGACAGGAGCGGAACGTCGGTAGAGGTCACCAGCTGTTATGTCTGTGACAGTTGCACTGCTCAAAGTTGCTGGTAGAAGTTGCCATTCGTCACACAAATGAGCCTGGTGACTCGGCTGCTGGGAAGCGTTGAGTAGACGGCCAGACATTCTAAGGCGCTCCACATGTTGACAAAGGAAATTAATTTTGGCGGCGTGGGGCTCTGTAGTCGGCGCGCACGGTATGACAATAGTTTAAGACGTGCTGCCAGAGAGCCGATTCCCGTCCTTAGGTCTGCTTTTATTTTTTTTTCATTTCTGTTATATTTGTGTTTTGCGGAATACCTTTCGTTTTCGATTACAGAATACAGGCCACACTTTATTATGACCAGCATTGTAGGGCGACACGAGCATCAGCTAACAAGGGAAATGAAAGAGGCCCGCCAGTTGTTTCATTTTTTAAAGAAAAATGCTCAGCTTCGAAAATACTGACAAAGAAAGAACTGAAATTCTTACCCAATCACTAGTTTTTACCTTCCTAAAGTGCCTTTTTAACGCGCGTTTTTGAACTGTCATTCTCCCCTTTTTAATTTTTATTGTATTTGCTGGTGTTCCTCTGTTCCCCCCTTTTTTTCGTTCGCAGTGTACAGTCCCGTAAAAAATCGGGCGTCACAGTGAAAATAAACGAGTTGATACTAGCGCCGCGTCCCGTCCACTTCTTCCGTCCTTGTTCCTTCCATAAAGTAGTAAATACGGAGAAATGCTTGTCGTTGTCTGCGTAGCCGTGTTTTATGCAGGTGTTATGAACGGTAGTACAAGGTCCCAAATGGAGTGATCCGACGACACGTACATTGATAGCATATCACCCAGGGTGCGGTTGAAGCGCTCTGTGAGCCCATCGGTTTGCGGGTGGTACGAGGAGCTCGTGCGGTGAACAACGTGGCATTCGGCGAGTAGACCTTTCACAATGTCCGATAGGAAAACCGGCCACGATCATCAGAAGTTCCCTAGGCGCTCCGTGAGGAAGTACAAAGTGAAGCAAAAGAAAACTGGCGACGTCACGAGCCATGGATGCCGGCAAGGCAGCTATTTCGGCGTACCTTGTGAGGTGGTCGCCCGCTACAATTATCCACCGGTTACCGGCAGCCGTTAAAGGCAGGGGCCCGTAAAGATCGATTCCAACGCGATCAAAGGGTTTCGAGGGGCACGGTAGTGGTTGCAACGGGGCTTTAGAGCGAGTAGGCGGTGATTTGCGACGCTGACACTCCGGAAATGAGCGCACGTACTTCCGCACGTAGGTATACATGCCCCTCCAATAGTAACGTAGTCGTAGTCGCTCGTACGTTTTCAGGACGCCAGCGTGCGCGCAACCCGGGTCGGCATGAAAGTCGGAGCATATGTCGGCACGCAGATGGCGTGGGATAACCAAAAGCCACTTGCGACCGTCCGAGTTGTAATTCCGACGATAAAGGAGCTCTTCCCGCAGTTGGTAGTGAGAGGCTTGTCGCCGCAGTGCTCTGGGTGCACTGGTAGCTTGACGACCAGACAGGACGCCGATGATGGAATCTATCCATGGGTCCTTACGCTGCTCGGCAGTCATGTTGGTGACACTGAGCGACGACAAGCTACAGTCCGCTGTGGCAAGGTGAGACACGTCAGCCGGGATTTGAGAGCGGGAGAGTGCGTCAGCATCCGAATGCTTACGGCCGGAACGGTAAACCACGCGGATATCATATTCTTGCAGGCGAAGAGCCCACCGCCCAAGACGACCTGAAGGATCCTTCAGGGAGGCGAGCCAACAAAGCGCGTGGTGATCAGTCACCACGTCAAATGGGCGGCCATACAAGTACGGGCGGAACTTCCCAAGCGCCCATTTTGTGGCCAAACATTCCTTCTCCGTTACGGAGTAATTTGTTTCGGCTTTCGTCAGTGCCCGACTTGCGTACGCAACAACATACTCCTCACAGCCGGATTTCCGCTGAGCGAGCACGGCACCGAGGCCAATCCCACTCTCACCAGTCTGCACCTTCGTAGGGGCCGACGGGTCAAAATGCCGTAATATAGGCGGGAATGTCAACAAACGACGCAGTGTCGCAAACGCCTCGTCGCAGGATGGTGACCAAGCAGAAGGGCCGCTGTTGTTACCGAGGAGCTTGGTAAGAGGCGAAATGATGGTCGCGAAGTTGCGAACAAACCGTCGAAAATAAGAACAGAGGCCAATGAAGCTCCGAAGCGCCTTCAGTGTGGTCGGCTTCGGGAACTCTGCAACGGCTCGAAGCTTTGTTGCATCGGGGCTGATGCCGTCCTTGGAAACGACATGGACGCAGGAACGTAAGTTTGCGTGCGGCGAAGCGGCATTTTTTGAGGTTTAGCTGCAGCCCAGCGTTCGCAAGGCAAGTCAGTACTTGTTATAGGCGAAACAGGTGTGTCTCGAAATCAGGAGAGAAAACGACTACGTCGTCCGGGTAACAGAAGCACGTCTTCCACTTGAGGCCACAAAGGAGACTGTCCATCATTCTTTCGAACGTGACGGGGCGTTGCAAAGCCCAAACAGCATAACGTTAAAGTGATTTACAGTCTCACGCACAGCGCAAGTGCGGCAAAGGATGGAATCTTCCAAACCTATCTTAAACTTAAAACTCCGAGCAAACGCTACATTCAGGCGCAGTCGGTGCAACACTCCTTCATACCGCTTGTTGAGGCCGCGTGGAAAGCGGAAGTTACAGTGCGGGTCAATAGCGTGCAGTGATGGATACATGTGGTGAGGGTCCTGCCACGCATTCGTAAAGGCCGTCTGGGGTTACAAATGCCGTCTTTGCGCGATCAGCCTCGGCCATGGGAACTTGCCAGTACCCGGAGCGTAAGTCGAGTGACGAGAAAAATTCCGCTCCCAGCAGACAGTCCAGCGCATCGTCCATACGCGGAAGAGGGTACACCTCTTTTCTTGTGATGGTATTCAAGCTGCGATATTTAACGCAAAACCGAATAAGCCGCCTTTTTTTGGCCACCTTCAAAAGTCTTTTTTTTTGTGAGACCAATTTTAGGTTTTTTTGCACGCCCAAACATTCACATATATAGTGCAACAAAAATCATTCTCTTATCGTCATTAGTTTGCGAGTTACAGCAAGTTTTCTATACCCTATGCTCCGTTTAGCGAAACCGAAACCATGTTTGCAACTGTGGTTTCGGTTTCGATAAATTGCTTTCGAAAGTAAGTGTTGTTTTGTCTATAGTAATGCTATTCAAAATACTTATGCATTTTATTGTGACTGTTATATAAGAGGATGTCATTAAATACAACTTTGAGTTTAAAAGTTTTCGTAAATCTCTAAAAACAGACACAAGGGTGACGCACGGTGCTCGTCGGAATTTTTTTTGTGTTTTTATTGTTTGCCTTGGTCAGGGTACGTCAGGCTTCGTTCTGCGTTTCTTCCAGCTGTCAACGCTACTAGGGGCGGTATCCTTAGGCCACTTGGACATATTACGACCAGCATGGGTAAGTGAAGAAACACAGAAGACCAGGAAGCGCAAGTTTGCTGGAAATCGCTACACGACGACCGAGGCTCCCTACTTACACAGAACCGGGTATTTCGGCGACCGCGAAGAAGCTTGGGGACATAACCAAGGCGTAGAAGGCTCCGCTAGAGCATTCTACCCTCCAAGGGAACAGGATAATGGACAATTGGTATTCTTTCTTCAGTATTTTCATCGCTGGCATGTTCCGATGCATGAACACAACACTGAAGCTGGAGGAACGCTCTCACCATGGGATATGGGACATGGCTTGTGCAGTCGTGTGTACCGACTGTGGGTTCGAGCGCCCATTTTCTTACGTCGAAAAATGTGGGTCGTGCCAATGAGAACAATTTATGTCTGGTTTCCGCGATGCGCCAGTTAGGAAAAGGGCACGCTGGTGCGAAAACGTTTCCAAAGTGATGAACATGCCTGCTCCTCCACCGTCACTTCTTCTACGACAAACTGTCATCTCGGGTTTCTGCAGCGGCAGGAGAAGTGGCGTCGAATTCGATGACTGATGCTGCTGTCGAAGTTCGTCGGTGTTCTGGGGCGTGCCGAGTGTGGTGTTTCAGGTGATGGCACATGGCAGAAGCCTGGCTAATTTATCTTTGAACGGTTGTGTGTCTGTGATTTCTGTTGACACGGGGAAGGTTATTGATGTTGAGGCCCTTTCTAGCTTGTGTGAGTCTTTGTAAAACCAAAAGCAAGTTGAGGCAAGATAGTGCTTCATACCAGGAATGGAAGGCAAACCACACTTCCTGTCAAGCAAAACCATCAAGGAAAGTGCTGGCAGTATGGAGATGGTTGGTCTATACCGAATATTTTAAAGGTCGAAAGCCAAAAGGGAGTTGAAGTACCTGCAGTACTACGGCGATGGTGACTCCAAGAGCTATGCCGCTTGTGAAAGACATGTTTGGAAAGGACAGTGTGCAGAAACTAGAATGCATTGGGCATGTCCAGAAGCGTGTTGGCTGCCGCCTCAGAAATCTGAAGAAGACAGTGCATGCACTCGGTGGTAAGGGAAAGCTCACTGATGTCCTCATTGACCGCCTGCAAAACTACTATGGCATCGCATAAGGGCTAATGTGGGGAACCTATTCGGCAATGAAAAAGGCTACCGTTGCCAGTCTTTTTCATTGCAGCTCTAGCGACAAGCAGACCGAGACAATGGCCTGTGTCCACTTGGACCGAAAAAGCTGGTGGGGATACCAAAGGGGTCGAAGCACTCCGGCAAGTGAAATATGTACACAAAGGAGGGCTTCCAAATGGGTGCTCAACAAAGTTAAAACGTCTACAGGGATGTGTGCTCTGATGAACTTCTAATGAAGTTCCTGCGCGGAAAGACGCAGAATGCTAATGAGTGTTTTCAATGGTCGAATATCGCACGGGCACCCAAAGAGGTCTACGTAAGCTTGCCTACGGTAATGTTTGCCTTGCATGATGCTGTGGCCCACTTTAATAATGGCAGTGTAAGCACCGTAGATATCATGAAGAAAGCTGGCATAGAACCAGGGTACTACACGACGAAAGCATGAATCGCCACGGATCACCCGAGCATGCAGAATTCCAAACGTAAGTCAGCGGATGGGACAAAACAGGCCAGGAAGAAAGACAGCACCCACCCGAACAAAAGGAGACTATAATGCTTCCGCACAACGGCCCAGCTATGACTCTGTGGCATTTTAGGCCTGCATGCGAAGATTGTCACACTTTTTGCAAGCTCGGAAATCTTTGTTTCCGTTTTTCTGAAAATAACAATTTGCTCCAAATGATGCGACGCAAACTTTCATAACTTATTTCTCAGCGTATACTTAGAATTGAAATTTTGCACAATGATTTACAACATATATATATTGTGCAGTGGACAAGAATAAAAGAAATCCATGGAATATTTTTCAAGTAAAAGCTGCATTCTCAAATAGGTTCAGTCTAAATTGGCTCTTTTTCCCGTTTTTTTTCTTGTTTTTTACATTACTTCCTTGATATTTACTGCATAATATCTATTCTAGTTCACTGCATAGGTACAGCCATTAGTTACACAAATGTCAGACCTCTACTGTATAAAGCCACCCATTAGTCACTCATCATAGCTGGCGTGGCTAGCACTTTTAATGCAATTTTTGACGAAGATTACCTCCCAATAAATAAATAAATATTCGATAGTTTTGCACTGTAAATGGCTGGGTAAGTTAAATAAGACATGCTTGTTTTGAGGAAAACGTTATTTCAACGCTGGCTGCTCTTAAAAAAAATTGTTTTTGAGTGGCCTACCACCTTGAACCAGAACCACTTGTGAAGCCACGGATTTTTCGAGGGACGAATAACACCTCGTTGAAGCATATCTGTGACGTGGTCTTCAATGGTTCGCCGCTCTGTCGGAGACACACGATATGGGCGCTGTCGAAGTGGAGCATGTGATGCTGTGTCGACTGAGTGAGCAACAGTAGACGTGCGGCCCAGCGCGGTTTGCGTGCAATCAAAGGAAGAACGAAACTTCGAAAGCAATAAAGTAATACGTTCTCGCTGGCGTTGCATCCAGATTAACGTCGATGCAGTGGGCAAAGGCATCGGATGGCAATAGCCCGGGCGAACATGGAGAAGCACTCAGTTCACTGATCTGAACGTGAGAAAGATCACCTGGTACGTCAACAACTAGACGAGCATCTACAAGCTCTGCGAAGCCAAGTGTTTCTCCCTGTAGAAGAGCACACGGGGTCGCTGACGGATTGGTCACCAACATAGTGGTGGCGCCATCACGAACAGTCAAAACGGCGGAAGGTAGCGGAAGGCATTTGCGGCGAAAGAAAATGACAGAAGGCGTAAACATAAACAATGTAATCGGGGACAGAGGTACAGCACAGGGGCACGATGACGCAGGAGCTGGGCGGGATGTCGGTGTCTTCAGCGACGAGTAATTTTGTAGCGGCATTACAGGAATCGTCGAAAAGAACAGAAGAAAGCTCGACTTCAGCACGGGAACAATTAATGATAGCGTTATTGTGGGAAAGAAAGTCCCACCCGAGGATGATGTCGTGAGAGCAAGCTGGCAGCACGATGAATAGGTGGTGTAGGAATTGTTCTGGATGACGACACGAGCAGTGCAAGCGGCTAGCGGCTTAATGGGCTGTGAACTGGCGGTACGTAACGAGAGTCCTGAAAGGGGTGCCATGACTTTTCCAATAGAACGGCTGAGGTTCGCGTGGATGACCGAAACCGCGGGTACAGTGTCGATGAGGGCAATGGTAGGGACACCTTCCAAAATTACGTCGATAACATTTTTAGGCGAGAAATGAGGACTTCTAGGATTCCATGGCGACGCAGTTCTTGCCTCCACTGCGGCTTTTAGTTTTCCTCTTCGACATTAGTAGGGCGGCGACGCTTGCGAAATACCGAACGGCGAGCGTGGAGAAGCTGAAGGGCGGCCAGCGAAAGTTGGACGGTCAGTCGGCTCAGGGGGCAAATTTTACGGCACTGGTTGAGCGGCATACAGCGAAAAGAGTGGGGACTGGCGTAAAAAGCACCTAGGGATAGCTTGCGGGAGGCGGCGATATGCGGCGGCGACAGTAGCGGGCGACATGCCCTGGCGTGCCACATGCTAACAAATCGGACAATTGTCCTGCGTGCGCAACGCACCCGTTATCTGGGTACTGCTCACCGGGCTTATCGGCGGTCGTGCTGGTAATGAAGCTGGAGCACAGGGCGCTGGTGGAAAGGAAGCGGCAGGAAAGGAAGCGGCAGGTGGGCATACAACAGGTCGGCGAGAGAACGAAGCAGGCTGGTGCGATAGCCGTCCTGCTAGCGAGGCGTAAGTCAGGGGCGCAGCTACGGGCAGGTTATGCTGAGCCGATGGTAGTGCCTCAGCGACCTCTTCCTTGATGACATTCTGGCGGGTCTGAGATGTAGGGAGGAGGGAGACTTGGCGGTCCACCTCTTCCCGAATGAAATCTTTGATTAGCGCAAACAGTGCAGGGTCCCCTTCATATACTGCCTCCACACTTGATATGGGCTGCTCCCGAACACAAGCTTGCCGTGTGAGGGCTCGCTGCTTGCGCAGCTCGTCAAAACTCTGGCAAAGGCGGACGACGTCAGCGACAGTTCGGGGGTCCTTGGATAGTAACATCTGGAAAGCGTCGTCATCAACTCCCTTTAAGATGTGTCGTACCTTCTCTGTTTCTGTCATGGAAGAGTCGACGGTTTTGCACAGGTCGATGACATCCTCCATATAGCTAGTCAACGTCTCCCCGGCCTGCGGTCCTCGCACGCGTAACCGCTGCTCGGCTTGAAGCTTCCTCATCGTAGGCCACCCGACGACTTCCATGAAGTTACAGCGGAAGGAGGACGACGTCTTGTTGCGGGATTCATTATTATTCCCACGACGTTTTCCGCGAGGCCGGTGAGAGAGAAGGGACATTGATCAATTTGTTCTTGTCTTCCCCATCGGTTGTGGTTGACTCACACGTTCGTACATGGGACGCCAGTCCCCAGCATCGTTTTCGTCGGTGCCGTTGCACTTGGGTGGATCCCGCTCGCGCAGTGCGGCCGAGCAGATGATGGTTGGTGCCATCGATAGAGGCTGCTGGATGGATTCCTGGTTCATCGTGGACAGAGTTCGCTTGCGTAGCTCCCGGATGGGACCCGAAACACCTGACCTCCACCACTTCTATGGGATATACTTGACCGTCCGGTTGTAGACTGAACGTTGTTTATTGGCAGGAGGAGAAGCAAGGCGAGCGCAGGTACAAGCGTACAGACGATGGCCCAACACACGCGACGAGCACCTTCTGCAGTACTTCTTCCACTGCTACCAGCGTGCGCGCATACCGTCGTACATAGATTGGCCAGATCGCATGGCACTCTTCTTGATGTGGTGCATACCCGGATAAGCTGAGGGCATTACAAGAGCTGCTCGTTATCCTTGCTTACAATACAATATATGTATATATATATCTATGTATCTATTGCGAATCGAAAAATGGAAGATGAGGGGCTCCATGAAAGTAAGACAGCAAATAAAGGTTGGATGTCAAAAAACCTCGGAAAGCAAAGGAGAGGCTGTGGTACGTCATAAAAAGAAAGGAAAGAATTTTTTGAGGCGAAAGGAAGTGGAGAAAAAATTGCCCGCCGTGTGGGATCCGAACCCAAGACCTCCAGAATACCGTTTCTGGTGCAATAACCACTACCTTACCGGCGGGGCTGTTTCTCCAGCACTTTCTCGGGTATTTATGTTAAGGTATTTTTGTTTCTTGCACTTGGGGGTGGTAGCCAGCGCCACTCGGACTACTCGTGGTGAAGGGGACCTTATTTTTAACCCCCGGGCGGTGACTCGAGTGTCAACGAGATGTCGAGAGTGGTCGACCAGCGTTGAAACCTCCTAAGTTCCCTTTGGCACCAAGAGTGCCAGAACAGAGGCCCTCGCTAAGCATGTTGCGAATCGGAAAATGGGAAATGATGGGCTCCGTGAAAATAAGACAGAAAATAAGTGTTGGCAGTCAAGAAAACCTCGGAAAGCAAAGGGGAGGCTGTGGTAGGTCATAGAAAGAGAGGAAGAATTTTTTTAGTCGAAAAGAAAGTGGTGACAAAATGCCTGCCGGGTAGGATCCGAACCCACAACTTCCAGAATACGGGTCTGGTGCGATAACCACTACGCTACCGGCGGGGCTGTTAACCCAGCACTTTCTCGGGTATTTATGTTAAGGTATTTTTGTTTCCTGCAATTGGGGGTGGTAGCCAGCGCCACTCGGACTACTCGGGGTGAAGGGGACCAGCGTTGAACCCTCTTACGCTCCCTTTGGCTCCCTTTGGATCCCACCCGTCGGGCGTTTTTTTCACCAGTTGCTTATCGACTCAAAAAATTTCCCTCTCTTTCTATGACCTACCACAGCCTCCCTTTGCTTTCCGAGGTTTTCTTGACTGCCAACCCTGGTAATGCTGCTACCGAAAAGGTTCACGAAAAGCCTCTTCAAAACATTACGGTTCAGAACATTGCGAAAGGAATAAGGGGCTTTACTGAAGCAGTGAAAATGAAATAGAAAGGGCACTAAAATACAATCACCAAAGCGCATCACCAAAACACTTCAATGTCTGGAGGTTTACGGCAACGAGAGGACGGACGGAGACCGCTTGCTGCCGTGCGGGCTCCTTGAAGGTGGCTGGCGGTGGCTCTTCTCTTCATGCTGGCGGCACTCCCGGTTGGCGACTCCCCCCGCTAAGAAGCATTGGTGCGCTTATCTAGCGGCACAAAACGTGCCACGCCCCCCTCCATCGCACAGTCCTTCCGCCGTGCGTTCACAGAATGCAGGAGAGGAGGCTCGCTGTAATTAGAATGCAGCGACGCGTCAGGTCAGAGGGGAAAATCCGTACACTCCTCCCACCCCTTCTGAGAAGGAAAAAAAGAAAAAAAAGTTCTTGGCACGTTGCCACTTGCGAACACCCGCTCAAAGACGTTCCTGTCTGGCCTACTAATTCAGTGCCGAGGGCCCGCATGTCGGTGTCGGGACCGCAGTTCAGGCCTTCGGGCTGAAGTGGGCGAAGTGAAGGCGTTACATTAGCAGGCTTCAGCGCGTTGCCTGGTGGAAGGAGACGACAAAGTGGTGGTGTGGTCCGGGAGGCACGCCGCCGACCACGGTTTGGCGTGCTGGATTGCGCCGATGCGACGTTGCACGTAGCGCTCGGACACGTCGAGGTTGCAGGTGGCCCAGGCCCCTGTAGCGCCGTTACGGGGCTGCCTTGCTTTGTGTGCTGCTCGAGGCGGTGGGGTCCTCCGGGGTGCTGTGGGGTGATCAGGAGTCCCAGCCCTGGGTTGCGCCAAGATCTGCGAAAACCATGTTCCTTTGCGAGCGACATTGATTTCACTTTAAAAGTAAGGGTAATGTGGGCACTTTCATGCAACTCGTCGTTCGGGTGGGACTCTGTGACCGGTAATAGACAGTCAGACAGTCTGGTACAATACGATTGACTGAGGACCGGCAGCGACGATTTGCCGCTCTGGTTCAGGCCCCTCATACCTTCTTAACAGGGCTTCGTCAGCTGCGGTACTTGGAATCCGTCCGTGCGGCCTGACGACCACCCCGGCCGGCTGGGAGGCCTTATCTGCAGTCAGGTTGATTCGCACGTGGAAAAGAGCTTTCAGGATACCTGAAACATCCGCATCATCAAAGTTGTCCTCGTCACCGATGCTGGCTGATGCATTAGCATTAATCGGAAGTGACCATTCTTCAATGTTACATATCAGCGGTGAACTCACCAGTATTCAGTCTGGGTTTGCCTGGGACTGAGTTGCTTTCAGCTCCGTAGCCCATGTTCTCCGAGACCGGGTGGCCTCCAGCGTTGTAGCTGGCGTTGGCAGAGTCCGGGTGGCCTACGATCCTGTAGATCGCGTTGGCAGAGACTGGGTGGCCTCCGGCCTTGTAGCTTGCATTAGCAAAGAACGGGTGCCCTTTATTACCAGAAACCTTGGGTTGAATCAGGCCGTCCGTGGCAGAGTTTTAGTGAGGCTGCGTAATGCCGGCTCGGATGTGGGCTGACAGGAAAAGCCGGTGGGGCTGTCGAATTGGAGCGCTTGCTCCGGCCGCCACTGAGCAACATCCGCAGTCTAATTGGCTGCAGGCCGAGAAGCGGGCTCAACGCGGAGATGATCACCGTCGGGAGCTACAGTGCTCGTCCCGCCCTCGTCACTGCTTGGGCCAGATGGCATCTGCGGTTTGCTGAAAAGCCATGCCTGGAAACTTCGCAATAGAATTCTGAGCTCGCGGAATTCAGCAGCCACGGCTTCCCGCTCGGAAGGGGAAGATCAGACATGTTGCTCCGGCGTGTTAAAGCGGTTGTTCATGTTAGAGGGTTATGCCGAAAACGAAAAGGAACCTCTATATAGGAGTGCGCAAGGCGAAGGTTGCTTTTGTGCAATTGTGCAAGAAGTCTAGTACTAGCATTTCTGAAGCTTAGCGGTACTGCGCATGCGCCAGGATAAGGAAGCCAGCGTTTAATCCAACAGACACCAGCACAAATCCTCTACGGGTACTGCTTATAAGTTGCAGTACTCGCAGGGAAACTGTACATTTGGCGC
Source organism: Haemaphysalis longicornis (assembly GCA_013339765.2). Classification (NCBI taxonomy): domain Eukaryota; kingdom Metazoa; phylum Arthropoda; class Arachnida; order Ixodida; family Ixodidae; genus Haemaphysalis; species Haemaphysalis longicornis. The sequence continues at coordinate 280,806 of CM023448.1, read as the reverse complement.
CGCGGACAAGAAAGCGGTGCAGTGCGCAGGCTCGTTGAAAAAAGTGAATTCGGGATAAGAGCTACAACATTATGCACGGCTTTTAGAGCACCTAGTGCAGTCAGGGACAGAAACAAAAGACATATCGCTAAGCTGAAGTGCTCAGTTGCAAAAACAGCTGCTACTTGCAAAACAAATGCCCTAAATTTTTACTCGGAACTTGCCTCCGGTGTGTAATCGTCTTGCTGACGAAGGATTGTGTCAGCCTAAATATACGTTAGGCGCCACTGTCGGTTAATGCTGCCTACGATAGTGTTCAGGCAACAGCCTCGTCAAAACATTACGGCACAGAACATTGCAAGAGGAATAAGGGGCTTTACTGAAGCAGTGGAAACCGAAATATAAAGGGCACAGAAAATACAATGATCAAAGCACACCACCAAAACATTTCAATGTCCGGAGGCTTATTTCACTACGGGACAGATGGCGACCCACTTGCTGCCATGCGGGCTCCTTGAAGATGGCTGATGGTGGCTTGTCTCTTCTGGCTGGCGGCACACCCGGGCGGCGACTCCCTAAGCTAACAAGCACCGCTGCGCTATCCAGCGAGCACAATACTTGCCACTCCCCCTCCTTAGCACAGTCGTTTCGTTGTGCGTTCACAGATGGCAGGAGAGGTGGCACGCTGTAATTTGAATGCAGCGACGCGACATGTCAGACCGGAGAATCCCTACAATATATCAATAAACTATATATTTATATTGCAAGGGGGTTTATTGGTAGCGAAGCGTAGTCGCAGAAACGGGTAGTCCTTGCTATATCGGGCAGGCTAGTGTTCGGCTACTTCTGTCTCGCGGCCCGCTGCTGGCGATGATTCGTGAACCAGCCATACGGGCGGGTTGGCCAGTGGTTGCACCAATTGCTCATTAGAATTACCCCCCCCCCCCCGGAGAAGAGGAACCATACTGGCTGTTGCGTTATGGCCCCGAAGAAAGTATCGTTTTGTGGTAAGGCTTCAAACGCTGAACGTGCACGGATTCACGACCACGCCTTCGGAGGTCCGCAGAAGGGATCATAGGCTCTACAATGTAATTGACTGGGGAAACGCATGCAATGACGGGGTAAGGCCCGTGATATTTCGACAGTAGCTTGCTGGATAGTCCCGGTGTAGTCAAGGGCCACCCAAAGCCACACCAGGGAGCCAGGTAAATAGGTGGGATCTGCAGCAACGTCTTCATGACGAGATTTGTGCCTCCACTGTTCTACGGCAGTGAAACGTCGCGCCAGTTGTCGGCAGTCTTCCGCGCGTTTGGTGGCATCACAAAGGGGCGTACACTCTGAAGAATCGGGTCGGTAGAGTAGGATGGTGTCCAGAGTGCACGAGGGCGCACGTCTGTGGAGCAGAAAATAGGAAAGAAACCCGTTGTATCTTGGGTGGCGGTACTATATGCGTAGGTGACATAGGGTAGTTCGAGGTACCAGTTTTGGTGATGTCGGCGACGTACTTGGCGGGCATATCCCCTAGTGTGCGATTGAAGCGTTCTCTCAAGCCGTTTGTTTGTGGGTGATACGCAGTAGTTGTGCGATGCACGACGCGACATGCCTTGAGCAGTGCTTCAACAACTTGGGACAAGAACACGCGTCCGCGATCACTAAGGAGCTGGCGAGGCGCTCCATGTCGCAAAATGAAGTGACTGAGAATAAAAGAAGCGACGTCTCCTGCTGCAGCCGTTGGCAATGCAGCAGTCTCGGCATTGCGGGTCAGGAGTTCGATACCGACAATAATGCATCGGTTACCAGCGGGCGAACAGGGCAGAGGTCGAAGGGTTTCGCTGGACGGTCGAAGGGTTTCGCTGGACACGGTAACGGTTGTGAGGGACCGACTGAAGTATCGGGAAGAGACTGCGGCGCTGGCACGTGTCACGCCATGACACGCCAGTAATAGCGCAAACGGACCCGATGGTATGTCTTCAAGACACCCGCATGACCGCAGGATGGTTCGGCGTGAAGGGAAGCACAAATGTCGGCACGGCGATGGCGCGGGATACCAAGAAGCCATTTTACGTCCGTCATCTAGGTAGTTACGGCGGTAAAGAAGGCCGCCACGCAGTGCGAAGTGGGAAGCTTGTCTGCGAATGGCACGGGATTCTTGATGAGAGAATGGTCCAGAGAGGACGGAACTAATTGAAGAGATCCATGGATCCTTGCGTTGCTCAGTGCATAAATCTTCCAAGGAGACAGCAGAAAGAATGCTGTCCTCAGTCAAAACACAGGCAACCTCAGGAGGAAGCGGCGATCGTGACAGGGTGTCAGCGTCTTGATGTTTACGGCCCGACCGATAAATGACGCGTATGTCGAACTCTTGAAGACACAGAGCCCACCGCCCAAGGCGCCCGCATGGATGTTTTAAGGAGGACAGCCAGCAGAGCGCATGGTGGTTCGTGACGACGTCAAAAGGTCGGCCGTACAAATACGGTCGAAACTTCCCAGTGCCGATACAATGGCCAGACACTCCTTTTCCGTTACGGAGTAGTTGCATTCCGCCTTTGACAACGTGCGCCTCGCATAACGTGCGCCTCGCATATGCGACAACGTAATCGCTAAACCCAGGTTTCCGTTGTGCCAGCACTGCGCCGAGTCCAAATCCACTGACGTCAGTGTGGATCTCCGTCGGGGCGCGCGGATCAAAGTGCGAAGGATAGGCATTGAAGTGAGGAGGCGCCGCAAGGTCATAAATGCGTCATCGCACGCTGGTGACCAGGCCGATAGATCACCGACGCCGTCAGCGAGAAGCTGTGTAAGCGGGGATATGATGGACGCGAAGTTTGGTACACAGCAGCGGAAGTAAGAGCAGAGGCCGATGAAACTCCGTAAAGCCTTCATAGTTGTCGGCTTCGGAAATTCGGCCACAGCACGGAACTTGCTCCTGTCCGGGAGTATTCCATCCTTAGGCACGACGTGACCCCAAAATGGTGAGCTGACGAGCAGCAAAGTGGCACTTTTAAGGTTGAGTTGTAGCTGGGCGTGGTGATACAGGTCAGTAGTTGCTGGAGACGTGCAAGGTGCGTTCCAAAATAAGGGAAAACACAACGATATCGTCTAGATCGCACAGGCACGTCTTCCACTTCAAACCCCGTAGCACACCGTCCATCCATTTGCTCGGAGGTGGCAGGGCCATTACAGAGCCTGAACGGCGTGACCTTGAATTCAAAGAGGCCATCGGGGGTGACAAAGGCTGTTTTCCAGCGATCAGCATCCGCTACAGGCACCTGCCAGTATCCAGAGCATAAGTCCAGGGATGAAAAGAATTCAGCTTCTTGTAAGCAATCGAGGGCATCATCAATGCGTGGTAGAGGATAGACGTCCTTGCGCGTAATGCCGTTTATGCGCCGATAGTCCACAGAAAATCTAATCGAGCCGTCCTTCTTCTTTACGAGTACAACGGGGAGGCCCATGGGCTGTTCGATGGGCGAATGATGTCCCGTTGGAGCATGTCACGTACTTGCTCATCGATCACTTGACGCTCGCTAGGAGACACCCTATACGGTCGCTGCCGCAGCGGCGCATGTGATCCAGTGTCGATGGAATGGGTGGCGATAGAGGTACGGCCAAGCGAGGGTTGTGCGCAGTCGAACGACGAACGGAAACAGCACAGGAGTTTCCAGAAGTTGACATTTTCTCGTGGGCTCGAGAGCTTCATGAAACACGTCGTTGGAAAGTTGTGTCGTCGTCGAAGGGGTAACAGCGGAAATGTCATGATCAGGCGTATTGTCTGGGACGTCAACGACCCGACAGGAATTTACGAGCTCGACAATGCCAAGGACTTGCGGACGGGCTGGTAACAATCATGCCAGTTTCGCTAGAATGAATTTTCAGCGCCGCGAAAGGCAGCGGTCTGCACCTGCGGCGGTGGAAGATTTCGGATGGCGTGAAAATGGCAGTTGCATCCCCCCAAAAAGTACAACAGAGCGGCACTACAACGGCGGACTGGGGAGGAATGGTTGTGTCTGCGGCTGCGACCAGTTTAGCAGCGGATGAGGCAGAATTATCGTCAGTGGTGTCGTCTGGTAGGACAGAAAATTCAACTTCGGCACGCGCACAGTCAATAACGGCGTTGTGCCGAGACAAAAAGTCCCATCCCAGAATGACGTCATGAGAGCAGTTGGGAAGCACGATGAATTCAATGACGTACACTACGCCCTGGATGGAAACGCGAGCCGTACACGCAGCCAAGGCATGAACGGGTTGGGAGTCGGCGGTTCCTAAGGATAGTCCAGAGAGAGGCGTCATAACTTTACTAACTTTGCGGCAGAGATCGGCTCGAATCACGGAAACTGCTGCTCCGGTATCCACCAGCGCAGCAGTCGCGACACCTTCGACTGACACGTCAATAACATTTGCGGAGACAGTGGAGGGCTTGGACTTTTTGACGGCAACGCAGTTCTTGCCTCCGGAACTGCGGCTGTCAGTTTTCCTCTGTGGCAGGAGTGGAACGACGACGCATCGGCGAAAGCGAGAGGCGGCGCGGGGACTGAGAACGACGGTCGGCGAAAGGCTGGCGGTAGGAAGCCGAGGGCGCGTACGAGTCCGAAGCGGTTTGGAGCAGCGTCGGGGGGGGAACCGTATGTGGGTCCGTAATATGGATAGCGGTATTCCGGTGGAGGACCGTTGGCAGGCAGTACGCGGCGACGACAGTAACGTGCGACATGTCCTGGGTAATGACACGAAAAGCAAATCGGCCGGTTGTCCGGAGTACGCCAGGGATTCGTGGATTGAGTTGGAACTCGAGCCTCAGCAAGAGGTCTTGGTGCAGCCGGGAGTCGGAGCGGCGTTCTCGTCTGCGCAAGCCGTCCCGCGACGTCGGCGAAAGTAATCGGAGCAGCCACGGGAGTCTGCTGGCTAAAAGAAGGCACGACTTCCGCCACCTGTTGTTGAACTACATGCCGAATTGTAGACTGAGGAACAGGGCACGGCTCCGGAGTAGTATTTGAAGCGGCATGACAAAGTTGTCGAGCAACCTCTTTTTTATACGGACCAACACAGATGGATAGTCAAGCCGCTCATTTTGGGCGAGTGGACGCCGAGTCAAGGCCCTTTGATTGCGCAGCTCGTCATAACTTTGGCAGAGACTGATGACGTCGTAACGGTCCGCGGATCCTTGGAAAGCAGCATCTGAAATGCCTCGTCGTCGATACCTTTAAGGATAAGTTTTGCCTTCACAGTTTCCAGCATGCTGGGGTCCACGCGCTTGCAAAGGTCTACTACATCTTCAATTTAGCTCGTGAAGTCTTCTCGAGTTTTCTGGGCCCGTACCCGTAAACGCTGTTCTGCTTGAAGCTTGCGCACTTCGGGTCGCCCGAAAGCTTTCATAAAGCTTTCCTTGAACTCGGCCCAGGTAGTCATCTCTCGACGATGGTTATTGAACCAAAGTTCGGCGAGATCGTAAAAGAGAAGCCCACGTTGTTTAATTTTATGGCGTTATCCCACTTGTTGTGCGTGCTAATCCGCTCAAAGCTAGAAAGCCAGTCTTCCATGTCACGATCGTGTAGCCCGCTGAACGAAGCGGGGTCTCGCGGGCGTATGGTTCCAGGGCAGACAATGGACGGCACCTGGCCCGCCGGAGTAGGCTGATGGACTGGTTCGTGGGCATTGTGGTGGGCAGCCACCGTTGCGAAGCTCCAGGTTTTACGATGGACCCGCACATTCCACCAATTCAAAGGGGTTTATTGGTAGCGAAGCGCAGTCACAGAAACGGGTAGTCCAGGCTTCTGTCTCGCGGCCGCTGCTGGCGCTGATTCGTGAACCAGCCATACGGGTGGGTTGGCCAGTCGTTGCACCAATTTTCATTACAATATATATATATATATTATTCATATATATTATATATATATATATATATATAATATATATATATATATATATATATATATATATATATATATATATATATATATATATATATATATATACAGTCAAACCCGACTATATCGAACCCGTTTACATCGAATTATCCCATATACCGAACAATTATTGTGCACTAGAATGTTACCGGGAGAATATATAGCAAAAAGTACGGCTACATCGAACAAAAAAGGCAGCCGCAACCTATATATCGAACTTCGGCAGCGCAAGATTGCCCCCGAAGTTGGCTTTCCCGCGCGGCAGCTGGGCGAGCTGCCTACGCCTCCTCCCCCAGTTTGAAAAGTCGCTTAGCCCAAGCGCTCGCGCTCTCGCTCGCTCTGACAGCCATCCCCTGGAAATAGTGGTCGGCACCACACTCTCCCGCTGTCTCACCAGTCTCCTCTTCGGGCTCTCTCTCCCCTCGCTTCTACGCATGCTTCCCTTTTCGTGTTTTCGCGGTTGACGACGCATCGGTACGCCTGTTCCTCTGTGTTCAACTGTGAGGACTCGACGAGTTCCGCCCCTGCCCCCATGTTCCGATGCTCTTCACGCGCTGAGCGTTCTTCGCCGCCACTGCGCGTGCAATAGAAGGCTGTGGCTCAGCTGTTTCGAGTCCTTGACAATGTTGAAAAGTGTGTGCTCAACAATGCTTCGAAAATGATGAAGCAAAAGAAGATCGGAGAGACTATTTCTCGCGCTAGTGTGCCCGCGGAGCATGTATCTTGCAAGGAAACAACAGTTAGTAATGAGGTACGTTCTGTGCATTGTCAAATTCTTTAAACAATATATATCGAATTATACGATATATCGAACTAATGACCGTTTTTTGCGAGTTCGATATATCCGGGTTTGACTGTATAGGGTTTGGAAATGAGGGGCTCGTTAGGAAATACAGAAATAATGCCGGCAGTCTATAACACCAAAGAAGTCATAGGGGAATGGTTAGACTATTTTTTACCATTAGTGACGTTACATTTATTATTATTATTATTAATTACGTGAGAAAGAAAGAAAGAAAAACATGCGCCCAGAGTGGGAACCGAACCCACGCCTTTCGATTAGATCTCGAATGCCTTACCAATTCGGCTATCTGGGCGACTGTGTTCTCCTTCACTTTCTGGGATATTTATATTTACTACAACTTTCCGGAACGTAAATATAAATGTAAATATTGTATGTAAATGTAAATTTTCTGGAAGTATCCTTTGAGGTTTCCCAGAACCATTGCATCCCAGCTTAAACAATTCCTCTCTGTTTCCCCCGACCCCTCTCGTAGTCTTTCCTCTTTCTCTGTTGCGAGGTCCTGTCGCAATAACCACACTTCCGTTTCTCCCTCACTATTTCGATCCTTTAAACCGACCGTTGACCACTCGGCTGTCCTCCTTCAGGCCCCGCTCTTAACAACCCTCCCCCCTCTTTTTCCAACTCCATCTGTTTCTATAAACAGTGTGCCAAACATGAACCCTGATGACTTGAAAAAGAGAAGTCCCATTGTTGAAATGTTTGGCAGAGGTGTGAGGTCGCTATCTTCTCCAAAGTATCATTTCTATCTTGTCACGATCTTCAAAGCCCTCTCGTTCCCTGGATTTCATCTAATAAGAATAACGGAACAAGGTAAGCACACTGTCTCCTCTCTCTGGCACAAGTAGCTTTAATTGGAGACAGCCACTTCAAGTACATTCAAGATCACTTTCCATCTGGACAACATGCACCATGCATCACATTCCGAAGCCGCGCCACAACACAGGACATTATAAGCATATAGATACCACCCAACGCAAACATCACGCACTTCATACTTCATTTTGGAACTGATGACTCAACGTGAAACAGCGCTTTTAAAGCACTTGTGAAGCCACCAAATCTCTCGTACGAAATGTTGAGACCCAAATGACCCAACGCGAAGATAACCTTGAAAATAGTGCTTCCCATAATTGAAAACAATCACCAGCACTCACACCCCAGGTACACAGATTCATTGGTCAATACGACCGAACAGTTAAGCTCAACGACGCCCCTCCTTGACCTACAACTAACCCAACAAAATGTGGACATCAATACCATACAGACATCTATCTTGACACCCAGGGACATCTCGCATAAGATGGTTTACACCGTAACTTCCGAGGTGTTTGAAAATGGCAGATGACATCAGGTACAGGCTGAGCGAGTCGTTTTAGGTGACGCTCTCCACTACCGGCACCACCGGCTTGTCAGTGGCCACAACCGAGCCGCAGACCGGAACCTGATATTGCCAACAGCAGCGAACCACCCTGTCACCCCAAGAATCCACATGCGACGCGACCACACAAACGGTAGATGCAGCCACAACACCAGCTCAACAGCACGCACGAGAATAACATCCCGACCCACCAAAAATATAACGCTGAATGTTCACACAGACAGCAACACGCACTGAAACGCAAACAAGCACCAAAACAGACATCGACGTGGACATCACCCTAAAATCTCCCCCTAAACAACAGTCTCCGAACAAAAAAGAATCATCCCGTAGGTGCACTCGGAACAAACGAAAATGATAAGCACCGGGCGGACCGGACGCCTGGCCCTAAAATCCAGCACTTTTCTAAGTGTTCGAAAACTAGCCGTCACAAACGCACTACATATTTCGCCTGAAAACCTGTTCCTCTTACCTCCCAACCCGGAAATCTCCAAAGGCCTCCGCCTTAAAGCTGTTTGTTCCCTTGCAGTTCTCCCCCCTCATCGAGAAGCAAAATGGAGGACACTTTGAAGCGTGCATCGCTTTCCCTTCTAGAAATTGTCAGAGAGCACTGTGACAAACAAACTTAGTGTTTTAAATGAGCAGAATGAAATCATTCCACTCACTGAGCAAGAGAAAATTGGTCTTGATGCCTTTGAAACCGTAAGGAACACGAGCTGTGCAAGGAAGGGCTTAAATTTGAACGTGACGAGCTCGTTTTGCCTGACACACATTGCACCACTGAACGTGCTGTTCTCGCTAAGCCTGAAGATGTGGCAGTAAATCAACTCACTTCCCCCGCAGACACATCAGAATCTGCGACAACGGAATTTTCCCTCCCGCTAATAACAAAATGTAGAATCTAGCTCCCACAGTACGAGTAACAGCAACATGACACGTGTTCCCGAACAGAATGTTGTATCCGCCTCTACCGCCACGTGCAGGAGCAACGTTCAGGATATTTCCGAAACATTATCGACAACAGAAAAAATTATCCTAGAACGAGGCCTCACTTTCTGCCCTACCAACAACAACGTGAATGAATACGAGTTACATAAGGATCTCACCGAATTTTCCCGCAAATGTGACTGAGAAATTCTTTTCCGATAATCAAGACAATAGTGAAATCAATTACCACGCACTCCGTGCACCAAGCACTTGCACGCCAGATACCGAGGAATCTCCAGAAATTGTTTGTTTAAAAAATCAGTATAAAAAATCAGTATAAAAAGATATAATAATGCGAACAAAGAAATCAAATAAACGCAAAAACTTGACTCCCTCAGAAGAAGTCACTTCTAAATAACCTAGCAGCCAGAACGGAAATAATAATTAAACCTGCAGACAAAGGAGGTAGCGTTGTCATCTTAGCAATGGAAAAATATAAAAATGAGAATATAGGCAGCTTAACAACCATGGTCACTACCAGCCTTTAGACCATGATCCCAGCAACGAATACAGTCAAACGATCCTTCGCACTCTCACAAATTTGCTGGCCAGAGAATTAATCACCACATCAAACTAAACTTCATGACACCGACGAACAAGCAAAGAGGACGTTTCTACCTTCTCCCCAAAATCCATGAAGTCCCCACAGAAGCATTGTTCTCAGCTGACAAACAGGGCAGACCAGTTGTTTCTAACAACAACACCCCTGCGGAAGCATTGTCTGTCTCTGAATCACCAGTTGCCAGATATTCCTACTTCTCTTTCTTCATTTGTCTGCGCCCGGCAAGACGGTGCCAACACACACACAAAATAAAGAACCCAGAGTTTTCGGCATACTTTTTGCAGTTTTGTTGGCTTGGCCTCGTATAAATAACACGCGATTGACTGAACTAGTGTAAAACAATGGTGAAAATGCACAATATGGTTATTTATTAGGCGAATAAAGTACAGTTTGTCAATTATAAAATCTTTTCGGTGTAGTTATTTTAGAGCGTGACCTAATAATTCTCCCGTAAGCTACCCGTGTAAAATGTTTTCTTTTGAGGCTGAGCTTCAAAGGTATATTGCATTCTTTGTTCACCATTTAAACTGTTGCAACTTAGTCTGGGCCTTTACCTTCACAACCAACATAAATATTTGTTCTACAATAGTAAATACATAAATCTCTACATCGAGACAAATAATCTTTGATCCCTAAAATGCACGCTTGTATAACCTGTCATTCTATTCCCGTTTAAACCTTTGGGAAGTTTGGTTGCTCCACAGCATTTACGTCAGTCAGGACCATTTCGCTTAATTTGTTACTCTTTCATTATTAAAATATCACAAATATAATGCAACCACGCAGCAGCACACTCAGTCGGAGATATTAAAATTCGCACTTACTCGTCCGCTCTTATGAACTGTTGAAAAGGCAGATATTTAGGAGTGCATTACGAATGGGTTAGGAAGTTAATTTTAGGGGTAACACGGTGCCTCTTCGCAGCTGATAATTTTTTCACTTGGAGCTCTCCTCACTCCACGCGTACTGAACTACAAAAGCGAGAAACCAAGAAAACAATGCGGATTTACCAACACAACAAAAAAAGAATTTTAGCGTGATACCCTAAATGCGTGAACTGGGTCATAGCATGAAGCAAGTAGAAATATGTTTATATGAAGTCGTTTAATCGGTTTCCTAGTAGACTATTTGAAATTCGCCGGCAGTGTGTGCATGCATAATGGCTGGAAACAAGTTTGAATAAAAAGTTTAAGGATTAGGTCGCCTGTGCAGACAGAGCACGACTTTGTTTCTCCAGAATTGGCAAAGAATGAGGTCTGCCAAACTGATAAGTTTTAAAACTAACCACGCTTCGAGGGCGCTTAGGATGTTTCGAAAGCATTCGGCGGGTTGCCGTTCTCTGCTTTTTCACTGTTTTAGAGTTCTGTATCCGTGATTGTAAACTACGGATACCCAACAGGGAAGAACATTGTATTGTTGCGTCTAGTAGACGGAGGCGTAGACAGCCGCAGGATGGCGATGTACCTATTTACTAGGTGTTGCGCTACACTGAAGAGTATAGGCAGCACGGGGAGTCTCAGCGAAGATGGATGAATCAGCCTGGTCCCGCGAGCGCTGGAAACACACATTGGCGTCGTCGTCTTCGAACAGCTGGCTGGCCAGGCAGCCACAGAAGGTGCCCACTCACTGGGCATAGAACACTTCACGGCGATCCCACACACTGCAAGCAGGGGATCGCTACTTGACAAATATCCACGCGGCAATATGCATCACAAATTGACAACCCTAGTTGTCGATACATGGCCAATTTTACTACTGGCCCGTCCAGTAAAGGAAATCTGTTTATTTAGCATCAAGAAGCACACATGAATTAATCCTTACGAGCCTTATGTTCAGTCCTTGGCTGGCGGGTTCGTAGTTCTTCAATATTCACGCAATATTTAGAGCCAGTTCAATTGGAGCTCCAGGTCTACTCATCTCCGCGCTTTCAAGCAGCATGCAAGTCTGGGTAACACGTGGTAGAAAAAAAGGTTATATCTGTCTTGTCACTCTGTTGACATCCTGCGATGAGAGACCAAATATATTTAGTGGTTTCGCTGAGTTTCCTTCAAAATTTTTATACACTGTAAGTTCATGCAAGAAATTCAAGTCGCGCTTTTGCGATTTCAAAGCTTCGGAGGCTTTGGCGCATTTATGCTTAAACGTCCCGACAAAACGTATATCCCGTTCCTACTTCTTGAGTTCATTCGGAGTTCAAATTTGTGTCATTGCTTCCAGCTTTTACTACAAGGGGAGAGAATCTTTCTTAAGAAGAGCAACTAATACCGCGTAACGAGTGGTCATATCGTTTGCACTTACTGGAAACAACAAAGATTGGTAGGAATGAAAAATACGAACTTATCTATGGCTTTGTATATGTGACAAGAAATGAGTAAGTTTTGATTATATTTTCAAAATAGGAGCAATAATAGGGTCCATCTAATATCTAGATTGACCTCTGCAGGTATATTCTTCGCTGGGAAGGGTACAGAGCACAACAATGTTTAGGTATAAACAGGTTACCTTGTTTCTTGGCAATACTTTGAGAATAAAAATTGAGCAGACCATGCATTTTTTGCATCAAACACAGAGAGTAAAATCTGTAGAGATGCACTTAAAAGACTGATGCAGGGATATGCTTGCCGTTTCTTTTGGAAGGCGTTTTGCTAAGGCCACAATGGACTACGAAAAATCTAGTATTAGCCAGTTCTGTACGTTTCAAAAAATAGGAGTATTAGTTGTTAAAGGATATTTTTTAAACTTTTATATGTGACGCTAGTTGCAGTTGAGTGTAAGTAAGTGAACTTCAATCTGGTCAGTTTCACGTGGTGCTCAAATGTCAAGAATTACTAATTGAGCTTGTATATTTTACGTTGCGTTGAGAGCTATTTTTTGCTGCCATTTCGGCAATGTGGGCATGCCTTGTTGGCGCAAGTCGATTTTAAATAAATGTCAAGAACAATAATTTATTATTGACCAAACTTCAGAACCATTACGTGTGTGATTTTTGTTTAAATGTAAAAACGTTTGCTACTTTTAGAGAAACCTAGAGACCTATACTACGGGAGCCATGCAGGACAAAACAACATGTTTGGTTCATTCGAAAGATGGCCTCATAACAATCATACCGACACCACTTTTAAACGCACACTTCGCACATATAAGCTATATAATGAGCAAAAAATGCAAGAGGCTTAGCTCAGGTAACTTTGGATATGCAAAGCAAAAGCTACGCTTAGCTTGGTTGGCTCGGTTAACCTTCGATGTAGCTGTACTGCCGACGACGGCTGAATGCCGTTCGGTTCCTGTGCGACGCTCACATAAGGAGGCCCGACCTCGCCTTCATTCTCGGCGAACGCGGCATTTCTCTTTCACTGCGAATGCGGCGCACGATGAATCACATCGCCCGTGACGTCCCTGCGGCGCATGCGTAGGGGGCTGCAGGTTTGGTGGGCTGTGCAGAAGTTGAGCGGCCGCTCCGTCTCTGCCGCGACGGGAGAGGCTGCGATGTGAGCAGAACGACTTAAAATGGTGCCTCATGCGCAGCGCCGATAGCGGGCTGCCGAATCACGCGATGTGCTTCGAGGGGCGTTTCGCCGGGGATGTGTCTCTGGTCAAAAGGGTAACTTGCGCATCCCCCGCGAAAACGCTGGATGAAAGTAATAAAGCTCTGCCTTAAAAGGGAATGTCCGTGCTACCCACTAGCTCATTTCCCGCAACAGAACCTATAATATCGTACGTGCCCAGCAGTGCAATTGTTTGCGGCCGGCTAAAGCAAACGCAAATTAGACAGTGTTTATAAGCTTGCTGATCGAGCTATTTGCGCCTAAATGTAATGCATATTCATGTTACAGCAATAAGAATGGTGCCGTAGACAATGAAAGTTACGAAAATACACGTAGACATAGAAGTGCCGATGCGCACTGCAGTTGGTACTCGGCGCACTAAGCGGCGTTTTATACCCTAGTTACACGGCGGAAGTAACCGCAGTTAAGCTTAACCGTAGTTACTAAACTTCAACCTAGGTTACCGCAAACTGCGCTTTCGGCTGTTAAACGCGAAATTCAAAGTGTGCTGGCCACGGTCACTTGGTTGGGAGCCTGACATAAATAAATTACACATTTTTAACCTTACGATAAAAATAAAAGGGAAGCTATGTAGACAAAAGAAATATCCTTAAAACAGTCGCTTCAGACCCAAACGCAATGCACTCGCGCGCGGCGTGATTTAGAAGAGGCGCTTCCCAACAGCTCGCAACCGGCTTGGTTTTCTCTGGTTTGCTCGGTGTGGGGAACTTTAGGTTTGGCATCACGGTTGATATTTGTCCGCCGCTATCTGTGCAACTGCGAATTACAATTCATTGCACAATTTTTCACCACAATAACATACACTTTCTAGCATGTGCAATTTATTTCCGAGATCAGATTGGTTTTGAAGAGCAGCGATAAGAATTCGCTGTCGTGGTCTGGGGCCGGTTCGAATCGCTTGCAGTCCCGTGCAGGCCGGGTAGGAGCGCCGGCGTGTTCGCAGGCACGGCCGACACGTGCGCCGATCGTTTCCGAGTGCCGAAAACTCTTCACGATTGCCTAAATTATCCGTTTCTTGGCAATCGACGCGCGAAGTTTTCAAACTTAGCACGACTTTTGTCATAGTAGACCGGGTGGATCAGGAAACGAACGAGCCGCTGCTGACGGGCAGTCGCGCTGACTGCGAGAGCGACGCAATCAACGCAAGCGTCTCTTGGGAGCAGCTTTGGGGGCGCCCGCTATTGAGAACTTTTGTCTCCTCCGAACGCCAGGTGATTGTTCTTTTCACGTGCGGTGATGCGCCGCCTGTTGCGTCCGAACTGACTTGTTGCAATTTTGAACACCACGGCTGCGGTGAACTGCGTTTAGCGTGACCGAACTGAGGTGGCCACGTTATGTTGCGTTAACCATCGTTAGCCTGGTAATCGCAGTTTTGTCTGTCGAGTAACGCAGCAAACTGCGGTTTTGTCTACCCGCGGTTCACTTAACCGTGGTTTACTGTGCCCGTGTAAGTAGGGTATTAGCTGCATAGGAGTTCACCTCTTTGGATTTGTCTTGCATGACACTGGTCGATGGGCGCAAGCGACGTTGTTCTATGTGACCCTGCTTTGTCGCAGGTACCCCATGTTGCCCGACACAATTACTTTCTACATGTACAAAAAACAAGCCAGGTGCAAATACGTTCCAAAACAAAGCAACGGCGGACATCGGCTGTAGGTGAATATGATACCGCCCTAAGTCAGGACTGGCGGCAAGCAGGGCTGCAGAGCCGAATGACTCAGTGGAAGTTGGTTTGAATGCGCTCACTTATGACTTTATTGCTGACGTAACAAAAACACTTTTGACGGGAATCAAAATTTTAGCCATGATTGAGAAATTGCGCAGTGAATACGCCATACTGTGCTGCCGGACAAGCGCTGGGGGCACCCTAAAACACGATATCGTTCGAAAAAACACACGTGTATTTTGCCTGAATGGCCCCCTTAGGATACAGAGAGGGAGATATTGTTTATTAGGGGGGGAAGGGACAGATGTCCTGAGGGGAGATAGGTAACCACGTAGGGGAAAGAGCACTTCTTTTGATGCCTCCTGTTGACGGAGTTCTCCATAATTCATACAAAGGCACGCTGTTCTAATGGGGTTTAGTTCACTCCCTTTATTTCTCACATTTCACACAAGTTGAACCGGGCCTGTGGGATGCACACTATGGGAATCAGACCAGCTGCTACACCTCTTGGAAGAGACAGAGGGCATGTGGTTGTGATTTCCAGGGGTCGTAGATCTTGAGATTCATCGGGAAAGATCATCATCACGTTCACTTAGCGCTCCTACCCCAGTGCTCTCATCGACACATTTTGTGATGGCTTTTTCTTTTCCTCAGGGTCCGACGTCATCTCGTCATCAAGTACCACTACAGAGCTTTGATCTTCTCTAAACTCGCGACATCCGTTTTTGAAGCTGCATAAAGAAAACGTACTCTCGCCTGGTAGAAACAAGTCTTGACGGTTTAATCGAACAAATAAACTGTGAAACAGCGCTTTGCACCGACAGTAAGAACGCTGTTTCAGTTTATTGTGAACCAACTAGCCGCCCAAACCTAAACGTTGTTATGTTTTATCGAACATTTTTTTAAGTGTACGTTATAGTCTCTTCTTCAAGCCGCTAGATTACGCACGCAATGGCCATTCTACCCTCCTTGTTTGTTTTCACGGGGATATCCAACCCTGGTGGCACTCAACACCACCGGTGAGCGAACCCATTTCTATCGTGTCCAACACTATTCCATCTTCCAACATTCGGGATCATGCTCATTCGGCTGTTCTACATGGCCTTGTCGGCACTCTTAGCCCAGTACTCACCGCGGGGCAGACAGAACGACTGGCTCTGAAAAGGCGCAGCGCATCCTTTCACTTGAATTCGAACACGCTCAAACGTGTGCGAGTAATATAGTTGCGAATAAAATCGGAATAGACGGGTCAGCCATTTCACATTATCGCTCATACAGAGTGTGTTCATCCCCACCTGACTCTTTCACTTCATTCCCACAAATATAAAGCGCGTAGAGCAGTGGGTTGACAACTCGTGCTCCAAGTGACTCATTGGAATCAACCGGACACGCCACCACAGTGGGAACATTGCCTGTTGGACCGGACTCGGAGATATGCAGCACCACGATTTCACCACAAAACAAAAGCACCAGCACACATCAGAAAATTCACCAACACATCATTTGTACGAGTGTTCATTCGAAGTGAGTCCGAACGTCCTACAGTCTAAACGCTGCTGGTACACGACAGTGAAACAAGGCATGTTGTAATGTTTGCGGCAACCATGCGGAACGCACAACGCCGAATCTCGCCAGGTGGCCACACCTCGGGAGAACTTCCCAGCCACGTAACGATCCAATATTGCAAATTTCAGCCGTAAGTGCTGCCAAAGTCACCTGATGCCAACGGACACCGGGTGATCTTTCTATCGGTGGGTTCTGTAATTCGGTTATTGCAATTTTTCACACACTTGGCTTGCCGTACTTTCCGTGAAACCTAGGCTTGGCAGTGAATACTCGCAGTACATTTTGCAATATATTTATTACCTACGCATAAACTGGCGACGGCTGCTCAGCAGAAGGACCGGCTATGAGTGCGTAATAAAATGTTTGATTGCGCGACACGAATGCCCCTTTGTGTTGCTCGAGTACGGCTGGAGATAAAAAGTCCTATCACGAGGCGTTGGAAAGGGAGCGTCCCTGTGTGTTCGGCTATATGCTTAACGTTTCCTGGGCGAGGCGTTCGAAAACGTGTGCCCGAGTGTTGTAGTGCAGTGACTTGATAATATGTTTTCAACTTTGTTTTTGTCCAATTTTAGCTCTAAAGTGCGTCTTTCTGTCCCTAATTGTTACTACGATCTTTATTTGTTCAATGGTCTGTTGACCCGAACTAAATTTGCTTTCTAGAAAAGCCAGAAGTTGGCGTTTCATAGGTAATAGCTTCTCATTTTTCCCGCACTTTCTCTGGTAGCTCTATGTGACGGCCAGGCCTGGGTCGTTTCGTCCGCAAGTTTTCCTTTCTTTGCTAGAGTGGAAGAACTTAGAACGCGTTAGAAACATGCGGGGCAAATGCAAATTCTTCGGGCGCCCTGCGGACTGAAAAACGAAATAGTGTGGCCCCGGAATACGATGGGTCCTCTAAAGGATAGACTGGTTTCATTACGCGGGGGGACCCAGGTTCAATTCCCACCAGGGCTTCCCAATTATCTGCACATGCTACTGTTCCTTGCCTCTGGGAATCTCGTACGCCTCAGGTTCTCAGGGTGGCCCAGTGGTTCTGTTGACGCCGTCACGGCATAGACCCGCCGGGTGATTTTCCGGGGAATTCCCTACACACATTTTTCTTGAGGCTTCGACGTTTATTGGTGTAGGGATGAAATTGTGTGGCCAAAACAGCTGTACGGTTTAAAAGTCTCGAAAAAGGTTTAAAATACGAAACAAAAAGAATAGACGAAACGTCATAAACACTGTATTTCCTCGGAAATATATTTGGCCAAAGTTCCACCTTTAAATGTTATAACACCGTAAAAAGTCTACTTAACAACGCTGGAAATAACAATATTAATTGCGTAAACAGGCCAACATTGTAGAAGGCCTAGCATCTTCTTAAAACACATACTTGAGCAATTTAAAGGCACTTCTTCGCTATAATGGTGTATATATAAATTTATCACAGCCAAAACAAAACAAAGAAAGCTCAAAAAAGCATGTAGTACAACGTCTTTTGCTAGGCATAGCCATATTTCGTTGTATTAAGCTCAAACTACAAACAAGCGGCAAAAGATTGCGAGACATTAGAAGCAATGCTCTTAATTTCTGCATATGTGTTTTTACACAATATAAAATGTTCGGTCTACCGAAACGGGTCGAGAACTGGGCAATGAAACCGTCCGTGAGAGAAAAGCCACTTTATCAAGTTGATGGCCTCCCGCGAAAGAGTGGTTATTAAGGTTCTCTTTTTGGTACACACAATGTTTATAAAACCAAAAGACCCGCTTTAAGAAAAACATGAATAACAACAGAATCTCTCTGCACACGAACTGAGTCAAGTCAGTGTACAACAATAAAACTGCCGAAGTCCACTCCAACTGAGCTGGAGTGCACAATCAACGCGCGTGCAATGAAAGCAATCGAAGTGCTGATCAACCGTTTTGAGGGGCGAAGCTACTCTTGCTCGGGTCCTGTCCTGTCCCTAGTAGCGCCATGTACATACCGCTGATGATGATTATGGCAGGATGCCCCCTAGTGTTAGGCCAACCAAAGATTGGACGAAGATGTCAAAACGTTCAATGTGCTCATTGCTACCCACCAAGGAATAGCGGAAGAAGAAGAGGTATCATTCGTCGTTTGCCAGCTCAAGATACGTACCGGGGGGTACGTGACACAAGACGCTCGGGAGAAGGCGACTGGCCAAAGTGGCTAAAATGCTACACACGGAATTGGCCAGTTTACCCATGGAGATTATCATCGTTCCAAAAAAGCCCTACATGATCACCACAAACATCTACGTCGTCGACGGGCTTGTCAATGGAGCGGTGGGAAGTCTCAAGCTTTGCGAGCGAGGAGTCGTGGGCTTGGTGCGGCGGCGCCAGCTTCCGATCCCACGACTCTCTGACAGCAACGGGAAGTACATGGCGCTCTTCCTACTGCGCCTACAAACCGAGACGCAAGCATGGCTACAAACGCGCCTTAAGTCCTTCACTCATTCAAATGGTGCGCGCCGTCCAGAAGACCTATAACAACTTGTCGAGTGCCATTGACGCGCCGGCGCGCGCTTTCGATCCCATGACACTCTGGCCGCGACGGGAGGTACGTGGCGCTCTTCCAACTGCGCTAGAAACCGAGACGCGACCATGGCTACGAATGCGCCTTACGTCCTTCACTCATTCGATAGTGCGCCCCGTCAAGAACTATCGAGGCTTTACATGAGGTGTGCCCGATTGTTTCACGGTTTTACGATAAGCATTTTAGCTTCGCCCCTCTCATCACAATTCACTTCGTGGAGATGGCGGGATTTTTTTTTTTGATAATTTAACGTTCATTATCCGCAGGGATTCTGTTAAAATACAAGTGTGTCTTTCAGTTCTATACCACTTCGTGTGTTTACCTAAAGACGCGCCTTCTCAACGTATGTGCTGTGCCATTCTAAATGCGCCATTCTACGTGCTATTCTGCAAAGCATTGCGTAAAGGTGCCTGCTTATGAATTGCGTTTTGGCGTAACTACACCGACACTAGAAGGGCGCAGAAATCTTTGGTGAATTACAGTGTCCCAATGGCGCTCCCATTTTATCTTCTTTAAGGCATGGGATGCCCTTCCCCTGCCCTATTGTTCTGAATTTTTACACCCTTTTGTTTTCAATTCTGCTAAGCGGTGCGCCACACTGACCTTTCCTCTCTCCCTGTGACAAAATATTTTGTCCGAAATATTAGTTTGTTAGTTTAAGTGCGCATGTTGGAGGAGCCTGTTTGTAATGATTACCTGTGCTAGAAGCACTGTCCGGGGCTGGTATAGGAAGTTTCTCGCCGGCAGAAGTCCGGCCGAAATTATTATACCTATTAAGAAAAAACAGTGCCTAAATGGTGACATCGGGTAGAAGTCGGCTTCATATGCGCAGAAACGAACTTCGATTGCGTTCACGGGAAGTGTATGTTCTATACGAGGCGCTTGAAGTGTCTGTGTGGCAAACCACGCTGCAAGGGTAATTTTACTTATTTGTGTTTTGGCATCATATCGTCCTCAATGAGGCATGCGTGAAATAGAAATTTTTAACCATGTTCACCCGCATGAACATGCGAACTCTTGAAATGGTTAAGAGTTACGCATCAGAACATTGTGGTTCTTTTGAGCAATGTCGGCGCACGCGTTTATCGGAGCAATCCGAAACAAAAATAATGCTGCGTGCAAGCGAAATCGCTGAAGTTGTGGAGAGCATAATAATCAGGATTGCGGTGACAGGTATGTACGTGCTCGAACACTGCAATCATTAAAAAAAGGCAACTGTGGGAAGACCAGGTGTCTCACTGTATATGCATATTGTTTATTTGGGTATCTCCATTCACGCTTCACAAACCATTCTGCTGTTGCCGTTTACTCAGCGGTCCTTGCTTCGTTCTGTTCGTGCGCAGTTTCTGCAAGGTTTATGAGTCTCTAAACTACTGCAAGCTCAGGTCATGTTAATCTAAACACTATATTTTTGGATTCTCCAGGAGTAACGGACATGTTTTGTAATACTTTATTCGCAGAGTGTACCTCAACAAAGCCCATTTTTTGACCGCTGAAACCAAACGTTCAGGAAGCCAGGAAGTCTTACAAATGACGGAAGATGGTAAGCATCTATAATTACCGATTACAGCTGACGTTACTGGTAACTCATGATTCTAAAGAATACAGGGAACCTGATTTTCGATAAGCGGAGCCTCGTTTGAAATGGTAAAGTGAATGGCTATGTACGGGAGCAAATAATGTATTCATGAGTCTCTAAAATAGATGTTTGCGGTGGAGATTAGGCTTCAATTTGGGGTTGGAAGTATTTAAGACGAACTGAATAGGTTTAATTGAAAAGTAATACAGTCAAACCTGGCTATAACGAACCCGGATAGAGTGAATTACGCTATATATCGAACAAAAAGAATTCAGTTAAGAAAATACATGGGAAACATATTCCTTATAACGAAGTTCACATCGGATATATGGGACTCTGTGCGCCTAGAATGGCCGTCGAAATGCATGATCTCAGGAGCAGCGACTGAGATGTGGATTGGCTGCGACCACGGAGCAAGAGCGGCGACTGAGACATTGCGCCTCGCATGGAGCGACGTGACGCCTAAATACTTTCCGTAACTTTTTCCGATGCGCTCGACTCGCGACGGAACCCGCCCAGTCAGCGAGTCCGGACGAAGACAGCAGCATCGGTGAACGGTGGGAAGAGCTCGCCAACGTTCCCGGTGATGTCGCGAGTGATATCCGTCCGACGCTTATAATGAAGCGATTTCGGCAGTCGATGTTATCCGCCAATGCTTCCTAGATTTGTGAGGACGCTGACTCGAACTGGTGCAAACAATGTTTCGTGTAGAGAATGCTACGCTGATTGAAGCCGCAAAATGAAAGTGAAAAGAAAAATCACCAGCTTTTTTTTTTGCAACGTCGGCAGTTAACGCGGAAAGTAGCTTTGATACCTGCAATAAATGGATTATTTTGGTATGATAATGGCTAGTCTACTGTGTTCGTTTCTGCCTACGCGGATGGCGGAGTTGGGGAGGTGGCGGATTGCGAACTCGTAACAATAAGCTCGTTATAGGCGTATTCGGCTATATCGAACTATTGGATATATCGAACTAATCGCGGTGCATATTGAAGTTCGCTATAAACGGGTTTGACTGTACTGCTTTTTACGGCGGAATGCCATAAAATAGCAATCTTATGATGTGTATTAATAAATAAAGAGGCAACTAACTACGTCGCTTACTTCTAATAAAGTCACAGCTTACTAATACATAAAAATGGCTATTTTCATCGCGACATTAAATGTAAACTATTTGTAGACATAAAAATATGATGGTAAATTTTGTTTTCAGATGTGTATTTATGCTCAATAAATGCAGGGACAATATTTGAGAAAGGTATAGTTTTTAATGTATCATGCAGAATTCGTTCGGACAATGTTCATGTCCCCCCTTCCCTTAAAAAAATAGCTCCAATCCACACTGTCAAGGTGGTTGGAAAGGAAAGCTTTAAAAGACACCCAAAATAATTGCCCCTGCGACGTCCTTTAATTCACACACGTGGCTCTACAAAGAGTGAAACGAGAGATTCTGCCAGCTGTTGCCTGGAATTGGCGGCGGCGGCTTCCCGAACGCAGCAGCAGTGTCGGCCACGGCCGGGCCGCAACGGCGGACGCCGCTCTTGTAGCCCCGCCGTGAGTCTCTAGAAGAAAAACGGAGAGGAGCGTGTTTCGAAGAGTGAGACAGCGGAACCTGGTCATCCTGATGTGCTTGCTTGGGGATAAACTATCACCGCACACAAGCGCAGACAACGAAGCAATTCAGCATGCTAGCTTAGTGATTCATTTTTGAACTGATTTAAACAAATACTTTAGGGAGTTTGACAGGGGCGAGAAATCTGAGGAAAATAACGTAATCGCTACTTATAAGAACCACTTACAAATATCGCCTTTTGTAATACTTCTCCAAACACAACCGAATTTCTATACACCAGTTTGGAATTCTTAGTCCCACTTGTGGCAAGCAGTGCGCTAAAGGTCGCGTTTCTCTAGCGGCCAGATGCCTGTATGTGGTTTGGGCATTTTGGTTTTCCGCCCTGAAAATTGATACTTATCATAAATGTTTGCTGTACGACCACTTTATTCTGTCAGTGGGGGTTGCGCTACAAGTGCTGCCGAACAAGTTATTCGAACTGTGCGAAAGCCGGGCGCAATGGACGCAAAGCAAGTTTTGGGCCCAAAACTGGCCCAAAACAACCGTCGCTAAAGCAGGCGACAAAGCCGTAGCGCCGAGGACACCGCCGGCGAGCAGGCGCTTCCGTGCCAGGACCGCTGGGTATATTCACCGCGCCTTCTCTAGTGTGCCCCGTGAGTGAATCCCTCCAATCCCGATCCCTCCCCCCGTCGCCGCCTGCGATGCGATGAGAATTTGTGGTCCCGTACGCCAGGAAACAACAGTTTGCTGGTACAGCTTCAAAGCCGTGCTTTAAAACTCTAAGACGAATTTGAGCTTCTATAAGGAAGCGCAAAATGGATGATTGATTTTCATTGTTAATGTTGATGGAAAACATAACTACGGAAGTATGGTGAGGAAAGTATTCAGCAGTTACGAGTGTCATGATTGTTATTTAGCGTTTGTTCTAAGCAAAAGTTACCGATAGAAATAAATGCCACACCGTGTCTAAAAGCCGCATCGTTAAGTCCTTCAAATAAAAGCGGCCACATTATTTACCTTTGTTTTAGCGGGACTGTCCCGCTAACGTAAATTATTTTCTCGAGTCCAGCATAGAGCGCCACAGCTCTGGTTGCATCGGGTGATAAGAAATTTACTCGAACTGCGTCTCTCATTTATGATGAGCTCGTCCCTTGTGTGAAAACAATGCGGCGAGTTCCTGGTCGGCTATCACAAGGCAGAGAAATTTGTACCCAACGTGGTAGGTCGGGTTTGCGTATGAATGGTAGACTAAATACAGCATGTTTAGCTAGTTGGTGTTGCATTTAAGAAGAAATACTTCCAGTAAAGGATCGGATCAAGACTACAGACAGGACGGATCCATCTTCTCCGTCTTCTTGGTCGCATACTCTGCGCGCAGTTTTTCTGACAACTTGAGGTAAACTACTTTACATTACCAGCGAGTGAACGCGCATCTCTTAGCTTTGCCGAGCGGTCTCCAGTCAGCGGTACAAAATTTTGAATACAAACTGGTGGGGCTACGTGTCACCTAACTGCTGAAGGTGGTGCTTTTGTGGGAAACAATGGAGCGAAACCTTTGAGGAGCTCTCAATCTCCACTAAAATGTGTTTTTCGGTGATTTGGTAAATTGTTACGGAAAAGACGTTGCACGCGGCAAAGGCAAGCAAAAACGCGGAGAGCAAGGACAGCAGAACAGAACAGACGAGGGCTAAATCGCAACTGTGTTTAATCTAAAAAACGGCTTGGTATATTTCGGCCAAATCGCACACGCGCACAAAAACAAGGCAGCCTCGAGGTAGCCACAATGTTTCATCCAGGACCACATAAAAACATCAAAACACGTTAGAAAAACGCACACTATTGGCGAAGCAATGGCGGAGCTTGCACCTGTGGTGCAAGGCCTTGTCTGAGACCTTGCTATTGCACCCAGTAAGAATTTCCCAACGTGCTGATGAACATTCCCTATGAATGGCTGCTCCGACAGTTTTTTTGGAAGGCGTGTACATCTCTACGAAAATGGACCGCGTAAGCACACGCTAGAGTACGCGCACCGCTAGAAAGCCAACGCTGTGAATTACCCAAAGCAAATAATCCTGTGCTTCCCGAATGCGATTATAGCTAAACCAAGTAGACGCCGGTTTCATAGCCCGAGGCATCCAGGTACGATTTCCTTCAAGGGGCAAGGATTTTTGTTCGATTTCGAATATTTCTTTTCGTGTTGGAGAACGTGCGGCCGGGTTACACACCTCCGCTGCTAAAAGCTTCCGAATCTCGAGACTTCTTTTCTGACTTTCTGTTTTTTTGCAATTCGAGTACACAGTGGCTTTTTTTGAAGTGCCACAGCAAGTTTGATCAGGTCTCGCTGTAATGCAAAACAGTGTATCGGTAACCCCACGGCAAGTTTTATTTCGTTGAAGCCAGTGTGCTCGGCGCTGCTCCGGTTCCCGCCTTTGACACCGCTAAACCCTATTTTGCAACCCTTATTATCCTCTCCACTAAGTATCCCTCGGGCCATTTTTGTGCAATCGGCTGACAACAGTGGTAGCGCCGTTATCAGATGATTGCGGAAAAATAACAAAAGCAACAATGGGCGTTAAAACACTCGAAAGCCTCCGCTGGCGAACATGTAGCCGCTGCCGCGGCCGCCAGAATTTCGCATCACCGAGAAGCTGCGAATTCCTCCCGGTTGAACAGCATTTTTCGGCTGAAACGCTGGCGTGAACCCACAATTGTTCAGCCTGCAAAGGTTCCCGAGCAACATTTTCGCCCGTGTATTTCACGGCACGTAGCGCGTGTTTCCGTTTGTCGGTTAATGAGTGCTCGGGATGGAGGTGAAACGAGGGGTTTCGGCACAGCTGGGCTTCATTCCGCTGCTAATGTTATGCCCTTTGTGCTGCAGAAAAATTGAAACCTGGAAGCTCCTGGGCTGAAAGCAGCCTGTTGGCTGTCTTCCATGCTCGAGCTGTTTTGGTTTGGGTTGGCGTCTTACACAGGCTAAGATGCATACTACGCGACTGGAAACGGGCAACCCCGGGTTTCTCCGATAGAATAAAAGCTGAACCCTTCCATGTTTAAAGCATCTATGGGAGAGCGTATCTAAAGCATCTACGAGTAAGAACAGCGGAAATTGAAGAAACGTCGGCGGAACAGCTTCCCGATAGGGCACGCAAAAAAACTGGAAGCTGCTGCCGTCAGTCTTTGCTACCTCTCGTTCGAGCTGGTCGTGTAGCAGCAAATTCTTCCCGGGTGAACACTAAACTGCCCGCTTTTGACACCAATGTAAAGCAATAATAAATTGTTGAGGTTGAAGGGCTCTTTGACCCAGTCGAAAAACACAACAGAAAAACACGACAGAATGATCCTGTGAGGGAATGGGACATCCTGTAGACTGTAGTAAACCCTATCCTGTAGTCTGTAGTAAATCCTGTCCTTGTAGTCTGTAGTAAATCCTGTCCTGTATTCTGTAGTAAATCCCGTCCTGTAGTCTGTAGTTAATCCTGTCCTGTAGTCTGTCGTAAATCCTGTCCTGTAGTCTGTAGTAATTCCTGCCCTGTAGTCTGTAGTAAATCCTGTTCTGTAGTCTGTAGAAAATCCTGTCATGTCTGTTTTCGTAGTAAATCCTGTCATGTCTCCAATTTCAACTTGTTTGGCATAAGAAATTTACTTCCCGTGATGTTTTTTTCTATTAAGTACCTGAAGTATGCAGGATTTCAATAAAATTTCATTCAATTTCAATTTCAAAATTTCAATAACAATTTCCATAAAAATATGACCAACAAACATAAGCATTTGGGGTCATTCTTGCCTTTCTGGTACAAGCTTGAAATTGTTTTCAGTGAATAACTGATTTCAGAAAGCTGTACCAAAAGGCATTTAAGCAATGCAACTAGTGGTACATTCATGCATGCAATACAAAAGTTTGATGTTACGCAGACTGCACATGCCTGATCACAGTCCGAAAAAAAAAGCAGTTTGCGGTGCTTATCCATTTTATTTTCATCTTTTTACAACACTGTTCCTGGGCACTACCGCGGCTTCACTTTTTGTCATGGAGAGGCTTTTACTGCCCTCTTATGTTGCTGTTACACCAAACAAATAATTTTTATTAAACGAGCATCGACAATAACCATTCGAAAATTCGTTCCTTATATTAGTTAGGGCCATTAAAACACAAGTGAACAAATATTTTTTACTCTGCAAAACGTGAGAGAACGTGAGAAAATTAAAATGGAAAGTCAATCTTTAGCTGGAATGCTTGCCTTTGTGAACCTTGTTCCGTTGCATTCGCACAGCAAGGGGTGGAAGGATATCCTGTGGCGAAAAGCGCACGTCTCTGTGGTGCTGCACTATCTTGAAGAGTATGCACGCACGATACCTGCCGAAGTCACGCAGGGATCGTGGCAAGTTCAATCGATTGTCGAAGCACATCGCACGTATTCCAAATCACGCTGCCTGCGAGATTCGTCGCATTCACTCACACTAAAGTGCCAATTATCCCAAGCACCCCGGTTAGTCGTCGCTGGAGGAGTCCTCACATCGAGATGCTTGAAATCCGGACCACTGATCTTGATTTTACCACAGCTTCCGAAGCTGCAAATGTTGCTGCTGACACTCCGCGGGGACATAAGATGCACGTTTTTACAAAAAAGTTAAGCCTAACTTCAAATAGGCAAAGCGCCGATGTGAAATGTGAACGAGCCACTGGGCCACGCAGCCACCGCAAATTTTGACCGGGAGACGAAAAGCAGGAGGGAACAAAGGAAGGGTAAGGAGGGAACCGGCCGATCACGAGAAGTTGTTTCGCGACCCCTCCGCACCCCTCTCGATTCTTCGTATTCTGGTCTCCCCGTCCCGCGAGTTCTGCCGCGCCGCGACATGCCTTCAGTGGTGACGATGCTTCCCCGAACTTCTTCCGAAGGGCAGGCTAGAGGGAAGGCGCACGTTTTCTTTCTTTCTACATTTATTTTTTTAACCCATCTCGGTAATGTAGCGAGTTCACTGGCGCCGTTTCTTTTTTTTTTTCACACAGGTAGCGGCAGCTGGTTCGCTGTTTTTAAAATCTTATTTTAACTATTTCGGCTTGATTGGACGCATGTTTCGCGTTAAAATAAACAAATTGCTCGCTAAAAAAATAAAACAACAGCACGCAGATTGAAACGATGGGGCTCTCAAAGACACCCAGAAATACATGTCAGAATGTGCACTGCAATTATTACACCACGTCTTCAAAAAGCACATCTTGCTTGTTTTTTATGCGTCCGTTTTGCCGAGGGGCTACCCTTGTTGCCTGATTCTTTTATCAAACATTGTCCACAGTACAATATACGCAATTTCAATTCAGTCAAAGAACCCAAGGAATTTCCGAAGTTCTCTATGTATCCATTTTTTTTATTATGGGGCTACGCTTAGATGCTCCAACATTAGTCTGATTTGTGCTAAGTTGTGTTGTTAATTGCAAATTTGTAGCGAAGGTTTTTTCCAACACGGCCGGAATGCTAATGGCCGCAATGCAACAAACGTTCATTACAACAGACGCTTGCAATGCAATTGAACGAGATGACCGTCACTCGCACGCAGCATTGTTTCCGTGCAGCGCACGCTAAAAAAGTGGGATTTAGCGGCACCGCACGGGCCGCAAACACCAAGTTTCGGAGCATCTGCGTCGATCGCGGCGCGCGGCATTCCCGTGTCCAGCCAAGCAGCGGCACCATACCGTCCCGGACTATCCCGTTCGTGATATCCCCTTCGCATTGGCTGAAGCCCTGTCCCTAAAGGCAATGTCCCCATGTTATTCGATGCTCTCCAGCAACCTCCCCGCGTTGCTGTCGTTCAGCGCGGCGTTTTCCTGTGTATTCCGTTCTTTCCGGGCTATTCCATCGCTCTCCTAATGCCGGAAAACGCGGGGTTTTCCGACAGGGTAAGCAAGAGATTTCGTAGCAATACTGAACGGTCTGTCATGTGACACTTTCGCAATGGATCTAAACTTGTCTTTCACACTATAAAAATCTGCAGGGACTACAAAATGATCTATCGCATGGCAAATAATAATGGTAATTACCGAATGCTGAATGTAGTGGCTGAAGGACAGTCTGTGGGCCAACAGAAGTTTGTGTAGTGCCTACAGGGTGTTGCACAATAACTGTAGTACAACAGAAAGGTCTCATGCGACAGAAATTTTGTAGTTCTATTACAAAGGTTTTTGTAGTGGGGACTGCAGAATGTCGGTCGCATTATAGATATGTCTGTTGTACTACATAAATTTCTGTCGTACGACAGACATTCTGTCATCATTCTGCAGAGATTCCTGTCTCACAACAGACCATCCTGCATTCCCAACAGAAATTCCTGTCGTGCGACAGAAATGCCTGTCGTACGACAGATTTTCTGTAGTTATACTACAGAAATTTTTGTCGCACGACAGGCCACCCTGTAGTCCGAACAGAAATTCCTGTCGTGCGACAGAAATGCCTGTCGTACGACAGATTTTCTGTAGTTGTACTACAGAACTTCCTGTCGCACGACAGACCATCCTGTAGTCCCAACAGAAATCCCTATCGTGCGACATAAATTTCTGTCGTGCGACAGAAATTTCTGTTGTGCGACAGAAATTCCTGTTGTGTTTTTCGACTGGGGAGGTAAATTGTTGACGCTTTCGGTCTCTTCTAAGCACGCGCACATAACTGGTTCCCGATTTAGTCGCGCTGGGTTGGTCACTGCAAGGTGGGAGTGTGCACGCGCAGCTATAACTTTCATTCCCTTAGATTACACCATGTCTATTGTTCTCGTGGGAGGGTTCCATGTGGATATTAAAAATCCTGATTAATGTCCTTGGTCTATACGTTACGAAACGTGAAAGATGCCTAAGACGCGGGAGGGAAACACTGAACTTCAAGTTGGTCGGGTAGTGCCAGTGGTTCGGGCACGGTACCAACTCTTGCCGTGGCCGAACCACCTGTGCAAATTGCGCGGCGCATGATCATCCGAGCGACAACTGTTCATCCGACACCCTCTATTGTGGGAACTGCGGGAGGGCGCAGGCGGCGTACTCCCGCAAGTGCGATAAATTTCAGATGAAAAAAAAAGATAATTAACATCAAGGTCACTGAGAACATCACCTTCTCAGAGGCAACAAAGAGGTTCGCCCTTTCCCTCTGCGGAGGTATGCCGACGCAGCTCGCCGGGGGGCGGGGCGGCGTCTGGTTTCCACAGGGACCCAGTTCAGCGAGTCTTGCCTGGTCCCTCCCATTCCCCCGCTGGGTTGCTTCAGGCATCCCGACCCGTCACCACGCCGCTTGGTGAGACAGCAGCGGTTGTGGTGTCAACCTTCTCAGTCGGGACCGGTGCCGTTCGCGCCCCTGCTCCCCGTCCTCCAGCGCGTTGGATGGTGCCGAGAGGATGGACACCGGGGGCCCGGCATCGGCTCCCACTTCGCGGCGGTGGCGGCTCAAACTAAGTGCTCCCGAAAGGGGTCCAAGTCCGGGTTGCCCGATTCGACAGGCAACCACAGGACATCGGATGACGAGTTGTACGTCGCGCCGTTCTTGCCTGCCACTCACACAAGGACAGGCTCCGGCGTCCAAGCCAACAGAAAGGCTCAAAAAGCCCAATCCCAGAGTAACAGCCCCGAAAGACGACACAAAACATACACACACACCTCCAGTGATTCTTAAATGTAAATAATGGGAACAGAAAACACCATGCAATGTAACTGCAGAGGCCTGCCTAAAAATCTTGATGATATGTATTATAGGCTGCATTACAGTCAGCCAAGTATTATATGTCTCCAAGAAACTTACCTCAATTCCAAACAGACAGATTTCTTCAATAGCTACACGGTATTTAGAATGGACAAGGTTGGCTCTACCCACTCTTCGGGCTTGTGGCCATTGGCGCCCAGAAATCATACCACCCTCTCTCTTTAAACACTGTCCTTGAGGCTGTAGCTATCCGTACAATCATATTTAATAGTTTGACAACGGTATGCTCCATTTACATATTACCTGATTTTGCAAGTTCAGAGCTCCGCTTTCGAGGCACTGGTTGACCAGCTACACGAGCTATACATCCTCACAGGCGACCTTAATGCGCACAACTCTCTTTGGGGCTCCTCCAGAACGAATGCCCGCGGTCGCCTGATACAGAAGTTTGTTATATCCTCTGGAGCACGCCTGTTCAACAAACAACAGGCTACATACCATAACTCTGGACACAATAGATACTGACATCTTGACTTGGCTATTTGCTCCGCAATTCTCTGTCCATGTCTTGAGTGGGGTGTGGGCACAGACCCATATGTTGTGACCATTTCCCCACTTCATTAACGTATATAGGTACAGGCCCGAGCAGTCCATCTTCCCATAAAAGGTTTAATGATTCACAAGCAAACTGAACACATTCACACAAACATCCAAACTATACCACTCATCTATAAAACACCGACACGTGGATCAAGCCGCCCAAGTCTGCACGGCGCACATCCTCAAAGCTTACCAAAAGTCCATTCCCCAGGCCCCCAGTGCGTCCCTGCATCCCATGGAGGCCCTGGTGTAACAAGGACTCTAGGCGGGCGCGAGAGGGCCAGAACAAGGCGTGCGGTGTCCTTCGTCGGTACCCCACTTCGGAAAAACTCATCTCATTTAAACGGGCAAAGGCCTTTGGAAAGCGTGTGCGTCGTTAGGCGAAAAGGGAGAGTTGGCGGGCTTTCTTTAAATCAATTAACTCATACACAGACACTTACAAGGTATGGAGAAGAATACGTAAACTAAAAGGACAACTACACATAGCCTGCCCTGGTCAGTACATTGGACACACTTGAAGACCAGGCTAACCAACTTGCACAACACTTCCAACGTGTTTCGAGCATGCACACTAAACAAACACTTTCCTGCGACATAAAACCGCTTCTGAAAAGAAGTCCCTACATGACAATAACAAGTCAAAATCTGGTTACAATTCTGAATTTACATTCTGTGAATGAAGGGCTACCCTGAGCACCTCTAAACGTCCAGCTCCAGGCGCAGATAAGATACATATACCATGAGACAACACCTACACCCAGACACTCCTGAAACACTCCTACACCTATACAATAAAATGTGGCTTTTCGAGGCAAATTCCAAAACCTTAGAGGGAGGCCAAGTATTGCCTTTCCTCAAGCAAGGAGAGCACCCGTCCACTCCTGCCAGTTATCTTCGCATTCCCCTGACAAGCTGCCTGTGCAAGCTTCTCGAGAAGATGATAAACAGGAGGATCGTGTACTTTCCTGAGCACAATGGTCTTCTCGAGAGCTGCCAGGACGGCTTCAGAGCGGGACGATCTGCAAATGACCAACTTGTAGCGCGAGAATCCTACATTAATGATGCCTACCTACAAAAGCAGTACTGTATGACAGTATTCTTCGATGTTTAAAAGGGGTATGATACTGCCGGCGGCATGGTATCCTCAGAGATTTGAAGTCATTTCGCATGTCGGGTAACATGATGAACACGCTTGCCAGTTACTTGTCTGAAAGAAAGTTTCGCATGCAAGTAGAAACTGCACTCTCTAGGGTTCATGTCCAGGAAAATGGCGTGCCACAAGGTGGAGTTTTGAGCTGCACCCTTTTTATTGCGAAAATGAATTCTCTTAGCAAGGCACTGCCCACCATCGATTTCCTCTTCAATCTATGTAGAGTAGATTCAACTCTCCTCGAAATCGTGTAACTTGTCTGTCTGTGAGCGCCAAGTCCAGCTTGCTGTTAACAAGCTACCCGGCTGAGCAGATAGCAATGGTTTTAACTTTATTCTAGGAAAGTGCACTTTGGTATTGTTTTCCAGAGGCGTGGCATCCGGCCGGATCCAGACATTCAACTCCACGGTGTCTCGATTCCTCTCAAAAAGGAACACAAGTTTTTAGGTATAATCTTTGATGAAAAGCTCACATTCATCCCACACATAAAAACTAAAATATAAATGCTTAAGAACAATGACCTATCCTGAATGGTCTTTGCACATTTGTTTTCGTTCTACAAAAACTTCTTTTCGTGTTTTTACCAGCTAATAGGTTCATGATCGGACTATGGTAGCGTTGTTTATGGGTAAGCCACCAAAACACCCCTCAGAATGCTGAACCCTGTGCTTCATCTTGGGCTCCGCTTTTCGTGTGGTGCCTTCCGGACTAGTCCAGTTGAAAAGCCTGTATGTAGAGTGCAACAAATGGAACTTAGAACCGTCAGCGAGCTTACACCGACCTGCTTTATGCTTTAAAATCTCGTAAATGCCTCACATTTATTTCACGTCAGTTTTTGATACATCCCATATCTCAACTCCTTTCTAATCGTCCATCAATCTCGGCTCTCTTCCCTTTCAGAGTAAGAGAAGAAGCGTCACAATTTGATGTCCATGTTTCAGACACGATCAAATCTTCCCCTACTGATTATTAGTACGCGGCAGCTTAGCCCGATATTATGTGATGTATCTTTCAACAGTGTCGATAAAACAGAGGTGCCTAGAAACGCGATCATGCAAAATTTCCTGTCCCTTCAGCACAAGTACAAGTGTGCTGAATTTCCACACAGACGCTTCAAAAAACTGCCACAACGTTTTTCCTCTGCTGCGCATGGCGGCACTTTAATGTTTGTAAAACTATGAATAGGAATACAAGTACCTTTACGCAGGCAGAGTCTATGCATACTTCTTTTAGGTGAACATATTTTCTAAATCGAGTGCCTAAATCTGTGATTTATACTGATTCTTTCAGTGTTGGGCGTTTATTATCCTGACAGAAGTGAAAAAACCATGAGGTCAATGCCCTGATTAGTATTATTATGTCTGTGTATGCGTTAAACATTGAAGTGACGGTGTTGTGGGTGCCAGGGCACTCTGCGATTCCAGGGAATGAAACCGCAGACCGAATGGCTGCCGCTGCTGCACTTACAACTGCAGTTGACATAACAACAATTCCTTACACCGACCTCAATCACACATCAGACAACACTTTGGCTCATGGCAAGCGCACTTGAATCAACAGACAGACAACAAACTACAAGTTATAAAGCCACTATTTTGAGCATAAACCACTGACACACCCAGCAGACCAAACGAAATTACCTTGGCTCGATAACGGATAAGCCACACGCATGCAACGCATTCCGACGTGCTTACGGCATCTCCAAGACCCTGTGTAGCAGTTGTGGAGACGGCCTATCCGTAATCCATGTGCTACTTCAATGCAAAGCGCTTCACACAAAACATCACAAACACTTCCCACAAGTATACAGACAACGCATCCCGTCTCACCCATCATATTTTTTAAGAGACGAGTGCATGTTTTCCAGCAAGCGTGTTTTTTAAGTTTCTTACTGATGTCAATTTTTTCTATCTCATCTCTTTCATGCACCATGACCATACCTCGGCAAAGTTGGTGCGGCTCACTCAAACTTACTCACAAATTTTTTTCGAATCACCATTTTACTCAAACTTAGACTCAATGCTGAGCAGCACATCTGAGCTCACTCAAACTCAAACTGCACATTGAGCGCAAAACTCTGAACTCACTCGGACTCAAAACTCAAAATGTACTCAGAACTCAAAATGTACTCAAACTCCAAACTGTCATCAAAACTGAAAATGTACTCAAACTCAAAATGTACTGAAACTCAATATGGACCCAAAACTAAAAATGTACTCAAAACTCAAAATGTACACAAAACTCAAAGTGTACTCAAACTCAAATGGACTCTAAACTCAAAATGTACCCTAAACTCAAAATGGACTCAAAACTCAAAATGTACTCAAAACTTAAAATGTACTCAAACTTAAAGTGAACTCAAAACTCAAGCATCTGCTCAAAATACTCACAATGTACTCAAACTCAAAATGTACTCAAACTCAACAAATGGACTCGAAACTCAAAATGAACTCAAAACTCAAAATGAACTCAGAACTCAAAGTAGGCTGAGAACTAAAAATGATTTTAGAAATCAAATGGCCTCACAACTCTCTCATGCTAGGAATTTACTCAGGGTCAGATGGACTCTGATTTCATTAGCAGAGCAGTGTTTTGAAATTCACGCGTGGTAAAAATATTACGGGTGCAAATTCGTAATCTCAAAACTCTTGCATTCGCCACGACATGACACCGTAGCTCTGTGAGGTCGAAAACAATTTTTGTTGCAGATTTAATACAGCTATACGTGCTGCTAATGAAGAGTAGCGCTGGGTTGGAAGCAATTGTACGTATATATTGGATACCAAACTCTTGATGTAGGCTTCGTGTTCGTGTTCATAACAGAGGCGGTCCAGGCTCGATGGTGTGCTGGGTCCCCAGGTCGAAACAAGCGAAATTGGGTGAGGGCACGTGCGCTCACTTCTCGCTTAAGATATGTCGAAGCTGTTTAGTGTTACGGTTCCGTGCATTCTTGCTCTGTATCCTGAAAAAAACGCCTTGTGTCAAAGCGAACTGTCCCCACGAATCTCTGAAAGCGCGAGGCGTTCATACCTTTGCTGTTTTATTGCGTAGCATTCTTAGCCGAATACACCCCTCCCCCCTATCCCCGCCATGATCTTGTTACGCCCGGCATATACACAAAAATGCAGATATCACGGAAGTTCAACCTGTAATCATTATAAAAGCGTAAATGTAGAGAATGATAAACTAAATGTTAAAAGTTCTAACCAGTCGAAAAAGCAAAATTGTGAAAAGGGACGGGGTCACGATGTTCATAGTCAATTTTAGAGTTGGGTGCATTTTTGCTCGAAAAAAGTTGTGGCGTTTAAAGAAGCGCGGGGTTCAAATTTGGGTTTTCGAGAAGGAAATCACGTGGGACAAACAAAAAAGTGCCTGATATCACTGAAGTAAACCTTGTAATCATTTTTAATTAGCGTATTGTAGAGGAAATTGATCTACTAAATGTTAAAAACAACCCGAATGAAATGTTGAAAATGCCCGCCACCGTACCCAGCTGTTAATTTCCAGCATGCAGCGAGGTGTGGCGTGTGTGGGTGTCTTGAGGGTGTCGAGGAGGAACAGTGGGACGTGCCGTTGTGTGGGGAGATTAGATTAGCAGCTAGGTGAAGAGAGTCTGAGTCGAGAAAACACCAGCTGATGAAGGGGCAATGACCGAGGTACCAGTGTTAAGTAGATGAGCGAGTGTGGAGAGTGAGAGAGTGTGGAGTGTGTGTTGATAGAGTGTGTGTTGAGAGTGAGAGGGTGTGTGAGAGAGAGTGTGGAGAGAGTGAGAGAGTGAGTGAGAGAGAGTGACGAGAGTGAGGGGGTGATGAGAGTGAGAGTGTGAGAGTGAGAGTGAGAGAGTGTGAGAGTGTGTGAGAGTGAGGTGAGTGTGAGTGTTGAGTGTGAGATGTGAGAGAGTGTGTAGGTGAGTGTGAGTGGGGGGTGAGAGGAGTGTGTGAGAGTGAGAGTGTGAGTGAGTGAGAGTGTAGAGTGAGGTGAGAGTGAGGTGTGAGTGTGAGTGTGAGTGTAGAGTGAGAGTGAGAGTGTGAGTGTGAGTGTGAGTGTGAGTGAGTGTGAGTGTGAGGGTGAGTGTGAGTGTGAGTGTGAGTGTGAAGTGAGAGTGAGAGTGAGAGTGTGAGTGTGAGTGTGAGTGTGAGTGATGAGTGAGAGTGAGAGTGAGAGTGATGAGTGTGAGTGTGAGTGTGAGTGTAGTGTGAGTGAGGAGTGAGAGTGTAGAGTGGAGTGTGAGTGTGAGTGAGAGTGAGGTGAGTGTGAGTGATAGTGAAGTGAGGTGAGAGTGAGTGAGTGTAGTGAGTGAAGGGGGTGAGAGTGAGAGGTGAGTGTGAGTGTGAGTGAGGAGAGTGAGAGTGAGAGTGAGAGTGTGAGAGTGTGAGTGTGAGTGAGAGTGGTGAGTGAGAGTGTGAGTGTGAGTGAGTGTGAGTGAGTGGTGAGGAGTGAGTGAGTGAGTGAGTGTGAGTGAGTGAGCGTGTGAGTGTAGTGTGCACCTTTTGCTATATCATAATTATAACCAGAAAGCATTTTTATATTTGTCCCACGTGATCCCCCTCGACGAGACCTTTAATTTGATACCCCACACACCCTAGATGAGTAATATGGAATTCATACAGTCAAACTAACAATGACTTCATGGGCAGTAAACGAGGACGCATTATTTAAGGGTCCGACGTGATTCCCCTAACTAGAACCTTCAATTTGACGCTCCACAATGCTTCAGCGGCATCATCTTGAATTTAGAGCAATCTATGACTCATAATGACCAATCTCATGATTCGAACTACGAAGCCTTTTTTATTTGTACCACGTGATTCCCCTCGTCAAGACCGTAATTTGATATCCCTATACACTCCCTAGCGGGATCACTTCGAATTTACAAATTAAGACCTCGCCATGACAATCTCATGGTTAAAGCAGGAAGCATTTTTGTATTTTACCCACGTGATTTCCGCTCGTCAAGGACCATTAATTTGATACCCATCGCATTCTAGTGGAATTAATTTGAATGTTAAACCCAGTCAATGATTAACCATGACTATCTCAAGATATAGCCCTACCACATTTGTCCCACGTGATTTCCCTTATCGGAACCTTCAATTTGATTGCCCCGGACACCCAGTGGCATCATTGTGAATTTTAAATCTAATTTATTCCCCCATTTTGACTATGCCATGATAATAATCAGGAAGCACGTGATTACCCTCATCGACATCTTTAATTTGATACGCCACATGTCCTAGCGTCATGAACTTGAAGTTTAAACCGAACATATGACTTACCTAGACCACGCCATCATAAATCTATAACGCATTTTCGTCCCAAATGATTCCCCAGATCAAGACCTTGAATTTGATTCCCCACATGCCCTCGCAGCGTCATTTTATTTTAACCCAATCTATGACTCACTATGACTGCCTGATGACTACAATCAGGAAGAATTTTTGATTACAACCGCATGATGTTGTTATCGGGACCTTTCATTTGATACCTTACACGCCTTAGCCTCATCAGTTTCACTTTTCACCCAATCTAATGTGGTCGTTTTTCTGTCTTAAGGGGCGCTGCCCAGTCAATTCAGCTATTTCATTTGAAACAGCAGAAAGGACAGCCCCCGCCCCCATTTCCCTCCTGCTCTCACCTCTCCTTTGTGACGCCATTATATCAAGGCGTTAACAGTAGCAGGAGAACAACCAGCACACCAGCGCCGCCATGTGCTTTCCCACCACCCTTTCCCACACTCTTAGTGAGTCCGTCAGGAGGAAAAAGTTAAGACACCCTTTTTTATGACTCACCAGTCACTTATCACTCACGCGCCCAGCCGCGAAAATTAGGTATGCAGCAAGTGCTTATGGCCATGAAAATTCAACAAGAAAAATAAAAAACAGGCACCCCCTCCCTCCCAACCGATCATGCAGATCGCGATTGGTGCCGTATCCGCAGGTAACCTGAATTGCGAGCCCACATTGACGCATGCACCTAACAGCCAACCATAGCTGCCTGCTAGGTTACTCATGTGTACTCAAACTCAAAATGGGCTCAAAACTCATATGTACTCAGAAGTCAAAATGTACTCAAAACTCAATATGTACTCAAACTCACAAACGTACTGAAACTCAAAATGTACTCAGAACTCAAAATGGACTCAAACTCAAATGTACTCAGAACTAAAATGGACTCAAACTCAAATGTACTCAGAACTCAAATGGAACTCAAACTCAAAATGTACTCAGAACCAAAATGACTCAAACTCAAAATGTACTCAGAACTCCAAATGGACTCAAACTCAAAATGTACTCAGACTCAAAATGGACTCAAACTGAAAATGTACCAGAACTCAAAATGGACCTCAGCGTTCACTAGGTCTTAGGCGTACTCAAAACTCAATCGGACTCAAACTCAGTCGGGATAACTCGGCTCAAACTCACTCAAGCTCAACCTCACCATGCCACACTAGCCTTGCCTTCACTCAAACTCAAACTCACGCGTGAGTTTGAGTACCTAATGAGTCTGTGTGAGTGGACTCATGAGTGAGTTCGCCGACCTCTGATCATGAAAATCATGGCCCTTTACACCATTCATGTTCCTTAGTTTGTGTTTTACTTCGTTTATTTTTATTGAAATGCTTCTTTTACTTTCAAACCACAGAAATAAACTACCATAGTTTGGCGCTCTTTGCCCTCATTCGGCATTGCGCCATAAAAATCGAAACATCGTCATAATCATCATCGAAAGCTCCGCTAGCTTGAATGGATATTGTGGTGAAATGACCGTTTCGTAATCTTTTGTCTCCTGGGAAAGTTTCCCACTATTCTGTGCCTCCGACTTCAACTGCCCATTCCGTGATTACGCGTGCTAGGTTGTTGGTGACGTCCTGTGTTCTACGCTCTGCTTCATCCGTTAAGCTTAATATCGGTTCTGCAGCGCGATTATGAATTCGGCAACTCTCTGTCTTACAGTTAGCGTCTTGATCGGCTTCCTGCGTACTACCTTGTTGCGGTTCCTTCTCAAATCTACGCGAATTTGAGATATTACAATACGGTGGTCACTGATGCTCACCCTTCCTTTAACCTCCATATCCTCCACGCTGCCAGAGGTATCGCATTCTATGAGGTCTATCTCATTTTATGCGCCCCATTCGGACTCCTCCACGTCGACTTCGGGCTCCCCCATCTTCAAAAGGAGGTATTCATGAGGCGTAGAATTTTTCGTTCAGGTCAACTCTGCTAATACTTCTGCAAACCCAATTCTGGGAATTCTACAACCCAGGTCATAGTTCCCAACTGCCTTGACTCCAGCCAGCTTCTTGCATACTTTAGCATTGTAGTCTCTCATAACTACGGTATACTGTGTTTTCACTTTGCAATTCCCAATTCCACATCTTCAAAGAAGCGTTCAATTGGCTGGCCGTCGTGGCTTGCTTAGGCGCGTAGCCCTATACCACCTTGAATTTATACCTCTTAATAATGCTCTATGATGGAGTATTGCTCTATGGTTGCCAGCTATGCTTTTAGTGGCTAGACATCACACTTCTGGTTCTCTTTGTCCACTTGACCACGGAATATAGGACGTGTCCCTTATCCACTCTGTAGATGCTTCCCCTGCCTTTGTAACCTTGCTAAATCCTGTTACAAACCCATTTATTCCCTGTAATATACGAGCAATACCTCTATACTCGACTCGCTAGATAAAGTTCGCGTTTTCAATGCTGCCTGGCCTGATCTCTGAATTTTTAGCACCCTCGGCTGCGTGACAATGTATGACATTCGCCTTTTGTCAGTTGCTTCGCAGCCACTGAAAACAAAGGGCGGAGGGCTAAAGGGCGTATTTATTGGAGGTTGTTGCGATTACTACACCAGGGTGGCCAGTCCTGCATTGGTGAGGGAGTGCGTTATCGACAATAATAACCGGTATCAGGCTGCACCCCAAGTGACATTCTGCAATTCCATCACAACTCCGCTTTTTTTACACAGGTTTTGTGTGGCACCACTATTCGAACCACAGTCCTTCTGCACTCGAGGCGAAGGCTCTACATCTACGCTACCGCTGCACGTCCCTTATGCCCTAAATATAACTGCTCCGGCTGCTCTTCGCACTGGTGTCGACGAACCCGTGCTGCCGATTAAATCAGTACACCGGCTGTAGGATGCATGCTTTGCAAAAATGGAAAAAAAGAAATCAATTGACAAACTATTAAAACCTTTCATTGTGGAATTCAACGAGAAAAAGCATACATTCACACAAGTGTTCATGTTACAGCGCGAATAGGCCTCACTAGAGCGAATAAATAAGCTACGCCTCAGAGTAACAAAACTGACACACGGCGGCAGCCATTTTTGGTGCGTGACACCAGTGTGGCCAGCTGTATATGCTCCAAAACTGCGGCTGACACTGACGGGAGGATTGGTCCGGGCGCGGCTTGGCAGCCACGACCAGCGCTGTTTACTTATGGAAGATTTAGAGACAGCGCGCCGGGGCGAATATGGTCAGGCTCGGTTACGCTAGCGTAGCTATTTAGGGGCTCTAGGTTACCGCAGAGCCACTAATTAGGCAACGGCTTTTATGTGAGTATACATTACACTAGGCCACGGTCGTTTTTTTCCCAGCCGCGAAGCGAAGCAGTCCTTATTCACCTTTTCCGCCTGCTGAAACAGCCCACTACAGAGGAGCACGGCATCGCTACTCTGTATGGGGGCTCAAGAACTCACTCTCAACGTGTCCTACATCCGCACCGCGCTCCGGAAATCACAGCTTATCGCAGAAACATGCGCGCGGCTACACAGAGACACCAAAATGTCAGCGGCCATGGGTATTCCACGGAAATTGATTGATTGATAGGCTTTAATGAGAAAGAGGCAAGAAGCCCTGGCGGGGAAAAGGGAATAAGGGGTGGGGGTGGGGGTGGGGTTAGGGCTTACATATTATCGAAAGGGGATAGTATTCAGTTCTTGTGTAGCGCTCTTGAGTAAAGAAAACACACATTGAAGGGCAGTACTGTGAATCTGCAGAAACTGGGCAACAAGTTGCTGATCTTCCAGAGGGTGCACCGAAGAAGGGCACCGGCGTTCACGTAGACTATTGAGTTTGTAAGAGAAAAAAAAAACACACTAAGGGGCACTACTGTGAATGTGCACAGACTGGACAAAAGTTCTTCCAAAGGGCACATAGAAGAAGGGATCGTCGTTCACGTATCAGACAACCTTATAGAGACCACTGTGTAGTGAAAACCGCACAATTCCTTCAAGTAGGGCGGTGTCACTCCGAACTCTTAGTAAAGTGTTCTTGCACATCCTTTGGGAGGGCATGGGAGGCGAGGAGTTGTTTCTCGACCCCGAACAAAGTGAGGGCATATCCATATTACGTGAAAAGATTAGAGTCAGTGTGTGATTCACAACATGGACCATTTTGAGGGAGAGTCCCTATGTGGATGAGTCCATTTACGGATGATACCCGGAGTA
Organism: Haemaphysalis longicornis; assembly: GCA_013339765.2. Classification (NCBI taxonomy): domain Eukaryota; kingdom Metazoa; phylum Arthropoda; class Arachnida; order Ixodida; family Ixodidae; genus Haemaphysalis; species Haemaphysalis longicornis. The sequence continues at coordinate 239,829 of CM023448.1, read as the reverse complement.
TATGCAGAGTTCGCGTAGACCTTATTAGCAAAGATTTCTCCTTGCCTATTCGGGCAATTGAGAGTAGAAATGAATCCTGGTGGCGATGCATCAAACAGCCGTTTCCTACTCATCACTTTGTACCACGGAAAAAAAAAAGTTAGATGTTGCGACTTAATCAAGAACCGTTGTCGGAGGCATAAAACAATGACAGAAAATAGTGCCGATACTCTGAATCCGGATTTATTGGCTGAAGGCCACATTTCCGCCACACCGCATATATTTTGAATGGCCACACCCGAACCAGTTTGGGAGAAGTGTACGGACGACTGTGACAGGCGTATGGAACGCGTTAAGTGCACATCACTGTACTGACATTAGAAAATGACACTTTTTCCAAAAGCTACACCTTCAGCATTCTAGTACACCGTTCAAGATTCCTTCTCAGATGAGCCAGGCCCGCAAACAAACGGCTCCAACTTATCTTGCAGATATATTGTAAAACACATCTCTTTCGGGGTGTGACCGAAATCCTCTGAGAATTGAGAGGGCGTCATTAGGAGTTACTTTTGCGCACAGTGAGCTCCGCTAGCAAACTGCGCTCAGAGCTGTACACACCTGCAACGTCTCAACCATAGTCGTTCCAATTCGCATAATAGGTAGCTAATTGTCTCTTACAAATATTGAGCCCATGCCGATATTGAAGGCGTACGTAATATTTTTTGCGATGATTGGTTATACATGGAATCAAAAGAACGCGATCGATCGAACACGATCGATAGAGCGCGTCGATAGAACGCGATCATTGTAACATTGCGTCATGATTATGTCGTTAAACAAAAACAGGCATACAGCATATAATGCACAAATATTACAACGGTCATATAGCACCTGGGACATCATTACGATTATTCCAATTCGGCATATCTCTTTAAAGGTCAAGATGCAACGTTTATGAATTTATGCTTAACGCCACTTCTTGCGCTGTTTCAGCACATAATTCAGTTAGTGTATATCGTGAGACGTAAGGTTCATTGAACGTGCGCTTTAAATGACGCTTGCTCCGACCGTGCCGCCGTCCGGACACTTATAGGGGCTGCTCACCAGCAAACCTTTTTTGTTCGGCTGCGGTGGGTAGGGGAAATAGTGGAATCAAACAGTAGATTACCTAAAAGTCACTTTTAAATTCAAACATCAAAAAACCTGATCGGCTTCGGGGCTCAAAATTACAATGAATACATTCTATAAGGCGCGTTGTTTAAAGCAGCCATGCCAACAAAGCACGAGTTTGTTTTCTTCGAATGATTTTCTTCTTTGTAGTGCACCCAGTGCTTGTCGAGAAGCCAACGCTGATTTATTCCCAGAGAGATTAATGAATTCAAGTTAAAACTATGATTTTCCCGCCAAATCCTGTTTTCATTAGGTCTGCAATGACAGCACAAAAGGAGTTCTTCAAGCAAAAGTTATTTTGGTGTAAAGCCTTGCTTACGGCTAGTCAACCTAGATGGCGCCACGATACCGCGGGGAAACGTTTTCTGCCTGTGCTTTGGTTTTCACCGTATTTCTTTCGGGCTTGTTTTTTTAAGGTCGAAAATATTTGTTTTGGGAAACATGCTGTTTTTTCGACATATATGGTCACGTAAAACCCCATCGCTTAACCAAGGCGGCCAGTGTCGTCTGAGACAACCGCACATCCCCGCAGTGCTGTGCAGCTGTCTGCACAGACGACGCAGTTGTCTTGAAGGAAAACACGTTATTGGAGCGAACTTGTGCTCCACTAACAACACAAAGAATACACCGACGGGCGAAGCAGCAGTCAATAAAAGTGACGTGTGCGAGCGAGCATCGAAAATGGAAATGTCGTGGCATCAGCTCTCCAGGCTTTTATCTTTCGGCGCGACGTGTTTCTGGAACCGTCGATTTACATCCCGAACATAGTAGATCACGGAAGATTATTCTGGGTGTGACGTTAAGACGAAAACGTCTGCTTATTTAAATGAGATAGCCGTGCGGCATAAAAATAAAGAATTCAAGACGCACTTCGCTTGACACAGATAACAGGGCCGGGCGTGGCCGGGCAGTAAAAACGAATAATAAACAAATTAAACAAACGATTACATGGTTCGCGCATTACCGCAAAAACCCGCGTATAATACGGACGCGCGTATAATACGAGGTGTAATTCGGAAACAGCAAAATAAGAAAAAAACTTTTCATCCGCATATAATACGAGGTAAAGAGCCCAGAAAACATTTATTTGCGCTGCAGTTACCCTTCAGTCATTGCGAGTTTTGCTGGCACTGTCTCCCGACGTCCGTTCAGTCATCGTCAGGTTCGCTGCCGCTGTCCTCCTGAAGTCGCCTTGTTGGAAATGTCTTCCTCACAGAAAGTGGTCCTCAGTGCCATCAAGGGCGTTCGAGATGCCGCATTTCTTAAAAGAGCGACTGACAAGCTCCTCTGGGATGCTGGCCCACGCATCAGTGATCCAGCCACAAAGCACCGCTGGAGAAGCCCGCGTCAGCCATCCGGTAGCTGTCACTTACGGGTCTCCTGACCTCATCCACTCTTGGTACAGACCTTTTGGCAGTCTTTGGAAAGGCTTGGTTGATAACGCAAACGTCTAGCGTTTGCAGCTGGGATGTCATTCCTCCCGGAATGGCAATGAGTTCGATGCGGGGTTCGCGCAACAACTTCTTCACGGAATCGGCCAGGTGGCAGCGAAAGGCGTCCAACACGAGCACTGACGGGAACCCCCAACAGTGCTCCAGGCCGCCGACACCACACAGATTTATCCAGTCAAGCACCGTTGCTTTCTCCCCCCGAGAATGCGGCCTTCGGTGACGCCGAACTGCCGTCCTGCGGCGCAATTCCTGAAGGTCTCGGCACATAAAATAACTTTTCTTTTAATTGCCGCTTAATACTGCCTTCGTGCACCCGACATCGTGATAGACTTGCGGTGAACGTGCCGATCCTTCGCGTGGTCAGAACAATCAAAATGGCGCCGGCTGAGAGAAGCAGCAGCCAGCTAACGCCACCGCAAGATGGCCCACTCTCCGCTGAAACAGAAACCAAAAGTGCAAATTTTCGGCTGAAAACTTTGGGATCCACATATAATACGAGGCACAAATTTTACATAGTAAAATTTGGAAAAAAACCTCGTATTATACGCGGGTTTTTACGGTACTCCCCCTCTAAGAGTGCATCGACCCTATGGGGAAACAAAAAGAACGCCCGAACAAACAAAAAAAAGTGCGTCATCTTGCGTAGTAAGGTTTTGAGCGAATCACGTGGGCGATTTCGGGCCGCGTCCGTCGTCGTGTTTCTCCGGAATAACCATCGGGGATCATCTCGTAGGTAAGCCGGCCGACACGTCGTAGAGTCTGATAGCGTTCGAAATACCGTCGCAGAAGCTTCTCACAGAGTCTGCGTCTTCGAATGGGAGTCCAAACCCACACAGGATCCCCAGGGTGGTACTCAGAGTGTCGGCGTCGAAGATTATAGCGTCCGGCATCCACAGTTGCTGGTCTGTAATACAAACTCGAGCGAGCTGGAGGGCCTCCTCCGCACGTTGAAGGTATCCTTGGACGTCGGAGTTGAGGTGGTCGTCTTCTACGCGCGGAAGCATGGCGCCGAGCACCGTAATCGGCCGTCTTCCGTAGACAAGCTCGAACGGTGTCATCTGCGTAGCTTCCTACGTCGCTGTAGTGTACGCAAACCTGACATACGGGTGGACTTCGTTCCAAGTCTTATGCTCAACGTCGACATACATAGACAGTATATCCGCAATCGCATTGTTCAGACGTTCCGTTAGTCCATTCGTTTGGGGGTGGTACGCCGTCGTTCTTCGGTGATCCGTGTTGCTGTAGCATAAGATCCCTTGCATAACTTCCTCAGTGAAGGCAGTTCCGTATTCCGTGATTTGGACTTCCGGGGCTCATGTCACAAGCACAACATTAGTTTATAAAGAACTTGGCAACTTCTTCTGCAGTCCTCCTCGGAAGAGCGGCGGTGTCTGCGTAGCGGGTCATGTAGTCTGTCGCTACGACAATCCACTTGATCTCTGGTAGTGACGTAGGGCACGGGCCTAGAAGGTCTGATCCAATCTGTTGAAAGCGCCTCAATGGGACAGTGATCGGTTTGCAGAAGTCCGGCCGGTCTTGTCGGCGGGCCTTTTTTGTCGCGGCACATCACGGCAACTCCGAACTTCGCCTTAATTTTCGCAAGAGTGCGAGCTGTGCAGAGAAAGTCCGGACGACGGGTCGTAGTGGCACGCTTCCAAAATTTTGTCACGAAGGTCTGCGGGAATGGCAAGTAGATAATTCGTTCTCCTCCTCTCCGGAGCTGAAATTCTTCTTCACGAGGACGGAGTTTTTGTGGCTGAATGCTGGTAAGTTCCTCTGAACGCCCTAGGCAGGGCGACGTTGGGTCCTTCAAGGTACTCGATCATGACGCACAAGTCGGAGTCAGCACGCTGGTGAGCGGCTAGGTCGCTCTCCGTAACGACTTCGAAGAACGCGCTGTGTTCATCGGAGTCTTGTGCTGGTGGGTCGACCGGGCTGCGGGACAGGCAGTCGGCATCGGAGTATTTTCTGGCGGGATTTGTAGACGATTGTATCGTCGGAATTCTTGCAGACGCAAGCTCCATCGCCCAGACGGCCTGAGGGGTCCTTCAAATTGGCGAGCCAACACAGCGCACTGGTGGTCTGTCACAAACCTTGAACGGTCTACTATACACGTATGGGTAAATTTTTAAATGGCCCATATGATAGCTCGGCACTCTTTTCGGGAGGCATAGTAGTTTTTCTCCTCTGTCGACAGAGTACGGTTTGCATAGGCGATTACCTTTTCGCAACCGCTTTGCTTTTGGACAAGGACAGCACCCAAACCTGTATCGCTGGAGTCCGTCTGCATTTCCGTTTCGGCGTTTTCGTCGAAATGAGCGAGCACGGGCGGGTTTTGCAGGCGTTGTTGCAGCTCGCAGAATGATTTTTCTTGGGCTGTTTCCCAGGAGAAAGGGGTGCTATCTTTTGTGAGGCGCGTGAGTAGCTCTGCAATGCGTGCGAAGCTTGCGACAAAGCGCCGGTAGTATGCGCACAGTCCGAGAAATCTTCGCCCCCTCTTTTATCTTTCGCTCTTGGGAAGTTGGCTATGGCTGATGTTTTCGCCGAGTCAGGCAGGACTCCCACGGCGTTGAAGACGTGTCCTGAAAACTTGAGTTCCTCGTACACAAGGCAGCACTTTTCGAGCTCCAGCCTTAACCCCGACGTACGAATGGCCTCGAGTACAGACTGCAACCTTGCAAGGTGTTCGTCGAAAGTCCGGGAGAATACCGCAATGTCGTCGGGGTATACGAGGCAGCTGCGCCACTTCAGGCCAGCTACCACAGTGTCCATGAAACGTTGACTCTCTGAAACGTTGCTGGCGACGTGCATTGCCCAAACAGCATCACCTTGAACTCGAATAGGCCGTCCGGGGTTATGAATGCAGTCTAATCTCGATCTCTGTCGTCCACTTTAGTTTTCCAGTAGCCTGTCTTCAGATCCATCGATAAGAAGTACTTCGCGTGGCAGAGGTGGTCGAGGGCATCGTCGATTCACGGAAGGGGGTACACGTCTTTTTTGGTGACCTTGTTCAATCGCCGGTAGTCAACGCAGGACCTTATTGTGCCGTCTTTCTTCTTTACGAGTACGACTGGCGCAGCCCACGGCCTTTTCGATGGCTGTATAATGTCGTCGCTGAGCGTGTCGTCGACTTGAGCCCGTATGGCTTCGCGCTCGTTGGAAGCGACGCGGTACGGTGACTGTCGGGTAGGTCTGACCAAACTTTGAGTTTCACAAAAACCACTCGCTGTAGCGACGCAGCAAAGCCAATACTTGTTCCTTCTTCTTGCGGTAGCGCCGGAGTCACGTCGAAGGGATGCGGAAGCCTGAAGGTATCTTGAGGTGCGCTTTCAAAGTTGGCGTCTGCGATGACGTCACTCGCTTCTTGCATTTTTTTGAGGAACGCAATTGCAGAGCCCTTGTTTAACTGCTGGTACTCCTTCGTCAAAGTGGTGAACAAAACGTGGGATTTGCATTTCTTAAACCACGCAATACCTCTTTCGACAGTTACACCACGGTCGAGAAGCAGCCTTTGGTCACTCTCCAGGATAGCGTCGACGTCGGGAGCAGCACCTTCACAGTAGACGGTGATCATCAAGCTTGCGCGGGGTGGCAGGGTGACATGATCATCAGCGATTCTTACAGCTGCACGGTGTTCGGGGTTTGGTTCCGGCGTCATGGAGTGATCGGAGGAAAAAGTTATGGACTTGGTCTGCAAATCAATTATTGTGCCGTTGTCCGTCAAAACGTCGATTCTGAGAATCACGTCACGGGACCAGTTAGGCAAGATAACGAACGCGGCAGGGTAGGTAGTGCCGCCTATGGAAACGCGGGATGTGCACGTTCTACATGGCGTCACGAGGTAGGGCCCCCTGCTGTGCGTATGTGCGGACCGTCCCATCTGGTCATAACGTTCTTCAGCTTGTACGCAAATGGTCCGCTCATTACTGAGTAGTCGGCTCCCGTGTCTACGAGGGCGACTACGTCAAAGCCGTCGATGGACACCTTGACGTCGGATGCCGCCTTCGTCGAGTTGCGGGTGCGTCGGGGCGTCGCATCTCGGCTTGTGCATGTTGACAGTCATGCACTGTGCGTCATCGTTGTCGTCGTCTTCTCAGCGGCAGTCCAGGTCATATCGGGTAGGCGCCGCGCCGTGTAGCTGTCGTCGTGTTCGGGAGTCTCGTCAGGGATAGGTCGGGACGTCGGGATGAGGGCATGTCGTAATAAGTGTCTTCGGCGCGTCCTCGCATCGTTGGAGGGTTTCCGGTTTTTCGCCGTAGAGCAACTTTACATCCACAAGTTGCTGCTTTTAGTTTCCCCAGCGTTGGCTGGGGGATCTTCCACGTGCGAAATCAGCATTTCTACGGCGGTTGGGCGACTGGTATCGGTATTGCGACGGCGATCGGTTGAAAGGGCTGGTCCAGGGCTGTATGGGACAGGTATTCTTCGATCTCCGATGGGCGATGGCCGGGTCGGGGGCGGGGTGCGTCGACAGAGAACCCTCGCAAACCGAGCCTCTTCTAGGGCAGCCATGTAGATGTGGTCGGCCTATCCGCAGTGGTAGCAAAGCGGACGATTATCGGGTGTTCGCCAGACGTCCTTTTCCTCAAGTTCTGGTTTTGCGCTGCAGGGGGTAATGCGGGCGACAGTGGACGGCGGTACGGCGGGGCTTTTGACGACGGGTTGGATCGTGGCGGGGTGACGAACAGCCGCGGAGTAGGTCATGGCTTGTGGTTCGCGCGGTGCTTCCGACGGCGTAGAAGTTCCCAGTGCGTTTTGGACTTCTCAGATTACATCAGTCATGGAAGCCACTTGAGGTTGCGGCGTCGTTGAAAAAGCTTCCGAATCTCCTCCCTACCACTGCTCGGATGATCTCGCGCAATTTATCGGAGCTTCCATTGGGCACCGATGGTCTCCGAGAACAGTGCGTTCACATGGCGGTCGTACTGCCTAGTTCGAATTTCTAGCGTCTTCTCCAGCGCGGCAGCTTCAGACGCGAATTCGGCCACCGTTTTAGGGGGTTGCGGAGAAGACAAGCAAAAAGCTCTTGATTGACTCTACGCAATTAAAACCTGAGCTTCTTTTATTCGGTCATTTGGGGTCCGCACGGCGAAAAAGTCGCTTCATCTCCTCAACGAAGATCACGACACCTTCGTTGGGGTGCTGCGTTCGAGTTTCAATCAAAAGCGCAGCGCGTTCTTTTCTGACAACGGTAGTGAAGGTCCTAATGAACTCGCTTTTGAAGTGAGCTGATTTAGTCAAGGAGCTCCCGTTGTTCTCGAACAAAGTGCGAGCTAAATCTTCCAACTAAAAGAAAACATGACGGAACGTTTGTGCGTCTCCAACCTGTTGAATTTCCGGACGCGCTTTAGTTTCTCCAACCATTCTTTTGGGTCTTCTGCGGGGGTCCTCGGAATGACGGCGGTTCCCGTGGTTGCTGCAGGACGATTGGTGATGTTGCTTCTTGCCCCATAGTGTTGGTTGCAGCGTTCATTATCTTGGGCCCTTCTGGCAGAAGGCCAAACACGGGTAGTAATCCTTGCAGTCGGCGGTTTTCCCTGGTTGGACTGGCTTTGCGGCTTCCAGGTGTTCTAAAGAGCATGAAGGGTGCGTACCCAGCACCTTACCAGATGTCACGAAGCCAGACACGACGGAGCTGTCTTGAAGAAAAACACGTTTATTCGAGCGAACTTGTGCTCCTCTAACAACTCAAAGAATACACATTCGGCGAATCAGCAGTCAACAAAGTGACGTGTGCGAGCGAGCGTCGACAATTGGAAAGCTGTGGCGTCTGCTCTGCAGGCATTTTTCTTTCGGCGCGAGTGTTTGTGGAACCATCGATTACATCCAGAACATATAGATCAGAGAAGATTATTCTGGGAGTGACGTTAAGACGAAACAGTCTGCTTATCTAAATGAGATAGCCCGTGCGCCATAAAAATAAAGAATGCAAGACGCGCTTCGCTTGACAAAGATAACAGGGCTGGAGTGGCCGGGCAGACAAAAAAAATAAATAAACAAAAAAAAACGCATACATGGTTCGCGGCAACATGCTATAAGGCGCGTTGTTTAAAGCAGCCATGCAGACAGAGTACGAGTTTGTTTTATTCGAATGATTATCTGTTTTATTCCCCCCAGCGCTTGTCGAGAAGCCAAAGCTGGTTTATTCCCTGAGAGATTAATCAATTGAAGTAAAACTTTGATTCTCCCGCCAAACCCTCTTTTCATTTGGTCTGCAATAACATCAGAAAAGGAGTTCTTTGAGCAAAAGCTATTGTGCTGTAAAGCCTTGTTTACGGCTAGTCAACCTAGATGGCGCCACAATACCGCGGGGAAACGTTTTCTGCCTTTGCTTTGGTTTTCACCGTGTTTCTAACGGGCTTGTTTTTTTAAGGTCGAAAATATTTTGTTTTGGGAAATATGCTGTTTTTCGACAGATATGGTCACGTAAAACACCGTTGCTTAAGCCAGACGGCCAGTGTCGTCTGAGACAACCGCACAGCCCCGCAGTGCTGTGCAGCTGAAGCAAGTATAGAGCGCGAGAACCAACAGCAGTACGTATCCGTATCTAAGATTACGTGTACTTTCGTAACGTCCACTGTTTGTCCAACCATTCTCAATGCTATAAAAAAATGTGTGGTGAATATAAGGGCAAATAGCTCTTTAGGCAAGCTGATAAGCACTGCCCAATTTTTGTTGGCTCTTTCTCCCTTCAGCCGACCGCAGAGCTGGCACATATGACATGGTAGGTTCCGTGGCCATAATTTAGCTGGTTCATCGCAACGCCATTCCCCTTTTTTGTAATGATATAGCTTATGTGAGCGAAGTTTGTGTTAAAAGGTGCCCGATGGTTCGAACGAGGCAATCTTTCGAATGAAACAAACGTATTTTTTGAGCAGGGCCCCTTTAGGCGGTACAAATTTGCCAAATCTTCGACAATCGTATGTTTTTTAAGTGCTACCGCCAAATTATCAGCAGTGGAAGAGAGTTCGGAGCAAAATAAGAACAGCGTTTTAAAATAGGTGATAGTGTGTTGTCCTTCTACTAACCGTTTCTGGTCGTGTTGCCGTAAGAACTGTTTGCACAACCATCCTCACCACATTTTCTCTTGAGTAAATAGGTTTTTCATGTGTAAATATGTCACTGTAACCCCAGAGTTTATTACGTGTACTGTGTTGTGGCGTCTTCTGATGTTAAAACTAATATTTGGCCCCTACCCTCAGCCTGGCATTTGTCTGATTTTTCTACTCTTCGACATCTCAGGTGGCGTGTATTCCACAGTTTGAGCACGTGAGACTTTTCGATGATAGGCAAATAAGAAATAAAACTGGAAAATAACTGTAAAAAGGGGGCGTAGATGTCCGGAATGCAAGCAGCTTAAATTAAAAGAGTTTCATCTTGGGGACAAATTCTATGACCACAAAAAAACTGTAATATGCACAATTATTGGATGTGCTGCGCCGTCACCTATTCATTTGATTGATTGATTGTAGGGTTTAACGCGCCGATGCAACGCAGGCGATGAGGCGCGCCGTAGTGGAGGGCTACGATTAATTTTGACACCTGGGGATCTTTATCGTGTGCCGAAATCTCGTACACACGGGCGTTTTTGCTTTTCGCCTCCATCAGAAAAGCGGCCGCCGCGGCCGGGAATCGAACCCGCGACCTCGTGCTCAGCAGCAGAACGCCTTAGCCACTGAGCCACCGCGGCGGGTGCCCTCACCTATTTATCACCCAATCATCACGGAAGATCCATCAAATGACCCATTTTAAAATCCTAGATTTATCCATGCAGTAAAAACTTTTTCGGTTGCAAAAGTAACGTATCCACATGAATATTAGCATTTTTTGTTAAGCAATATCGATTGTAAGACTCTGATCTTCCCGTTGAGCCTGCTATCTTTTCATAGTAAATGGCCGAGACATTGTTTGCGCGCTAAATTTATAACCCGAAATTTTCTTTCAGCCAAGTGTTGATTTTGAATAAATAGCGGATGTTTTCTATCTTAAATTACGGTCTTGTACGTTCTCAGATTTGCGTATTATATAAAAAGTGTTATTTAAACTTCAATGATTTAAGTCGGACACTACTTTTTCAAACTTTCAGGACAAAGTTTTGCAAATTGGACGATAATGTGCATGGATCGTTTCGGCGCGGTATTGGATACCATGTACATCAGTGAGTAAAACGGCGACGTAAACTGGTACTTTTGCAGGGCTTTATTAACCAAAGATTGATCTCATACTCGACATGTTTCTATAGTGTGAATATATTCAAACGAAACAGTGATATTTTTCCCATGGTTCAAATATAGTATAGTTCAAATATATACGGATTTAAATTCGCCTTTTGGGAAATGCCAGTGGATGGACGTTTATGTTTGAAATACTTATATTGGCGTTAAAAAATATGCTTTTATCATTAAAATGGGCCTTTTTTTTCAAAGTTGCTACAATCATACCCTTCACGGGAATGATTACATAGGAAATATAGAGGGTTCACTCGTGCAGGCGTCAAATTGCGAAGAAAAGACGACTATCTATTGCAATGAGGCCATCATAGAAGCTACACATTCATCATGGTATCTAAGTATGGTCAAAGATTGATTTGAAGTAGGAAGTTTGATTGGTAAAAGAAAATTAATACTAAGCGAAATCATTTTTGAGGATTTAAAAACAACTAACCGTGAATAAAGTAGTGAATTACGTCAGATATAATGATAACTTGAACCCAACTAAATCCAGATGGACTGAAGTGAATTACGAAGACAAAGTAGATGGAGAGAAATCAATGCGAATCAAGCGTAACCAGAGTCAAAAAACTTGAATCAAAATAAATTTAGGTGCGTCACTGACTGAAATAACGTGTATAAATGTAATGAAGCTAATAAATTGAATCAATAGTAACTAAAATGAATTGAGATGGCCCGAGATGAATCCGTAGAAATACAGAGAAATTAGAAAGAAATATTCTAAATTACGAAAAATCAGAATAAACAATTTGGAGAACAATGTAGTCCATCTAAGATATAATGGAATTACCAGGAAGCAATGCCAATTAAAAACGTCCGACCTTATTAGAAAGTAGACATAGCAAATTAAAAGAAATCAATATGAATTGCGAGGAAACAAAGTGACTTGGACGAAATGATTGAGGAAATTAAGATAAAAAAATCTGAATTAACACAAACCCGGTGATTTAAAAACCACCAAATTCAATTATGGCACAACAGTTAATATACAATGAAGGAAAATAAAACAAAATAAATAAACTAATTCCTCATATTTTCTGTCTATTCTCTAATGTAATTTAATCTAATTTATTTCAGCATAATTCATATTGATACACGTTATCACCTCAGTGACCCATCGTAATTATTTGTGATTCATCTTATCTGACCCTGATTACGCTTCATTCGCATTGGTTCCCCTCCATCTGCTTTGTCTTTATAATTACCTACGGTCCATCTGAATTTAGTTGGGTTCATGTTATTCATTTTATCTAACTTAATTGACTACTTTATTCATTGTTAGTTGTTTTGAATCCTCACAATTTATTTCGCTTCGTGTTTATTTTAATACGCTTGGTTTCATCTTAGCACACCTTGACATGTGTCAGTAAGTTTCATTCACCTTTTTTAACTTGAAGTTCCCTTGATTCACTCCAAAATCCGCCTTATTTATTCCCTTTTAGGTCGCACGGATTCTTGTTTTTGCCAGTGTCTTCATAATTCACTTTTGTTACGGTTATGTACTTTGACGTCTTTTAATTAACTAGTATAAACCTTAATTCGCTTTTTCATACTCCCTAATTCACAGTGTATCGCCGAATTCTAAATGTTCCTCTGGTTTGCTCTAACGGCCTTTACTTTCCTGGAGGCGCAGGGGCTTTTTTATACGACGCCTGATAACTGCCGGTTTTGCTCAAGGGCTGTGAAGGTCGACGGAATGCTCAGACGAATAAACGTTCTCTTTATGTTACATTCTTCACATTGATCTATTTTGTCATATAATGTTATCAATATAAAAATGTTGCGCTCCAGCAGCTTTTTTCCCTCTATGCGAGACACGCAACATCATTCCGCAAGACCCTCCGCTCACTCTGCCCTAATTGCGCCCATTGATCTGAAACCATGACCACTTGAAGGATAAAAGCCGCTCCAGACTATCCAACCGTCAACCAACTACCAAAACGGGCGCATAAACTCGCAGCCCACAACGCGCCGTTATACGTAGCTGTTTGACAGAACCATGACGCGGCAGTTTCTTCCGAGCACAGGCGCACAACAGCAACAATGACGCAGCAGCGACGCGCGCCGAGCGGCGCCCGCTCTGCGCGCGCCTCACGAGCGGTGCCGCCCACAGTGCTCCGGCGGGCCAAAGCACCCTCTGTAACAGCGGCGGCCAAAAAGACCGACAAGACAAGCTGGTCATGTCAGGGTGGCCGCGCACGAGCACATGCACGTTATCTCGAACCCGATGTCGCATCGGTGCTGCCGATAGGCATCGCCGTTGCAGCCCGCGGCACGCCGCTCGAGTGTTACAACAGATCTGTTGCGGTCCGTACCAGAAGCATAATAAACAACACTTGTGGTGGTTGCCACAGCAGCTGCTGCGGATTCCTCATGCGGTGGGTATTGGAATGCGCTGCAAAGGGAGCAATGCGGGGGGCCGAAAGGACAAGTACTGTCTTGTGGCACTCTGTCGCTGCCGAAACAAGTCACCGCTTTGCTCCCTGTGATATGTATCGGCTTTCCTCAATATGGGGAAACATGTAAAGTTTTATTGCGACTGTGGAGAAGTTTTCAATGGCAAATTCTGCGTCTACGGCTTGTGTGTCAAGTTTGAACTTCCAACATGTACAGAAATAGGCCGACTGTGGCTGCTGGCGGTTGGAATCTACTGGCACATGAAGCAGCTGCCATCATACGTGCCTATCCACGCCCACTGCAGGGCAAAGTCCTCTCCCATTTATCTATAATTACCCAGGTTCGGTGTTAACTGCGACAAATTTATCCCCGCAAACGTTTTGATCTCATCAGCCCATCTCATTGGACCACCCAGACGGCACTCGTGGCTCATAACATTAAACGTTCCTGTGCAACGTTGCGACTGCGCACTGGCATTACTGTGACCGTTCGCCTGACACCCGGGCACGCAAGAGCCCTCGGTAGTGAGTGGGCCCATCAGCTGGCGAGCGAGGCTTGTCGTAATTTCCGCCCTCAGCTTGACGGCAGCCGCAACGCCGCTACCGCAAAACAGCGCAGCCGTCAGGAGATCCTTTCAACAGTGCCCATCAACCGGACGTAGTGCATCCTAGGCTTACTCGTGCTGCACATGTCTTCCTTAACCGTGCGCGCTCCGTATACGCTTTAACTGATGACGTCGTGGCCAGGTGGAGGCACGCCTCGACTAGAACAATGAGGAGCGGCAATTCCACGGCAGCAGCTTCCGAAGACCTTTCATCTGCGGTGGCAGCACCATCCGACCCTTCGTACGTCTTCTACGCATGTGGGCAGTCACTGAAGCCAACCATCCATCACCTTGTATGGGACTGCATAGGTCTGGTAGGGCCACGTGAGACACATCGGCCTGCCTGAGTACTCGCTTACGAGGACTGGGTCCGTCCGAAGGGCCGCATCAAAGAGACTTTATCCGCACTTTGGTGGTTCGTTCTGGACTCCTCCATGTTGGGACACAATTGAGGTTTTAATCTTTCCTTCCTCCTCTTCCCTATGTGGTCTTGAGCCATTACTTTTAATAAATGTCCGTTTCTTGTTGTCAGCCAAATAAACTTTCTAGAACGGCGCCCCCTTTTAAGCTTGCCATCTCTAGGGATCCTCTACGCTTATTGGCAACGATTATCCTACCTTCGCAGTACATGCCCTGCCCACGCGCATTTCTTCTTAATTTCTACTTATATGTCATAAACACGCGTTTTTCCTAACCCCTCCACTTTCTTCTTGTCCCTTAATTTTACACCTATCATCTTCCGATCCATTGCCCCGTTATTCGTCCTCAATTTAGGTTGAACACTCTTAGCCTCCAAGTTTCTGCCCCTTAGGTGAGTACCGGTAAGATGCAGCTGTTAGACACTTCTTTTTCAGGGACGATGGTATACTGCCATTCCTTATCTGAAAACGCCTGCCGAATGCACTCCACTCCATTCTTATCCTTCTAATTATCTCTGCCTCTTCGTTAAATCCAGGGTCACAACATGGCCTAAGTAGACGTATTCGCTTACCACTTCACTGACTCACCACCAATCTCAAACCGCTGGGCTGTTCCGAGGTTATTGATCGTTACTTTAGTTTTTCATATTAATTTTTAGTTTTTTATAATAATTTTCAGGCCCACGGTTCTACTCTTTTTGTCCAGTGCGGTAAGCATGTTTTGTAATTCGCCCCCCAAGATAATTAGCAAGGCAACATCATCAGCAAACCTGAGGTTACTGAGGTATTCTCCGTTAACCCTTACTCCCATCTCTTCCTCATCCAATATTCTGAACACTTCATGTAAACATGCTGTGAATACCACTGGAGAGATTGTGTCTCCTTGTCTGAAGCCTTTGCCTATGGGTATTTTACTGCTCTCCTCATGGAGGATGATGGTATCTATGGACCCATTGTAAATATCATCTAGAATTCTTACATAATGCCGTTATAGACCCTTGTTTCGTAATTCCTGAATGACTGCTAAGTTTTCAACCGATTCAAATGATTTCTAATAATCTGTGAAGGCTGTGTATAGGGGTTCAGTATGCTCCGCGCAATTATCGATCACTTGATTGATCGTGTAAATATGGTCCATTGTTGAATAGCCTTCACAGAACCCTGCTTGTTCCTTAAATTGACTGAAATCTAAGCTGGCCGAACTTCTGTTAGCGTTTACCTTGGTTAATAACTTGTACACGACGAACATCAAGATTATCGGCCTGCAATTTTTCAAGTCCTTCGTGTCACCTTTCTCATGGAATAGGATATGTTCGCGTTGTTCGAAGATTCCGGTTCACTTTCGGTCATTACCCATTGCGTATACAGGTTTGCCAGTTTTTCAAGTACAATTACTGCGCCATCCTTCAAGAGGACTGCTGTTACCCGATCTTCACCAGGTGCTTTGCCCCCTTTCATTTCTTTCAAGGCCTTCCTTAGTTCTTCTTCGTTACTGGTGGGATATCTATCTTCTCTGAGCTACTTTCTCGTTAGGCATTATCCTGGGTATCCCGGCTACTCAAAAGATTCCTATAGAACTCCTCGGTTACTGCGACTATTTTATCCCATTTGTGATGACATTGCCTTGCTTGTCTTTAAGTGCAGACATCTGACTTTTCCCCACGCCAAGACAACTCTTCCCTGCTTTCAGGCTACCTCCGTTCTTCACAGCGTATTCGGCCTCTCCATATTATAGTTCCCTATGTCAGCTGTCTTACGGCTTGTTGATTAACTTCGAATGCTCCGCTAGCTCTATTCTGTCAAGCTGGGGTCGAGATTGCCATGGTTTGCCGTTTCCTAACTACATCTTTCGTCTCCTCCTGGGAACGTTCACCAGTATCCTGTCTAGCATCGTGCCCCCGACTTCTACTTTACACTCAGTGATAATGCGGGTAACATTGTCGCTGGCTTCCTGTGTGTAAACTTTGCTTCCTCGGTAAGAGCTGAATATCGATTCTGCAGAGTGATAGTGCTGCTTCGCGCGATATGCGCGAAGCAGCTGTGCGCGGTCGGTGTACAAGATTGGACTTCAAATAATATAAAGCCTGTATAGAATGACTCTGGGAATAAGCAGCGGTCAACTATAGGAAAAAGAGATTTTTTTCTGTTTTATTGTCCTTTCAAGACATGTTAATCCACCTGGTGTTCTCACACTTATCACTAAGGCCATTAATCTGAGTGCCTTTATTTTTATTTATTTATCTTGTTCAGGTATAACCTCCTACGAACTGCTAAGACTGTGGTTGGGCCAGATATTGATAGTTTCATCGGTGAGCAACTTTCCGTAAGGAGGATAGCATCTTTTTGTTTGTTGATACGTCAATGAGAAATTTTCATTCTGAATTGTAAATTGTAAGCTTTTTATGAATTTTGAAGGATTCCCCAAGAAAGTTAGTTTTAAGAAACAGACTAAAGTGGCTAGGTTTGATTGATTAGGGAATATTTCATCGGAAACGGCATCAATCATGAGGGCCTAGGGAAGGTAAGGAGAGAAGGGACTTCGCTGCATCACATTTTCAGTAATTCTGCATTTGAAAAACCGCTTTGATTTTACCATTCAGCATGAGAAAATGCACGGAACTGCTACTGCATAGATCCGTGGGATTCCCTGGTACACAGAAAGTTCCAGAGCTCTGTGCCTGGTCCGCCGATATGGAGCCCTTTGGCTAGAATTTGACCACTGGTGTCACAGCCACCATTTGAAGATTCTATCCCTCCGAAGTTAAACATTTAGGTGCGATTGGTCACAGCTTGTTTCTGGGGTACGGGGTACGGAGTGCCACCACTCGCCTTCACCATAAATGTAAATATGGCCCGTACGGGTACGTATTTGGGTAGTAATGAATTTTACATTTCATAATTGCTGGCCACAAAAGGGCTGCAGTTTCGGTGATAACCACATCACATTTCTTTTATTTCGCTTAAACCTGGTTTAGCTTTTGTGGACCTGCTGTTCTTACCACATAATGGTTTTTTTTGTGGGGGGGGTTCCACCAGAGAGAGGGATAAATGTAACAGAGCAATAATTTGAGAAAGGAAAATTACCCTTGTATATCCAGAAACATAAAATACTCGAAAAACATAAATTATTAAAATGAAATGAAATGGATATAAACATGGTTACCAAGGGTGCGAACAGGCCAGATAAATTTTGTGGCTGGCCATGCAGGTTGCCAACAATACATGAAGCCACAACGGACTTTAGGGATTTTGTCAGCTTGTCAATGAAACACTTTTTTATTTTCAAGCTGCCAACTAACTCAGCAATAAGTGGGTACAATTTTCTACTCAAGTATTGAAGCCTTAATGAGCTTTAACAGTTGCCTACCGAAAAGACACGCCGATAATACCGTAATGTTAGTTTCGAGCTTTGCGATGGCCTCCAGCATTTTCTGGTAACAAATGGTGTATGCACCAGCTTCGTTAAACCGCTCTCAATGTGTGGTAAATCTGCCGACTCCATTTATCTAAAACAGAACAGTAGGCGCCATGGCATATTCCTAAAATAAAGGAATAGTGTAATAACGTCGTATCTATCGCAGCTGCCATCAACTATGCCGTGTCTGCCTTTTCTAAATTGAGCACAGGCGTCGGGGCATGTATTGTTCCATAATATTCATGAATTTGGCCACCTGCGCGTTTCTAGGGAAATGGCCAATTACCATTTTCCCTCCGGTATTCCCAGTGGCAGTCCTGTTCCAGATAGCCCCTCATTTACTAATCTGTACACAACCTCCCGAAAGATGATGTGTTGAAGTTTTGAGGTCGCCAACTAAACAGCGTGTGCCGAGTGACAGATGGAACTCCCCATGTTTTCGCAGGTGCACACGCACAAAAGATGCATGCCAATCGAGGATATAAAATGTGAATGTCGCTTCATTTTGTTGTGTGTAGCTGCATCATTACAATCCTAAAATAAAAACAAAAACGGGTTGCTGCTGAGCGGATCAATATATTTACTCCACAACTTCTAAATAGCACAGTCCGCAAAGTAATTCACAATATACAATCAATATACAAACAAGGTTTGGCCGGCTATGCCATCACCATGTCAACAGTTCAGCACTTGGGGTGTAATAATAATCGGTTACATCTACGTTCCTCACTGAAGCACCGACAAATGGGAAAGTTGGTATGGAGACATGCTAAATAAAGCGCCGAAAAATGCGGGACAAAGAGAACTACACAGGACGAGCGCTAAGAGAAGAACCACACAGGAAAGCGCTCGTCCTGTGTAGTTCTTCTCTTTGTCCCGCGTTTTTGTGTGCTTTTATTTAGCATGTTCCTCACTGCTCTTCCGAATTTCATTTTGAAGCCTAAAACTGCCTCCCTTATATTTTGTGACCAAAGCAGTCCTTATACACTGTCTCTTATATGCCCAATTTTTTAGTGAATATTTATTTTCAACCAGCCACACAGACCATATCCGAACCGTCTTTGTATTACAGTAAAGTTCGGCGCCAGGTATACTTTTGTTTCTTAATACTGATTCCTTATTCTGCTTGAAGGCATCGCAGAAAAAGTCTGTTTAATACCATAAAAATAGCCCATTGTATGGTAAAAAGGCGTGACGTCGTTAGGGACAATTACACGACTATTCGAGGTGACGGAGCTGTGGAGACATTGTAATTACGGATATACATATCTATAGCACTTGTTCCATTTTATCTTTACAGATTACAATTATTGCTCCTGGTGGCTGAGAAACTTAGACGTGGAATGGTGGGGAGACTGCCGGAAATATTTTTTCGCAAATTGCAAAATTCCCAAAAATTGAACACATTCTTTGTTACCCAGCGCAGAAGTCTAAGACGTACTCGAGAAGATACGATAAACGACCAAACTAATATTCCCCAAAGCGAAAAAACGATACGCCAATATACGCAATCAACATCCATAAAGCCGGCTCAAAATCACTGAATGGTACTCTTATATAGTTTCTCAAGACCCCTGCACTTACAGCAAGGATACAATTGGTAAGAAAAAAATGAAAATGAATAAAAAATTCCTCGTACAATTTGCGTGATCTCTCAGTTTATTTGGACAAAAGATGTTGGGCCCGTACTTTAAAACTGCAATTTTCGTGCACTATAGAATTTCTGTTTATTTGTTTATTTGAGAGTGCCCTCCAACAGCACCACGTCGCCTGGTTGGTGCACTAGGAGTATAACCCGGCACACACAGTCAACAAGCAATGAAGTATGGATACTGGTGGCGAAGTGCAGGGAGTCATGAAGTACAGTGTAGCACCACAACATCCCCCCGCATCCAGGCACACACACACACACGCACGCGCACATGCGCGTGCGTGTGTGTGTGTGTAGTGTGTGTGTGTGCGTGCGCAGGCACGCACACACACATAGAGTAGCCGCCCCATCCATAGAACTTCTTGCTGTCATCGGAATCTGCTGTGTGAGGGGCACGCCAAGACATCGACATTTTACCGGTTAGCGCGTTTTTGCCGCTATTATTACACTTTTTCCCAGAGGGTCGGCTAGGCCATTCGCTAGTCTGGTAGGCGGTCTACTTCTATGGAAATAAAACAACAGCTCGTGCCTGGTGCCCATGGTGATGCGGCCGTCGTAGAAGCCAATGATTTGGACTAGGAAGAAACTGCATGCGTCAAGACCATGAGAGTTTGGTAGAGAGTCAGAACTTATCCGAAAAGGAAAGACAGGGTCCGTGAATAGTTGGAGCGATTGGATATAATGAGCGCAATGACTACGGGCCCAAAGACAGCTACGTGTAACTGATATCCAAGCCAATCAAGCATTCCGCCCTCGCCACCAGGGCGGGAGTCCAGAAATGCACTTGTCAAGCCAGGTATTAGTTCACGCCCCCGCCAAGGAAATATTGCTAGCTGGTCCTGCCGCGCCACGGTGGGCTCAACTTAACGCACATCTTACCCTCACAGCTGACCCTGGCCCGCCTTCACGCCAGCAGCACAACCTGGCGTGAAGCAGACGTACCCCTCCAGATCAACCAAGCCCGGAATACTGCGATGGTAAGCACACCATCTGTTCAGATGGGTGAGAAATTATTCCGTGTAACTGACATCACAACCAAGAATTAAAAACAAGATGTCAAGATATACGTGCATGCGCCCGAGGACTCAGTCAAGGGGGTCATTTTAGGAGTTCGGGAAGAATTCACAATTCAATACGTCATAGAAAACACCAGCAGGACGGCGTCGAGTTGTACGCAGCAAGGTGGATGGGGAAAAAGACAACTGTTATCCTGACGTTGGCCTGGTCAGAAGCTCCCGCTGCGTTTAACTCTACAGAACGGCACAGTGGTGCACGCTCCGCAAGAAAATAGTACCAGTGTGTGCGGTCTGCTATGAGGTGGGTCACCGTAGTATGGCCTGCGACAACATAGGCACAACCGCCTGCCACGAGTGTGGCGCGAGCGACCAAGGTCCCGACAACACTTGCGCGGCAAAGTGGTCCCTGTGCCTAGTCGCTCACGTTACGGGCGGCCACGGATGTTCGAGGCACTTCGTCACTTCGGGCGTTTTTCTCTGGATAGAGCAGCAGCAGCCACGACAGGCTCCACATCAACATCAGGCGTTGTCGCAAGAAGGCCTGCCACAGAAAGCATCGGTGGAGCAGCAGCGGGGGTCGAAGCGGGATCGGACTTTGAGCCCAAGTCGAAGGGACCAATCGGCGACTCCGAGACACAGGAGGTGGAGTACCTACAAGCCGGTTCAACGCGTGGTGGGGATGACATCAGACAGCAGTCGAGGTCCAGCTCAAGATACAGCAACCATACACCAACGAGGAGCAACCTCGAACAGGTGGCTGGTCAGAGAGATCCTCCATCATATATGAGAACAAGTTTCCCTCATTATTGCAAGAGCCCCAGAATCAATGCAAAAAGTGACATCAATTGAACTCATTGGTAGCAAAGAAACATGCGCAGATCGCTAAAAAACTGGAAAATAGAAAAGCAAAATGAAATGTGTAGATCTGTAATAAACAAACGTGAAACTGAAAGCTGTAGGGCGGAGCAAAACGCATGGTGGAAGGTAACCAAGCATAACATTCATCCAGACCAGCCGGAAAACTGTAAGTCACGGGTGGCACCTAAAAGGACGAACCAGAGTGGAGGAATCCCATGGAAGAATGAACACCATTACGCAGAACAAGGTATCACAACTGGTGATGCAAATTACAGCAAAGGTATGTATGATAGAAAAGCTCGAAGCCAAAGTTAATCAGCTTCAACACTCGCAAAAGACAAGGAAGGGGTTACCTTATGCCAAGACGGGATTTGAGATTGGTCACACAACCAGTAGCCTCAGCATAAATCAAGATGGGGCGTCGTACTAACAAGCCAACTGCGACCACGAAAATTCTCCAGTGTAATTGCCGTGGCTTCAGTGGACTAGATAGGCGAGCGACAATATTATGTGTACTCACTCGGCAGCAAGCCAAACCTCTTAGTAATGCAAGACGCACACCAAAACCAAAACTCCTGGGCTTCGCTACGTACGTCGATCCGACGGCGAGAGGCATGGCATGGCTGATACGGAAAAATACCGGCAACACAACATCTAGCAACACGAAGATGGTGCGAGCATGCCCTGATTGAAATACACAGCCGAGTTACTGGAGCTGTAGCGAACGCTTTTATAATTATTATTTACGGCAGACCTTCCATGAAGGACCTTGACTTGCGGGGACAATTCATGTCGCCATGGACAAAGCCGGCTATTACCATTGCTCGTAATCGGCGATTTCAATGCTGCGCACAAGAACTGGGGGCCTAAAGTCCGCTCGAAACGGGATAGGCAACTGGCTAACCTAATCTGTCAGCACACTTTGGCCTTGCCGAATAAACCTGGTACTCCAACACGAGTTACTAGTAGCACTGCCAGCGATAACACCCCTGAGCCCTCCCTCTTGGCAAGTATTTTCAATGCTACGTGGCAAAACAGAGGAGTGGTCTTGGGGTCCGACCATGACGTCCTGATGATCACAGTCAGGGGCCCCACCTTCAGGGCGAAGTTCAGAGCAGGCATAAACTTAGCACGCAACAAGAGGAGGGGGTAGAAGATACGACAGAGAGCCAGCCCTACGAGCACTGGGATGATAAGCGACTGGCCTTTGTGGTAAAACACACCGAGAGAATTGCAACCGCAAAGCAAACCCCATATCTCGATGCAAAATTCGCACATCTCTGGGAAGCTCAGCGTATTCTCACGAAACGCTGGAAGTGGAAGCGACACAACAGAAAGCTCCACAAGGAAATCCAACAAGTCAACAAACAAGCACCGAACACGCTGCAAAGCTATCAAGGGAGAGATGGCTAAGTCTGTGCGATGCGACGAACTTCAGGGAGCTTTATGGGCTGGTAATACGTGGCAGCTCCTTAGACGCCGTTTTGATCCAGTGACAGAAAGGGTAAGATAAACAGACATATGACGAGAATGCTGAACAAGTGTGATGCAACTTGAAGAGGCTCTTTGGGGATGTTAGAGACATATACCTCAAGATGCACAGCAGTGTAGACCAGCCAGGATCTTATCATGGAGCACCCAACGTGATGTCGGACAAACCGTTCGCCTACTTTGAGCTTAAGCTGCCGATTACCGTGAGCCATCGGAATAGTTTCATGGCTCCAGATACGATCACGTATAGGCTGCTTAGCAACTTGAGCGACAGACCCAGGAAGCATCTCTTAAGGCACATTAATGAGGCCTGGGGGAGCGGCAACCTACCGAGACCACGGAAGGAGGCGGAGATCAAACTCATTTGGAAGCCTGGACAGTCCACGCACTTTGACAATCTAAGCCCGATTTCTCTTAAATCTTGTGTGGGTAAAGTGATGGAGAGAATGTTGCTAAATAGGCGGCAAAAGCATCTAGAAAGAGCCAATCAGATGCCGGATACCCTAGTTGGATTCCGAAAGCGCATCCAAACACAGGATGTGTTGCTACAAATCAAAGAGCCGGGCATGAAGCAGGCCACCAAACATTCGCCCAGAGCCCCTTTGGGGCTTAACATAATTGTACATTTGATAAAGTCTCGCAGGCGAGCTTCTTATTGAACCACCAGGGCACCGGATGAGGAGACAGATGTAGGGAACTTCTTCATTGATGATCAGCTGAGAACCACAGTGGGGGAAGACGTACATCCTGCCGTGAAACTGGAAAGCAAGGGCACAACCAGGGATGCGTCTTGTCACCTCTTCGTTTACCATGACACTGCTGGGCCTGCCAAAGGAGCTCCGAACGATCGAAGTGTAGGGCATGCGCTATATTCCGACGACATCTCGCTCTGGACGAGAAAAGCTGGCTCCGTAGGATAGATCCAAGACACTCTGCAGGCAGCCGCCGTTGTCGTGAACAAATACGCCAAAGGATGCGGCCTTAGATGCTGTCCAGCTAACTTACACTCACTATATCCGTGTAATAGCGCCACAAAAAAAGAAAAGAGAAAGAACTTAAGGAAAAAACATACTCCAATGCCCCAGCACAAAAATTCTCCAATTAGTCATCGACACCTACAACAGGTCAAATATCACCGTTATACGAGAACCAGGCCTCAAGGAGACGGACACGCTTTGGCTCGTCCAAGCTTTTCTGGTAACCAGAATCACGTATGTAACACCTTATCTCCTCCTGAACAAAAGGGGACGCAAGGGATCTGGATGTCATCCTCCGCACAGCCGTCAAGCCAGCTCTTGAAGTTCCTATGAGCCCATCGACATACAAACTCATGGAACTGGGATTGCGTAACTCGGTTGATGAGCTCACTGAAGTCCATCTCGTCAATCACAATCACAATCTCCGGCATGTTCCAAGAAAAGGTGAAACGAGCCAAAGTAACCGTTATACACAAATCTGGCGAGGAAAAAATTTTTTGAATTATAGACGGATTTCCGTATCCCAATATTTTCAAAAGCGCTAGAAAAGGTAATACCTGCTTGATTAATTTCTTTCTGCGAAAAGCATTCTACATTATTTCCCATTCACTTTGGCTTCCGTAAGAGAATATAAGAGAGCTTGCCTTATTATCTATTCGTTGCCGTGAATGCCACTAAAAAAGGTTACTGCTGATAAAGCAATAGTGGCGGAAGCGGTAATACCTTGTGTTATGCAACTACTACGACGGCATGCGATTCATCGCAGCGCGTGATGTGTATGAACACTGAAAGCAAACGTTTTAGTTTTACGGCCCTTCGTGTCTGCTCTGCGCATAAACGGTAATTGTACTCATAAGTTTACTCCTCGCACTGACAAAAATATCCTGACTTTCTTACTTCTTTGACTTTTCTTACGGGTATAATCATTTCTGTCGGCGTTTATTCTCCCATGGCTGCCCGAGTAGAAACCTGTACAGAACGATGGCAGGCTGCCTTTCGCGATTGTGGCTGTCCTTCGCGCAGCAGTAGCGGCGCTGCCACTAATTCTTTCCTGCAGCCTTTGATCCTTTCGGACCTGGAACTTGCAATTATAACTATGTTTCTTAAAAAAACTTCCGCCGCACAACGTCGAACCGCACGCAGCGCGTGTGTTTTTACGTGCGCTGAACGGCCGGTCGCGACATCCACCGACCCAGAGTTGCTAAGCGGCGGCGAGAGGCGGCGCTGGTGTCGCGCGCCAACTGCAGTGTCCGGTGCCTATAAAAACAATTCTATAGAAATGACGTATAGAAACAATCGTGTATAGAATTAAGAAGAATGACGTGTAGAAACATTCTTATACAATATTGTGCTTATACATACACGCACGCGTACACGGTCAACTCCTAAATAACACAATGTTTATACATAATTGCTATGAGCAGATTTTTCACATCACCACAACCTACCGACTCTTACGTTGTGTGTATCGGTAAAAAAGCAACAGATGTGTGCGTTACGGGGACAAAAACGAAAACTTGCCCTCTTGTTCATTTATTTCACCTGCAACTGTGTTTAATTTGTGGATTAGAAAGGATTCAAACATCTCTCGTGTTCTAAACTTCGATTTTAGCACGGTCACCGTGAGTTTGTCAAAAGAGTGACCCAGGCAAGTAACGTGTTTTGAGACAGGGAGGTGAGGCAGCGTTTTGGTGTGTGATCTGTGGTTATTATTTCGTACTCGCAGTGGTGTTTCCGTCTGACCGATGTACTGTGCGCTGCATACAGTGCACTGAAGAAGGTACACAACATTACCACTGTTACAATCGAAGGTTCCGCTTATTTGAAAGGAGAAGCTAGTGGCAGTGCTTTTACCCACAAGAGTTTTTGGCATCGTGGGGCAAAGCTTAGAGCGGGTTTGTTGCATGGTCCAGAGCCTTGAAATTAGGAAGTTTCAGTTTTTGAAGAGTTATGATGTCTTTCAGGTTTTTGCTCGTCTATATACGACGCGGGGCGGTTTGGGAGCACACGTCACATTCTATCACTTTCCAGAAGGATGTTGTGATGTTTTCGCAAAATTGTTCTTACGTTCGGAGCGGAGGCCGAACATGTTAAACCAAGTTGGTTCGAGGTTTATCAGTTTGAACGTTGCTGCTGCTGTTTATTATTTCGCATCTGTCCAGTGTTTTCGATTTTCAATGACATCGTTTATTATGGGAAGAGGGTATTGTTGGCAGGAGTAAATCTTTACGTAGTTGGTCACAGTATGCGAAAAAATCTTAAGGGTTGCAACGTATTCTTTTGAATCGGATAGACTGGCTGTAAGGAATTCCGGCTTTGCAATGACGAACATAGCTGCTGTGAAAGTTTAGGTACTGGTGTGGGTATTGTTTTTATAGGTACCGGACACTGCAATTGGCGCGCGACACCAGCGCCGCCTCTCGCCGCCGCTTAGCAACTCTGCGTCGGGGGATGTCGCGACCGGCCGTTACCGGACGTAAAAACACCCCGCGCTGCGTGCGGAAAAAATTAGTGGCAGCGCCGCTACTGCTGCGCGAAGGACAGCCACAATCGCGAAAGGCAGCCTGCCATCGTTCTGTACAGGTTTACTCGGGCAGCCATGGAGAATAAACGCCGACAGAAATGATTATACCGTAAGAAAAGTCAAAGAAGTAAGGAAGTCAGGTATTTTTGTCAATACCCTCTTCCCATAATAAACGATGTCATTGAAATCGAAAACACTGGACAGATGCGAAATAATAAACAGCAGCAGCAACGTTCAAATTAAGATTTTGTCGCATACTGTGACCAACTACGTAAAGATTTACTCTGCCAACAATACCCCCTTCCCATAATAAACGATGCATTGAAAATCGAAAACACTGGACAGATGCGAAATAATAAACAGCAGCAGCAACGTTCAAACTGATAAACCTCGAACCAACTTGGTTCTAACATGTTCGGCCTCCGCTCCGAACGTAGAACAATTTTGCGAAAACATCACAACACCCTTCTGGAAAATGTGACGTGTGCTCCCAGAACCGCCCCGCGTCGCATATAGACGAGCAAAAGACCTGCCAGATATTTGCACGGTTACGTCCAAAACGTTTATGCTACGGCAGAGTACGAGTGAGAGAACCTGATGTACAGTTTTCTAACCGACCCTACCAGTGTAGATGTAATATAGACTGCAAGCAACTCCTAGATGCCTTAGACACGCATTCCACTATCATCATGAAACATAAATCGTCGTTACAATAAAAAAGGCCAGTCCTCCTCACCAGAGCAGGACTGGCCACCCTGGTGTAGTAACGGCCACAACCTCCCATGAATACGCCAATTACCCTCGGCCCTCAGTCCCCAGGGCTGCGAAGCAACTGACCACGGCGGCGGTCAGACCTGTGACGCAGCAGAGGGTGCTAAGAATCCCTGGATCCGGACACGCCGCTAAAGGAATCTGAACCTGGCAACGTCTAACGCGCGAACCTTATCTAGCGAATGGAGTCTATAGTGTTGTTCGAGGAATTAGAGGGCATTAAATGGGATGAAATAGGGCTTAGCGAGGTTAAGAGGCAGGCGAGGCATTTACAGTGCTGACAATGGACACGTCCTATGTTACCGGAGTCTAGAGGACAGAAGAGAACTGGGAGTGGGATTTCGAGTCAATAAAAGCATAGATCGCAACATAGAATAATACTATAGCATTAACGAAAGGGCCGCAGGTTCTTGTAATTAGGCTAAATAAGAGGTACAAGCTCAAGGTGATGCAGTGCTACGCGCCCACATCCAGCCACGACAACCAAGTAGTGGAACGCTTCTATGAAGATTTGGAATCGGCAATGGCTTAAAGTAACCACACCGTATACCCTAAATATGAGGGACTTCAATGGTAAAGTAGGCAAGAATCAGGCTGGAGACAAGGCAGTTGGGAACTATGGTGTGGGCTGTATAAAAAGCAGGGGGACCTACTAGTTAGAGTTTGCAGAACGGAATAACCTACGCAAATGAATACCTTCTTCTGTAAACGGGAGAGTTGGAAGTGGACCTGGAGGAGCCCGAATGGGAAGCACAAAAATGAAATAGACTTAATATTATGCGATATACCCTGGCGTCATTGCAGGATGTGGAAGTGCTCGGAAGGGTAAGGTGTTAGTGACCACCGTATGGTAAGATCTAGAATTAGGCTAGATTGAAGGAGGGACCGCAACAAGCTAGTACGAAGAAGCTGATAAATGAGCCAACAAGTAAGACGTAAGGTAGAAGAAATTCAGGATCGCGCTGCTGAACCGATATTCCGCTCTTAACGAGGAAGCCGAGCTTACGACACAAGATGCCAGCGACAACCTTACACGAATTATCACGGAGCGTGCAGTAGAGTCGGGGGGCACTATGGCTAGACAGGATAGTGGTAAACTTTCACAGGAGACGAAAGATCTAATGAGGAAACGGCAAACCATGACAATCTCTACCGCA
This sequence comes from Haemaphysalis longicornis, assembly GCA_013339765.2. NCBI lineage: Eukaryota > Metazoa > Arthropoda > Arachnida > Ixodida > Ixodidae > Haemaphysalis > Haemaphysalis longicornis. The sequence goes on along the minus strand of CM023448.1, from coordinate 211,718 downwards.
GCTGACAGAATAGAACTAGCGAAGCTCTCGAAGTTAATCAATAAGCGTAAGACAGCTGAACATACGGAAGTATATTATGGAGAGGATCGAATACGCTGTAAAAAACGGAGGTAGCCTGAAAGCAGTGAAGAGACGTCTTGGCGTGGGGAAAAATCAGATGTATGCACTTAAGGATAAGCAAGGCAATGTCATTACAAATAGGGATAAAATAGTCACAGTGGCCGAGGAGTTCTATAGGGATCTGTACAGTAGCCGGGATATCCAGGATAATGCCGAACGAGACAGTAGTTCAGAAGAGATAGACATCCCACCAGTAACGACTGAAGAAAGTAAGGAAGGCTTTTAAAAGAAATGAAAGGGGGCAAAGCACTGGTGAGGATCAGGTAACAGCAGACCTCCTGAAGCATGGCGGACAATTGTACTTGAAAAACTGGCAAACCTGTATACGCAATGCCTAATGACCACAATGGTACCGGAATCTTGGAAGAACGCGAACATCATCCTAATTCATAAGAAAGGCGACATGAAGGACTTGAAAATTAGAGACCAATCAGCTTACTGTCAGTCGTCTACAAGGTATTTACCAAGGTATCGCTAACCGAATTTCTGCAACCATAGATTTCAGTCAACCTAAAGAACAAGAACAGTTCCGTAAAGGTTACTCAACAGTGGACCATATTCACACCATCAATCAGGTGATGGAGAAGTGCGCTGAGTATACTGAACCCCTATATATAGCCTTCATAGATTATGAGAAAGCATTTGACTCGGTCGAAACCCTAGCAGTCATTCAGGCATTACGGAACCAGGGGTAGATGAGCATTGTGTAAGAATACTAGAGGATATCTACAATGGGTCTACAGCTACCATCATCCTCTATAAGGAAAGCAGTAAAATACCTATAAGGAAGGGTGTCAGACAAGGAGACACAATCTCTCCAATGTTATTCACAGCATGTTTAGAAGAAGCATTCAGAACACTGGATTGGGAACAGGTGGGAGTAAGGGTTAATGAAGAATACCTCAGTAACCTCAGATTAGCTTATGACGTTGCCTTGCTAAGCAACTCGGGGGACAAATTGCAAAGCATGCTTTCCGCCCTGGGCGAACAGAGTAGAACCGTGGGCCTGAAAATTAATTAGCAGAAAACTAAAGCAATGATCAATAACCACGGAACAGTACAGGTTTGAGATAGTGGCGAGGCAGTGGAAGTGGTAAGCGAATATATCTACTTAGGCCAAGTTGTGACCCCAGATACCAACCATGAGGCAGAGATAATAAGAAGGATCAGAATGGGGTGGGGTGCATATGGCAAACATTCTCAGATAATGAATAGCAGACTACCATTGTCGCTGAAGAAGAAAGTGTATGACAGCTGCATCTTACCGGTACTCACCTATGGGGCAGAAACTTGGAGGCTCACTAAGAGGGTTGAACTGAAATTGAGAACGACTCAGCGGGCAATGGAGCTGAAAATGATAGGTGTAACATTAAGGGACAAAAAGTGAGCGGAGTGGGTCAGGGAACAAACACATGTTAAGGACATATTAGTAGAGATTAAGAAGAAGAATTGGACGTGGGCAGGGCATGTAATGCGAAGGCAAGATAACCGCTGGTCATTAAGGGTAACACAGTGGATCCCTAAAGAAGACAAGCGCTGCAAGGGGGGCAGAAAGTTAGATGGGCAGGTGAGATCAAGAAGTTTGCGGGAATAAATTGGTCACAGTTGGCACAGGACCGAGGTAATTGGAGAATAATGGGGGAGGCCTTTGCCCTGCAGTGGGCGTAGATATGCTGGTGATGATGATGATGATGATACTTGACATTTTGTAGAAAGCGAGCAGAAGGAATCAAAAAGTGCAGATAAAGCACTTGCACAGGGACAGCCACAATCCCTGACGCCTGTCCTCCTAGAGGAATGTCAACTTGTGTGGGATTGTCTAACAGTTGCTCTTCGTTATGCTAGCGAGTTGTCTGTTCAAGGCTTAAGAAGAATTACACCTATCGGTGGTACCCGTACATGCTGGACTGAAAAAGTGTAAATCAAGATAACGTGGGTTCAAATCACTTTTATTCATTCGCGCATCCTTTGAAATATTTTGGGCAAAGCAGATATGACTTCTGATAGAAGCTGTATGCCCCAGAAAAGCAGTTCTTTAGGGTTGTGCCGAATACCGTTTTTGGTAAAGGACTTCTAGGTTTGCGGTACGCCTGTGGATGTCATTAAGACATTTCATGGTAAATGAGCTCGGTCTTGCGTACATGCATGGTTACAATATGAACGCAAGAATACATACACGGTTTAAATGCCTTAATTAGTTATTCCGGTACAAACAAAATAATTTGACACCGAGGAACACTACAGATTTCCGCAGCTATTAATAGATCTCTTCGAGGTTGCTGAACTACAGCATGGGCATGTCCAGCATAGACCTTTGGTACACGAAATCGTGCAATCACTTGATAGAACAGCATAACAAGGTTCGGCGACATTGCCCAGGGCAGTTAAGAACTCTCGTGCCTGAGATTTCAGGTAACATGTGTTCGCTGGGAACGTGAAAACAATTTTGTGGACACCAAGAGCGCTGCAAGGCACAGCTCACATAAAGAAAACGAATATACGATTCTGGTGAGGGGCCCAAAATAGTTCGTTTTTACTTGCGTGGTACTTCCCAATGCAAGGAGGCAGGTAGCATGAAGTTATTTAGCACTTGTGCCGTTTTGATTTCAAATACAAGTGGGCACTATTTGCTACCTCGTGCCAAAGGATAGCACCGAAGAAACATGGCGGAACTTGCACAGGTGGTACAACGCCTTCAGAAACAACAGAGCTACTGACCACTCTCCCTTTTTCGCAGACCCTGTTCCTGCAACACACATCGATTTCCCAACTTTCCGCTGAGAGTTCTTTATGACCGGCCGGGCCCAATCATTTTGTCTCCAGCCTTTCACGTCCCTCTGGAATTAGGACCGTGTTAGCACTCGCGAGGAACCAATGGCAACCGGCTTCGGGAAATGGGCGACTGTAGCGAGAAGTAGGTGCATGTATACCCCCCTTCAGGTGGGAACGCACGTAAACTAACGTGGAGAACAGCACATGAGAGATCACGCCACGAACGCTGGGCAGGTTGTCCTCGAAGGTCGAATGTCCGACGCCGCGGGATCAGGACAACAGGGTCGCTAATGTGTGCTCGGTATTTTTTTCTTGTTATTTTTCTCCACGCTTAAAATGTAGCGCAATCCCAAGCGCAAGCGCGGAGGACGCCTGGCGCACCTCACGAAGAAACACGCCCACGTGCTCTGGCCTGGGCTGTGTAACGCTCCACGGCGAAACTAAAGTTTAAACACGTTCTGCTGTTTAACAAAAGAAGGAGGAGAGTAGAGAACACGATGCAGAAGTTTGTAGATTAGAGGTCATGTATCCCTTTCACGGGCAAAAAATTAATACGTAGGCTATATTCAGTGTTGCCTGAAATTCGTCCTGGCAAAAAACCACAGATTATTAAAAAGGTACCCTATTCACATGTATACGTACATTGCATGAAGTGCACGTCTGCGGGGGTACTTTTTACCTGCACACACCCCAACGGTCGATATTGTTATCAGGCCACAGAGGCGGTTCTCTTGCGTCATGGTTAGTACGTTCACAATTTTGTGGAAACAAGCCTGAATCGAAATTTTTTTCAGACGATATTCTTTCTTGGCTACTTAAACTCAAAAATTTTGGTGTGTCTGTATGTCAGTTTTGTTCGTCTCTCTGTGACTTGATTCAGCCACTTTGTCAAAGTGGAACGAAGACCTGAGTAATAGTGAGATATGCTTATGGCCAAATCTACACTATGTCCTGTTTGTAGGTTCATGCTTGCAACAATGTGAACAACAACCTGAGATTACGCATATATAGGAAGCAAACAACACGCAAGAGATACTTACAGTACAATTCATAGATTCTTGATTTTTGTGAAATGAAATACTACATATACTACCGAAAAAATTCACACTGTCGCCTACATGTCGATAGCGCCACAATAGCTTTTGCGGCATTTTAAGAAATCAAGTGGCAAAAGTTACGAAAGGTTCCACTAGATAGGTTCCATTTCTGCTTGGAACCCACGTGGACTAGGGCAATGTGGTTCTATGAACGTTGAAGTAGGGCGCCTCGGTTTCACGCGAGTCTCCGCTGTACGGCAGCTCTGGCATCGAGGCACCTTGCCGGGAGCAGTAGAAACGTTGTAAATTTAAATGAACTTGAGCAAACCTTTGTCGTGTTACCTTGGGAAGAGCGCGACGCAAGCGGAAAAAACATGGGAGGTGCGAGGGAAAGCGAAGGGTGCATTTGCTAGGCAAATGTTGACAAAAAGTATAGTGGTTTGTCAACATTTGCTACAAAAGTAGGAATTGCGGGGCAAATGTTGTCAATTGTGATTTCATACTCCTTGCTTGGAAGTATATGAATGTAGAATGTACAGATATGTAGTAGTTTTACAACTATGCGTAGCCTCCACATTGGCGCTAACTAGAAGTTACCCTCCACCGGCTAGGCGTTAGCCTCCACAAGCAACATTTCATGTCCCTTACATGTTAGTGAAAACAAACTCGTACTGTGTCACATACTCAGTGAGAAGGACTTTCCCATGGTAAAGTGTTCGCTAAGACTCCTGCATTAGGTCTCGCATAATGGTTCGGGATTATACGGCGTCAACAAGTACATGCGTTAAGAGGGGAGGAATGTCACCACTAGGTACCGAAATAAAACACTTGAGCTCTGCGCGTTGAAAAAATAATAAAAATCGCCTCCGTTCTCTCTTCTACTTTACTTCTCCCAGCAATCTGAAGGAACAGCAATCGATTCCTTCCTCAAAAAGTACCGTCAAACCGTCCCGCTACATGAGAAAAAAGAGCCAGTGCAATCCTACTGTGTCAATACATTTCACTAGTCCCCGGTCTGCGGGCAGCTGTCTTCATGACTACACCCGTAATATTCCAGCTAGCGGTGCGGCATGCCAATCCATTGCTGATCGTTGTGACCCTACAAGTAGTTTAATGTTTCGGTTCCACTGATCAAAGGGAAAGTGCCACCTGTGATAAGCTGCAGTGAAAGATATATTCGTTCAAAAGGACTTGCTGTAACCCAAAAACAGTTCCGATACAATTTACGGACAAGTGGCTCATCCGTGAAACTTGCCTTCCTTTGTGTGAAAAAGGTTAATGGAAGATTGCGGTAAAGGAGCGGATCTACACGAGTCTATACACGCAGCGATCACATAAATGGAGTAAAATACTGAAAAAATGGGCGCGAATCTGCTCCTTTCGTAGCAAATGTCGTCAACGAACGATAGACGTAGTAGGCATTTGCCAAGGAATGCCCCCTTCTGCTTTTCCCATTCACGTCGCAATGCTGTTCCTGTACCGTCGCGCTAATCCCAAGGTAAACACACCAAGGGTTTGCTCACGGCGATTTGAATTTACCGAATTTCACTGCTACAGGCCGGGTTCTTCGATGCCAGGGCTGCAGTTACGGCGGTGACGCGCGTGAATCGAGGCGGCCGACTTCAATGTTTATAGAACCACGTTGCCGTGTTCCACGTGTTCTACAGAACGTGGAACCTTCCTCCTGAAAGGTTCCGTATATACGGAAACTATGGGAATACAGAGTAATTTTCTATAATGACCCAACGCTGCCACAAAACAAGGAATATTTTTTTAAAAACACATGAAAAAAAATAGTGAATACTTATCCAAAAATTTGACACCGATTTTATGTCGGAAAGTTTACCAGAACCGCCAAATCATCGTCCGTATGACTTTCGTACATACGGAATATACGGAAAACATACGGAGCGCGTTTTGCCTAATATTGAAGATAAAAACCACGAAAAACGGTGCCAACGTTCTTATTGTGTGAACGAATATGATTCCCGTGTTTATTAAAATAAGTTTATTATAGGGGTGCTTGGGGGATCATACTCCGTGAACTCCGTATTCCAATATTTCCATATATACGGAACGTTTCAGTAGGGAGCTAGCTAGAGCAACAATCGATTTATCCCTGGCCAATCCCCCTTTGTGGGTGGCTTCCAAAAGCTTTGATTACGTCATCATCATCATCTTTTCGTTGCTGTTGTCGCGCGATGTTTCATATTCTGCAATTGATGTAAAATATCATTTGATATCTAAAAACAAGCATACAAGATTTTTAATAAAGCCACACTGTAAATATCCCCTGCGTACTAATTTCCTGTCTTATATTTTGGTAATGTCTTGTTCTTGTTCAACAAAACGGACAAGTATGAGCATATAAACCGGGCTTAGACGTTTACTTTAGGCTGTCAGTATATTTGACTATTCCGCAATATCTACATCGCATTTGCCGGGAGGCTGAATCCTAGTCACAGACAGACAGACAGACAGACAAACCGACATACAGACAGACTAAAATATCTTGGTTTAAATAGCCCAAGAAAGACTATTGTCTTTAATAGTATGCTTTGATCAAATAAAGCACGTATTGGTATACATTTAGATCCCTTCGCCGATGCATGTATCTAGTGCTTTAAATATCGTCGTCTGTGTTCGATTTTGTTGGCGGTTTCAGTCTGATGGTATGACAATCGATTCGACGGAATTTCAGTGAAGGTTGCACTCTTCTCGAAGGTTTTTGGCAGTTTTGATATTAGAAGGCTTTCGCACGCCTTAGAACTTTCTTGGGGAAGTAATGGTAAATTCTGTGTTCAAGGTTGGGCACTTTAGTCTATTTTTGGATCTTTGTGCGTTTTTGTACTTCACTTGGGGTGGTTGTCTCTGCTTTCGATAGAATTTGTTTTAATATAAATCCCCCCAGCTGGCTCAGTTGGCGGCTGCCTGTGATCAGCATAATTGAGGAACCGCGGTATGTTTGTTTTAAACCTGCTTTGTAATCTTCTGTAACATCGGTATTAATTTTATGTGCTTCTGAACATTTTTATAATAGTTTGTTTCCACCGCAATTTCTCCTTTCCATGTCCTCTTAGTTTTAAATCGCGATCTTCCACAAAAAAACCCCAGTTCCTCTTGGCTAATCTTTCTGATTGTGTTGGTGCTCTCGTTGCTTTAGCTTTAACAAAGCAGCCAAACTTGGGATATACAGGAAGTACCATGTGCTCCCAAACAGACCGTTCCGTGTTTTAAAGACGATAGGTATTCTTGGGCTACTAAAACGCAGTAAATTTGGTCTGTCTGTCTGTCTGTCTGTCTGTCTGTCTGTCTGTCTGCTGTCCGTCTGTCTGTTACTTGATTCAGCCTCACGGTCAAAGTGAAATAAAATCATCACAATGGTCTTATATACCCACCGCCAAACTAAACATGTGAAGTCCGGCTTTGATGTTCATACTTGTCAACATTGTTTCACAACGAACAAGATATTAGGCAAACACTAAGAGAAAAATTATACAAGGAATGATATTTGTAGGGTTCCTGCTGCTACAAAATTCACGGATGCTTGGTATTTCGCAATAGCAAACTGAAACACTACATCAACGGTACAAAACCCGTCGCACTACTGTTGCCAGCGCTATCTCCTGGCGACGTTTAAGAAATCGAACGGCAATAGCAACGAAACTTTCCACTATATGGGATCACTGTTCGCTTGTTACGGTTTTTAGTAGGGCATTGTGGTTCAATATATATTGTAGTAGAGTACGTCAACTGACGCCCATCTTCGCCGCATGACAGCGTTGGCATCAAGATAACCGACTTCCAGCAGTAGAACGCAGTCAATGTAAGTTGACTTGAGCATACCTCTAGCGTGTAATCTTAGGAGGAACGGGACGGGAAAGGAACAGCATCAGAGGTGAGCGGGAAAGAGAAGGGAGGCCTTTACTTGGCTGGGGCGGCAGTCGGCTATTGTCTTTTGGTGACATTTGCAACGAAAGAAGCAGATGCGTGGCCATTTTATTTATGTCAATGCTCACTGTGCCCAAACACGTAATGTGCCAAAATTCAGTCTTGGGCAGTAACTACTTACTAGTAACGCGTTATAGGTAACCTAGTTACTTTTTTCAATAACTTGTAACTGTAACTAGTTACTTTTAAGTTAGAGAAACTTGCAACTGTAACACTGTTACTTTTTTGTGGAGTAACTGTAACGATAAATATCGTTACAGTTACTTTATTTCTATAAAAAATTATCCAACAGCAACACTCATCAACGACCGATGTACAGTTTGCGCGTTTCACTTTTTCGGTCTTTCTTCAGCAGAACCTTCGTCTACTTCAGCTGTTCCAACTCACTCCCTTCTCATGGGTGAAAAACATATGTGCTAGAAATGTGTAGGCGTGGTGTCCCACGCGCTCTACATAGGGATCGAAGTTTGTAAGTCTAAGCTGCAGTATTTTCCTCAGCAGCACGACGTCGCTCTCACCCACGCCATAATTAACGCTGCGACACGCGCCTAAGCGCACGTGGATGCACGATGATGCGCCACAACCTTTAGTCGGACGCGCGGCTGCAGCATTTTCGCCACATCTGGATTGCAGTAAAAGTGTTTCACACAAAGGCGAACCGGAAAACAAACACCCACAAACGCCGCACAACGCAATAAAACATTTTCACTGTCGCGGAAGCAAGGAAAACTCTGGTCAGGGCGTCGCTTTCTCATCAGTGACGTGCAGCCCCGTTTGCCGGGTAATAAAACGTAGCGGGGAGTCTCTCGTCGGCCTCACACTCGCCCAGACGTGTGCGCATTGTAGAGTGTTCGATACACAAGTCGGAGTTTCTTGCGACCATTCTTCGCTTACGAGACCCCTGGCCGTATTTGGGCCCACGCGTTTGGGACCCCTGGTCTAGAAGCTTCAACGAGCTGTACCAAGTGCTCGAACGAGGTCGAGGAAGTGATAAATTTATGCCCCTCCACACATACGACGACCCCAACGATGCTGGCCCCCGAGTGCCCTCACGCCAGCCTGCATCTTGGCCGGCCGACGTCTGACCACACTGCCACTGCACGAAGAAATGTTCTTGAAAAGCCTCGCGACTTCATTTCGTGTGCTGTGACCGAAACAAAAACAGTAGCTACATCTGCTTTTGAATGTTGGGTGCAAAAAGTACTTGGGTGAGCTTCGTGCAGCCTACGCCTCAAAGCAAAAAGAAGGAGGTGTTCCTGGGATCGGCGACATGATTGCTGTGGAAGGCTCGAATTGTGAGAGCAGTTTTTTCCGGTCGAGATGGCAAAATCCGCCTTTGGGAGGACAGGGGGGGAGAGAAAGCGGAGGGGGAAAACAGTAAAGCGTTCATTTCAGTTTCTATTTCATTTGGAAACATCTTGTCGCATTCCGTGGATGGGGTAGCTGGGGGTTGGGGCGGGAGAACGCCTTCGAGGGCCCTACGGACAAATTTCGCTATTGCATGGCTCAAATCGGTCTCTATCTCTGACCACAAGTACGAAATAAAAAGTTAACGAAGAGCTTTTTTGACTATCTTTCGAAAACTCCTCAAAAACCTATGTACTCCCACGTCGGTTTCCCCTTTCCTCCAGGGCCCTTCCGTCGATACGCCACCTCCTCCGCCTTTTTCCCATTCTCTGTCACTACGCGAGACGGTCAAGCAACGGCATTGTAAAAAAAATAAATTAAGTTGACATTGAAAGATTGTTTCGGCTGTGTTGTCCTCCAGCTCGGTATAGTATAAGTTCGGCCTCTCTGATTCAACTTTGAAAAACAAGTAAGTCTAGGCTACAATGATGTTTGCAAATACATTTCTTGCAGTGAGATTGCAGCAACCAAAAAATAAAGTTCCTTATCATAGACATGAAAACTTCCGTAATAAAACATATAAGACGTACGCAACGATTGTTGGTTTGGGCTTGACAGTGCATAATTTTAGGTTCCCCTCATGTTGGCTTTACTACGTGTAATTTTTACTACCTGCATGCCTTCGTACGTTTCTACTGAATAAGCCAAATCTTTTTAGTTATTACTCAGTTTTTTACAGTAAAGAAAAAGTAATGACGTTACTTTTTGCAGTAACTGTAACTGTAACTAGTTACTTTTGGAAAATTCGTAAATGTAACTGTAACAGAGTTACTTTTGGGTTAAGTACTGTAACTGTAACATTGTTAAATTTTTTCGGTAACGTGCCCACGACTGCAAAAAATGGCTTTTGCTAGAGCAACATCACATTAGCAGCTAAACCAACAAAAAGAAATTTGACTGATTTTTAAGATTTCCAGCTTGCGCTCCAAAACCCAAAAGGAAGTTAGATGTTCTAGAATTAGCGTCACGACACATTGCATTTAAGGCCACGTATGGCTGTGTCTATCACTCGTGAAATGTGCCTTGTATTTACTAGGAAAAAGCAGTACACTCAGCGAGTATGACTCATGAAGAGTTCAAGAGTTCTCTTCCATTTTGTGTTTCTCGGCATTGTTATCTGCCAGCGCCCATAATGCAAATAGAGCATGGAGAACCGTTTAGGAGTTTAACACGGTGAGGATCATCGTTCCCAAGTAGCAAAAGTAATCATCATTATAAAATCATTTGGGAACGCAAAAGTGCGGCGAAACACAGCTGCAAGCCATTTATCTTTTCACAAAATAAATATTAGACACGTAGTTATAAAGGATTGGAATTTTTCTACGGTTGAAATCAATCGGTAATGTTTTTTAGTTCTTTAAGTTCCAACGACTACACACCTCAAGGGCGGCGGGGCACGGTGTGAGTCGAAGCACCATTACTCTCGCTCGCTCCGTGGTTTGTTGTAGCTTTAGGGCATGAAGAGCTGTGGAAAAGCCCATGTAAAGAAAATGTATACTAGGAACAGACGCATAGGAAGGATGTGCACTGACAGAGTGGTAATTTCCAACCCCTCCTTTCTTGAGAAAAAAAAATTATTATTCTCAAGGAACATAAAGCAGCATGCAAAACATACATAAATATCATACCCAGATTTCCCGCTCATCTCTAGTTCAGGTAGAGGGCACCAGGCGCTCAGGAACGACCGTAACTCTATAAACTCCCAACTTTGTATAGCGATTACAGATAATTTCGAACCTTTTCTGCTATACTTTTTTAACCATGTAATCTTTTCAGGGAAAACTACCAGTATATAAAATATGGCTTCAGTATAATGGTTGCACGAATTTCCTGAAGGGTTTACAGCGAGGGTATTGCCGAGAAGCTTCAAGCATTGCAATAAATCTCCTGTTGTCCCCGAAGCAGACAACGCGTTGACCAATAGGTGGGCACTCTTATCGTCGTTGCATCAGACCAGATTCCAAACCAGCGCATTTTTTGTGCCTACGTGCGTTACTGGTACGTTTAACGACAAATGTATAATGTCTCGTAAGGGGAAGCGGCGGTTGGTGTCCCAGGTGCTGTTACGAATCGCCGGTGTGCTGGCGCACGCGCTGTGTGCGTATGTGTTGGTTTGTGTGAGGGTGTGTGCGTGAGTGCGCGTAGGTGCGCGTTTGCGTGCAGGTGTGGGGGTGTGCGTGAGCATGCGTGTGTGGGCCGGCGTGTGCATTTGCGTGTGCGTGTGCGTGTGTGTGCATGTGCGTGTGCGTTCGTGGGTTTGCGCGTCCATATGAGTATGTGCGTGCATGTGTGTTTGTGTGCGATTGTGTGTGTGCGTGTCTGTCCGCGCACGTGTGTGTGTTTGTGTGTGTGCGTCCTTGGGGGCATGTATGCGCGTGTGTATGCATGTGCATGTGCGTGCCGTGTGTGTGTGCGTTTGTGTTTGTGCGTGTGTAGGGGGGGGCGTTTGTCTCCGTGTGTGTGCATGTGTGTTGCGTGTGTGCGTGTTTGTGTGTGCATGTATGTGGTTGTGTGCGTGCGCGGGCTTTATGCCTGTTTCTTTGCTGAAGCCTGCGAAGTTCCGAAAGCGCACAGAACGGCGCTGCGCCATAATATTTTCCCAAATTGCCCTGGACATGGGACAGGAAAATCACTTGCAGTGCTCACGCGGCTTCGAGAATGCGCCGCGGCAGAACCAATCCGAGCGGCCATTCATACTGGCGGCTTCTGTCTCATCGCCCGTCCTACTCTGCCAGAGTGTTTTTTTTTTTTTTTATTAACTCCAGTGCTGTGCACAACACGCAGTGAACTTGGCTACCGTTAGGAGTTATTGTTACAAATAGGCGCTGTCCGCCAGGGTCGTGAAGTGCGCTCCGGATTCAGTTGCAGAACGTAACTCTGCCCGTTCGGATTGTCCTGTTCTAATCATGGGAGTGTGCTACTGTCTCTATCGTGGTTGTTCTGTACTCGCCCTGCCAATCATTACACAAGTTAAATTTGGATCTGGCCCCTTCTTCGTTTTGAACGAAAGCAACTCCACTGAAAGCCGCTCTTTCACTATGCTACGACGAGTTGACGAATGTCCGATCTAAGATGCCTTCGCCACTGCCTTCGATGCCAGTGTTTCCAACGCTCGCATTACCGCGTTTATCTAGTCAATAGACCTATCCAGAAACTGCAGCGCCTGGTCTTTCCCCCGGCGGGACCGCGCAAGGCGTCATGGGAACTGTGTGCGCGCGTGGTGGGAGCGGCGACGGGGTGGTCCCGCAGCGCGCCGCTTGAGCGGAGCGAGCCCGTCAAAGGACAGAGTTTAAGTGGAGTAAAATGCTGTGCTTGCAAAGTTATGTTGCGCATCAATTAAAGCATCTTTAAACCGTAGAACCCAAAATAAGAAATAAACCCTGCATCCTTCTAAAACTGCCTGCACCACATGAGAACCTTTTGTCTGCTGCTAGCTTGCAGAGTGGAACCAGCTGCAGCCATTTGAAAAACGTCTTTGTGCTCCTAGCTGCCCGCAGAAAATGAAAAATTCCTCAACACGAGGGTATAGAAAACAAATGGGACACTTGAGCTCCCCGAGAAAAATACAAATAACCAGCTCTTGCATCCGGCAGCCCGCGGAGAGCCGAGTGGGAAAACGAAGGAACCCATATCGTGTGCACACCTTATTGGTGATGCACTTCCGCCTGTGTAAAGCTAGACTCGTTTATGACCTGCCTTACCGTTTGTAGTTTGCGCGATAGTGATGATATTGCGCCAAGGAAATGCAGGAGGCGGACAAACGTGCTGTGTGCTCGGTTGGGCCAACAGTACGCTACGAGACCGGCATGTTTCATTGCACAAGTTTCCGAAGGACAAAAAACTCAAAAAGGAATGGCTTCGCCGGATAAATCGGTCGTGGTGGCCGCGTCGCTTTGTGGGAGCTGTCCGAGCTTCACAGGATATGTGAAGCCCATTTCAACGCGAGCAGACGCATATATTACACGTACCGCATGCGACCATGTTTCCACACCGAGTGTTCTCCGATAGGTGCCCTCCGGTAAAGACAGGTAAGCCCAGCAATATAACTTAAATTATGCTTTTTATATGTTCTGTTTCCTAGCTCATAGTTAAAACTTGCGGTCACCGACCAAAGGTTTGTTAAAAGCGTAAAAAAGAGTCGTTTCGCCTTCCGTACGAAAGCCTTGTTGACAGGCTCTTTCTTGCACTTCTTTTTACGCTTTTAATAAACCTTTGGTCGGGGACCGCAATTTTTTAACTAAGAACCTTTTACACAACCAAACGAGATTTCATCAAACCTTAGATATAATTGCTTCCAAGCTGCCGCGAAGTGAACGAAACACCGCCCTCCTAAGCGCCCGTCGCTCTTCCAGGCATCCAAGACGAGATGCTCCTGGCAGCTCGGAGTAATGAACTCCCGTTTTGTAAAGAATTTTAGCACAAAGGTAGTTACAGGGTGATAAAGCAATGCTCTCTCTCCAGCAGGAAACAGTGCGGTTTCTCAAATGACAGCGACTGCTTGCATCCCTTATCCAGCGGCATTGAAAGAACTGAGTTTCTGCTGTTGCAAGTAAAGTATTTCGACTATTTCTTTTCGGTCGCTCGTTGTGGAATTATTATTTTCCTTTTTTAAGGTGGGGTTTGCCTCCTGCAGTGTGTGAACACAAAGGCGACAGCTCGTCGTAGCTGACCCAGGATTCTTGATCGGAGATAAGCTCCGTGAACTTGGCATTAAATTGAATAGACCCCCCTTATAGAATTGGTCGGCGTCAACAAAATGTAGCGGATGAAACACGCACGCGGCAGACCGCCAACATGAGGAGACACGTCGAGCGAGTTATTGGAGAAGTGAATAACTTCAAAATATTGTGGTATGTTTTCCCAAATGCGATAGCTGACAAGATAAAACCAGATATGGAAAATTAGTTGCTACTTGAACAACTAAACCACTTATCAATCGAAAAGTAAGCACATTGTCAACTATGCGTATTTTGTATTAGCGCACTCTGAAGTTTTACCTTCTAGTTGGTATTGGTTAGTTTTGCTAACGGAATAAAAGTGTACGTGTCTTTATTGTAATGATACAAACTAGCTGCCTCGCCTTTTTTTCGGCTGAAAGAAATATTTCTATATTCATATTTAAACAGCCGAAACTAACACAAGAGCTTAGGATTGCACAATAAGACTTGGCACTTCTTATGCGCAAGTACTTGAATCAAATACAGACATATTGTAGCATGAATCCATGGGATACACACTGCAACTACTCAAAATGCAGCAGGAAACAGTGCGGTTTCTCAAATGACAGCGACTGCTTGCATCCCTTATCCTGCGGTATTGAAAGAACTGAGTTTCTGCTGTTGCAAGTAAAGTCGGTCGCTCGTTGTGGAATTATTATTTCCCTCTTTTAAGGTGTGGTGTGCCTCCTGCAGTGTGTGAAAACAAAGGAGACAGCTCGTCATAGCTGACCCAGGATTCTTCATCGGAAATGAGCTCCGTAAACGTGGTATTAAGTTGAATAGACCCCCCATATTAAATTGTCGGGGTCAACAAAATGTAGCGGCTGAAACACGCACGCGGCAGACCGCCAACATGAGGAGACACGTTGAGCGAGTTATTGGAGAAGTGAATAACTTCAAAATATTGTGGTATGTTTTCCCAAATGCGATAGCTGACAAGCCAAACCAGATATGGAAAATTAGTTTCTACCTGAACAACTAAACCACTTATCAATCGATAAGTAAATACATTGTCAGCTATAAGTGTTTTGTATTAGCGCACTCTGAAGTTTTACCTTCTAGTGGGTATTGGTTAGTTTTGCTAACGGAATCAAAGTGTACGTGACAATTTATTGTAATGATACAAACAAGCTGCCTCGTTTTTTTTCGGCTGAAAGAAATATTTCTATATTCATATTTAAACAGCCGAAACTAACACAAGAGCTTAGGATTGCACAATAAGACTTGGCACTTCTTATGCGCAAGTACTTGAATCAAATACAGACATATTGTAGCATGAATCCATGGGATACACACTGCAACTCCCCAAAATGCAGAAGTTTGTTGAAAAAATTCGCGCTGTGGTAAGAGTGCTGAAGATTGAAAAAGAAACAAGTTATAAAAACAGCTGTCCAGGATAGCAGATGTTCTGCATGCATAACACAATGTTAAACGCCGAAGCTGCACCGTCAACAAATGCTGCCTCCACAGACGCTGTCACGCAAGGCATGGTCTGGCACGGTAGAGATACATGAAGAGCGGCCCAAGCGGCAGCGGTGGGGGCTGCTGCCGCGCTCACAGTTCCCAGGCTGCTTTGCGGCCGCCGTTTGGGGGCGCGCGCAACTTTCCGGAAAGGTCTATTGGCGTTGTTTGGTGTTGTGACATTATGCCTGTAGCTCTGTCGTGCCAGGAAAGCGAGAATAAGCGGTACGGATGGAGGAGTGTTGTGTACAGGGAGGTGTGCGCAATAATAGTGTCTAGCCCGGGCAGCACAGGACTGTTCGGCCTAAAACAGGCCGGTGTACTTTGGCCGGTGATTTTCTGTCCGGCCGTTTTCCGGCAGCCATGTTCGGCCCATGTCCAAATGTGGGCCTTTTGGCCGTATACGGCCGTACTCCCATGGCTGTCCAACGGCCAGTGTCCGTCGGCCAGTCGACCGGCTTACGTCATACGGCCAGATTCCAGCCGTAGGGCTCCGGCCATTCCAAAGCCACCCGTGTACGGCCGAAGTACGTCCGCCGGAGGACAGCCGAGATGCGGTCGTCGGACTCCAGCCGGACTACAGCTACCGGAAATACGGCCGTGCTACGGGCATTGGAGTTCAGCCACAGTACGTTAGCTGTACTGAGGCCGGTCACTGCATGTCGCGCAAGCAGATGACTCATTCGCGCAGTGCAGAAGCAGCACAAACCCAGCATTTTGGGTCCAATGCAGCCACATCAAAGTGAGCTCGCGCGCAACCACCAGCCGTCAAGCTTTCAGCGCAGCCTTGCTTAATTACCAGCCTCAGTAGACAGCAAAATTCGTTTATTAAACAGTGCTCACAAATTGTCGTTCCTTTAATTGCTGTGTCTCATTTACTGCCGAACACAGAAAATATTCAGTTCTTTGTAGAGCTTTAATAGATGTATTGTCCAGGTCCTGATATCCTCTGTGGGGCCGCTTACCTGTAATAAACGGGGAAAGAGGAGGGGGGGGGGGGGGCGGAAGGCGCATAGTTTAGTGGGTTGAATTACAGAGAGATAAATTGCGCCGCTTTTAGCCAATTTCTTTTAGGGCAATATTCCGGAACACTTTCATGCTATGACTACATAAACTATTTTTATAACAGTTGCTTGACCAATTTTGATGTATATAAAACCGGCGTGAATGCCTTTACGAAGCGTTTTGGTTCTCAACAAAACACTCAGGAGCATTATTATAACTCCTTCACAAAAAAGTATGTCCAGTTTTTGCCCATTTTTCTTGCAAAGACATTTTCTACTCGATCAACTTTTCTGATGATCTTGCGCAGGGCTGATCCTAAGAAGGAGCGAACAGGTACTTTCATTTTCAATCTATTTTAATGTTGTTTTCATGAGTATACGTCCACACCACTTAATAGTCCAAAAGAGCCTAATTTTCTTCTAATGTCATACTACGTTCAAAAAATTCTAGACGCGTCGCGAATGACGCCCTGCTTCAGGTGGCTGCAGTTGTATCCCTTTGTGTTCACGCAACGAAAGGCGTAAAATTAGAGTTACATAATTTGTTTCAAACCAATAACATAGCAATGGTAGCATGTATACAGGAAACCTTGCATACTGCAACGAATAGGGCAATAAATATTTTATTGGTCAAGGTTGAATGCGTAGGGTTCTCAACCCGTCGGAGGCAAAACTTGCCCCTCTGGAATTTTATTTATTTATTTTATTTATTATTTATTTATTTATTTGATGCCTGCTTGCCTTTGCATGCATTACAGAAGGGAGATACATAACACTAAGCATTAAATATGAGACAAAATAACAAAATAATTCTACAAAGCGCGCTGAAAATCGTCAATATAAACAGTTAATACAATCATACGTCGAAGATAATTACGCTGCAGTATTGATGTAAAATAAAATGAATCGCGCAAGGCGTCACCTTTAAAGGAAAGTTAATAATTTGGCTTTAAGCTAGCGGTCCCACTTTGCTATATGTAGAATGGCGCTTGGACATACTTCTCCCCTTCTACAACAGTTTTCGATAAAAGTTAAACGATAAACGATAAGTTAAACCTGTGGTTTCGTCTGTGATCTTTCACGTCCTGCCATTTCAGTTTATTTTTATTTCTCTCATGCTAAGTTGAGCGTGCCAATTACCTAATACGAATCGCACTGACATATTCTGTATGTTTTCGAGCGTATCAACGAGCTCTTTGGTGTAGCGATCCACGAAAACACATGCGTACTCCAAGATTGAGCGCACATGAGTTAAATACGGTTGTTCTTTTCAGTTAGATGGAGGTTCACTGAAATTTCGTCTCAGAAAGCCAAAAACATATGCAGCTGTAACTTTTACTGTGTGCACCTGCCTATTTAACCTCTAACCACTCCCTAAATAAACTTCTAGGTACTTATATTCCTCGGCCGTTGTCACAGCAGCATAATTTACGGTATACGTATCCAATTGGAATGAAGGTTTTCTTGTAAAGGTGCCGTTAACAGACTGTTTAACATCCAAAAACTTTTCTGAATCAGCACACCAGGATGTTATTAAATGCGAATAAAGCTGCAGGTATACGGAATCACGTTCATTCGCTATAGTCCGGTAAACTACACAGTACTTTTGAACAAAGCTATAGGACCAATAGTAATAACAATGCAAAAACCGATTCATTCAGTTCATAGGATGAAATGTACTACGCAGAGGGTGATATGCAACACCATCATTTGCTTTTCTGCAGTCCAAGAATATACAGTCAACCACTTTAAGCTTATCTATTTCAAGAGCCAAATCGTGCGTGAACTCAACAATCTGCGTTGAGCAAGAAAATCCTGACAAAATCCGTGTTTGCTAGGATGCTGGCGATTATGTTTACCCAAATGAGTCATATCCCAAGAGTAGCTAATGCTCACCTTCAAACATCGGAACTAAATTAACAGCTAGGCTTCGTCAGTGACAACGCTCTGTTGTTATCGCAAATTTAAAATAATTTTTTTTCTAAATAGGCAGTCATAAAATCCCCCAGAAGTAACATAGTGCAGGGCATGAAGTTGATCCTACCAATGCACGAGCGAGTCTCTTCTACGTTTATCACCAACAACATAGTGCAACATTGCTTGTCGCAGTTTAATTGTAAGCAGAATAACTTGCGCTTTTGCTCCCACTTGCCTTTCTTTGGTGGGGAGTCCTTGACATGGTGGCGGTTTAGCTCCTGCGTGGTTGCCGCTTGCTCGACGCCCTTGAAGGCCAGTTATTTTGGTGAACCATCTCCATCTCGGATCGGACATCTCTGGCGGATCGATGTCTCCAATGCTCTCCATTTCTTGAGCGGGCGAATAGCCTAGAGATGATGCGTCGACGAAGCGGCGGCAGAAGCTTGGTAAGCGGCGATGACTGGCGAGGCTTAGCTCACCCGTCGGTGTGGCACAGTCTTCTTGTGGCAATAAATGGACATTTCGATGGCCTAAAAGGTTCCCTGCTAATGTCCAGTGAGTCCATGCACCTTGCCCGTTCACACGAGAACACTCATTACTGTTTGACAAACGATGTTCGTTCATTTAAAACGTAGAAACAACGGAGCGGATGAAAAAACGCATCCCCGTCGTTCGGCTCCCTAACGGCTTTTTGTCCCCCCAGGAAAAAACCGGTCGGTCTCCTTCCAAACACGTCTGTGCATGAATTCTCGGCGCCCAGGCGCGGGCCGTTGTTCGGCTGTATGCCGTTTGCCGAAAAAAGGACGTATAACCAGATACCTTACGTAGGCCGGTCTCCTCTTGAACACCGGTTGCCAAGATATTCTGTTGCCATTCGCTTGCCGTAATTCGGCCGAGGACAGCTAACCGAATGCAAAACGTATATTCTGGGGCCGTACGTCCGCCGGACGCGCAGTTCACCGTTGAAACAACGAATGCACGGCAGCCGCGCTCCGGCCGGTCTCCTTTCGAACACCAACTGCCGCAAGAATACGCATATTCTGTGGCCGGTCGGCCTGCCGTGCTTCGGCCGATTACCGCTTCCCGAAAGAAAAAACGGATGCCCTAAGGCCGTACTTCGGCCGTTCTCTTTCTCAACATCGGCAGCCGTAAGAGAACTGAATATCTGGCAGCCGGTTAGCTGCCGTTGTGCGTCCGGACACGGGCGGACGGAAAAATGCCGAAGCGCTGGTTGCCGAATGTTGGCCGTTCAATGCATGATCAGTGGCTGCCAGAACCTGGATGCTGGACGGACATGCCAGAAAGCGGCCATAGACGGGCCGGTCTTGGGGCACACTTTCTGTGCCGCCTGGGTAGTGTAAACCACGCACTATCGACGAACATGTACTGTGATCCTAGTCTTTGCAGCTGTGGTACTGCCGCTACAAAGAATTGGTTGGAAATGGCCGTGTGAGGCAATTGTATGGCCATGCAGTGCTGTCATGGCGTATGAAATGGGAGACCTCAAAAGGCCAAGACCCCTGCAAAAATTAGTGTTCGGAGGGGGCTTATGAGGGTTCTGTAGTTTGTTTCGGGGGGAGGGGGGAGGTTAAGGATATTGGCGACTGCCATTACATATGTGTTGTTTGGCTAGTACATTGGGGTGAGCTCGTCCTATCTAATGAACCTGCTTGGGATACTTTGTGTCCTTCTCTCTATATTTCCGTATTCTGCTGGCTAGCATGTGAGAAAAGGGCAATTTGGCGCGACAACTGAAAGAGAGCTCGCCAATAGAGAAAGGCTGTCCGAAAGCTCTACATGTATTCTATTATCAGATAGTTCAATTAAATTTCAGTTTGTTCCCATTTGTCCTTCGTTTCTACATTTTATATGCAACGATCTAATTACTGTCGCTTCATGGCCGCAATGGGAGCAGTCACGTGTGATTTCACCAAACCCGCCGCAACGCCACTGCTCACTGATTAACAGATGCACTGTTAACTATTCATAGTCGCGCTGGCTAATCGGGTAAAATATAGACAGAGTGATCACTTGCTTAGATAGAACGACACGAGAGGGTATTATTCTACCCGATGGGAGCAGTCTGTTGTAAACTTTTACCAATGGTCAAACTGCTTGCGCTCACTAACTAGCCAGAGTCACTTTCAATAATTAACAGTGATTACGGCTAGACAGTGAGCGACATCGGTTTTGCGGGTTGGGCCATGATGCAAGGTTAATATGACGGTAGCCATATTTCTTTCGGTTCATACTAATGTTTCGCAGGTATGGAGTGAAAGTTCCATTATTATATGCAGTTTACTATCATTAACTAGCAAACGCGTATATAATACGCTTTGTAAACCTAATGTATTAACTCATTTCTGAAAACCTACCTGACAACAATTAAATAAGTGCTCAAAACTTTGCAAATATTTGTGATTGTTTTGTTCGAATGAAATTAAATTTTATTTAAAGTAATAAAGGCAATTGCAACACATAACCAATGGAAGAATTTGCCTCCACGTCAATTTACCGACGAGTAATATGTGGTGACACATTTTGACTTCTGAAATACGAAGGGCGTGGAAGTGCCCCTAGGCATGCTCTAAACTAATCTTCATCGTGCACGTTAGCAATTATGGACGGGCACTCCTGCGATACACGCAATCAACCGTCGCCGTCAACAACCCCGCTACACAACCCGGCATCGCAATCTTATTCACAGTACAAGCCATGCGTCTTAGCTGGTTGAGGGAATGGTGTCATGACACGAGCGATAAAGCACAAACGGCACTCGCAGGGGAACGGCAGGTATAGATTGGCTTCACTGTCAGCGAACGTAAACAGCGCTTGTTTAGGTGCCAACAATCTTTGTAACCGCGGCGTTCAAGAAATAAGAACCGAGACAATGTGGTCGTATTAGAGCGGTGTGCATGTGCAGATGTAGGCTATACACGTTATTTCCTACAGGCATCACCTACGCAGCACTCGGCATATGTAGTGTCTATGAAGTCTACAAAAAAAATGCATTCTCATATCGAACACCATGTCATGGACAGTAAACGATGACTAATTGTGGTACATGAGCTGGTGACGAAAGTAGACATGTCGATGCGGTAAGAATCCTTGCGGGGATTTGTTCTACCCATTATATGTAACAGCAATGAATTGTGTCATGCATACGCGAAGACTACACGGGGGGGGGGGCGGCTGGGGGGCCTAGTTTGTACGGTGTGTACCGGGACGGCGCTTCTTCCTGGCAATTCTGATCCCTGTCCTTCCCCACTCACGATAGTGTCATTACAAGTGCCATGGTCAGTTGACGCTTCTTTATAGTTGCCTCTAAATTTTCACTGAAACATGTATTGCGGCTAAATGCATACCATACCATTGAATTGGCGCGCACGTGGACGGCTTCGTTTCGCACTTTCTCATTAAAATTTGAAACCTTACCATAGCTGGGCAATGTTCCTAGAAGCGCACGAGACGCATGTATGTATGTATTGTATGTATGTATGTATGTATGTATGTATGTTGTATGTATGTGTATGTATGTATGTATGTATGTATGCATGCATGCATGTGTGTATGCATGCATGCTATTGATGGTGCGCACATTCTGTCATCATTGTCATTCTGGGATATCCTGAACGAAAAAGTGAAAACTTTCCCTCTATGGTGTCTTGCGTCTTGATATTCTTCTCTGGACGCGCATCCCACCACCAATTATGTGCGAGATTATATCATGCGAGAATACAATACAGGTAAAAAACAGCGATATGT
This sequence comes from Haemaphysalis longicornis, assembly GCA_013339765.2. Lineage (NCBI taxonomy): Eukaryota > Metazoa > Arthropoda > Arachnida > Ixodida > Ixodidae > Haemaphysalis > Haemaphysalis longicornis. The sequence goes on along the minus strand of CM023448.1, from coordinate 189,566 downwards.
GTCTACCGTACTACTTTCTTTTTTGCGCTACATGCTTTGTAGCATTCATGATGTTCAATTGCCAGGTTATAGGCTGCGCATCTCGATGAAAATATAAAGCCGTCCACTCAACGCGAAAGCTGTCAGAAGTGCAGGCAGAGAAGTGATTCGCCATAATGGGCTGTAGCTTCGTTACCCGCTCACTGCTACCACCCATAACGCTCTTCGCCACCCTTTCTCAATCCGGCTTTGACGAATTCAACAAAGGTTTCTCCAATGCAATAAAAATGCCAACCTTTGCAGTGCTCGAGCCGCCCTTTCCTGGAACAGCGCGAGCGGGAGTTGGGGTCTTTTTTGCTTGCTTTCATGACCCATGTGCCGGCGCCCTATTGCGCGGTTTGCAACGCGTCGTTTTTTGGTGGACACTTCTTTCGCTTACTATCATAAAAACAACCCAACGGGCTTTGCCAAATAAATGCACGCGTGCGACCGAGTTTATACACCCACATTTCGCCTCAGACATACCTGCAGTTTCCTTTGCGCTGAGGAACCGGGCGTTATATGGCAAGCACCAGCGGTTCGAGTTTCCAACAGTTATGACTATAAGGGCGGCTTGTTTTTCGAAGCCGTGTCACGGGCTCTACTTGGATCCGTTATCTTGCGGAGCCCTCTTATTCACGTAGTCGCTTGTCGTCGTAGCTCATTACAGAGAACGAGCTACGACGACAAGACCGGCCCCTGAAGTGCTCTGCACTTAAAAAGCGGTAGTCGTTGCTTCCGCCGTGAAAAAAAAATGGTGGTGTAAGTGTGGTGCCGAGCTTGCGACTGTGGCGGTCCAAGTTTCCAGCATTACTTTATGGCCTTTTTTTTTTGGAAAACCAGGCTTACAGGTGTAGAGGTCACAGTGTTGCTGTGACTGCATAGGCGTGAACTACGTGGGGGCAGCGGGACGCGTGCCCCCCCGAACTTCTTAGGAGAGGGCGATGCCCCCACCGGGAAAGGTTGTGTGCGCAAGTGGCGTAGCCAAAGGTGTGCTGGCCCGGTTTAAGCCCCCTAACGCCGTTATCTTTACCGCATGCGCCGTGCTCCCTGCTATGAGCTTTACGTCGCGTGAGCACGAAGACGCATATCCTTCGAACTTGACGCTACTAGAAACATTCGCATCTCAATGCCAGTCCGACGTAGGGGCACTTGCAAAGAACGAAGCACTTCAGTCAGGGTGATTGTGGAAGGCTGCAGCCTCCAAAGCGATGGTAAGCTTAGTGCGTGATGCTCAACGCGTGCGTGGTCCTTTTGTGTTTGTCGGGAACCGCGGGGTCGCAGCGCAGCGCAAGAGAGAAAGTACCAGCGTGGCAGGCTTTCGGAATCGAACTGCCCGTGCCGTGCTGGCGCACCAAGCACGCGCCGCTCGTCTCTTTATTCTCGTCTTTTCTAGCCGGCGCCAAGGCGCCGGCTAAGAGCGCCAACCAGAGGGCGCTACAGGGCCCCCCGCCCAGACGGAATGTCGAACGTGACGCGACGGCGAGGCTGGCGGGCGTTGGTTTTGGGGGCGAGCAGTGGAGTGTTTAGGCCTGCGATGTCTGCGCGGAGTTCGTTGGGTGGCGTCTCGAGGTAGGCCGGTTTGAGGCGGTCCAACGAGACGACTTCTTCGCGGCCATTCAAGAGGATGGTGGCGGACTTGTGGGTCTTGTTAAGGACACGGTACGGCCCATCGTAGGAGGGGGTAAGAGGCGCCTTTACGGCGTCCCGCCTGAGGAAAACGTGTGTCGAAGACGCCAGGTCGGGATGCACAAAGATGCGGTGGTCTGAAGACCGAGGTGGGACCGGTCGCAGGTGCTGCATGCAGTCCTGCAGGCATTGGAGGTACTCAAGCGGCTGGGGCGAGGAGGCCGTAGGGACGAACAAATCGCCAGGAAGCCGCAGGGGTGCGCCGTAGACAAGTTCAGCAGTTGAACAGCCGAGGTCGCGACGAAGGACGGCACGCAGGCCAAGAAGCACTACAGGCAGGTGATCAACCCAGTGCTCTCTATCCAAGCGCGCAGTGAGAGCACTTTTTAGCTGGCGATGGAGCCGCTCAACGATGCCGTTGGCACAGGGATGGTATGCTGTGGTGCGGCAGTGTTTAGTGCCAAGCAAGCGGCTGAGGGAAGTGAACAGGGTGCATTCAAACTGCCTGCCTCGATCCGTGGTAACAATGCCGGGGCAGCCGAAACGGCAAACCCATGTCGAAACGAAGGCTTTTGCGACCGTTTCTGCCGTGATGTCCGGAATTGGTACGGCTTCGGGCCAACGGGTGAAGCGGTCAATCATTGTGAGAATGTACCGGCAGTCACGGGAGGGAGGAAATGGTCCGACCAAATCAAGATGGACGTGGTCAAAGCGACAGCTAGGTGGCAAAAAAGGCTGCGTTGGGGTCTTCGTGTGGCGGGTCACCTTGGCTGTCTGACAAGCGAGGCACGAACGGGCCCACTGGCGGACATCAGCGTTGATGCTCGGCCAGACGTACCGCTGTGTGATGAGGCGCTGCGTGGCTCGGATGCTGGGGTGGCAGATGTCGTGGAGCGAGTGAAACACAGCACGACGAAAGGCAGCCGGAACGAAGGGTCGAGGCGCCGCCGCTGACATGTCACACCACAGTGAGCCAGGCACGAACGGATGAGGCACAAGTTGTAGACGAAGGGAACCCGGGTGGTCCCGCAGTGCTTGCAGCTCAGGGTCTTGAATCTGCGCCTGAGCTAGGCGTTCCCAGTCCACAGCAGATGCAGCACTGCCGATGGAGGTAATGCGTGAAAGCGCGTCAGCCGCCTCGTTGTCGGTGCCTTTGATGTGCCGAATGTCCGTCGTGAATTCCGATATATAGGCGAGCTGACGGAGTTCCCGTGCAACGTACTTGGAGGAGTTCGTACGGAAAACGTACGCCAGAGGCTTATGGTCCGTAAGAACGTGAAAGGACTGGCCCTCCAAAAAGTGCCGGAAGTGCTGGATGGTGGCGTAAATGGCGAGCAGCTCACGACCAAAAACGCTGTAGCGCGTCTCGGCAGGTTGGAGCTTCCGAGAGAAGAAACCCAGCGGGTGCCACTCGGAGTCGATTCTCTGCTGGAGAACAGCGCCTATTGCAACGCTGGATGCATCTACCATGATGCGAGTGGGCAGCGTCGGTTCTCGGGTGGATGAGAAGCACCGAGTCGGCGACGGCTTGTTTAGCAGCGTTGAAAGCGGCTTGAGCTTCGGGAGACCAGGAAATCGCGGATGAGGAGCTCTTGGTTGTGCGAAGAAGCTCAGTCAGTGGATGCAGAAGCTCGGCGCAGTGGGGTATAAAGCGTCGCGAGAAATTCACCAGGCCCAGGAATTCACGAAGCTGGCGGAGGCTGGTAGGTTCGGGGAAGTCCTTCACGGCTTGAACGTGAGAGGGTAAAGGACGTATTCCCTGCGCCGAGATGTGATGGCCCAGGAACTCGAGCTCGGACGTCCCGAAGACGCATTTCTGGGCGTTGACAACCAGGCCAAATTGTTGAAGGCGTTCAAAGAGTTCTCGGAGGTGACGCTCGTGATCTTGTGGAGTAGGACTCGCGACTAGGATGTCGTCGATGTACGCAAATACAGCCGGAAGGCCGCGCGTCACCTCGGCAATGAACCTTTGAAATGTTTGAGCTGCGTTGCGTAGCCCAAAGGGCATGCGCACATACTCAAACAAGCCGAAGGGTGTAGTGATGGCCGTCTTCGGGATATCGGCAGGCTCGACGGGGATTTGGTGATACGCTTTGACAAGGTCCACTTTGCTAAAGATTGTGCACCCTTCCAAGTGGCTTGTGAAATCCTGGATGTGGGGTAGGGGATAGCTGTCGTGGACAGTCTGAGCGTTGAGCGCTCGGTAATCACCGCACGGACGCCAGTCTCCACTTTTCTTAGGAACCATATGCAGTGGAGACGCGTGGTTGCTGGACGATGGGCGGATAATACCGAGTTCCAGCATGTGCTCGAATTCACGTTTAGCAGTCGCCAGACGCTCACCGAAGAGGCGGCGCGGCCGAGCTGCGACTGGTGGACCACGCGTGACGATGTGGTGGGTAACGCTATGCTTGGGCGGCTGCTTTAAGTTGCAGGGTCTCGTGACCTCAGGGAAGTCTTCGAGGATTCTTGCGTACGGGCATGAGGGAAGCAGCGTGCGGATGCCAGTTGGAGCGACAGTAGACAGTATGCCCAGGATGGAAAGGCGCGTCTTGCTGTCAATCAGGCGATGGTGACGCATGCTGACATCTAGGTCAAAGTGGGTGAGGAAATCGGAGCCGAGGATGGGCTGATTGACGTCGGCTACTACGAAGACCCACCGGAAGGCGCGTCGCAAACCAAGGTCGAGGGTGAGGGACCGCAGACCATACGTGGCGATAGAGGTAGAGTTCGCTGCACGAAGTGTAGGTCCAGGTGACTTAGAAGTACGCTCATCCTTGGTGGCCGGTAGTACACTGACTTCAGCACCCGTGTCTACCAGGAAGCGCAAACCAGAAATGCGATCCATGACCAGGAAAAGGCGGCCAGGTTGTAAGGCGAGGTCACTTGCCGCCATTAGTGATCTCGCGGCGCGTTTCCCGACCAGCTGCATGGGGAAGTGCAGTGACGGGCGCGGTGCTGGAAAGTGCGATGGTACCAGCAGATAGCCGAGCTTCGAGGGCTGCGCGAACAAGAACCACCCGGGGAAGACGAACGGCGGCTAGGACGTGGGGAGGAGCCGCATCGGCGATCAGAGGACGTCCGAAGCGCTTCAATGGAAGCGGCGAGTTGATCGATCCGAGTCTCTAAGCGGGAAACGGCCGATGACTCTGCTGTCGAAGCGAGGGGGGTGACTGAGGGAGAAGTCGCGTCGTGAACTTTATCAGCAAGCTCGGCGGCGCGGTCGAGGGTCAAGTCCCCTGCAGCAGCTAAAACGATGCGAGTGGACTGTGGCAAGCGCTGCAGAAAGAGTTCTTTTAAAAGTGCACCGTTGGAGTCCACGTTGCTCGCGCCCACAAGCTGTCGCATGGTGTTGAGCAGCTGGGAAGGGCGGCGATCTCCAAGCTCTTCGTGGGTGAGCAGGTGCCGGAGGCGCGCGCTCTCAGACGCCGTGGTTCGGTCCAGAATACTCTGCTTGAGCCGCTGGTACGGAGCATCGTTCAAAGGTGCACCGATGACGTCTGCCACTTCATCAGCCACCTCCGGAGGCAGGTTGCAAAGCAAGTGGCGAAACCGAGTAGTCTCCGAGGTGACGCGGTGCAGATCGAAGACGGCTTCGACCTGGGCGAACCAGACGTGTGGGTTCTTGCGCACGAAGGTGGGCAGACGGAGCTGTATGACTGCGACGTCCGGCGGCCGCGAGGAAACGTCAGGCAAAAGAGGGCCCGAGGGCGCGAGGTTGCTGGGGTCGGTCATGTCTTAGTCCGGAGTCACCACTGTCGGGAACCGCGGGGTCGCAGCGCAGCGCAAGAGAGAAAGTACCAGCGTGGCAGGCTTTCGGAATCGAACTGCCCGTGCCGTGCTGGCGCACCCAGCACGCGCCGCTCGTCTCTTTATTCTCGTCTTTTCTAGCCGGCGCCTTGGCGCCGGCTAAGAGCGCCAACCAGAGGGCGCTACATGTTGTTCCATATTATCACTTTGAAATACCTGTCTTGTTCAACACTCAAATGCGAAGCGACACGTCGCCGATGTCGCCAAGCGGAGACAAATTTTTCGGTAGGGCAGTTATTCGCCAACAGAGCAGCCTTTCCCCACATTGAATCCTTTCAACTCTCCCAAGCTCTAAAAGCCTGCCATACCTAAGTCATCCCTGTACGACTAGCTTCGACTGGTGGAGCAAGCTGTATCGGCTGGCAAGGTAAATTGGGCCCTACATGCAAAATTTGCCACTAATAAAGTTGTTTATCCTCTCGTCCTAAGAGGAAAACCCTGCGTTACTTCAACGCAGCAAAGATTACTCGATCCGGTGTGGCGGGGAAACCAAGGAATGGTTTGCAGCAATTTGCAACGGAAAACGTTGGGCCGCTGTCCATTGATGAGTCACGAAAGGGAAATAATGCTATTTGCCTGTAAAAGCAGAACTGCGTGCAGTACAGCGGCGGCAGAAGACGTCTAAGGCTCCGACAAATCACCGAACAGAACAAGAAGGCTTCGTATTCTGCAAAATGTGTAGTTACATGAACGAGGGCCGTGCGCGGGGGGTAAAAGACCATTGTGAGTAAGGCACTGTAAAGCGTGTTGCCGCTTCAAATCCAGTCTCTTCAACGTTACTGTCGAGCGGTAGCAGTATCTTTCCGTGGGCTAATCGTATGGGCACGCCGTGTCCCATTCTGAAAGTGATGCTGCAGAAGAAGTCAGTCGAAATTTGTCTTCCTGAACTTCTTTGAGACCTAAGAAGCTGGGGAACTGCGTGATGCCAGAAAAGCTCTACTGCAACTCTCAGAGCCGGTTCCATGCCTGAAGGAATGACCATCCCTAACTCTACTGCAGTCGGACGGCGGTCGCGATCGTAGTCACGCCCCGATAGCCATCTTCGGCCTCTGTTGCAAATACAGCCTATCCATTTCTTCCACGGCCGCCTACTTCCTGGGCGGTAAAGGGGCCTCAGGCACTATGCTGCCAGGACATAAGTGGCTCTGGCTATCGGGGAAGTTCATGCTCGTAGTGAGTGCCAACACTTAAACCAGGCCTCGAATTAGGTAAGTGGTTTATTCAACTCACTTACCTTTGCATTATCACTCATGCCTTGTTATGATGGGTATTGCTATGTGGCTTACCAGTGTAGATCATTTCTGAAATCTTTGGCATTTAAATGATTTTGTGGGATTTAAAGAACGTCATATTGATTTAGTAAGTGTCTTCGAGAGTGAAAATTGGTATTTCGCTTAATTTTTTCAATGCAATATTTCGTTGAATAAACGTAACCACTCAACCAGCTGCATTCGCCGATACGACTATTGTACAGATGAGACTCCATTGTTCTTGTAGATATGTGGAACAGTAGATTGTGGAACAGTAATTGTTTACGACAAGACGTTAATTTATATTAGCCATTTTTTGCAGCACGCAAATCAGCTGAGACAATAAGCCGGTGTTTACTATGGCAGAATTCATTATTTATGAAATTTTAACTAAATGAAAGCCACACTCTCACCTTCCAAAGAAAACAGCTTTACAAACATTCAGTTGCCCCAGAAAAAACAGAAAATCTTATGAACAGTTCTGTGTGGGCTGCGCAGTCACGCTAAAATGAATTTGCAAAAAAGTGGTCGCCAGCTGTTGTTACGGACAAGTCTAGGGTTTTCATGAAAGAAGAATGGCCCTTCTTGAATACAGCTGCAGTTTCTATATTTCCCAAAAGCTCAAGTTCTCAGATTCTGCCTACAAATACCAGTGCTACCCTTGTAACCGACATTCGCTTTATGCTTACACGTTTACTTTCATTTCATTTTTATTCTTTTTTTTCATTAGCCCACCACCCCTCACACACACACACACACCCGCCTTCAAGTTGCTATATCCACAAGATAGTTTTTGTGTCGTATTTTTTTTTGGTTTCCCCTGAAAATTCTAAAGGCCTAGCGGAGTTCAAGGTCTCTGAAACGTCACCGCATTGATGTAAAAAAAGCGATACATTCCCTATGAGCTCACACAACCTGTCAACAAATAGCTATCCAAAACGTTCTGCGGACACAATGACCGGTACCGTTGGCCCGTCTCTCCCCCCTCGAGGAACAATCTTGATGGCTTCTTTCCGCTCACATCCTTCCGCTCATCCCGGTCATACCGACGGCAGCCCCTCACGTTTCTAGTTCGCCATATCATGCCCACCAGATATTTCTCGCTTTATCCCATTATAAGTGGGAAAATTGAATAGGCTCGTTTGGAAAGACCTGTAACTGTTGTGTGCAAGTTTTCGACGTCCAGTCTGCACACTGCAGGAGCACAAGTTACAGTTACACCCTACCAAGCGAACTGGTACTCGGTGAAAGCCCCCTACCCCCCCCCCCCCCCGCTTTAGCGACGCCACTGTAAGTACGACTGTCAGTTATTTTTTCAGGAGACGCTACACAGTATGCAATGCAGAGGGGATTGACAAACAAAGCAATAAAAAGGGAATGCACACAAGCTTACCGGGGTCATGTAGGCAAACTACAAGTTTTTTGTATTCGAAAGATTTCGTGTTTTATAGTGCCTCCAGCGCTTCTCCGGCAGGAAACAATGGCGTATTCACTGAGACATTATTCAATTAAGGTTACAATTGTCGTTCTCCTTCCAAATCGTGTTTTTCATGACGTCTGTCATGACGTCACAGTGGCTGGTAATCAAAGTAACTTCCGGTGCGTCATTGGGCTGTGGTTCCTGGCTTGCCGCCAGTCCTCTCAGATAGCGCTACCATACAGAGGCGCGGACCATTGTCCGCCGTTGCTTTATTTTTTACCGTATTTGCACCTTACTTCTTTTTGTTATCGTAGAAAGTAATCATTTTGTGAAGCAGGTGGTATGCTCTACAAGCAGGGTCGCATAAGACAACACCGCTTATGTCAGTCGGCCAGTGTCATGTAAGACAACAACGCCACAGACTGTTGTGCCGCTAAAACATGCGTAGTGCGCCCAGTTCCAACAGCAGTGTGCATTGGTACTTCAATCTTTGCATGTATTTTCGTAACTTTCATTTTTTAGCCAACCATTCTTACTGCTTTAAAGTGAACATGCAATACATATAAGCTCAAATATGTCGTTCGCCAAGCTTATAGGCTCTGCATAAAATGCGTATGCTTTTGCAAGCCTCAGTCAATAGCAGAGCTGGGCTTATGACATCATAGGTTCTGTTATGGGAAATGAGCTAGTTGGGTGACATGGCCATCCTCCCCTTTCCTAAATATATAGCTTATTTGAGCGAAGTGTGCGGTATAAGTGATACAAGTAGAATTCTAAAGAGGCAATCTTTCGAATTAACTAAACTTGTGTGTGGTCTTCATGGCCCCTTTAGATGATGATGATGATGATGGCTTGGTGGCTGCCCTGTGAAGCGGGGCGACACTACTGAGGGCATATCATCCCCCTCGCGTCCTAGCCTCAATAGTTTTGTAAGTCGTCTCGTTTCCTCATGCTAACGGGCGCGTCTTCGCCATTCCTCCAGTCGACCCTTCGTAGTGCCGACCGGTTCGCCGCCACGTCTCCAGTCACCCGCCCCGGTGGCGTTCCACCCGCATCCCTGGTGTCGTCTGTGCCCAGTGTGCCCCTTGGTGGAGGATAGGCAACGAAGCCCAGCGCCTACGCCATGGTTGTATCACTAGGGTGGTGGGGATTCAATTGTTCGCAACGCAACACAATGTGTTGTGACGTTTCCTTTGCCTCACCACACACCGCACACATCACCTCCATCGCATCGTCCCATTTCTGCCTCGACATCTGCGTCCTCAACACCCCACCCCCGCTTCGAACAGAATCGCACTTGCTGGCAAGTTGTCGTGAAAGTGGTCCTGGGGAATGGTGTGTTTGTTTGACGCGTACAGACGGAGAGATGGTTTCGCCACGGCCCCGTCCGCCCATCTTCTCGTTTCCCTAGCTACCACTCACTCCTGCAGCTGTTTCCCGCTCAGGCCGGTCTCCTTGATGTTATTTAATACCGGTACCGGCACCTCGTTCTTGTGGCCAGTGCGCGCACCCGCTTCTTCCACCTTGTGGCATCACCTGCTAACAGCATACACCGGTGAACCCGGTGTACAAAGAGCGTATCGCTAAGCGAGCATGCGCGGATCTCGAAACCGAGCTTGACCATGACCTCTCGTGCCTCAAATGAGGGACAGCTTAAATCCCCTGGGACTACCTCATTTGATCTTGACCGGTGGGCACCCAGAGCCAGTCGTCCCACCTACATTTGTAGTCTCTCCATGTACTGCCGGGTGGCTGATGACAGGCAAGTCACTGCGTTAGTAAACGTGAGCACCCGAACGTGCCCCATCTTCCAGAGGCTCCTGACAACCTCCACCCTGCTTAAGGACCAGAGGATTCGGGCCCGCAGGATGATCTGGCTGCGCAGTGCCTTTCCGCGAAGCCCCCACACAAGTGTCGCCAAGTAGTCCAGATCGGTGGTCTAGTCCACACCAAGGTACCGGTACGTCGCTGCGAAAAGGACCGGCTTCCCCTGCACTGTGAGCGCTTCTCCATCTGGTAGTGCACTCGTGTCACCCCAGCGAAGTATGGCAGATTTCGGCGCGCTGAACCTCACCCCCAACAGCTCTGCGTGTTTGGTGCAAATGTCCAAATGTCACTACAGGTCCGAACGAGAGTCCGCTTTAAGGCCAATACCATTAGCGTACAGGAGGCCAGGTAGTCGCTCGTTGATCGTCCTCCCCTTCTCCATATAGGTCTCGTCAAAGCCTATTGTACTTCTCTCCAACTCTGCCTCCAGATAGCGCAGAAACAGATGAGCAGCAGAGGAGACAAAGGGCAACCCTGACGGAGGCCCCGTTCGACAGGCACCGGCTGGGAGCAAATGCCCTGCCATTCCACTACCACTTCTGTGTCCGCATAGAGGCCCTGCAGCAATTCCACTACCTCCACTGGAATGCCCTTATCCTGTAGTTTCTTCCACAGCGTTGTGTGGTCTACCCTGTCGTATGCTTCTCCACGTCTAGGAAAGCAGCCCGAAGTTCCCGCCGTCGCTGGCGCGCCACCTCTATGTACTGGGTCAGGACGCAGCGGTTGTCAGGCAGTCGTCTGCCTCTGCGAAAGACGATTTGAAGCTCTCCCGGGGCTTCCTCTCGTTCTGCCCATGCCTGCAGCTGTCTCCGAAGGATCTGGGTGAAGACCCGGTACAATACCGCTGTGACCATGAATGACCCGCAGGCCTTCCAGCTGCTGCGATCTCGGATGATGTTCATGCAGTTCCACCTTTTGAGCACCTGCCCCGTCACCAGAATGACGTTGAACATTTAGGCTAGCTTGTTTCCTTTTCATTTTTTTCACGGCGGTTTCGCAAGCGGAGGGGGGGGGGGGGCTGGAGAGATAGGAATGGACAAATAGCAGCAGCGTCTTGCAGCGCTGGGGGAATTGAAATCAAAGCCCATGAGCACACGTACATTAAAGGATTACGGCTGTTCAAAGGAGGCTACATTTGAAAGGCGCTTACATGTTCATATTAACGGAAATACTGCGTGTTGAGATGAAGTGCCACTATTACTCAAAGGCATTCGTACAAGTTGGAGCTCGTGGCTGCGAATTAGGGCAAGTTTTTTTGCATTATTTTGAAGACTTGTAGGAACGAAGTAGAAAACGTGACGCCGTCCCTCCAACTAAAAGCTGTATTGCCCCTTATGTGGTTAGTTTAACTCTTCGCGTTAGGAGTGAAGTGTCCCGGTGCACACTATGCTTCAAAACACCAGCCCCCAAATTTGTAGAGAATATTGTTAGTTTGCTCTGCGAAACATCCACTCAGTATTCCCTCCTCGGAAAAAAACTTCGTTGCCGCAATTACCTAAGCTGCATGAAAGCAGGATAGTTGTTTGCCCGACGAAATTGTTCCAAAATCTGCCGTTTACCAGATCACGAATGATACCTATTTTGTTAGGTCACAACAAAGCTTGCGACAACATTCATTTAGTGATATGTAATTGTACACGTTATGTCTATTACTCCCGCTATTAAAATGTCTGGCCAAAAAATGTTTGTGACAATCCCTGCACTAGCGATGCCTCACCGCACCTAAAAACAGTCATTTTATTTGTTGGACGTACGCTGCGATTATAGACGGCTGCCCTACTGCAAACGCTGACCACGCCATAACCGCGTTTTTGGTCGCTGACAAAATATGAAAATTTCAGGTTATCCCCTTCGGATTGTCTAATCATCCCGCCACTTTTGAGCGCGTGTTTAACGACATCCTGCTCAGTCTCTGACAGGTTAGATGTTTATGCTACATTGTTACATTTGCTCCTAACCTTGGGACCTATCTTAGCCGTCTAGAGCAAATTCTGAAGGACTTACAAAATAATTTCCTGTAGCTACACCTTAAGGAGCGCCATTGTGCGGGTCCACAAGCTATCGAGTTTAAGACACGTTGTTTTGAAGGACGGCGCTCTTCTTGAGCATGCTACGCTACAAGGTGTTTCCGACTTGCCAAAACTGACCACTCTTATAGTCCACCTCCATCAGTGAAGAAGAATGTGTCACCATCATGTGCGATATTGCCTAAATCCCGCTTCTACATTACCGACTGTGCTGTCGATACTGGCAGAGACCATGGGGCCCTTTGCCGGCGGGCGTCTGTGAAGCATATCACCAGGACACAAACTGGTGCTAGTTGGTACATTACGACATAAAAAACAGCTCGTTAGAGGACGACTAAACAGTGGGATTGGGTGCAGTAGAGCCTCATCTTGTCCTCGTCTTCTCCGCAGTGTTTCTGTATTTGATGAATTAATCCAGTTGGGTTGCCCGTGGGGCTCTTCGCGTCCTGGAAAGGACATCCGCGTGATATATAGATCAGGCCGCAAGCAAAAGGATGAGGATGCACCAACTCATTCACATGTTGGTAAGGATACAGTTTAAATTCCCGTCTTTGAGTCTACTCTGATACTCTAACAATTGATGACATGGCGTACCAGCGAAAGGCATTCCTTTATATGTTAAATGTACTATACTTCATGCTTTCTTCTCTAGGCGCATTCCACCGCTCTCTATTTATTTAATGGACGACAGGCCATGCACTTCACCATCCCTGTTGGGCTTTCTTTGCTTCTTCGAGTGCTTGCTTGAGGTCCTTTTGCCACTTGTTTCTTACTATATGTGCTACCTTGCACACAAACGTAGAATATACCCACGTTAGCAAGCCATTTTATACAATTGACTTGTCTTGTAGAACCATCTCAAGCACAAACAAAGCAGCGTCAGTTGTGGCTGCATTATGTTTTGCACGGTTGGGTTTTCGCAGTGAATTTTATTCACTAAAGGCTTATCCTCAAGAAAAGGCAAACGCAAAGAAACTCACTTCGCGGAGGCTGCGGGATACATGACGGAAGGGCACTTGCTGACCATGCAGAAGACAACAAAAATAAATACCACACCTAGAAGACATACGAAGTTGATGGCAGTGTTTTAATACCAGGAATATGCAGGAGACCCGTGCTCTATACTTTATGGGAAACCGACACACACACACACACACACACACACACACACACACACACACACACACACACACACACACACACACACACACACACACACACACACACACACACACACACCACAGATATGCACACGTCCGCGAACACATGCACATACGCATGCACACACACGAGCATGAGCACGCGCACGCACACGCACACACACACATACACACAAAACACAGACACAGGCACACGCACACGCACACGCGACCACACACACACACAGTGGCACATTTCGCAATGCGGATCATGGTACTTTGAAAAAATGCTAGGTAGCTTATGTATTGGAGACTACATAAGAAAATTTGCGCTGCTTGCGGTGGTGTTGCAAGGCTTAAGAAACCGTAGAGTTGGCGGCGGTTCTCCGTCCCACCGGAGACCCGGATGTTACACCTCACATGAATTTTCAACGTCACCGCTGAACGTTCTTTGTGACTGGCCGGCACGGATCGTTTTATCCGAAAGGCTTTCAGATCTCTACGAACGTTGACCGTATTAGCATGTGCTGCAACCGGGGGCAACCAGCTTCGGAACTCTTCGTCTGAACGCCAGGTATTCTTGCCTTCCCACATCAATGCGAAGCTGCAGTAATTGGCGAGAAAACCTACATTAAACTCATTTTATTTCTCTTTAGGAGCACTTTGTTGCCACTTTCTTCATCCCGAACGAACACTTCCTCTTTGGTTTGAACTTTATCGAAGATCAGTTTGACTTTGTCTTTGTTTTCTCAATTGAATTTGCAGTTGTCTCCCAGCTTTTTCCTGACATTACACACCTTTAGGAAAAACTCTTCGCTAACCGCAATGTTAGATCTTTTGTTTGCTGCAATTGCTAAAAATTTTGGATTTGTCTCTATAATGAAGTAGTTTAAAATCACAGGCCCGGTTTTGTTTTTCTTATTAGCGCCGAGTCTGTAAGTCCTCTCAATTCCGGAAATGTTGACCCCAGGCGTATTTTTAATGACTTTAAACACATATTTCATTTTCAAGGCGTTGTATAATCTCGTCGTATTCTTCACTAACACCGTAGACAATAAAATTCGAATGCCTACTTCTGTTTTCGAGGTCGTCAACCTGCCGTGCTTGGTTAGTTACGGTTTGATCGAAGCGACAAATTTTTTCTTTTAACTCTACTACCCTACTCTATATGTTAGACGGAGCGTCTAGTTTAGCGTGACTGGTTGCGAGATATTCTGTTGTCGCTTTGTTCTCCTGTTTCCTTTCTTTGATATCTGCAGCTATTTTGCGTACTTCATTCACGACTTACTAGAGTGGGGCGGTGTTGGTTTCTTTGTCTCTAGACAATAGTACCAATCTTTCAAAGAAAGAGCATAAGCAGTAACAAGTGAGCACACTTGCCATGAGAATGGCAGCACTACAAGAAAGACATTGCTACTAGGAAATCGTTTTTAGTATTGTTTTCTCGCGTGATCAAGAATGACGAAAGGAATGCTGAGCGTCATGCTCTCCCCGATGCAGTCTTGCCCTGTGCCGATGTTCGATACGCAGCTCCAATTTTATATAACTGGTATCAGTTGTATGTTGGTTGTCGAAGTGAAGCAGACGGGCGTGATTTCCTTCCACTGCATCCCGGTGAAGGATGCGCCGGGCAGCATACGCACATTCTCGGTTCCTGCATTGCCAGCAGAGGGACGATCTCACATAGGAACTGGTGGGAAATTCTGGTAGCAGGCGTTGGGAACGCAGAAAACCGATGACCGGAACCGGAAAGATGAAATCGTTGGTGAGTGTCATGCTCTCTGTGGTGCCGCCTTGCCAAACATTTCGCAGACGTGCTCGCGCAAAAAGCCAAGGTAACCAGAGATCACTGCGGAGACCAGCTTTCTTTGAAGGCAAGCACAGACAAGGAGGCACGTAGCCTCTTTGAAAGTGTTGAGAGGCAATGAAGGCGCGCTCCCAATCGGCAACACAAGGTACCAACAGGATGGGGCCACTACAGCGGCCACCATCGAGGTGCTACCATTTGCTCTCGACACAATCTTGGGAAGCAACGTTTTTGAGTTTATTGTGGTTGGCTGGTTTTTTCAATGAGGATAGAGGGTCCTTGAGGTTCCAACATTAGGCAGGTTCCCTGTTTTTTAGGAGTGCAGGACCTGTCCTCTTCTCTGCCATAAAGACCGATATATACACGACACACCTTAAAGACCTAAATATACACGACACACGTGATGGAACAATGCGAAAAGACAGGGCGGTAAATTTAAACTACTCTTTTACTGTAGGCGGCACATATTTATATTCTCAAGGTATATAAAGCAACAAGAAAATATGGAAATATGTTAAGAGTGCAGGCGCTTATCGTCACAATCTGAGACAAAAGAGTTACAAATATGCAATGTCATTAGAGATAATGCAATGCGATGCTTGCCTTGATGGGTCTTAGTGGATGTGTTACTGAAGCAATGATTGCATTATCTCGAAAAAGAATGCGTATTTTGGAAGCCGCGGCCCCACAATCAGAATATCACCAGATTCCATCAGATTATCATCAGAATATCAATATCCACAGTATATTCTTCTTTTATTGGGCAACTTGCAAATCTCCTGCAGTTCTGTGGGGGATAATCATCAAAATCACCAACATGGAAAAGTAAATTGTGTCTTCAAAGGCATTGAAAGGAAATCAATATATATTTAAATACTATACTCTATGCTAGCTTTCACAAAAATTTCATGGGAATTTCTTGCATGTTGTGTATATATTTCTTGATATACCGCATTAAACAAACATGTAGTTCACAGGTAAAAATCATTTTATCAGAGTGTTCTTTCTGCCTGCAGTGATCATTAGTCATGGTTTACGCCACCTAAACTATCCTATTCATAGAACCACTTTGGCCAGAATCCATTCTTTATTTAAAGAAACTTAGTTATTGTCGTGCTTCGTTTTATTCATTACTTTAATATATTTCCACCATACAAACGACGGGGCTGCTTGTAAAGTAATAATCTCGGAGGTCAAGTTGTTCATATAGCAGGGACGAAATAAGACAGCTCGCGCCATCTTTTTTTTCTTTCTTCCTGTCTTGTGAGCACGTTAACCAGCAAGTTAAATATGTTAACCAGCAAGTTAAATACCAAAAGATACACGCAACCCAATTGACGTTTTACTGCTGTGTCCTCGACCCCACGCATGCGCTGAAGCTTTCTTGGCGCTGTTCTAATTTCGCAGCTGAAATGTTTGTACTGGAAACGTTTTATGTGCTCTAAAAGAGTTATTTATTCACGGCAGCAGAGTGCGCTTATTTATTTGGCACTGATAGCGTACGCATGATGATGTGAACTGTGGTAGCTTCTCTAACTTAATTGTGCACTTGTCTTTCAAAATACCCAAGATGTTATAACAAGATGACTGTGAACAGGAACTTGCGCATAGCAATACGAACGTATCCTCTTAAAAAGAAGAAGCTTTGGGCGGGCGTCGCTTCTACGGGATCGGTGATGGCAGCCATGTAAACATTGTAAATGGAGCTCGTTCGCTCATCTTTTATTTTCCTATCAATTCTGGTGGAGTGGGCAGGTTCATTCCGATCATGGCCCAGCAGTCTTCAGCAAGTCCTTCAAAGGCGTCCGCTAAGGCAAGTAATTCTTTGTTTATAATCATCTCAGCATCACCACACCGGTTCATTCAGTGTGGGCTTGACAGGTCGGTCAATTGCGACGACGAAAAAATTTCGAAAGACGACGTTTACGAGTGAAGTGCAGAGTATCGGTATTAACCTACCCTCAGAAAAGAAGAAGCTGTGGAAGGGTGTAGGTTTTTGCGGCGCGCTGAAGGCAGCCATGTAAAAAACGTAGATAGATCGTTCGAATCTGTCGTGGTTCATGTGCTGTGCCCCATAACAATATTTCTGTTCGTCATTGATGGGAGCATGGCTATTGAGCTCAGGTATTCAAAAATTAGTCAAGAAGCGGGGGCAGCTTAACGGGTAAATAAAAATTAGGCCCTGCTTTGGGTCGGTAAAATTGTAGTCTGAGTGCGAGTCCTAAATTCTCGAGTATGTTAGGTGTTCCGGTTACTTGTAGCTGTCAGTCATCGGTTGAATTCCGTATGGAAGGCTCTGTGTCCGAACCGCAGCGTCTATTATTTTGTTCATGCAAAGACTTCGGTTTTGGTGTAGTGGGAGATTCCTGATTAAGGTTTACCACCATGGGATTATTATCGTACGGCAAAATCCTGACCCTTGGGCGTTTTCATTTTTTATCTTCACAGGAAGGCATCCACCGTTGCCTGGATGCGTGTTTCTAACACATCGGTGCACAGCGAGCGCACACACGTTACATGTGGGAAGGCAACGCGCGCTAAAGCGCCTGCTAAAAGAGGCCGCCGATGGTGTTTTGTGGCGTCTAGGTACACTTGTGGGTATCGGCGCTTACAGCCACCACCCGAGCGGTACCAGTATCTTTCCGTGGGCTAATCGTATGGTCACACCGTGCCCCCTTCTGGAAGCAATGCTGCAGAAGGAGTCGTGTCGACATTTGTCTTCCTGCATTTGTTCTTGACCTAAGAAACTGGGGAGCGGCTTGATGCCGAAGAGACTCTACTGCGACTCTCAGAGCCGGTTGCACGCCTGAAGGCATAAACATCCATAACTCTACTAAAGGCGGACGGCGGTAGCTAAAGTAGTCAAGCCCTGATAGCCATCTTCGGGCCTCTGTTGAAAATTAAAGTGCATCCATTTCTTCCATAGCCGCATCTTTTCTGGGTGGTGGATGGGCCTCAGGCACTATGCCGCAAGGACATAAGCGGCTCTGGCTATCGGGGAAGGTCATGCTTGTAATGAGCTCCAACACTAAAACCAGTACTCGAATTATGTAGGTAATTTATTCAACTCACTTACCTTTGTATGATTTCTTAAGCCTTGTTATGATGGGGGTTGCTATGTGGCTTACCAGTGTAGATCATTTCTGAAATCGTTGCCGTTTAAATCATTTGCTGGGATTTAAAGAAGGTCATAATGATTTAGTAAGTGTCTGCGAGAGTGAAAATTTGTATTTTGCTTAATTTCTCGAATGCAATATCGCGTTGAATAAAACGTAACCCCTCAACCAGCCGCATTCGCCGATACGAATATTGTTACAAATTAGTCTCCACTCTTCTTGTAGATATGTGGAACACTTGAGAGAAGCGCTTCGATAGGTAAATAAGGAATATAGTTAAGTTGTAAGTAGCATGATAGGGAGGGAAATGAGGCAGAGAGGCAAATTCGAGTGAGGAACCCTAATTATGAAAGGTACAAAAGGTAAATATCTTGTGGTGTGCGATGTTGCCGAGAATGTTCAGTGTTAATCGGGCCAGTGTTAGCATCAGTACATAAAGAGTTGAAACTATAGTTGTTCTTGCTGTAGTTGCATTAGTTTGCTTTTCAAGGCATGAAACTCCGCGTGAGGTAGTGGCTGTCGCATGGTGTGACCGTTATAGATACTTTTCTTGGCATGTTTCATGACGACGCATGCATCCGTCCTAACACTTTATTTCAAAGTTATAGCAGCTTGCGCAAACGAAAGACCTTCGTAATCGCGGCAGGAAACAAGCCTGTCTTCCTGGAAGATCGATTCCTTCAACTCTCTTTGACCTTTTAAAGTTGTCTTCACGCGAGAGCATTTTTCTTTCAATGCCCAGCAGTCTAGCACGAAAAATGAATGTGGGTGTTCGAATGCGCCGCAGGCTATTAGCCACCTCCCTTCCCCCTCCTCTCAGGGCCACCCTGATGTGATCCACAATGGTTTCTAATATATGCCATAATGTATTACGTGTCATTTAGATGAATCTTTGAACAACCTTCAGCATTAAGTAAGTGACGAGAACATCCGAGTAATTATCACCGTAAACTAATTCTCACTTTTTAGCAAATACCGCATATCTGATAGCGGTATTGATAGCACTGATAGCTGTGTGTCCGAACCGCAGCGTCTAATATTTTGTCCATGCAAAGACTTCGATTTTGGTTTTGAACGTACCAAAGGCGCTCACGGGCTTTGATGCGCGCTGTAAAGGGGGATTCCTGATTAAGGTTTACCACCATGGGATTATTAACCTACAGCAAAATCCTGCCACTGGGCGTTTTCATTTTTTGTCTTCACAGGAAAGCATCCACCGTTGCCTGGATGCGTGTTTCTAACACATCGGTGCACAGCGCACACACGTTACATGTGGGATGGCAACGCGCGCTAATGCGCCTGCTAAAAGAGGCCGCCGTTTTGTTTTTGTGGCGTCTAGGTACACTTGTGGGTATCGGCGGTTACAGCCAGCACCCGAGCCCCAGTGCGTCACCTTTTCTAATTTTTCCATTCCCATTTTTTAAGGTAATTTTACTTACTCTTTTTCTAGTAAGGGTGATTTGATAAGCTTCAGAATATTTTACGTTTGGGGCGCACTCTATGTTAAATTTAATTACGTTTAAAATCGCTCAGGAAGAGGCACATCAGGTGGGGCGACATGCAGTGTAGCTTTAAAAATACGCTCTTAGAATCAAACCAGTGTCCTCGGGATCAACTGCTAACGCAACCAAGCACATCGCCAGGCACAAGCACATCGCCAAGGTGGCAGATTAGAGAAACAAACAAAACAAAACACTTTGTACGCTAGCTTAAAAATTCAGTCTTGGCACTCTTGGTTTTATTTTTGTAAACATATAAATTTAAGCGCATGTAAACGTTTTGACAGCTGTTTGAAAGGCACTACAATACCGTTAACACAGAATTTAGGCTTTTAAAAAATGTGTTAGTTTTTTGAACTTCGCTTGAGCTAAGTTTTCAAGATTACATATTGTCAAATTGTTGCTCAGTCTACATTAACTCCATTCAGACCCGCATTAAAGAATTTTTTTCTTAACAACTCAATTGTTGCTGCTAAGGAGCGAAGTCTGCGAATGTGCTGGACGGACAAAGTGTGTACGCTCGAGAATCTGTAAACACGAGTGTCTTGTACAGCATGTGCACCACAAGGAAAACAAAAATTCCTCTTTGATAACTTCACTGGGTTCACCTTCTCAGTGCCTATATTATTTGTAAATGTCAGGATATCGTTTGTGTTGGAAGAGAGAGTGGCTTAAGAGGCCTTCTTTTCACTTTTCATCCAGCTGGATGGTGGTGAGTTCCACAGTGAACTTAGCCTCTTCTCTTCGCTAAACGGTCAGGGACTGGACATTCTCGTTGTAAGACGAGGAAGTAATTTTTTGAGCAAATGCAATATCTTAAAAATGTTTTGCTTAATTCTTGGAGCGCTTCAGACATTGAGTGTGAACGCAAATGCTGGATTGCCAAGCTGCAAAGTGTTTGGCACCCTTGGCCCAACGCCCGCATCTTTTGTTGCTCGTGACTCAGCCTTGCGCACTTCGTCAGAGCTACCACTGATCCGGGTGCCGTGATTTGTGTGACTGTTTGTTACCAGTACAGCTTCTGCTTAGTAGAGCGTGTGGTTGGGATAGTTGGTATTTCATTTTAAGGTTGGAGGAACTGGGCGTGAGAGACAAGACGCAGCCCGTCCTGTCCTCTTCTTATTGTTTTGTTACTCACGCGCAGTTTTTCCAACTGTAAAAAGGTTACGCACTTATAATTCATGTTTGAAGACCGCAGCATTAATGCGGCGCTTTATATGAAATTCTCTCGAGGTGCAAGAAAAGCTTCTAGCATTGCTGCATATAACAACACCGTATGCGTGACGAAATCGGCTTGCTTTTTATTATAGGAGAACAAGCATGGTTATTGCAAATAAAACTCTGCGAAATAAATACATCCCCGCAGTCTAACCTTATACAGTAAAATATGAGGGGATTTCTCCTCACCTTCCTGAAACCGTTTTTAGAGTAGACTGTTCTCACATAGAAAGTAAATAGTTCTTCGAAATGATTACACCGTTTCAAATTTACACCGCAAGAAGCGAAATTCACGCAACGTTGCGGGACTGCTGTACGCAGGATATGTTGGGACGCTTTTTCCTCGCTTGTTTACGGTGTGCTCCGAGATAATTTTAATTTGGAAAGCAATGGCGAGTACATTCATGTGGGGAAGTGTTTGTAGATTTTCAAGACGCGAAATAAAAGCAACATCACCGCATAACAAAATAGCTTTTAAAGCGCCGATGATTAGGAGTTTTGGTTTTAAAATATTAGTGGATAACATGACTGTGGCAAGTAAGATTGCTCATGCAGAAATTGCGTTGACTGCCTCGCTTACTTTACAGTCGCGGGAAGAGAGAGAGCCTAACACGATACCACCAGGGAGTCTCATCAAGCCCAGCCCTCGGAAAGCGCCGCTGTCGGAAGTTTTTCCTTTGGTGTCCAAAGCATCAATAGATGCAGGAATTCATTTTGACCTTATTCATTAATTACAATTGTCTCCTTCTTGCCTATTCTGGAGGACGCAGACTGTCGGTTCTACACTAATAATTAACAGCAGCTATTGGTACATCGAGATAACTCATTGTCGCGAGGAGGTACGAGCACATTAAAACAGGGTGGAATAGATGAAACGAAGGAAGCTGAGTTCATGCGCGATTATCGGATATCTAGTTTATGTATCCATAGATTCCACAGCGTTTTGTCTATCGAGAGAACAGTAATGTTTTGCGGCATGTAGGATATTTATCGCGGTGCTTTTTGCGCGCCATTTGTGGCAGAAAAAAACGGACATCAGAACACTCAAGTTTCAGTTTAGCGTAGCCTATGGCTCCCGATACCACGGGGCCACTGTACACATAAACTATGGCTTTACGGTGAACCATGTAATGAAGGATTGCGTTGGCTCTTTGATTATTGCGCTGGTGGTGATACAGCGTCGGCATTTGAAGTCGCGTCCACTGCTGCTACAGCGGCGAGTTCATCATGTGAGCGAACATACGTGGAGATCCCAGATCGATACGTCTCTGCGATGACAGAGCCATCGCAAAAACGTATCTATCCGGTTGTGCTCTGCGTTCCAAATATGAGGCGGCCGAGAAAGTGTGATTACATCCTACGTTGCTTCCACCGGGAAGTAAACCTGGTGTCCGTTATTGACGAAGGCTGCCGCGAGGAGACATGATGAGAGCCCGAGAAATTTCTAAGGTAAAGTAAAGGGGTGAGGAGAGATGACATGGGAATGCTGTGGAACTCCGGTGGAAGCGAAGAGGAAGAAACAGTTGTGCACGTGCTACGCTAATCCGCATGACATTGTAAAATATATGGACAGGATACTGTTTTTCCAAATGCATTAGAATGATTTTAGATAACATTGCTGTTTATAAATGTAAACAATAATAACGTAAATATTGTCACAGAATCAAGTGAACAGGAGACCGCAACCACGGGGACAACCATGGTCGAAGAAATAATGACTGCAGCTTTGCTCAGGAAACCCTGAGTAAAGTTTGGTTCGTAGTTGAGGTGAATGGTGTCGTCGTGGTGGGTGGTGAAGGACCAGATGACAAGACGAGGCAAGTAGGTGATGAAGAAAAAGAAGTATGTTTACACTTATTTACAGGAGCCGACGAAACATAGCACAAGACAAAACGAAAACTGAATTTCAAATAAAAGGCTCCGCAGCGCACAAAGGCGGTATCGCGGCGCGATCCCCGAGGGGGGCCTGGAGGCCAAAAAAGGTGCTGAACCGCCGCGCGGTTGGGGAGGAATACCTGGGGCTCTGGCCCCCAGAAACCGCCACGGGAGCAAGTCTGCATGCGAGCGCTCGCAGTCGCAGCTCTCGACAAACTCGTTGAAGCATGCGCGAGCAGGGCGCAAGCAATGCCGCCTCCCCACAGCAGCGCACATGCCTATAAGTGTTTTCACCTCCGCTGCCCCCTGGCCGTCCCCGAATGTCAGCAGGACAGGAAAGCCTTCCCCGACGCCGCGTAAAAGCCACCGGCGAGGCCCAAACAAAGGGTTGGGATTCGCTGGCGTCGGCAGAGGCCACCCCGACATTCCGCCACCGGATGGGGAGACAGAACAAGGCCACGAGAAGGGAGGGGGGGTCATCGTCAAGACGGGGTTTATCGGCGCTGTCATCATTAGAGCTCCCCTATCAAAAGCCTTTGTGAGGACTGCTTGGACTACTACAGGCACCAAGACAAAGTGATTACAGCGCGGATAACCCAAACAAACAACAAACAAAATGCGAAGGATATTCATTGAGGACTCCATGCATGCAAGCGCGATTTACACATGCCAGCAAAGCATATAGTGAAATGCTAGATGAAGAGAAAAACAAATGCTGCATAACACGCCCGGGGCACATCGTGCAAACCAGAGAAGTACCCGCATGCGGGATACAAGAACAAGGGGAAAAGTGACGCTCACTCGCGAGAACAAGGGAAGGAACAAGAGAAAACGGCAGCCAAATGAACAACTTAACTGCAAAATAAAGCAACAAAACACAGGGTGCACTCCGCCCAAAACACAAGGAAGAAAAACAAACAGGAGCGGAATGAACCGCGCACAAGCGTTCAATCCGTTCACCACAGTTTTTCCTCCCGCCATAGCGCACTCGGATTAATCGGGCGCATCTTCGAAGAGTCCACGTGGTTGTTACACCAATCGCGATGTTCGGAGTTAGCCGAGGCGTGAGGTGATCCGACTCTGCAACCTGTGGGGGACCTCCCCACTGTCAGCGCCACACGCATGACCATGAGCCGAAGGTTTAAGACGCTTCCTTTCTCATGCACGCGTTTGACACTGCCCCTTCCAGCGCATGCAAAGTGGCTCTCCGCTGCCCGTTTTTCGACCCTTGCTCTCATTTGGGACCCTCGGTTTACTGCTCCCGCAAGCAGCAGTTTATCAGCGTTCGATGCTGTGAAGCTGCGCCTAGACTTAGGAGACCCCAACAGCTTGTACAGCGCAACACTGGAGCCATTGTCACAGCTTGTCGACGGCTTGTCAACGCTAATGAGCGCTGGCGGACCTTTCTCAGGACGCGTACCCGCCTGTGCGGACGGCGGCTCAGTGCCGTCCAAGTCCATGTCGCTCGTCGGGGCATCACCCGTCTGCGTTATCCCGCTGGACACCGCCCCCCCTATGCCTGCCTGGTCTCCACCAGCGCAAATACGCGCGGAAGCTACTGCCGCTGGAAGCCCGTTTGAGCAGGAACGGGCACGATTCAGCAAAGAGCCGCGATCAGTGCGGCGGTTAACCAGACTCGACGCAGCTGAGCCTCGTCTACTGTTAGGGGTACCGAATATGTCACCCGCCGAATTCCGCAAGCCTCTATTGCTCCCGGATAGTGGCTCGTCGGAGCAAGGGAACACCGGCGGGTATGCCTGGGCCCGAGCACAAATCTGTGCGGACGAGAGCTGCATGGCGCGCAAATCCGGGTCTCTCGCCAAGGCCCCACCGGCCGGTGCTCGTTCTCTGCCGTCGGCCGTCGTGCCTGCTGCAGTTTTACCACCGCAAACTTCGGCGGCAGCGTCTGCCCCAAGCGAACCATTTGGGCATGGCCGGTCGGGATACGGCAGAGGTTCTAAAGCACCCAAGCTGGCGTTAGCGTTCTGACCGACCGCCGTTACCTGTACCGCTGAAAATCTCAGCGGAGGCACCTCAATATTGCCCGGCACATTTACTTTCCCAGGACAGTCGCTGGCCAAGCCCGCCACCACGTTTCCGGCGCATGCAGCCGCGGAGAGCGTGCCTGCCTGGCCCATGGCCTGGCCTACCGGCCCTGCAACCCTTGGCTGTGTAGCCGAGGAACCGCCGACCATACCCCTCGACGGGGAAAGAACCGCAGAGCTCGCGGTCGCGCCTTCACGGGAAGCTTCTGCCAGTCAGACAGATTTCGTCGGCCTGGTCAACTGATCAGGGTGAAAATTCATCTCAACAACGCAATTTCGTTCACTACGCTGAGGCCCAGCTTGAATGGCTTAGCGGGGACACTCGGCACACCTAGCCGGCCGCCAACCTTGTATGGCCGTCTTTTAAAGATTCGGAAACCGCCGCAGTGACCAGTCGCGGCCTTTCAGCTGCCTCGGAATCAGCAACTTCAACCCACCGTTCCCTCTGTGGGGGTGGACTGGCTTCGCGATCGAGATAGCGGTAACGGCGGCAGTCCGTGGACGAATGTGTTGTCTGACCACAACTGCAGCATGGCAGCACAACGTTCTCGTTTCCCGGCCGCCCCCAGAGTTCCGCTTCGGCCAACCTTAAAAGCCGCTCCAGCTATCGCGTTTTTGCGCGTTCGGCCTCCAGTTCTTTATCTCTAGTCATGGTGGGCTGTGGCAATAAGGATCTCCCTCCAAAAAAAGAAAGGTGCAGAGACGGAACACTCACCGTCGATGACACGGCCGCTCCGTTGCACCACACACGTCACTCCTACTCGTCTCCCGCGGGGATCGGAGGGTCCTGAAGTGAAGTTTCCCCGGCAGGAAAACTAATCCATTCGTTGTCTCGTAGGCGGCTCGTCGCCGCCGTGCTTCGTCTTTGTCCTTGCGTGGTCGTCGACTTCTCTCCTCCACTTCTCTCGAAGTCGCCTCTCAGCCCGCCCTGAGTCACACTTCGTTAACTGAAACACAGGTAACGTGCACGACGCTGTCGGGTTGCGCCAGTAAAGTTTGGTTCGTAGTTGAGGTGAATGGTGTCGTCGTGGAGGGTGGTGAAGGACCAGATGACAAGACGAGGCAAGTAGGGCATGAAGAAAAAGAAGTTTATTTACACTTATTTACAGGAGACGAAGAAACATAGCACAATACAAAAGGAAAATTGAATTACAATTAAAAGGCGCAGCAGTGCACAAAGAGGGGTATCGCGGCGCGATCCCCACAGTAGCGCACATGCCAATAAGGGTTTTGACCTGCGCTTCCCCACTGGCCGTCCCCGAAGGTCAGGAGGACAGGAAATCCTTCCCCGACGCCGCGTAAAAGCCGCCGGCGAGGCCCATACAAAGGGTTGCGACTCGCTGGCGCCGGCGGAGGCCGCTCCGACATTCCGCCACCGGATGGGGAGACACAATAAAGCCAAGAGAAGGGAGGGGGGTCATCCTGAAGACGGGGTTATTCGGCGCTGTCATCATTACACCCTGGATATGCAAAACGAAGTCTTCGCTTTGACTGGATCATTGGGTTTTACACTTGGGTCACCTTTAATTTGGCTTTTTTATTATTCTGTCCCTACCTGGCCTGCCTTCATCTACAGTGGGCGTTTTTCTTTCTTCGTTTTGCCTGCCGAACCGCAAAAAAAAATAGCCGGAAGGGGGAGGGGGAAGGTCAGAGTCCACTTGCTGACAACGGCTGTAAGCCCCCTGCTGCCGCGCAACTCTAAGAGAAGTTGGCAGAAGCCTCTCTCTCATTCATGGCCAAACTCGGCAGCACGTAGCTAGTCACGTGGTCAGGGGAAACAGCTTCGGAGAGCGCATCTTCCAAGCCTCCAGAGGAGTCTAGAAGCGGTGAAAGCGGACGTCGGAGGTTATCGCCCTGGGGAGTCACATGATGCATTGCCAAAGCTCCTGCTTGGCAGCATTCAAATAAATGTAACATTTACTGTGACGGTGAAGCAGCTAGATGAGAATAGTAAAGCTTTGCTTGAATATCGCCGGCTGGTGGGTAGCTTATTCGCCCTCTCGCTCACGACCGACATCATGAAAATACACAGCTGGTTATTTACCACTGTTCCTGTCGGCTGCAACATGTGGTCAAGCAACAATATTTTATCAACTGAGCCTTTGTACAAGCCGTACGTTCAGTGCTGCAGGAAAAATACGAAGAAAAATTAGAGCGCTATTGAGCGCGTGCCTCGCCGTGACCACCCAGTCCCAGCTCACGCAGTAGTTTAGCAAAAAAAACAACGAACAGGCGTGGCGGTCAAAGGCTACCGAGCATTGCTTGCCTAACATGCGGAACTCTACGACATTGATTCACATGAGGATACCAGCTATTAGCACATTGCAAGTCTGCGACGGAACAAGTGAACAAACAATTTCAGACTAGTACAAACGCGTGGTGATGTGTTTTTCAGTACTAATGTGTAAAGAAATCCCGCAGCTTCGCTATGGTTTTAGACCTGCGCAATTTAGTGCAGACATCACCACTTCAGCTGGTGAAAGTCAACAACTCTGACGATGCATTTTCATGCACAGCTCGCCCGCAAGATGACCACCTCTTAGATCCATATGAAGATGATTACTAGCACCGCAACCGTTCTAATGAACAACTGATACTCAAGCTAAACGATGTATTTTTTGTCACCTCTTCACTCTCCAACATTCCAGTTTCAGAGTTCGCTTTCGATTTTACGCTGACAAGTTTTACTTCGCGCTTACAACATTCACTTTCAGGCGGAATAATTTAAGCGGCACCCCCTAAGGCAGCCTTTTTAGGGGTGTCCGGATTTCCCAGAAAGCTTCCCTGGATTTTGTTTGATATAAAGCAACTATGGCAACTCAATCCTAGAAAATGCGCATGTGGAAACAAATTGAGCATGCACACACTGCAAATAAATGTCGCAAATTCATCTTAAAAAGACTTTGAGGCCAAACACAACCAAACACGGTATTCAATAAAAACGATTGGTGCGCAGTTCAACTCACTCTGTAATACACTTAGAGTGCGCAACCCACAACCTAAGCACAAAGTGACAAGATAATAGCTTATCCCGTCGTCTTTCTGTCTGCGTTGGGTTCTTTTTCTTGTAAATATATTACTGTTTTTTGTTTTTACTTCTAATGTATGTACGTAGTGTGCAATCCCAGACGTAAAATGCGGGTATTTAAGTTTAACTATGTACTTTTAGCAGAGCACTAGGGACCCAGCAAACCACTAACATCCCTGCGACGTCCCAAAAAGATCCGAACGTGTATGTCCCAGCAGTATCTCTATTAGACATCCGTACCACGTGCAATATTTTAATGAAAATTTTGGATGTTGAGATAACGTTGCTGGTACCTTAACGTCGGACGTTCTTTCAACTTTGCAAAAGACGTACTCTCGATGTTGCTGCTGCTTCATTTGGGGACGGTATTTAGACATATTTGCTGACGTTGTTCAGATGTTGTCGGTATGTCCGTTTTTTACTTCGAACATGTCTAAGTTACATGTCTAGTTACATTTTTTAGCTATCTGCTATACGCCCAGGCGACGTCCCAAAAAGATCCGAACGTCTATGTCGCAGTATCTCTATTAGACGTACAACGTGCAATCATAACGTTGCTGGTACCTTAATGTCGGACGTTCTTTCAACTTTGCTAAAGACGTACTCTCGATGTTGCTGCTGCTTCATTTGGGGACGGTATTTAGACATATTTGCTGACGTTGTTCAGATGTTGCTGGTATGTCCGTTTTTTACTTCGAACATGTCTATCGCAGTTACATTTATTTTAGCTATATCTGCTACACTTTATTTTCAAACTTTCCGCAGCCGTACTGTACTGAAGTTACCGAGGGGTTTTGAATGTGTTTTGTAAGGGTTTTGTACCGAGGGGTTTTGTGCAAGTATTGTAATCCACCACTATTGCTTTGAACCTTTGACCTTCAAAACAGTAGCCCAATACCGAACCTCACGGAAAGAGGCAGGGACTTAGTGCAGAATTCGTTTACAAGCGACGTTGCCAACGAGCCTTCTAAGGTTTTTTTTTTTAATGGGGGGGTCATTGCCGTCAAGTATGAACAAAATAAGATAGGATGATGAACGAAGACTTAATTAGCACAACTTTACTTGCTACTTGATTTAACCTTGATGTTACGTACCGACTGCAGCTTCATGCATTCAAAGTGTGAGCAAAGCAAATTTCGGGGCTGCCTTGATACTGAGCTTACCGTCAAACGTCACTTGTAGGGTAAACGGCAAGGTACTCTGCCTTTTTGTGCCTTAAAAAAAGTTGATGGACACCCTCATTGCAAAAAAAACTAAAAAAATCCGTGAGGCTTTGCTAAGATTCGAACGATAGACTTTCAAAACACAACACCAGCACGTAAGCTCCAATCCACTCGACTACGCCAGGAAACAATGCGTATACCCAAGAATTTGGTACCTTAACAAAGGCTACCAACGAATATTGTCGGGTGATTCGTTTTGGTCGTATTTACAAATTTCGGCATTCTAACGCTTGTTTCTTCCGCACCGATCTTGGAGACGAGGTCAATTACGCTAATACTGCAAGTGATGTAACCAAAGCTCCCTTATTTAGGCCAAAGATATCGCGCTTCATCGTTCGCCCTATGCAGGCTACGGTAGCCGCGAAATGAAATTGAATGCACCGCTAGATTTCGGGCGTTGATAAACTCTGTTCGTTACGCACCGATCTTGCAGACAAGCCCTCCATGCTAACACTACAAGCGATGTAGCGAGAGCTCGCGTATTTAACTGGCAAATAGCTGTCCCAATCCCGCGATCTCCCCTATTAAAGCCAAGCTAGCCACGGAGGATTGCGCACCTTCGATCAGAAATAGCTTGTAATTTGCCTGAAGCCACCAAATTACAGCACGTTAAAAAAATGATTGTTTTCTGCGAACGTAATGGCCCCAAACCAGGAGATGGACATGGAATCCGGACGCCGTCGCCTGCTTTCGGATGCTTTCTGGCGCTGCGTCTACGCTGATACCTGGCGAGCAGCATAGACATCGGCGTAGCTACGTAGGAGCAGTCGGAGAGTGAACTTGCCAGCTGGGACCTAAGTAAGCAGCTTTACCTCGCTGAAAGAGCGAAGACGGCAGGCCGCACCAACGGAGTGCTGGACTGAGGACCCCGCCCACTTCTAAGCTCGATCTACCTGTTCTTTCAAAGTTTTGTTCCCCTGCTCCTCCTCCCGCGTCAGCTCAAGCCGCCGTGCATTTTGCCGACGCCGTCAACGCGGGGCGATGTCGACGCGCGAAAGCGCAGAAAATACTCTGCAAGTGGTTTGCAGCCTCAGAACAAACCGTTAAAATTACGGCGCCCACCACCACACGGCAGCTGCATTTCCACCGCATACCCTGAAATTGCCTTAATGCCGTAATCTAGATTGTCGGCACCCAATTACTGTTTTCTTTAAAAATACTCACGCCCAAACTTTTCTGTATATAATGGCAAACTAATATCTTTATTTACCAATAACTTGGGCCATATATTTCGCAACGCGTTTTTATCATGGTGGGTGTCTTTCAGGAAACTAGTTTTTCCCTCATACCGCTCATACGAACACAGACAGGAAGTCGCTGCGGGGCAAGTCCGATCGTCCCGACAGTGTATTAACTGCACTCCGTATCGATACGCGTGCTACAGGCTGGTGACGGCACGGGCTGTGCACGCCTTCAACTTTTGTTATTTCGTTGATTGACTACCATGGGATTTATCTACAGACGAAGAAATACTGCCAAGTAGTGGAGGTAAGTGAGTACTAGTGAACCTTGTTTTCTTGTCATATGTATTTAACGTAGCACAGTTGCTCTCAAACTTCGGTACGCGTAAGCGGTTAGCCTACTACGATTTGAGGGACTCGCTTGTGCGTTGCGGAGATTGTCGGTAGACCTCTTGTACCTGGCTGCTGCGTATGTAAACAGAATCAGTTCTCACGCAGTTTTCTAGCCCTGTGTTTGGTGAAGTGTTTTGTATCTGTCCTGTTGTGCTAGGCGAAGTTTTGATATGAAATGAAATAAGGGAAGCCATGAGAGTGCGAATGATACGTGCATGTGCGAATTGCGTTACACGCACATCGTGTACTTTTAGCGTGATATTGGTTTTTGTTCGTTTCGGTCCAGATGCCGTTTTTTTTCGTCATAATAGTTTTCGGTTAAAAACGTGCACGCAATAAAATTGAATGATTGCCGTTCGTGTAGCATTAAAAGTAAAATATTATTCTACTATTGAATTCCGAGAGTACAGCATTAGATTAAAATGCAATCTGGATGCTGTTTTCGCGTTTCCGATTAGTGTTCAATCTTTTCGAACGCTCAGTTTGGTCGTGAAATGTTGGAATGAACAACGTGTATGCAACCTGAATTTATTTGTAACGTCAGAACTACACGCATGTCGTAACTGGTACAGTAGTATGAGCAGCGCTGGTTTTGCTTCGTACTCTTACTTGCAGCATCGCAAACGTAAATTAACCTTTCAGAACCTAGTAAAATATTCAAAATGGCTGTTTAAATTTCTGTCCTTATGGAATTTTCAGCTTAATGAATTTAGTGTGTAACACACCTTGGTGATCAGAGTAACACAGCATTTGGGATTTCGCAGGTTAAGGCAGAGTATGATTCTGGTGTCTGGCCTGTCGTTTTGCTAATAACTTACATGTTGCAGGCTGCTGACTGGTGCAACTTAGACTATGTGTGAATGTGATTGTGCTGTAAAAAGTTCTTGCACTACTTTGATGCTTCCCGCTGTACAACGTATACTTCAACTAAATGTAGGCCTAGCAGGACAGGCGAAACAGGACAACATGACGAGTGTTTCAGTGATGTGCTTTTTGAAGTTTTAGTTGTGCATATATACCAACTAGCCCACCTCGCCATTCTGCTGCACGAAGTATACGTCCATGGCAGTGACGCTGTCCGGGTTTGTGCATGTTTCCTTTTGCCACATTTTGTGGACATGGCATTATCCGTGTATATATTGTTACTTCAATCCACCAGTGGTTAGGATAGACACAGAAAAATATTTTGCAAGTTCAGATGGGACCTGTAGCTGGGCTAAAAATGTCTCAGAGTCCCCATTCACGAAATATAGTTCTTATATTTAGTGGTACCCTCACATTAGCTGTCATAGTTAGTGTTAAGGTTGCCTTAGTAGTGCCAATGCTGACATTAAAGTATATCCACTCCGCTCTCTTCCTGTCCCTTAATGTTACACCCATCTTCTAGCGTTCTATTGCCTGCTAAGTCGTCCTTAATTTAAGTAGACCCTTTTAGTTAGCCTGGAAGTTTCTGCCCCGTAGGCGAGTACCGGAGGATGCAGCGTCATACACTGTCTTTTTCAGGGACAATGTAAGCGGCCATTCTGTATTATACCAGTCTTAAAAATCTGTATTAACAACACAGATTTTCCTGTACCCATGCCTAGATTGATGAACTGGCTTGCAAGGGAGGTGCTACTGGCAACAGTCTGCACAAGGCGCCTGCTCAAGCTACTGTTGACGGTCAACTTTGGCGCAGGACTTCTCCTGGTTTGGGAAACAGGGAACACGCTTTTTTTCACCTGCGAGTGGCATCCTGCATTGTTGTGTAACTAGATATCTTCGTGGTTGTTACAGACATCAAATTCTTCACCAGACAATGTATAGGGCCCAGATTTTATTGTCAGTCACATCCTGCGCAAATATCAGCTTTGTCGACAACCTGCGGCTTAGTTTTTTATTGCTAGAAGCGGTATTAAATTTCTTTCAGCCTTTGGACATGAAATTTTACTCACTTTCCAACCAATCCGGTCTGCAAACTATTTTGGCAGTTTCTGGCACCACAACGAAGAACGCAAAACTGTTCAAGAATCCCTACCATAACTGATGATGGAGGCATGCACCATTGAACCACCTATTGATCATTTCCGTGCTTCCATGCGTTTTTATTTTGTGTGATTGTTCTTTGAGCGTATCACTTGGTGTGAATCACGTAGTCAAGTAAATCTGTCTCTTGTAACTAATATTCAATCATTTCCGTGTTCCCGTTTTTTCGTTTGTTCCCAAATCATATCACTTTGTGTGAAATATTGAAATAGTGTAACTTTTTGTTTTCCTAACCAGAATTCAATAAGTTGTTTCTAAAGTTTTTTGTTGTTTTATTGTTGTCCTGCCATTTCACTAAGTGTGAATCAATTTCATCACGTAATTTCTACTGCTTTGTAACCGCCGTACAGTCATTTCTTATACAGCCAGCCTTTTCTTAGATCATAACCATTTCCCTAGATTTGGTTGTTTAAAGTAGCTTAATTTGTATGGCACTCACAACCACCACTCAACACCACTTCTGTGTTTCCTAGGTGCTTTTGTTTTATTGTTCCACAAGCTTTTCACTAGATGTGAACTATTTAGTTCCGTAAATTTCTGTGTTTTTATAACCACCATTCAATCAATTTCTTGTTTTCACACTTTTGTTGCGTTTGTTTTTCACACAATTATTTTAATGTGCGATATTTCAAGTTGGATAGCATTATCTTGTGCTTGCTAGCCCTGAGTTTAAATGTTTGCTTTTCTTCCTATTTTTGTCAACCCTTCTGTGTGTGACTTATTATTAGTGCATGAATATCTGTACTATTCTTGCTAATTGTACAATGTGTACCCTGTGGTCCAGGGCAGATAGGAATGAAAATTAAAGTGGTTGTGTTGCGAAGCATATTACATAATTTGAAGTCAATATAAAACTGTTTACCTGAACTCTTTTGTGTTTTATGTGTACTTTGAAAGCGTTCTTACTACCCAGCTGCAGGTACTTACAGATAGGATGGGAGACTGTCATTTTAATTAGTTTAATTTTTGAATTGTTTCTGTGATAGTTTATTTGCAGAAGGCCTGTACAGCCGTGCTGTATGGTACAATTCGATGACGCTACTGTGGTTAGCTTAGTGTCCAGGGCGCTTGTGCTGATCAGGACTGGTTTGCTGTTACTTACTGCCTCTTGTTTTCGATGCGACATTTCTTGTTTAGAGCTGTGCTTCGTGTGCTTCTGCGAGAGTGTGTGGTCAGCTTGGCACTTCACATATGAGACTTCATGCAGTATGCAGCACTTCAAAAGTGGAAACACATTAATCTAGAAACCAGGTGACAAGTAACAGCAAACAGTGCTGAATAGCTAGTAAGACATGTATTTGAGGTATAAATGCCCACAACACGTAGGCAACCTTGGAAAGGGGGCTGGCCAAACTTCCAAATAATGTATAAAGAATGTAAATTTCAGGCATACAGGTTCATCTCAACAATATCATACTAACGTACACAAGTCATGAATATAAAAAACTAATGCTTGTGCCAAAGACAGAAAACCAATGTAGAACAGACATCTATATACGTCTTGCATGCGTACCACGACAACATCCATAAGACGTACCACTAAGGTAACATCCCGTAAACAGCGTATAAAAGTACCATGAGACGTCTATTGTACGTTATCCTTCGTGTGATTTGGACGGGTTTTTTGCAGTTGTAGCAACGTTGAATATATGTAACTTTGACCCCAACGGTACGTCTCCTGGACATCTGCAATGTCGATTGCTGACGTCTCCGGGATATCTGCACGACGTAACGTGGTTTGCTGGGAGTAGCCCAATACCGAACCTCAAGGAAAGAAGCAGGCACTTAGTGCAGAATTCGTTTACATGCGACGTTGCCAACGAGCCTTCTAAGTTTTTTTTAATGGGGGGGGAGGGAGGGGCGGGGGTCATTGCCGTCAAGTCTGAACAAAACAAGATAGGATGATGAACGAAGACGCAATTAGCCTAACTTTACTTGCTACGTGATTTAACCTTGATATTACGTACCGACTGCAGCTTCGTGAATTCAAATTGTGAGCAAAGCAAATTTTGGGGATGCCTTGATACTAAGGTTAACGTCAAACGTCACTTGTAGGTTAAACGGCAAGGTACTCTGCCCTTTCTTGCCTTGAAAAAAATTCCAATGACACCCTCATTGCACAAAAAAACTTAAAGAATCCGTGAGGTTTTGCCAAGATTCGAACCATAGACTTTCAAAACACAACACCAGCAGCTAAGCTCCAATCCACTGGAACACGAGGGAAAGCAATGCGTGGACACAAGAATTTGGTACCCTAACAGAGGCTGCCAGCGAATATTGTTGGGTGATTCGTTTTGGTCGTATTAGACAAATTTCGGTGGTGCTAACGCTTGTTTCTTCCGCACCGATCTTGGAGGCGAGAAAGCTATCGCGCTTCGTCGTTCCCCCTACGCAAGCTACGGTACCCGCGAATAAAACTGAATGCACCGCTAGATTTCTGGTTTTGATAAACTTTGTTTGTTACGCACCGATCTTGCAGACAAGCCCTTCTTGCTAACCAGAGAACAATCTGGGAAGACATGCAAAGAGGGAAGGCCGACTAGCACAAAAATTCTATAAAGGCAAGGTGATTGTACTATGGCGTTACAACTAAGGTCGTTTCGCAAAGCCACCCAGTCACAAAGTGGAAGCCGCTAAGCATTATTATCACTAGCATCATCAGAATTATTGTCATCATCACGCCTCACCCCCACACATTCCAGCAGCGAACAAAAAGGGTGAATTTGCGCTGTTTGCTGTGCCCCGAAACGACAGATAACATAAATTGCACTTATCAGTGACGCTATCGTGCCACATGTATTTCATCGCGTATGTTTTTCCCTATAACATCCAGTCGGGTAGGAACTAACAATGAGCACACCAGAACGGGAAGAAAGTGTAAGAAGAACTTTTTATTTGAATAAAGTGCCATGAGAGTTCCCCTAGCGCACGAACTAATCTATTATTGACGTGGCAAAAGGTGAGCAGAGATAGAAGCTGTCGTGCGTTTGAAAAAAAAACTCCGACTCGGTGGCTCAGTGGTTAAACCGTTCTGCTGCTGAGCACAAGGACGCGGTTTCAATTCCCTGTTGTGGGGGCTACTTTTAAAATGGAGGCGAAAAGCAAAACCGCCATTGTGTTCGAGATTTCGTAAAGGTTAAGATCCCCAGGTGGTGAAAATTATTTCCGAGCCCTCTGCAATGGCGCGCATCATAAGCTATGCTTTTTCGGTGGGCGAAGACTCATAATAAACCAAGTTAACAAAAAAGAACAAAATTAACTAGTTTGCAATGCGCGTTTGGCCAAGACACAGACACAGTCTAAAGTTTTGTTTTTAAGTGTGAAACAAACGCGGGTACCTAAAACATACGACATCGAAATCTCGTTGCAACAGGTCCTTTGTGAGAGCCAGACAGGTAGAGAAAAGCTCGCTTCACCCTCGGCAATCGCCGGCGAAGTGTCTACCCGCGAAATGTGATGATAATGATGATGCTTAGTTGCTTCCCCTTTGTAACAGGGTGGCGTTGCATAGCGGCCTTAGTCGAAACGCTACTGTAAAATCACCTCGACGAAAACACAAACGAAGGTATAAAAATAATGTCAAAGTAAAAAGCAGATACTTTTACGAACTTTTTGTGCTAGACTGACTTCTTTGTTCGCATGTCTTCCCAGATTGTTCTCTGCTCTTTTCCCACCAACATTCTAACATTCTTTTACTAACCTCTACTGCTGTCCAGTTCACTTTTCCGCTAACCTTAAAGCCAAGGGCTTCCGGAAGCTGGATGGCTCCATCACGGAGGACTGGGCGAATACTTTTGCACTCCGTTACAATATGTCACATGGTTTCTGTCTCATTTCCGCAGCCTGCGCATAGTTCTTCCTGTACCAGCTCGCGGATAAGCGTTTTTGTCGCAAGCAACCCGCTCGCACTTCAAAAAGAAATGCATTCGCTTTGCTATTATGGAATATTTTTTCCATTGTGATCTCGTGCTTCCCGATCCTGTACATAACTTGCGACTTCTTCGCATCCATCCTCTTTTTCCAGGTCGTTGTTTCTGTTTCTTTCACTTCATTTTTTATTGCCTTGGTCCTTTCCACTGCACTTCCTCAGCCTTCAGGTTCTTTTCCTCCATTTTGTGTCCACGCTTTTTATGTAAAGATACCGTAACACTTTGGCCACCCATCTCTGATCATCAATATTTCTAAGTCGTTCTTCAAAACATATTTTGTTCTGTGCTTCTCTCACTTCAAAGGATGCCCATCCCATGTCTCCCTGCACTGCCTCATTTGTTGTTTTACTGTGTGTGTCCTATGCCAATCGAACTACGGTCCCCGTGATTTACCTCTAGTCCTGATTGAATCTCTGACTTGACACAGACTACTGAGTTTGAAAAGGTGAGTGCTGGTCCCGTTACTCCGTTCCAGATTCCTCTCACTACTTCATATCTGTTATATTCCCACAGTGCTCGGTGCTTCATGATAGAGGCGTTTATGCTGCCTTTCATTCTTAAATGCTCTTCATGAGTTTTTAGGTACGCCTGACCTTCATTTACCCATATGCCCAGATATTTGTATTCCGCTACCCACGGTATTGCTGCTTTTTGAACGAATACCGATTCGTTACGGGCGTTGTGATTGAAAACTAGAACTCCCGACTTTGCTGGGGTAAACTTTAAGCCCAGTTCAGTGGATTCTTCCCCGCAGATATCTGTCAGCTGTTTCAGACACTGTTTGCTCTCTGCTAGTAGTACTATGTCATCTGCATATATCACTCCCGGGATATGTTGTTCCACTTCCTGTCCTTTGCGGCTATAACATAGATTAAAACCTATTTTGCTGCCTGCAAGCTTTCTTTCTAGTCTAGCCATGTACAGCATGAACAGCAATGGCGACAGAGGGCAACCCTGCTTTTATGTGTTGAGCATAAAAAGTGACCCCTAGCGACAAGCGCTCAATCCACTCAGCTTTGCTATTTGAAGGGAATGAAAAGAAAGGGTAGTGTACAGGGGTTGCACAAGTGCGCACAGGCATAGGTGTCTTCACCCCAGGCAAAGTCAGGTGAATTGGCGATGTATTTTCCCCCGCTCGCGTAGCTCTACTTATTTGGCCGCCAGGTGTACCACAATAAACCTTCAACGGCTAACGAAATACAATAAGACTGATCTGTATTAATACGTGTAACTCCCAATCTGTCAAAACTGTCCCGAAAATTTCACATGACGATAGGTCTTTAAAACGACTCCATCACACAACGAGTTAGATTTGTTGGCTTAATTTGTTTACAGCAAAGCCTCAAATGTCACGAAACTGATATCTCCTGTGTATACATCAAATGCGGTAGTTTATTATTTACCCCAAAAGGGCACCTTTACTAATCTTGGTGCCGGCATTGGCGACACCGCTGACCCCGAGCACCCAAACATAAGCTGGAACCAACCATGGTGATGCGTTTAAAGGGGAAGGGTAGAAACTTCAAACAGTGGCCGTCGGAGCCCAGGTCAAGCTCCGGCGGATGCGCTCCCTGCCTGTTTCCTCTCTCGGGGTCAGGGTAATTCGAGCGAAGGAAAGCAAGTAATCCATCCCTGCTTTTATACTATACCATATGGTATTTACAACTGCCCCTCCCCCCCAAACGTGGTCGGTCCCTGAGAAGGGGCTTCACAGAAGTTTCTTTTCCTCCTTTGCCTTCTATCTCTCTTCCAGAGCCCTATAATTTCTCTCGCTTATTGATAATGGAATCTCTGGATAAGTCAAAACCCGTCACATCCCAGTCTGCCTTTCTGATTTGCAAGTTTCTCGAAAGCCTTATCGGAAAGTCATACAAAGCTCAGAAACTCACAACGGGAAAAGTTTTTATTTAATTAGAACACAAACAACAATCATCTAACCTCCTCAAGGAAACGCGCACCGTCGATGTTGACATCAAGGTCACGCCCCATCGCAGCCTCAATAGCTACCAGGCCATGGTCTCTATCAGGACATAAAAAATGAGACTGAAGCAGATCTGCTCGAGGGACATGGAGATCAAGGCGTGACAGCAGTGAGGCGAATCACCATACTCCGAAAAAAATCAAATAATTCC
Organism: Haemaphysalis longicornis; assembly: GCA_013339765.2. Classification (NCBI taxonomy): domain Eukaryota; kingdom Metazoa; phylum Arthropoda; class Arachnida; order Ixodida; family Ixodidae; genus Haemaphysalis; species Haemaphysalis longicornis. The sequence continues at coordinate 150,975 of CM023448.1, read as the reverse complement.
AACCAAGCACATAGTCTTGACGTTTGACCGTTCAACACTTCCTGAGTTGGTCAACGCAGGTTTCATGAGCTGATATGTCCAATTCGACCCTACGTGCCAAAGCCCAGCCACTGCGTCAAGTGTCAGCGGTTCGGGCACGCACATCCTCCTGCCGTGGTAAACTGACGTTCGCAAAATAGGCAGCACATGATCACTTAACCGACAATTGTGAATCCGAGAGTTTCACCTTGGCGAACTGCCAGGGACCGCACGCTGCGTATTCTGGGAGCTGTGAAAAGTTAAAGCCAGAAAAAAAATCATTGCTTTAAAAGTCACAGAACATCCCCTTCCCAGAGGTGCGAAAGAGGTTCGCCTGTTTTCCTTCCTCTGGAGAGGTACGCCGACGCGGCTCGCCGGGGGCTGATCGGAGTATGGTTGCGGTGGGGACCCAGTACTGAGAGTCGGACCTGGTCCCGCCCTAGTCCCATCTGGTTGCCTCTGGCGGTCCGTCCCGCTCGCTAAGCCATTAGTGACTATAGCGCAACCACGTCTTTTGAGGATGCCACTGCATGCACTGCTTCCTCTCCACTGCCCAAAGAACACGCGAGGGAACGGAGGAGATGGAGACGGAGGCACCGGTGGCAGTTCCCACCCCCGCCGCACCACATCTGCCAATCAAGGCGCTGTGCCGTTGGTGGTCGCGGCTGCAACGAAGGGCACCGGGAATGGTGCCAATTCCAAGGGGTCCGGTCTGCGGCTACTTCCCACAAATATCATGACGACATGGATGTGGGGCCTTCCCTCCCTGCTTTGCTGTGGAAGGAGCGGGTCCCTTCCTCCAAATCTCTAGAAAAGGTAAAAAAAAACCTTCCATCATTACAAGCCCCGGAACGACCTTACATAAATAGTCCCTCTCCAATAGCTCTGAACACTTAATAATGGGAAGAGAAAATATTGTTCAATGGAACTTCAGAGGCCTTCTGAATACTCTTGACGACGTGTACGAGTTTCTTCATACTAATCAGCCAAGTGTAATGTGTGTCCGAGAAACGCATTTCAGTTGAAATCACACAAATTTCTTGAATAGTTATATCTTATTCAGAAAGGATTGTGTTGGCTCTTCGGGCGGTGTGGCTATAATTGCCCGGAAATTCTTAGCATGCCACCCTATCATCTTTATTACTGTCCTTGAGGCTGTAGCAATTCGCACAATAATATTTAATAGGTTGATAACGGTATGCTCTGTCTACATTCGTCCTGAGTTTGCACTTTCTTGCTCTGAATTCGAGGCGCTCGCGTACGAGCTGTCCGAACGACACATCCTCAGAGGCGACCTTCATGTACAGAATTTTCTTCGGCGCTCTTCTCGCACGGATGCCCGAGGTCGCTTGGTATAGAGGTTTCTGACACCCTATGTAGAATGCCTTTACAACAAGCAACAGCCTACATACCAGAACATAGGACACAACACATACTCATAACTTGACTTGGCTATAGGCTCCGCAGTTCACTTTCCTTGTCTTGAGTGGGGCGTCGGCACAGACTCATATGGCAGCGACCACTTCCACACCTCACTAACATAAAAAGGTATAGGCCCACGCAGTTCATCTTCCCAGAACAGGTTCAATGAAGCAAGAGCTAACTAAAATACATTTACAGAGACATCCATACTGCACTACACAAGCTTAAGACACCAACACAGTGAAGAACCTTCCCCACTACTCACGGTGCACATCCTCGACGACACCGAAAAGTCCATTTCCCACGCCTCCAATGCTCCGGGCAACCACAGGAGACCGTGGTGGAATTAGGACTGTAAGCGGGCGCGAGAGGCCCAGATCAAGGCGTGGGGCTCCCTTCATCAATTCCCCACGTTGTGTAACCTCCTGTTGTTCAATCGGACGAAGGCGTTTTGAAACCTGTGCGCCATGAGGCAAAACAAAAAAGTTTGCACACCTTCTTGACATCCATTAATTCCTGAACGAACACACACAAAATCTGGACACATATACGTATGCTCAATGGACAACATACACTCAGCCTTCCCCTGGTTAGCACAACAGAGGACACACTAGAATACCAAGCGAACACAGTTCCACAACACTTCGAAGACGTGGCCAGTTCAGCACACTACACAAACAATTTCCTGCAACACAAAACCTCTGCAGAAAAGACGTCCCTGTGTGATAGCAACAAGTAGCACATTTCGTAAGGTTCTCAATTTTTAATTCATAGGCTGAAGACGGCTCTGACTACATGTAAACCTTTAGCTGCCAGTGTAAAAAAATTACTTACACCATGATTCAACACCTACACTAAGACACCCTTAAAACACTTCTACATATATACACCTAAATATTGCTTTCGGGGCACATTTCAAGCTCTTGGAGAGAGGTCATAGTAGTGACCTTTCTGAAGGAGGTGAAGGACTCTTGCTCTCCTGCTAGGTATAGGCCCACCGCCCTTACAAGCTGCCTGTGCAAACTCCTAGAGAAGATGACAAACACGTGACGCGTGTACTTTCTTAAGTACAACAGCATTCTCTATGGCTGCCTGGCAGGCTTCAGGGTGGGGCGACCTACGAACGACCAACTCGGGGCACTTGAATGATATATAAAGATGCCTTCGTTCACAAAGATTTCTGTGTCACGATATTTTTCGACATCGACAAGGCCTATGACACCGCTTGGCGCTACGATACACTTAGTGACCTCAAGTCATTCGGTGTTTCATGTAACATGCGAAACACCCTTATTAGTTACTTGTCGAAGAGAACGTTTTGAGTTAGAATGGCTAGTGAACTCTCAAAGGTTCACGTGCAAGAAAATTTTGTGCCGCAAGGTGGCGTGTTGAGCTGCACTCTCTTATAATTATTATGAACTCTCTTGAAAAGGCATTGCCACCTACAATATGTTACTCAATGTATGTAGATGACGTCCAGTTTTTCTGTAACTCATGTAATATGTCAGTCTGCGAACGTCAAGTCCAGCTGGGCGTCGAAAAACCTGCCGGCTGGGCAGACAAGAATGGTTTTAGACTTTACCCTGGAAAAAGCTCTTGCGTTGTGTTTTGCAGGAAGCGTGGCGTCCATGACGTCCCAGAGATTAGCCTTCATGGTGTGTCGGTTCCTGTGAAGAAGAAGCACAAGTTTTTAGGTGTTGTTTTTGACCACAAACTCACATTCATTCCCCACATCAAGTAAATTAGGCATAAATGCCTCAAAATAATGGATATCCTTAAAGTCCTCTCACAACATTCGTATGGGTCCACAAAAGTACTCCTGTTAGGCCTTTTACTGCTTTGGTTGGTTATTTTTTGGACTATGGCAATCTGGTGCATGGGTCGGCGACTAAACAGCGTTGCGAAGTCTTGACCCAGTGCTACACTTGGGGCTTCGTCTTGCATCGGGTGGTTTTCGCACTAGCTCGGTGAAAAGCTTTTGGATGTCGAGTGTAACAGGTGGTGCCTTCAGAACCACCCGGCCCACATGGACTCGTTTTATGCTTTTAATGTTTTGTCGCTGAATAACCATCCTTTTTATCCTACCTTTAACAATACATCCACATCCTCACTGTATGGAAATCGCCCAACCATTCCTCTTCCTATTTCGCTTAGAGTGAGAAAGCGAGCGTCCGATCGCAGAGCTTCATTTTTGATGTGTACAGATCATCCTTTTCAGACATTTTACCCCCTTGGCAAGTTCCCCCTGTGTCCTGCGACCTTTCTTTTATGAAACTTGACAAATATCGGGAACCACGAGCTGCAATACTGCAGCACTTTCTGTCCCTGCAGTTTAAATACCTATGTGCTCAATTTTACACAGACGCTTCTAAAACCGCAATTATGGTGTCTTGTGCGCTGCTCATGGTCCCAACTTCAATGCAGCCAGAACATGTGCACACACAACCCTATTTTTCAGCAGAAGCGTATGAAATTTTACCTATTTGTTTATTTATTTATTTATTTATTTATTTATTTATTATATTATTTCGGTACCTTCAATGCCCAGGGGGCGTTACAGAAGGGAGTGGGTTTCTTTTTTACAAGGTATTGAAAAAATAATATACAATAAGGGGAAAATATACAAAGCAAGAATAGATGCGATGCCTTAAAGGCAAGAGCGAAAAAGTAAACAAATCACAGAAGGTAAAAACTATACATATACATATATATATACATACATACATACATATGCATATATATACATTCATATACACATACACGTACATACACACCGAGAAAAAAAAACATTTGGTGCGGAGGGAAATATAACTCAAAAGCTGGGGAGTTATACAAAGACAGTTGTGAAAAAAAGACTATGTCAGAAAATTCAGAAAACTTGATTATACAATGCACACGTGACGTTCAACTGCCGAACAAAATGCGCGCGCATATGTGATTGTAGCTATTGAAGTTGGCAGGCGGTTCCACTCATCTGATGTTTTTGGTATGAAGGAATGGAAGCACAGATTAGTACTACAGTGAGGGACGTTTACTTTGAAAGGGTGATCAACGCGCGACGATAAGTACGACGGGCTGGAACGGAGTTCATTTTTAGTTGGATTGAAGTGATAAATTTTGTGGAACAAGTTGAGTCGAGACAGCTTTCTGCGCACGTGAAAGATTCGGCAGATTTAAGGTTCGTTTCATTGAAGTTACGCTCGCTTTGCGGTAGTAGTTAGTTAGGATAAAGCGTGCACTACGGTTCTGTATGGATTTTATTGCGTTAATAAGGTAATCTTGTGCTGGGTCCCATACCGAACAGGCATACTCGAGTTTAGGGCGAATTAGGGTTTTGTAAAGGATTAGTTTCAGATCGGAAGGTGCCATAAAAAATTACGTCGCAGATAGATAGCCTAGTCTTCGGTTTGCATTACTAATTATATAATTCACGTGTGTTTCCAGGATAGGTTGTTGGTTATGTGTACTTTTGTGGCCTAAATACTTGTATGTTGTGTGTTTCAAGTTGGTGGCCATGAATGTTGTATGATGTTGGTGACCTTTCAGAAATATTGGGAACGTCGCGAGATTCTCATCATTTTACATTTGTTAGTGTTCAAACGCATTTTCCAAATGTCACACCAAGTCGATATCCTATCCAGGTCATATTGTAGTGCGGATGGATCAGACGTTGATGACATCACTCGATAGAGCACGCAGTCATCTGCGAATAATCTAATGGAAGAGGTTATGCGTCAGGTAAGTCGTTGATAAAAATAAGAAAACAGGAGAGGGCTGAGTACAGAGCCTTGCGGCACACCTGAGAGTGACTGAACAATAAGAGGAATCGTAATCGTTGGCTGTTACAAATTGTGATCTGTTCGATAAAAAATTTTCAATCTAAGCGAGAATTTGGGGGTCAATGTTTAGTTTACGCAGTTTTTGACAGAGCAAGTGATGGGGAAACAAGATCAAACGCTTTGGAAAGATAAAAAAAAATACAATCAACAAAATTACCATCATCAAGGGCTCAAAAAAGGTCACGTGTAAAGGAAATTAATTGTGTTTCGCAGGAAAATGTTTTCCGAAATCCATGTTGGTGTGGAGAAAAAAAGGAATTATTTTCAAGAAACGTAACGAGGCTCGAGTAAATGATGTGTTCAAACAGCTTGCATGAGATGCTGGTCAATGAAATTGGGCGATAATTAAGAGGGTTATGAACGTCCCCGGATTTAAATAACAGCGCCAATTTTCAAATCGGCGGGTAATTGACAAGAATTCAAAGATTGAGAAAAATTTCCCCTATAATTATGGAAGAATAAACGTCTATGTTTTTCAAAATTTTAAAATTGATACCATCAATTCCTGACGATGAGGAAAGTTTTAATTGGGCTATGAGTGGAACAATTCCAACCCAGTCAACTACCAAAGGCTCCATTGGAGGAAAGTTTGAAGTTTCACAGGAGTATGCCTGATCATGTGGCTGATGCGGTATAAAGACCTTTCTGAATACGTCATTCAGAAGAAAACAGCTTTCAGAGCTGGGTGCAATGTCGCCGTTTTCATCTATTAAAGATATCACATTGTTCTTCATTCCACCAATAACGTTCCAAAACTTCTTCGTGGTATGTAGAAGCAGAGAAGTGAGGGTGTCATGAAAAAAAAAACACGCTTTGCGTTTTTGACTGCGTTTTTGAATTCCGAATTGACACTACGATACGCAGACCACATGATCCGGTTATCACTCTTTCTTGCCTTGCGAAACAACCTTTTCTTCTTATTCAAGAGACGGTGAAGGGAAATGTTGAACCATGGGGACCAATGGGTGCAGGAAATGAGCCGTAACGGTATGTACTTTTGAAGTGCGAATGCACTTTATAAGCGACCCCAAACCTTCCACCCACCGGCGGCGGGCGGCGGCGGCGTCCGCAGTCCTCCTCTCTATATATAAAAAAAAACAGCATATCGATCCGAGAAGGACGCTCTACCGACTGCACGGCACGCTGAATCAGTGTTTCGATCCGAGGACTTTGCGGCCGCAGCGCGACGCTCTACCGACTAAGCCACGGACGCGACGCTGATATCGGTGTTAGTAACGCGCCTTATATCTTTAACGCATTCAAACTACGTCGTCAGCGGCGTGCGTTGGCGACTCAGCGGCGTTATAGCGGCTTGATAACTGCGTGGTGTACACGTGATACTACAAACCCGATGGAAGAGATGGAAGAGAAGGCGGCGAGGCGGTGGGCTGCGGGGGCCGAGCGCAAGCGCCGCAAGCGGGCCGACAACCGTGCATTCGCACTTTCACATTCTCCCCCTCGGGAAATGCGGGGGAATTTTTTGATTAATGAGTGCACTTTATTTTTGAAAAGATCCCAGTTTGTAGCTACAGTAGGTTCGTAAAATGTGACCATATATTCAACAAGAAATGCTTCCAACTCTTTGTTGATCGACAAAAAGTCAGCTTTTCGATAATCACGGACGTACTTGGGCTTGCTAACTCTAGTATTTGTACTGAGTTTAACTGCGAAGTTGATGAAACAGTGATCGCTGAGCCCTGGCGTGCAAGTGAGTGAATGAACAAGGTCGGGGAAAGTGGTTAAAACCAGATCAAGCACATTAGCGCTTGTTAGTGTAGTGCGGGTTGGTTGGGTAACAAGTTGTGATAAATTAAAGTTGGAACACAAATCTACAAACTGGGCAGCTGCGGATGAGGGGCCTGAAACACTGAAGGAGGGTCCAGTCCAAACTATTGAGGGGTAGTTGAAATCCCCCAGCAGAAAAAGCAACGATTTAGGAAATCTTATGATAATAATATTTAGTACGTCATGAAGGTCATTACAAAATGACGAGGGGGCGTTCGGTGGTCGGTAACAAACACAAAATATTGCGTCATGGCGTTTCATGCGAATACCCGCGCCAACTAGTTCTAATGGAGTTGAAACTGAAACAGCGAAAGACTGCAAATAGTCCGTGATTGCAATAAGTGCGCCTCCCCCCAATCTTGTGCCTCGATCACATCAATAAAAAGAAAAGGACTTTTGGCAATGAAGAATTTCGCTGCTTGATACCTTGGCAGATAGCCAAGTTTTCGTAAGTGCCACAACATCTGCGTTACACGTATCAATGAATGAAGAAAGGTCATCACGTTTATTTAAGACACTGCTAATATTAGAAAGCAAAAATGTGATTTCACACACGGAGTGAATTTTACCTAGCTATGACTGTGAAGTGGAGGGCGGAGCTGGGGGTTCTACGCAAACAGCATTGCTTCCGGAAACGCCATCGCTATGAACATTTATTTCACACACACTATCAGAAGATTGAACGTAAACGTAACATTTCTTGTTGATAAGAACTTTGTTGTAGCGAACTGAAAAAGGCTGACCGCTGGCTTTACCAAATTCAATCAACTTTTTGCGCAACTTTCGAGTTGCAACGCAGAAATCTTCGGTGATGCTTACGTTGGAGGGTTTTAACTGCGACCGAGACGAAAATATAGAATCTTTTATCTTAAAACTGGAAAATTTTACTATAACTGGTCTGGGCTTATTTGGCACAAACTTCCCAAGCCTATGGGCTCGTTCGATCGTCCCATCCAAAAGTGGCGTTTCCAAAATAGAAGACAGAAGATCGCAAATTTTAGTCTCTGATTCGGCCCATGATTCGGTTGGACTGTCAGGTAGACCATGAAAGATAAGGTTTTCACGGCGAGATCTGTCCTCAATTTCGTCAAGGCGACTTGCAAATGAAACCGTTTCATCGCAACGGAATGAGAAATGTCGGGCAGTGAGCATCCCTCGGACGCGGCCATTTTTTCTTCACAGCCGATAGTCTTTCGTTGATGTCAGTTATCTCTTTTTGCAAATTTAACTGAATTTCTTTGACGTCATTCAGTTGCGAAAGCACTTCAGCATGATTTTTATCAATTTTCGCGTTTAGCGATTTCAACAAGAACAGAACATCGTTACTACTCTGAGCAGGATCCTCGTTAGGAGGACCAGGATATACTTCGATGTCACCGCCGAGAAGTAGAAGCTTCCCAACAAACACACATTCGCGAACAAGATCACAAAATACGCTGGGGCTTGGCAGGAGCAGCAAATTCGCATTACTAGTGCGCTTAGCAAACAAAGAAGAGTCGAGAACCAACCTGTGCAAAACAAAGCAACACTTGAGGCAACCGCATGGCAGCTGTCCTCCCAAGCCCACTGAAGAAGTGAGCGGCTGGGCCATCCTTATACGGACGTCGAAGAGCTGATGTCGATGACGATGGGGGGGCGAGAACCGTCATAGGCGGCCGAAGATCATCGTAGAAGTGAACTGACGGCACCAGGAATTGTTCCTCCGAAACTTGCGCAGGACATGTCGACGAAGAAACCAGCGGCGCATCGTGCCGCTTCGATAACGGTAGGCACGTGCCGCTGATTGACAAAACCTGTGCAAAACAGAGCAACACTTGAGGCAACCGCATGGCAGCTGTCCTCCCAAGCCCACTGAAGAAGTGAGCGGCTGGGCCATCCTTATACGCACGTCGAAGAGCTGATGTGTCGATGACGATGGGGGGGCGAGAACCGTCATAGGTGGCCGAAGATCATCGTAGAAGTGAACTGGCGGCACCAGGAATTGTTCCTCCGAAACTTGCGCAGGACATGTCGACGAAGAAACCAGCGGCGCATCGTGCCGCTTCGATAACGGTAGGCACGTGCCGCTGATTGACAAAACCTGTGGAAAACTGAGCAACACTTGAGGCAACCGCATGGCAGCTGGCCTCCCAAGCCCCTATTGCATGACACATTTTTGAAATTCAATTTCCCAATTCCAATATTTATACAGATTCGTTGACTGTTGTTCGTGCACTATCATCTCACCAGCCCCAAAAAACCACTTGGTTAATCTTGTGTTCAACACCATTATGTCAGTCTATGTGCAAAAGCATGACCTGCTCCCCTCCCACTGAACACAAAACGTCTTAGAGATGTCTACCATGGTCTTCCGAGGTCTTAGACATCTTGCGCTATAAAAGTTACCTATAAGACGTCTATTTTTGTATGTCTCAAAGATGTCTTAAGAGAGATAGCTACAGGACACCTGTACAAGATCTCCGACGTCTTGAGCTCCGTGAGATGTTGATAAGTCATCTGTGCTAAGATGGCTAGAAGACATATGCACCTCAACGTGTACAAGACGTTTGTCCTAGCTGGCTGATATTGTAAGCTTCTTAAGACACCTACAAAGCGTCTACCATGAGATGTCTACAGTACGTTTTGTGTAGACAGCTGAAAGATATCACCAATAGATGTGTCAGATGTTCAGCTATTGAACACGTCTACATGACGTTGATTATAAGACAGCTAAGAGATGGCATTTTAAAAAGGTGTTGAAGACGTTTTCAATGACGCGATATCGTCTAGCTGTACTGCAATATTGTCGTGCACACGTCTTTTCTAGCTTAGAATCGAATACACCTACTAATAATGTCTTCTGGCTATCTACGCAAGACGTGCCATAGTCACTTCGTGACAGACGTTTTGTGGAAAGGAAAAACCTTTAATTTCTTTGCGTTTTAGCACGTTGCGCTGAGGTCGCTGAGCTATGGTCGTCGGCAGGATTTGCGTTGCGACGGGAGGGCAAAGAACAAGTGGAAGTAGGCAACTCTTCTTGTGGGGCAATTGGAAGTGGAATTGCCCCTTTTGCACTCCTCTGTTTACGCACATAACTGCGTCTAAACGACGTTGGCTGCAATAGGGCTAGAAGGCTCTGCTTACAGAACGTGATCGCCTACATTGCGTTTGGTATGAGATAGTGCAAATTATCGTGAGAACTAATTTCTTATAGGTGTCTACTGGACGCGTCTCACAGAGGTTGAGGGAACATTATTAAATCCAGAAGACCTAGCAATAGGGCTTTATTCGCAGGCCCCAAAAACGTTTTCCGAATCCAGTCCAATCAAGCGTGAAAGAGTCAAACCTAGGGAAGAGGACTCATCGTGGATTCGCTGACAGGTGAGAGACGAGGTGGCAGGTGAAGAAGAAAGGAAAATGCCAGGTGGATTGCGCCAGATGGCTAAAGAGACCATTTCATGCATGAAACGCGCTTTGTGTTTGTGGCAAACAGCTCGTCAGTTGTGTGATTGACTGGAACACTATTCTTTCCTCTGGTTTTATATATTCCCCCAAAAGAAAACCCCAGAAGGATTTCGTCACCACCTAGAAACCTAAATTCTGGATAAACCGCTGTGGCTACTTCTCACTGACAGACACACACACGTGGTTGTATATGAATGAGAACTGGGTTATCGCACCAAAATACAAGCCAGAAAAAATTTCAAATTCGTTGAAACGTTTTTATTATGCAAACATCGTATGCGTACGGCCCTTTTAAACCTAATTGTCTTCTACGCGCATGCAGGCTGTGCACGTGCACGCTTCACTATGTATTCAGAGGGGGGGGGGGGGAGGGGGGGGGGGTTCAATGTAATTTCCGGTGCACCATTGAGCTCTGGAGTCTTGCTTGCCGTCAGTCCTCTCAGATGGCGCTACCAAACAGAGCCGCGGACCGTTGTCCGCTGTTGCTTTATTTTTTACCGTATTTGCACTTTACTTGTTTTTGTTACGGTAGACAGTAATCGTTTCGTGAAGCGGTGGTATCCTCTACAAACACAGTCGCATAACACAACGCCGCTTACGTCAGTCGGCCAGTGCCGTGTAAGACAAAAACGCCGCGGACTGCTGTGTTGCTAAAACATGCATAGTGCGCCCAGTACCAACAGTAGTGAGCATTGGTACTTCTACGTTTGCATGTATTTTAGTAACTTTGATGTTTTACCCTGCCATTTTTACTGCTTTAAAGTGGACATGCGATACATATCAGCGCAAATATGTCGTTCGCCAAGCTTATAAGCTCAGCGTTATATGCGTATGCTTTTGCCGTCGCTGTTTGTAAACAAACATGAATGCGTCGAGCGGTCCGCCCCAGAAGACTTCCGGTGCGGCACTTCCGCAAAGTGGTTTGTAATGGTCGTGGCCGTCGCGGCGGTGTTTGCCTGGTGTGTTTGAGTTTGTTGCTGCATTATTTCTGGCACATTCCTTAAGATGTGTTTACAGCGACGTCTAGCGACTACATGACTACTACTGTGACAACACTATTCAACGTCGTAATAATGAACACCACTTTTTCACATAAGAAGGGTGTGTACGGTACGCCACTTCACATAAACGGAACCTACGCTTCATCACACGTATTTTAGGCTTCATAAAACGGGCTAGTTGACACACTCAAACGTTTGCCACACATCACGATAAATCGCTTTCTACTGGGCCTGTGTCACAATGGGCAGTTTTGATAGAGATCGGCGCCGATCGGAATCGGTCGCGATCTAAGGTGTTCAGTGTGACTGAGATAACAAAACGTACTCATTATGTAATGACGTCAGGTGCGGCTGAGTCACGAGAACAACTATGATTTACTGACTAGTACACTATTCATGAATCAAACTTTCAAGTTAACCCGCCTACATGTAGTCCGCGCTCACACGGAAAGGTAAATTAGCTGGGGTGCGACGATTTCCATTGGCGGCAACACGACAAACTACGAGTCAGTTGCTCGCACCGATGAAAACCCACTCGCAGGCGTCGCTCTCATAAAAAGCAAATGTAACGGCGCCACTCCATGCAATTAGCAACAAAACGTGGGCAACGCGACGTACGCTGTGCGGCGATTCATGCGGAGCGCGGCTATGGTGTCCCCCGAGTGTTGCTTCGAACAGTACACATCCCTGATAATTAAGCCTCTAACTACAAGAAACACCTTTACAGTGTATTTTCGGCGTAGCATGCAGCTTTGCTGTCCAACTAAATCGTCACCGCGGTTACTGTTATGGGTGGAGCACAAAAGCGTCCGACGTGATCCTTGTAATTGGGGACCTTAGATAACGTCTGAGCATCGCCTCTGTGCAATTGAAGCACACGTTGGGCTTTACTTCCCTTTGATGAAGTGGGCAGAACAAATCTGCGCGCTCTTAGTGGGAGCGCAGTTTTTCTTCTTGATAGCTGCAAGCCAGGCGCTGCTTCTACCTTCATCTCTCGGGAAACAGAACGTTCTGACTTCCGATAGCAAATTTGTTCCGGAACCCAGACTGCATCCCGGCACAACACAGCAGTGTCCGAGTCGCGAGCGCTTCATAGAATAATTTTATCCGCCGAAATTATCAAAACACAAGCAGCTGCCGCCACTAACGCAGGCTGAAACCACGGTAAAACAATGTAAACAGGAAGCTTTCTAGGGCACGTTTCCGGTGAACGCACAATGTTGCCAGAGAGCGGCGAGCGCTGGCGAAACCGTGTATAGCAGAGCTGGGGCGTATGAGATCATAGGTTCTGTCATGCCAAATGCGCTAGTTGGGTCGCATGGCCATCCCCCTTTTCCTAATATATAGCTTATTTGAGCGAAGTCTGCGTTATGAGTGATACCAGTAGGATTTTAACGAGGCAATCTTTCGAATGAACTAAACTTGTGTTGTCTTCATGGCCCCTCTATGCTAGCTTGTTTCCTTTTCATTGTTTTTCACGGTGGTTTCGCAGGTGGAGGAGGGGGGGATTGGAGAGATAGGAATGGACAAATAGCAGCAGCGTCTTGCAGCGTTGGGTGAATTGAAATCAAAGCCCATGATCACACTTACATTAAAGGATTAGGGCTGTTCAAAGGAGGCTACATTTGAAAGACGCTGACATGTTCATTTTAACGGAAAAACTGCGTGTTGAGATGAAGTGCCCTATTACTCAACCGCATTCCTACAAGCTGGAGCTCGTTGCTGCGAATTAGGGCATGTGTTTTCGCATCCATTTCGAAGACTTGTAGGAACGCAGTAGAAAACGTGACGCCATCTCTCGCACTAATAGCTGCATTGCCGCTTTTGTCGTTGGTTTAACTATTCGCGTCAGTAGTGAAGTGTCCCGGTGCACACTATGCTTTGAAACACCAGCCTCCCCCCCCCCACCAATTTGTAGAGATGACCGTTAGTGCGCTTTCCGAAACAGGTATTCAATATTGCGTACTCGAAAAAAAAACTTGCAGCAATGACCTAGGCTGTTTGAAAGCAGGATAGTTGCTTGTCGGACGAAATTGTTTAAAAAACTGCCTTTTCCCAATCGCGAATGATATTTATGTTGTTCAGTCACAACAAAGCTTGCGGGAACGTTTATTTGGTCATACGTAATTATACATATTATGTCTGTTACTCCCGCCATTACAAGGTGAAGCCAAAAATGTGTGTGACAATCCGTGCACTCGCGATGCCTTACGGTACCTAAAAACAGTAGTTTTCTTTGTTGGACGTACGCTGCGATTATAGACGGGTGCCCTTCTTTAAACGCTGACTACGCCATAACCGCGTTTTTGGTCGCTGACAAAATATGAAAATTTCAGGTTATCCCCTTCGGGTTGTGTAATCATCCCGCCACTTTTGAGCGCGTGTTTAACGACATCCTGCGCGGTCTCCGACAGGGTAGATGTTTATGCTACTTGAAGGACATTGTTACATTTGCTCCTAACCTTGGGACCTATCTTATAGCCCTCTAGAGCAAATTCTGAAGGACTTACAAAATAATTTGCTGTAGCTACACCTTAAGGAGCGCCATTTGCCGGGTCCACAAGCTATCGATTTTAAGACAACTTTGAAGGACGGCACTCTTCTTGAGCCTGCTATGCTATTAAGAAGTTGCCGACGTGCCAATTTTTTCTGAGACTCTTTAGTCCACCTCCATCAGTGAAGAAGAATGTGTGACCATCGTGTGCGTTCATTGCTAAATCCCGCTTCTACATTACCGACTGTGCTGTCGATGCTGTCAGAGACCATGCGGCCTTTCTTGCGGCGCCATCTGTGAAGCATATAAATAGGACACAAGCTTGTGCTAGTTGGTACATTGCGACAAAAAACGGTTCGTTAGACGACGACGAAACAGGGTCATTGGGTGTAATGTGGCTTCCTCTTCTCCTCGTCTTCCGCGCAGATTTTTGTAGTCGATGAATTAATCCAGTTGCGGTGCCCGTCGGGCTCGTCGCGTTCTGGAAGGGACATCCGCGAGATATATAGATAAGGCCGCAAGCACAAAGATGAGGATGCACCAACTCATTCACAGGTGGTAAGGAATACGGTTAAATTCCCGTCCTTGAGTCTATTCTGATATTTAACCATTGATGCCCTGGCCTACCAGCGAAAGGCATCCCTTTATATTTTATGTTTTATACTTCATGCTTTTTCTCTAGGCGCATTCCACCACTCTCTGTTTATTTATTGGACGGCAGGTCATGCACTTCACCATCCTTGATGGGCTTCGTTTACACCACAAACCCTCTGGGGACCGCGGAAGTGCTTGCTTGAGGTTCCTTTGTAAGTTGTTGATGACTATCTCTGCTCCCTTGACACAACGTAGAATATGCCCACGTTAGCATGCAATTTTGTAAAATTGACTTTCTTGTAGAACCATCTCCAGCACAAACAAAGCAGCGTAAGTTGTGTCTGCAGTTTTTTTCCACGGTTGGGTTTCCGCGTTAAATTTTTTCAGTACAGGCGTATCCTCAAGAAAAGACAAACGCAAAAAAACTCACATGGGGAGGTTGCAGGATACACGTCGGAAGGGCACTTTCTGACCATGGAGAAGAAAACAAAAATCAAATACCACAGCTAGAGAACGGAAGAAGTCGGTGGCACTGTATTAATACAAGGAACATGCAGAAGACGAGCGCTGTATACTTTATGGGAAACCGACACACACACATACAAACACACACACGAACACACACACATCCACACACACACGCACACACATGAGCATGAGCATGCGCACACGAGCACGCGCACGCACACATACACACGCACAACACACACACACGCACACACAAACAAAAACAGCACACGCAAACTCACACGCACACAAAACACACAGTAGCACATTTCGCAATGCGGATCATGCTAGATTGAAGAAAATTCTGGGTAGCCTACTTATTGGAGACTACATAGGAAAATTTGCGCAGCTTGCGGTAGTGTTCCAAGGCTGAAGAAACAGAGTCGGCGGCGGCTCTCCGTCCACCGGAGACCCGGATGTTACACCTCATATGAATTTTCAACGTCGCCGGTGAACCTTTTTTGTGACTGGCGGGCCCGGATCGTTTTACTCGCAGGCTTTCAGATCTCTACGAACGTTGAACCCTATTAGCATGTGCTGGAACCGGCGCCAACCGGCTTCGCGAACTCTTCGTCTGAACGCGAGGTATTCTTGTCTTCCCGCATCAGGCGCGAAGCCGCAGTAATTGGCGAGAAAACCGACATAAAACTCATTTATTTTGTTCATGAGTATTTTGTCCCCACTTTATTCGTCCCAAAGAAACACTTCGTCTTTTATTTGAACTTTTAAACGAAGATCAGTTTGACTTTGTCTTTGTTTTCTGGATTCGATTTTCAGCTGTTCCCCAGCTCTTCCCTGACACATACGCACCCTTATAAAAACATCTTCGCTGACGGAAATGTTAGATCCTTTAGGTTTGGGCAATTCCTAAAAATTCGGATTCGTCTCTAGAAACAAGTAGTTTAAAGAACAAAGGTCCGGTTTTGTTTTCCTTTTAGCGCCGAGTCTGTGAGACCACTCAATGGGGAAATATTGACCCCCAGCGTATTTCAATAAATTTACACGATTTTATTTTAAGGCGTTCTGTAATCTCGTCGTCTTCTTCAATAATACCGTAAACGATAAAAGTCGAACGCCTACTTCTGTTTTCGAGGTCGTCAACCTGCCGGCTAGCTTAGTTACGGTTTGATCGAAGCGACCAATTTGTCTTCTAACTCTACTACCCTACTCTATATGTTAGACGGAGCTCCAGTTTAGCGTGAATGGTTGCCAGATATTCTGTTGTCGCTTTGTTCTCCTGTTTCCTTTCTTTGATATCGGCAGCTATTTTGCGTACTTTATTCATGACTTTCTAGAGTGGGGCCCGGGGTTGGTTTCTATGTCTCTAGACAATATTTCCAATTTTTAAAGAAAGAGCATAAGCAGTAACAAGTGAGCACATTTGCCATGGGAATGGCAGCACCACAAGAAAGTTTTGCTACTGCGAAAACATTTTCAGTATTGTTTTCTCACCTGAACTAGAAAGACAAAATGGTTGCTGAGCGTCATGCTCCCTCCGATGCAGCCGTGCCCTGTGTCGATGACGATACGTTGCTCCATTTGTACATAGCTGGTAACTGTTGTATCTCGTTGTTCAAGTGAAGCGCGGGGCACGCTTACCAGCCAGCGCATGCGGGTGAAGCCTGCACCGGATTTGATATGCACAGTCTCGGTTCCTTCTTTGCCAGCAAAGGGATGATCTCACATAGGAAATAGTGGGAAAATTCTGGTAGCAGGCGTTGGGCATGCAAACAACCGATGACCTGAACCAGAAAGGCGAAATGGTTGGTGAGCGTCATGCTCTCTGCGGTGCAGCCGTGCCCAATATTGCGCAGACGTGCTCCCGCAAAAAGCCACGGTAATCAAAGATCACTGCAGAGACCGCCTCTTTGTAGGCACGCACAGATAATCAGGCACGTAGCCTCTTTGAAAGACCTGAGAGGCAATAAAAACGCGCTCCCACTCGGCAACACAAGGTGCAAAATATGATGGGGCTACTGCAGTGACCGCCGTCCAGCTGCTATCATTTGCTCTAGACACATTCTTCGGAAGCAACGTTTTTGTTTTTGTTTGGTTGTCTTGTTTTTACAAAGAGAATAGAGGTCATTGATGGCTCCCTATTTATTAAGAGTGAAGGGACCTATCCTCCAAACTGTCGTTAAGGCGAGGTTAGGGACCGAAATATTAACTGCACACGGGCAGGAACAATGCGCACACACAGGGCGGTAACTTTCAACACTGCTATACTGTAGAGAGCACATATTTATATTCTCAAGGTGCATAAGCAAACAAGAAAATATACAAATATTGAAGCAAGTGCAGGCGCTTATCGTCCTAATCTGAGACAAAAGAGTTACAAATATGCAATGTCTTTAAAGCTAATTCAATTGGTGTTCGGCTTGATCGGTGTTAGTAGATGTCTTACTGAAGCAATGATTGCATTATCTCGAAAGGAGATTGTGTATTTTGAAACCGCGGCCCTACAATCAGAATATCACCAGATTTCATCAGCTATCATCAGAATATCCATATCCACTGTATTTTCTTTTTTATTGGGCAACTTGGAAATCTTCTAGTCATCGCACCCTTCTTCTACCGCGATGTGGGTGATAGTCAATCACCAAATTCACCAATATGAAAAAGTAAACTGTGCTTTCAAAAGGCTTAGAAAGGAAAACTATGTAATTTAAACACTATACTCTATGCATGCTTGATATAACCCTTTCCCTGTTGCTTTCCATTTTTTTTTTCTGTATAATCC
>CM023448.1:0-133031 GCA_013339765.2 Haemaphysalis longicornis | reverse complement strand
TCCTCTGACAAAGAAGAAGCTTTGGGCGGGCGTCGCCTCTACGGGATCGGTGATGGCAGCCATGTAAATATTGTAAATGGAGCGCGTTCGCTCATCTTTTATTATCGTATTATTTCTGGTGGAGTGGGCAGGTTCATTCCAATCGTAGCCCAGCATTGCACTGTCTCGTCATCGGCGCAATCACCGAAGCTACATGGGCCGCGTCGGGCAGCTTTAGCCCAACCACGAGAAGCGCTCGAAGATGTCCTCCGCCTTCCATCCCCATCAGGAAGGGATCCAGAACACCCGAGACTAGACATAATGTGAGCCGCCCAGCCCTGCCGAATATACCGAGAAACCTGCCCTTTTGCCGACCGTGGTTCCCGGCCCCTTCGCCGTTTCTTATTGACCTTCGCAGGCGTCAATGTTTGCGGACCAGTCTTCAGCAAGTCCTTCAGAGGCGTCCGCTAAGGCAAGTAATTCTCTGTTTATAGTCATCTCAACATCACCACACCGGTTCATTCAGTCTGGTGTTGACAGGTCGGTCACTTGCGACGACGAAAAAATTTGGAAAGACGACGTTTACGAGTGAAGTGCAGCGTATCGGTATTAACCTACCCTCAGAAAAGAAGAAGCTGTGGATGGGTGTAGCTTTTTGCGGCGCCTGAAGGCAGCCATAGTAAAAAACGTAGATACATCGTTCAAATCTGTCGTGGTTCTTGTGCTGTGTCTCGTAACAATATTTCTGTTCGTCATTGAAGGGAGCAGGGCTATTGAGCTGAGGCATTCAGAAATTACTCAAGAAGCGGGGTCAGCTTAAAGGGTAAATAAAAATTGGGCCCTGCTTTGTGTCGGTAAAATTGTAGTCTGAGTGCGAGTCCTAAATTCTCAATATGTTAGGCGTTCGTACCGGCGTCAGTCATCGGTTGGAGTTACTGTGGAAGCCAGTGTGTCCTAACCGCATCGTCTATTATTTTGTTCACGCAAAGACTTCGATTCTGGTGTTCAACGTACCAAAGGTGCACACGGCCTTTGAGGCGCGCTGTATTGGGGGTTCCTGATTAAGGTTTATCACCATGGGATTATTAACCGTACGCCAAAATCCTGACCCCTGGGCGTTTTCATTTTTTGTCTTCACAGGAAAGCATCCACCGTTGCCTGGATGCGTGTTTCTAACACATCGGTGCACAGCGCACACACGTTACATGTGGGATGGCAACGCGTGCTAAAGCGCCTGCTAAAAGAGGCCGCCGTTGGTGTTTTGTGGCGTCTAGGTACAGTTGTGGGTATTGGCGCTTACAGCCAGCGCCCGAGCCACAGTGCGTGTCCTTTTTTAATTTTTCCATTCCCAATTTTTTAAGGTAATTTTACTTATTCTTTTTCTAGTAAGGGTGATTTTATAAGCTTCAGAATATTTTACGTTTGGGGCGCACACTATGTTAAATTTAATTACGTTTAAAATCGCTCAGGAAGAGGCACATCAGGTGGGGCGACATGCAGTGAAGCTTTAAAAATACGCTCTTAGAATCAAAACAGTGTCCTCGGGATCAACTGCTAACGCACCAAGCACATCGCCAAGGTGGCAGATGAGAGAAACAAAAAAAAAAACACTTTGTACGTCAAGTTTACAAATTCCGTCTTGGCGCTCTTGCTTTTAAATTTGTAGACATATAGATTTTAGGACATGTAAATTTTTTTGAAACATGTTTGAAACGGCACCACGAAACCAGTAATACAGAATTTAGGCTTTTGAAAAATGTATTACTTTTTTGAACTGCGCTTGAGTCAAGTTTTCAAGATTACATATTGTCAAACTGTTGCCGAGGGTACATTCACACCATGCAGACCCACTGTGAAGAATTTATTCTTTAACAATGTGGTCGTTGCTAGTAAGGAGCGAAGTGTGTACGCGGGTGAATCTGTAACCACGAGTGGTCTTGTACAGCATATGTACCACAAGGAAAACAAAAATTCTTTTTTGATCACTTCAGTGGGTTCACCTTCTCAGTGCCTATATTATTTGTAAATGTCAGGATATCGTTTGTGTTGGAAGAGAGAGTGGCTTAAGAGGCCTTCTTTTTACTTTTAATCCAGCTGGATGGTGGTGACTTCCAGAGTGAACTTACTCTTCTTCTTCACTAAACGGGGAGGGACAGGACATTCTCGTTGTAAGACGAGGAAGTAATTTTTTGAGAAAATGCAATGTTTTGCTTAATTCTTGGGGTGCTTCAGACAGTGAGTTTGAACGCAAATGCTGGATTGTCAAGGTGCAAAGTGTTTGGCACCCTTGGCCCAACGCCCGCTTCTTTTGTTGCTCGTGACTCAGCCTTGCGCACTTCGTCAGAGCTAGCACTGTTCCGGGTGCCGTGATTTGTGTTACTGTTTGTTGCCAGTACAGCTTCTGCTTAGTACAGCGTGTTGTTGGGCTAGCTGGTATTTCATTTTTAAGGGTGGAGGAACTGCGCGTGAGAGACAAGACGCAGCCCGTCCTGTCCCCTTTTTATTGTTTTGCCTCTCACGCCCAGTTTTTCCAACTGTAAAAAAGCTTATGCACTTAAATTCATGTTTGAACACAGCAGCATTTATGCGGCGCTTTAAAGGAAATCCACGTTACCTGCAGGGAGTCTGATCAAGCCCAGCCATCGGAAAGCCCCGCTGTTAAAAAAATTTCGGGAGGTCTCGGAATTTTTTGCTTTGGTGTCCAAAGCATCAATAGATGCAGGAATTCATTTTGACCTTATTCATTATTCACCATTGTCTCCTTTTGCCTATTCTGGAGGACGCAGACTCTCGGTTCTACACTATTAATTAACAGCAGCTATTGGTACATCGAGATAACTCATTGTCGCGAGGAGGTACGAGCACATTAAAACAGGGTGGAATAGATGAAACGAAGGAAGCTGAGTTCATGCGCGATTATCGGATATCTAGTTCGGATATGATCCTGTTCACAGCGTTTTGTCTATCGGAGATCGTAATGTTTTGGCATGTAGGATATTTATCGCGGTGCTTCTTGCACGCCATTTGTGGCAGAAAAAAACTGACATCAGAACACTCAAGTTTCAGTTTAGCGTAGCCTATGGCTCCCGATACCAAGGGGCCACTATACACATAAACTACGGCTTTACGGTGAACCATGTATTGAAGGATTGCGTTGGCTCTTTGATTATTGCGCTGGTGGTGATATCGCGTCGGCATTTGAAGTCGCGTCCACTCCTTTTACAGCGGCGAGTTCATCATGTGATCGAACATACGTAGAGATCCCAGATCGATACGTCTCTGCGATGACAGAGCCATCGCAAAGACGTATCTATCCGGTGTGCTCTGCGTTCCAAATATGAGGCGGCTGAGAAAGTGTGATTACATCCTACGTTGCTTCCACCGGGAAGTAAACCTGGTGTCTGTTATTGACGAAGCCTGCCGCGAGGAGACATGATGAGAGCCCGAGAGATTTCTAAGGTAGAGTAAAGGGGTGAGGAGAGATGTCATAGGAAAGCTGTGGAACTCCGGTGGAAGCGAAGAGGAAGAAACAGTTGTGCACGTGCTACGCTATTCCGCATGACATTGTAAAATATATGGACAGGATACTTTGTTTCCAAATGCATTAAAATGATTTTCGATAACATTCCTGTTTATAAATGTAAACCATAAGAACTAAATATTGTCACAGAATCAAGTGAACAGGAGACCGCAACCTCGGGGACAAAGATGATCGAAGAAATAATGACTGCGGCTTTGCTCAGGAAACCCTGGATATGCAGAGCAATGTCTTTGTTTTGCCTGGATCAGTGGGTTTTACACTTGGGTCACCTTACCTTTAATTTGGCTTTTTTATTATTCTGTCCCTGCCTGGCCTGAAACATGATGCATTGCCAAAGCTCCTGCTTGGCGGCATTCAAATAAATGTAACATTTACTGCGACGGCGAAGCCGCTAGATGAGAATAGTAAAGCTTTGCTTGAACATGCCGGCTGGTGGGTAGCTTATTCGCCCTCTCGCTCACGACCGACATCATGCAAATACATAGCTGGTTATTTACCACTGTTCCTGTCGGCTGCAACATGTGGTCAAGCAACAATATTTTATGCACTGAGCTATTGTACAAGGCGTACGTGCGGTGCTGCAGGAAAAATACCAAGAAAAATGGAGCGCTGGTGAGCGCGTGACTCGCCGTGACCACCCAGTCCCAGCTCACGCAGTAGTTTAGCAAAAACAAAAACAACGAACCAGCGTGGCGGTCAAACGCTACCGAGCATTGCTTGCCTAACATAAGGAACACTACGACATTGATGCACATGAGGATACCAGCTATTAGCACATTGCAAGTCTGCGATGGAACAAGTAAACAAACAATTTCAGACTTGTACAAACGCGTGGTGAGTTGTTTTGTAGTACTAATGTGTAAAGAAATCCCGCAGCTTCGCTATGGTTTTAGACCTGCGCAATTTAGTGCAGACATCACCACTTCAGCTGGTGAAAGTCAACAACGCTGACGATGATTTTCATGCACCGCTCGCCCGCAAGATGACCACCTCTTAGATCATATGAAGACGATTACTAACACCGCAACCGTTCTAATGAACAATGATACTAAAACTAAACGGTGTATTTTTTGTCACCTCTTCACTCTCCAACATTCCAGTTTCAGAGTTCGCTTTCGACGTTTACGTTACAAGTTTTACTTCGCGCTTACAACATTCACTATGAGGCGGAATAATGTAAGCGGCACCACCTAAGGCAGCCTTTTTAGGGGTGTCCGGATTTCCCAGAAAGCTTGCCTGGATTTTTATTTGATATGAAGCGACTATGGCAAGTCAATCCTCGAAAATCCGCATGTGGAAACAAATTGTGCATGCACACACTGCAAATAAATGTCACAAATTCATCTTAAAAAGACTTTGAGGCCAAACACAACCAAACACGGTTTTCAATAAAAACGATTGGTGCGCAGTTCAACTCACTCTGTAATACACTGAGAGTGCACAACCCACAACCTCAGCACCAAAGTGACAAGATAATAGCTTATCCCGTCGTCTTTCTGTCTCCGTTGGGTTCTTTTTCTTGTAAATGTATTACGGGTTTTGTGTTTTTACTTCTAATGAATGTACGTACTCTGCAATCCCAGACGTAAAATACGGGTATTTAAGTTCGTAACTACGTATTTTAGCCAGAGCACTGGGAGTTAAAAAACGTAACAAAAGAATAAAAGACAACGTAATCGCAATATATTTAACGTCGATGGGTGCTACTTTTGCCACAAACCGACACCTTAATTAGTCTCAGTGCGTTCCTAGCCAATATCTTCTTCTAAACCTCGGCATGGGCAATTCCCGTTTTCCTATTAAATAGGTAAAAATACAAACGGTGAAACGGTGTTCATGTGGCGTTGGGTTTTCGAACGAAATCAGAAGCCCTTTGTAAAGAAGAAAGAACCCGGTCAAAAGGCAGCCAGGCGATCCTTAGTCAACGGATCTATTCTCGCGCACAAGACTTGAGTTCAATTGTGCAACGATCCCCGTATGGCCATTTGCGAGCGATGAAGTCGGAGAAAGGAAAAAAAAGGTCATTTTCCGCGTTAAATGCTGCCCGAACCTTGTTTAAAAATGATGCTTCTGGGTCTAGTGCGTGCGATGGATATTTCGGAAGGTGTAAAACTCCGGAGCTTAGGGTGTAATAGTGGCAAGGAGCACACTTCTTTCGTGGTGGCCTCATTGAATCTAGCTAGACTAGCTGGAATCTTGCAGCGTGTTTGTGTTCATGCAATAAGGGTGAAGGCTGGAAGGAAAGTAATTCAGATCACATTTTGAAGATCCTACTTGTTTAGTTTTCAGAAATAATTCTACCAGTTTCCGGGCCACATGGGGGGCTTTGAAAACCAGAAAACCGTATCAGCTTTTGTATTACACCAGAGCGGCTTTGGGGTGAGGTTCCGTAAGATTGTATGTACAACCAGGGGCAAAAAAAACCTGGCGGGCGAGCGCATAGCAAAACACACTGCCGCTTCATCAGACGTCGCACTTCTGGTGTCGAGACATCCATGTAGGCCTGCGCGTCAAACCACTCTCGCTACCCTATCTATTCCTTCACTTCAAACGGCAACTCTGATCTAATTGCGCCTTTGACAATCGGGGTGTCTTTATTTGCTAACTTGAAGCTGCTAACTTGACGAAACAAATGAAATGAAGGAATAAGAGATAAGTACCCGGATAGAGAGGGTGTTCGCAAAGACGTCCTTAGATTTATACAGAAGCGGGAAGCGGGACATCACGAGGGACAAAATCTTTATTAGCAAAGGGAGTGCATTGCTTTTTGGAGCCTTCCCGGGTAGCTTGCTGACACAAACGCTTATATGCGAGCCGGTACAGGAAAAACTGTGCTCAGGTTTTGGCACAGAGACTGAAACCAACCGACATATTATAACGGCGCGCAGAGGGATCCGTCGACACCTCAGTGACGAAAGAATTCAGCTTCTCGAAGACATTGGCTTTAGGCTTTAGAGCAACGAAATAGCGAATTGGAGAGCAGTAGAGGTTGGTAAAATAAGGTTAGAATGTTGGCAGTAGACAGGAGAGAACAATCTAGGAAGACATGCGAAGAGGGAATGCCGACTAGCACAAACATTCTATAAAGGCGAGGTTATTGTACACTGGCGTTACAACTACGGTCGTTTCGCAAAGCCACCCAGTCACAAAGTGGAAGCCGCTAAGCACTATTATACTAGCATCATCAGCATTATTGTCATCACGATGCCTCACCCCCACACGTTTTCGGCGGCGAACAGAAACTGTGAATTTGCGCTGCTTTCTGTGCCCCTAACCGACAGATAACATAAATTGCTCGTATCAGTGACGCTATCGTGCCACATTTATTTCATTGCGTATGTTTTTTCCTGTAACATCCAGTCGGGTGGGAACTAACAATGAGCACTCCAGAAAGGGAAGGAATCGATATGAGAAATTTTTATTTGAATAAAGTGCCATTAGAGTTCCCCTCGCGCACGATCTAAACAGATATTGACGTTGCAAAAGGTGAGCAGAGATAGAAGCGGTCGTGCGTTTGAACAAAAAAACTCCGACTCGGTGGCTCAGTGGTTAAACCGTTCTGCTGCTGAGCACAAGGACGCGGTTTCAGATCCCTGTTGTGGGAGCTACTTTTTATTTATTCCATTATATGTGTACCGAAGACTACGGGACATTCCCTTACCGCGACATTGCCGTGCATTATCGTGGATCATCATCACTGCCGTGCTTTGGCACACCTCATCTATCATCGTCAGAAGGAGCTTGTGAGGAAGAGGTTCAGCTGGCTCGGCAATCACCCCTTGTCTACTCACTGCTTCCTCGGTGTTCCTGAGCACCAATAAACCCCTTAACAGTTTGGTGAGGTGCGGGGTAATCACCTTCATCCTGGCCCACGGCATCTCGCCGTCTTGACTCCTGAAGCGATCTTCTCCAGGCTCTTGGAACGCGTCGGCATGCCCCAGCCCGGTGAGCCATCACGGCAACTGTTCCCCAGCCCAGCCCCAGCCTATGACGAGCCGAAATCAGCCGAGACGTGAGAAGCCGCGACCAGACAAGGACGACGATGCCATCCCCCTGCCCCGTTCGCAGGCGCGTCTAAGCTCAAGGCTGTTGCTGAGTTGCCAAAGCCGACCTCTATGAAGGCACTGCGAAGCTTCCTAGGCCTTTGCTCCTACTTAAGGACGATTCTTCCGCAACTTTGCCACCGTTGTTGCGCCATTGACGCAGCTACTCAGTAATGCTTCCACCGATCTCTCTGCGTGGACCCCTGAATGTGAAAAGGCATTCGTGATGTTGCGGCGACTTCTTACGTCACCTCCTATTCTCCGACATTTTGACCCTGACGCGCCTACGGAGGGTCCAACACCTGATGCCAGCGGGGGTCGGCCTTGGCGCTGTACTGGCCCAGCGGAAGTCTGGCTTTGATGAATAACGTCGTTGCCTACGCCAGCCGCACCCTTACCCGAGCCGAAATCCAACTATTCCGTGACAAAGAAGGAGTGCTTGGCCATTGTTTAGGCGCTGGACAAGTTGCGGCCTATTTTAAATGCCAGAGCATTTCAGTAACTCACGATGTCACCCCCGTTGGCGTCCGTGTCCGCACGCTCACTGCGCATGCGCGTCGAGTCGAGGCGAAAGCGAACACTCTCTTCGCGAGGGGCATTGGATTGGATTCGAACACTCTCTCGCGAGGGCACTAGATTGGATTCGATTGGATTGGCTTGGATTGGATTGGATGGCTTGGCTTGGCTTGGGTTGGATTGGATTTGGATTGGATTGGATTGATTAAAGTGGATTGTGTTGGATTCTGTGCGTCATAGCCGCGGCAAGTTGCGTCATAGCCGCGGCAGACGCGCTGGGGGCCGGCGCATGTGCAGTGCTCTCTCTTCCGCGGTTTCCTCTCCTTCGGGCGCGCTGCGCATATAACCGGTGTGCCGTTCTCCGGCGAAGCAACATCCCGCTTGGCTCAACACCTAGGGTCCACGCCGCTTTACAAGTACGCCAACGTCGTCGACTGGGACCGGCTTACGCAGTCCCCTTCAACGTATATAAGCGGCGGAGCGCGCGTTCGGAAATTCAGTCAAGGGCGTCTTTCCTTGCTTTCGCTTGACGTGATGCTTTTGCTTGCCTCGAGTAGATGCGACGCATTTACTCGAGTTCCCTCCCCGTGGGAAGATGCGGGCGGCTTTTTTACGGTCCTCCTTTCGACGTGGTCACAGACCACCACGCACTTTGTTGGCTGTCCACACTAAAAGATCTTTCAGGTCGGCTCGCACGGTGGGCTCTGCGGCTCCAAGGAGTACGACATAAGGGTTGTATATCAATCCGGCCGCAAACACTACCGATGCGGATGCCCTCTCCCGTTCTCCAATGTCAGTGTCCCACGACTCCGCGTGCCTCCGTGCTGACAACGCTGACATGTCACCACTTTCTTTCTCCGACATCCGAACAGAGCAGCGAAAGGACCCTGGGTTGTTTCCCTCATCTCTTTGCTTTCTCAGGCACGTCACCCGCTCACGGATCTCGGGCTCTGTGCAGGCAAGCTTCGCACTTCACGATTCGCGACGAGTTGCTGTATCGCCGCAACTACGACAACGAAGGACGGAAGTGGCTGCTTGTCATTCCTCGTCATCTGCGCATCGATATTTGTGACACTCTTCATGCCGAGCCCACCTGTGGCCATGCAGGGGTGCTCAAAACCTACCAGCGTATCCGCCTGCGCTATTATTGGCGAGGCATTTATAACTTTGTGCGCAAGTACATGCGATCATGTGCTACCTGCCAACGCCGCAAGTCACCGCCGTCACGTTCTATTGGCCCGCTGCAGCCCCTTCCTTGCCCGGCAAAACCATTTGACCGTGTAGGCATTGACCTGTACGGGCCTTTGCCCTACACAGCCTCCGGGAATCGATGGGTCATTGTTGCGGTCGACCATCTCATGCGCTACGCTGAAACCGCTGCACTGCCTACCGCCACAGCACGAGACGTCACCTCCTTTCTATTACGTCGCTTCATATTGCGCCACGGAGCGCCTCGAGAAACTCCTAAGTGACCGAGGGATGCGTCTTCTTATCCGATGTTGTCGCGAAGCTCCTCACTGAGTGCCGTATTATCCACCGCACAACACCTGCATACCACCCGCAGACTAATGGCCTCACTGAGCGTTTTAATCGAACTCTTGGAGACATGCTGTCCATGTACGTCTCCTACGACCACGATGACTGGGGACCTTGTGCTTCCCTATGTGACGTACGCATACAATACGGCCATACAGGCTACAACCGGCTTCTTCCCCTTTCTACCTACTCTACGGACGAGAACCATCGACACTCTCGACACCGTGCTTCCTTATCGTCCGGATGTCTCGGAGTGCACTCCTCCGCATCAGAAGCCGCCAAACACGCGGAAGAGTGCCGACAACTCGCGAAAACCTTCACAGCTGAAGACCAGTGGTGGCAAAAATCTCGCCACGACGACGCAGCTGTGGCACCGACTTATTCGCCGGGGTCATTGGTTTGGCTTTTGGATTCCCTCGACCACCCCGGGATTGTCTACAAAGTTTCTCGCAAAGTATCATGCCCCTACCTCATCTTGGAGCGTACGTCCACTCGTAAACTACATCGTTGAGCCTATGGCCCTCTCTACGACCTTCGCCGCGTGGGCGTGAGACTGTCCACGTGCAGGGCTTAAAACCCTATCACGAGCCTCTGGTTTTCGTCTGCTCCGTAATTCGCCGCCAGGATGGCGTCTTCTTCCACGGGGGGAAATTGTTGCGAAGACTACGGGACATTCCCTTACCGCGCCATTGCCGTGCATTATCGTGGATCATCATTACTGCCGTGCTTTTGGCACACCTCATCTATCATCATCAGAAGGAGCTTGTGAAGAAGAGGTTCAGCTGGCTCGGCATCACCCCCTTGTCTACTGACTGCTTCCTCGGTGTTTCTGAGCACCAATAAACCCCTTAACAATTTATTTATTATAGCTCAAAGGCCCGTTAAGGGCGTTACATGAAGGGGTAAAGAAGTCACTGAAGGATGATTTGTGCGATGGCTTCTTTGAAATGAGTGATGCAGGAATGGTGCACGGCGTCAGAAGGCAGATCATTCCAGTCCCTAGATGTCTGAAGAAAAAATGAGAATGGTGTGCGGCAGTATGCGCACGAGCAGGATAAACAGCTTTCGAATGGCGTAGTCAACATGAAAGGCGATGAGCAGGAATGAAAGCCTGGTTGGGTGCATGGAATGATAAAAGCGATGAAAAAGGCATAGTCTGTGAATTTTGCGCCGCGACACTAGGTCAGCAAGATTAGCTTGAGATTTGAGTTCGGTTACTCTGGTTAGATAGGAGTAACCTGAGTAAATAAATCTGGCTGCACGGTTCTGGATTGATTCAAGTGTGTTAGTAAGAGTGATTTGATGGGGATCCCAAACGACACATGCGTATTCCAGTTTTGGGCGGACAAGTGTTAGATAAGTAAGAAGTTCAACGGAAGGCGGAGCCAGTCGCAAGTTTCTTCGAAGATAGCCAAGTACACGTTAGCGTCATTGATAATATTCATGACATGGGATGACCAGGTGAGATCTGAAGTTAGTGGTAATGCCAAGGTATTTACATGAACTAACTGGTGTAATTTCAGAATTTAATATAGAGTATTTAGCGGGTGAGTAAGCTGGGCGACGGAGAAAAGGACAGGACACATGTTTTCCTGAATATTTAGAGACATTAGCCACTTTTCCGCACCATGACTGCACCAGAGAAAGATCTGATTGTAAGGTGCGGAGTCGTTAGTACTGCGGATAGGACGGTAAATTACACAGTCGTGGGCGAAAAGGCGGATGTTAGAAGATATGTTATTTGGCAGGTCATTATTGTAGATTAGAAAATGGAGGCGAAATGCAGGCGAAAAGCAAAACCGCCATTGTGTTCGAGATTTCGCAAATGTTAAGATCCCAAGGTGGTGAAAACTATTTCCGAGCCCTCTGCATTGCGCGCCTCATACATAGCTATGCTTTTTCAGTGCGCGAAGACTCATAATAAACCAAGTTAACAAAAAAGAACAAAAATAACTAGCTTGCAATGCGTGTTGATTGAATTGGCCAAGACCAGACACAGACTAAGTTTTGTTTTTAAGTGTGAAACAAACACGGCTACCTACAAACCTACTACATCGAAATCTCCTTGCAACAGGTCCTTTGTGAGAGCCAGGCAGGTCGAGAAAAGCTTGCTTCTCCCTCGCCGTTCGCCGGCGAAGCGTCTACCAGCAAAATGTGGTGGCGATGATGATGAGTTTAGTTGCTTCCCCTTTCTAACGGGGGTGTCGTTGCACAGCGGCCTTAGTCGCAATGCTACTGTAAAATAAACTCGCCAAAAAATACAAACAAGTGTATAAAAAATATTGTCAAAATAAAAAGCAAATACTTTTAAGAAATTTTTTTGCTTGTATGACTTCTTTGTTCGCATGTCTTCCCAGATTGTTCTCTGCTCTTTTCCCACCAGCATTCTAACCTTCTTTTACTAACCTCTACTGCTGTCCAGTTCACTTAGGAGTCTTTTTTCGCAATTTTGAAGAAAAATCGAGTATGGGGTTTTTTTTATATTGATTTTGAATTTGCGCAATTTCTGAAAAAGAGCCGAAGTTGTTAAATTTTTTTAGTACTTATAAATTTTCTACAAACACCATCTTTTGTTTATGCGTTTAGATACGTATTGCCAATAAAATGGGCCGACTTACAAGTTTTTTAAGAAAAGAAGAAATGTAGATAGGGGGCGTCAAAAACACAACAAGTAATCGTCTGGGCCGATTTCACGATTTTTTTTTGAAATTTTTTGTTCGCTGCAGGACGCTAATTTTGCATTACACGGATTAGCATTCTGGTCTAGTTTATGGCCCAAAACATTTTATACACACCCCTTGTACTCCTTGACGTACACAGAGACGCAAACTTGGAAAAATCTGCAGTTGCCGAAATCAGCGCGGCGCTCCGGGGCACATTCAAATTTTTTTTCTCCCGAACTACGCACCTCAGGAGAAAACAAACTTGATTTTGGGGGGTTTTTCCATATTGCGCGCATATATAATAAAAACAAGAATGAACAAAAAATGGTCGTGTACACGCATGTTCGTTCTCTCGTGGAATCGCCCCACTGCGAGCGCCTCACCCACAGAGCCAACAAGGCAGGTCAAAAATGTGCACGGAACATTTGTAACTTAACTTTACAAGTTCAGCCGAGTAGTTTCAACTATAAATTATTCAGCAATACAGATTTTAGGGAACTCAAATATTATCGAGAAATTTTTAATTTATTCTAAAACCAATAAAACGCAACTGAAGATTTTCTAAAACCCTGTATTTTCTTTACTCTTTTGTTTGGCAAACTTTAAAAATTAGAATTTATGATAACGTTCAATTCCTGCTTCGTTCCTCCCTGCATAAGGAATTAATAGATATGTGTTTGTGTTCGAAGATGGAGTGGCTTGTGCGGCCTTTCCAATATGTATTATTCGAATTGGTTGCTTGTACCTTCCGGTATGAACTTGCCTCCTTCTACTCCAAGTATCGCGAAGTCGATCGAGCATTTCTTACCGAAATCATTATGTTAAAATATTTGTTGGTAATTCTTGCAGCGCTTCAGAAACTGAGTTTTCAACGAAAAAAGCAAACAAAAGTGCAAATTGTCAAGCTGCAAAGTGTTTCGCACCCTTGGCCCAAGGCCGACATATTTTGTTGATCTTGACTCAGTCTTTCGCACATCTTGAGAGGTTGCACCTGTCCGAGTTCCGGGATGTGTCTGTACTGTTTTACTTGGTACAGCTTCTTCTCTTACAATTGATGTTTAGAAACAGCAGCAATATTGTGGCGCTTGATAGCGGATCCTCCAGAGATACAAGAATGGCTTCTGATCATGTGGCATAGGTGCATGCAACAACACCCAATGCGTGACAAAATCGGCTGGCTTTTCACTCTAGGACCACAATCACGGTTATGGCAATTATAACGCTGCAAAATAAAGACGACCTCCCCGCAGCCTAAACGTATACAATCAAATAAGGAACAGATCTTTCCACATCATCTGGACACCGTTGTTTTAGTGGTAGACTGTTTCTACTTAGAAATTAAATATGACTTCTAAATGATTGCAAATTGAGAAATTGACAGCGCAAGAATCGAAATTCACAAAAGGTTTTTTTACTTCTGTTTGATGTCCGGGAAAGTCCCGTTTCACATTCGGTAACATCATCGTGTACGATGAATTGATGGACATAATAGGGGCTTGTTTCCCTGTTATTTTGAACCCCGTTGTTTACGGTGTGCTCCGACATAATATAATTTGGTAACAATGAGGCGAACATTCACGCGGGAAAATGTTTGTCGATTTTGAAAGAGCGAAACAAAAACAACATCACCGCTTAAGGAAATAGCTTTTTCACCGCAGATGATAACGTGTTTTGGTTGTACAATGCTAGCGGATAGCAAGCGTGTTGCAAGTAAAATTGCTAATGCAGAAATTGTGTTGTCCGTCACATTGTAAACAAGGTAGACTTTGGCGCGACTGGCTCGCTGATTTTAGAGTCGCGGGAATGCACAGAGCCTGCCACGGTACCAGCAGGGATTACCATAGAGGTCCGCCCTCAAAGCCCCCGCGGTTATACATTTTTTTGAAATGCCGGATTCTTTGCTTTGGGGTAGCAAATATGAATAGATGGAGGAATTCGTTTCGACCTGATGACACCGCCTTCGCTCGTTCACTCTTTAACCACAATTGTCTCTTTCTTGATAAATGTAGAGGGCGGAACACTTGGTTCTGCGCTATTATTAATGTCAGCTATTCGTACGACGAGGTAACTCGTCGCCACGAAGTAAGAGCACGTTACAATAGGTTGCAATAGATGAAACGAAGACAGCTGAATTTATACACGGTTCTCAGGTTCCACATTTCT
This sequence comes from Haemaphysalis longicornis, assembly GCA_013339765.2. Lineage (NCBI taxonomy): Eukaryota > Metazoa > Arthropoda > Arachnida > Ixodida > Ixodidae > Haemaphysalis > Haemaphysalis longicornis. The sequence goes on along the minus strand of CM023448.1, from coordinate 118,590 downwards.
ATAGGAATGCATCTTAGAACGGGGAGCAAATGGGCTGGTTGGTGCATGTTTAAAAATGTCAGAAACAGCGCAATGGACAGGACGTAGATTAGACGACAAACACGCCGCGCCGCGTGTTTGTCGTTAAATCTACGTCCTGTCCTTTGCGCTGTTCCTTACATTTATAGGAATGCACTCACAATGAAATGAGAACCCGGAAGCCTCTGTGTAGCGTAGCCGTTGGCTCCGATACCATGGACCACTATGCACACGAAAGACGACTACGCGGTGAAGCGTGTTATGAAGCATTATCTGGGCTGTTTGATTATTGCGAGACCTGTGACTTCATCATCATCACCAGCCTATCTACTTTCAGTGCAGTGCAAACGCCTCTCCCATTAATCTGCAATTATTCTGGTCCTGTGCAACTGCGACCGATTTTTTCCCGGCAAACTTCTTGATCTCATCTCCCATCTAACTTTCTGCCGGCTCTTGCCATGGATGCCTATTCTATGGATCCACTCTGTTACCCAAAATAAATAATGGTTTTTTTGCCTTCGCGTTACATGCCCTGGACACGTCCATTTCAACTTAATTTCTACTAATGTGTCTTCACACGCATTTGTTACCTCACCCACTCCGCTCTCCCCTTGTACCTCAATGTTACGCCTATCATCTTCCGTTGCATTGCTCGCTGAGTCATTCTCCAGTTAGGTGGAATGCTCTTAGTGAGCCTCTAAGTTCCTGCTCCGTAGGTGAGTACAGGTGAGATGGAGCTGCATACACTTTCTTCTTCAGGGGAAAAAGGCAGGCTGCTATTCATTATCTGAGAATGTCTGCCGTATGCACTCCACCCCATTCTTGTCCTTCTGATATGTCTGACTCATGGTTGGGATGCGCACTCAAAACTTTTCCTAAGTAGATATATTGGCTTACCACTTCCAGTGCCTCGCCACCTATCTCAAATCACTGTGCTTGCCCGAGGTTATTGATCAGTACTTTACATTTCTACAGTTTAATTTTCAGGCCCACAGCTCTTGTCTGTTTCTTCAGTGCGGTAAGCATGCTTTGCAATTCCCCCCCCCCCCCCGAGTTACTTAGCCAGGCAACGTCGTCAGCACATCTGAGGTTAGTGGGGTATTCTCCATTAACTCTTAATCGAATGTCCTTAATAGTTCCTGTAAACATGCTGTGAATAGCATTGGAGAGATTGTCTCCTTGTCTGGCGCCGTTCCTTATTTTTACTAGTCACGTTGTGGAGGATGATGGTAGCTGTGGACACATTGTAAATATCCTCAGTATTCGTACATAATGCTCGTTTGCACCCTGGTTCCGTAATGCCTGAATAACTGCTGAGGTTTCGACCGAGTCAAATGCTTTCTCATAATCTATGAAGTCTATATATAGGGGTTCAGTATACTCAGCGCACTTCTCTATCACCTGATTGGTCGTGTGAATATGGTCCATTGTTGAATAGCCTTTACAAAAACCCGGCTTGGTCTTTGGGTTGAGTGCAGAAAATCTGTTAGCAATTACCTTGGTAAGTACCTTGTAGACGACTGACAGAAGTTTACCCGCTTGTAATTTTTCAAGTCCATCATGCAAACTTTCTCATGGATTAGGATGAGTTTCGCATTCTTCCTGGATTCCGGTACCATCGTAGTCACTAGGCATTGCGTGCACAGGTTTGGCAAGTTTTATTATTTCAACTTGCCTGCCATCCTTCAAAAGGTCTGCTGTTATCTATCTTCACCAGGTGCTTTGCCCTTTCAATTCTTTCAATGCCCACCTTAGTTTTTCGGTCGTTACTAATGGGATGTCTATCTCCTCTAAACTACTTCCTCGTTCGGTATTATCTTGGATGTCCTGGCTACTGGTACAGATCTCCATAGCTGCTACTATGACTATTTATCTCTATTTGTGAAAACGTTTCCTTGCTTCTGTGTAAGTGCATTCATCCGATTTTTCCCAAGGCCTAAACTCTTCTTCACTGATTTCAGGCCTGCCTCCGTTCACTACAGCATATTTGATCCTCCCCATATTATACTTCCGTATGTCACCTGTCTTATGCCTATTGATTAACTTCGAAAGCTCCGCTAGTTCTATTCTGTCAGCTGCGGTTGAAATTGTAATGGTTTCGCTTTCCTAATTGGATCTTTCGCCTCCTGGAAACGTTTACCAGTATCCACTCTAGCCATCGTTCCCCGACTTCTACTACGCACTCCGTGATAATGCTGTAGACTGTCGCTGGCTTCCTGTGTCAAACTTAGCTTCCTCGGTAAGAGCTGAATATCGGTTCAGCAGGGCCATCATGAATCGCCCAAAGCCCTTTGTAAAGAAGAAACCGCTCAAATCGTTCTCCTACAGTTACGTGTAAAAGGATTCCTTCTCGCAGGTATGGCTAGGAGTTCGTTTGTGCAACGATCGCCGCAAGACGACTTTCGAGCCATGAATTTGGAGTGCGAAGAAACGACATTTTCGGCGCTCAATGGTGCGAGCACCTCGTTTAAGAACGCTGCCGCTGGGTCCGAGTCGTGGATTAGAGTTTTGCTAAGACATAACACTCCGGCGCTTAGGGCATAATAAAACAGCATTGTCCTTTTGTGGAGATATACTGTAGAAGAAGTGACAACTGGGCAAGTTGGTAATGCATATGGAACATCTTGAAGTAGTGCACTTAAACACGGAAACTAGGGAAAGAAACGACAAACCACAGCGCTGATGCACGACTGATTTTTATTAGAACAGACACACAGCTAAATACTTCAACCGAAACTCATGTGACCACACATCATACATACGTCACATTGCAGCGTATTATTTCCAAAACATGACAGGCATTAACAAACTGTGTGGATGAAGGCGCGTATGCATTGACGTTCCAGAGCAATTTAACAACTCAAACTCACCCTCGTGTAATTAAATCGATGGCCCGTATTCATGTGCGCTACCTTCAATAATGCCCATATGCATTACCAACTAGCCCAGTTGTCATTTCTTGCGTGTGCTCGGCTGGGCTGTGTAATGCTCCACGGCGTAACTAAGTTTAAACACGTCTGCTGATTAACAAAAGAAGGAGGATTGTAGAGAACACAATGCTGAAGTTTGTAGATTACAGGTCATGTATCCCTTTCACGGGCAAAAATTATTACGTAGGCTATAATCAGTGTTGCCTGAAAATTCGTGCTGGCAAACACCACCGATCATCAAAAGAGGTGCCCTATTCAAATTTACACGCACATTGCACGGATTGCACGTGTGCTTTAAAATGGTGTGACGGGTTAATTTTTACCTGCACAAACACCAACGGTCGATTCTGTAATCATGGCACAGAGGGCGTCTCTTGCGTCAAGGTTTGTACATTCGTCATTTTGTGGCAACATGACCGAATCAGATTTTTTCAGACGATAGTCTTTCTTGGGCTACTTAAACCGGGAAAGTTTTGTGTACCTGTATGTCTGTTTGTCTGTCTCTGTGACTCGATTCATACACCCGGTCAAAGTGGAAGCAAGTCTGAGCAATAGTGTGATATACTTACGGCCAAATCCTCCCTTTTTCCCATTTGTAGGTTCATTCTTGTAAGCAATGTTGAACAACAACAAGAGATTACGCATATATAAGAGAGAAAATTAATACACAAGAAATACTTACAGTAAATTAATAGATCTTGATTTTGTGAAATGAAATACTACATATACTGCAGAAAAAATTTACACTGTCGCCTGCTGTCGATAGCGCCACTATAGCTTGTGACGGCATTTTACGAAATCAAGTGGCAAAAGTTACGAAAGTTTTCCACTGGATAGGTTCCACGTTCTGCTTGGAACCCGTGTGGACTAGCGCAATGCGGTTCTATAAACGTTGACGTAGGGCGCCTCAATTCACGCGTGTCTCCGCTGTACGGCAGCGCTGGCATCGAGGCAGCCTGCCGAGAGCAGTTGAACGTGGTAATATAAGTTGACTTGAGCAAACCTTTGGCGTGCTTACCTTGGAAAGAGCGCGACGCCAAGAGGAAAAACATGGGTGGTGAGACGGGAAAGCGAAGGGTGCTTTACTTGGCAATTGTTGATGAAGACTATAGTGGTTTGTCGACCATTTGCAACAAAATTTTGCGCGGCCAGTGTTGTCAATTGTGATTTAATACTCGTTGTTTGGAAGTATATGAATGGTAGAATGTACAAATATGTAGTACTTTAACCACTAGGCGTCAGCCCTCCACTTCGGCGTTTAACTAGGCGTTAGCCTCCACCAACAACATTTCGTGTGCCCATACATGTGACGTGAAAGCAAACTCGCACTGTGTGACATACTCAGTGAGGAGGACTTCCCGTGTTAAGTGTTCGCTAAGATTGTTGCATCAGGTCTCGCACATTGGTTCCGGATTATACGGCGTTACAAGTACATGCCTGAAGAGGAGAGAAATGTCACCACTACGTTCCAAAAAACACTTGAGCTCTGCGCGTGCATAAATAATAAAATCACCTCTCTTCTCCCTTCTACTTTTTTCTGCCAGCAATCTGAGGGAACAACCATCGATTTCCTTCCTCAAAAAGTACCGTCAAACCGTCCCGCTACATGAGAAAAAAAAGCGCCAGTGATATCCGACTGTGCCAATTCATTTCCTAGTACCCTGTCTGCGGGTAGTTGTCTTCATGATACGCCCATAAAATATTCCAGTGAGCAGCGCAGCAGCCAAGTCGATTGCGGATCTTCGTGACCCTACGAGTAGTTTAATGTCTTCGTTGCACTGATCAAGGGGAAAGTGCCACCTGTGATTAGGCTGCAGTGAAAAGATATATCCTTCAAAAGGACTGCTGTAACCCAAAAACAGTTCCGATACAATCTGCAGACACACGGTTCATCCGTGAAACTTGCCTTCCATTGTGTGAAAAAGTTTAATGGAAGATTGCGATGAAGGAGCGGATATACACGAGTCAATACACGTATCGATCACAAAAAGGGAGTAAAAGAGTAAAAAATTGGACGCGTATCTGCTCCTTTCGTTCCAAATGTTGTCAAAAACAATAGACTTTATTCACATTTGCCAAGGAATGCCCCCTTTTGCTTTCCTGTTCCGTTGCATGCTGTTCCTGTACCGTCACCGCTCATCGCAAGGTAAACACACCAAGTGTTTGCTCACGGCGATTTGAATTTACCACGTTCCACTGCTACAGGCCTGGTTTCTCGATGTCAGCGCTACAGTACGGCGGTGACGCGCGTGAATCGAGGCGGCCGACTTCAAGGTTTATAGAATCACGTTGCCGTGCTACACGTGCGTTCCAAGCAGAGCGTGGAACCTAGCTAGCTGCAACAACCGATTTAGCCCTGGCCCAATCCCCCGTTGTGGGTGCCTGCCAAGATCTTTGAGTACATGATCATCATCATCTTCGTTGCTGTTGTCGCGTGATATTTCATATTCTGCAATAGATGTAAAATTTAATTTGCTATCGAAAAACCAAGCATACAAGAATTCTTAATAAAGATACACTGCAAATATCTCATCTGTACAATTTCCTCTCTTATATTTGCGTAAACAAAGTTGACATATATGAGCATATAAACCGGCTTAGACGTTTACCTCTGGCTGTGAGTATATGAGACTATTGCGCAATATCTGCCTTCGCTTTTTCCGGGAGGCTGAATCGAGTCACAGCCAGACAGACAGACAGACGGACAACCGACATACAGACAGACCAAAATTTCGTGGGTATAAGTTAGCCCAAGAAAGCTACCGTATCTTAATTAGTATGCTTGATCAAATAAGCACGTATCGATATACATGTTATCTTTCGAAGAGTGATACCTAGTGCCTGAAATATGTCATCTGTGTTCGATTTTCGTTGGCGGTTTCAGTCTGATAGTATGAGAATCGATTCGACGCAATTTTAGTGAAGGTTGGACGCGCTTGTCCTCGAAATTTTTGGTAGTTTTGATCTTAGAAGGGCTCTCGCGCTTCTCTCAACTTTCTTGGGGAAGTAATGGTAAACTTCTTTGTTCAAAGTGGGCTCTTTACTGTATTTTGGGGTGGTGTCTGGGGTGGTTGTCTGTGCTTCTCAGTAAAATTTGTATTTATAGAAATCCCCCAGCTAGCTCATTTAGGCAAGCTGCCTGTGTTCAGAATAATTGAGGAACCGACATTATGTTGGTTTTAAAACTTGCTTGTAAATCTCCTGCTACATCGCATTATTTTTGTGCTACTTGAAAATTTCTATAATAGTTTACTTCCACCGCAATTTCTCCTTTCCATGTCCTCTTAGGTTTAACTCGCGATCTTCCACACAAAAACAGTTACTCTGACTAATCTCTCTTATTGTGATGGTGCTCTCGATGCTTTGGCTTCAACAAAGCAGCCAAACTTGGGATGTATAGGAAGGAGCATGTGCTCCCAAACAGACCATTCCGTGTTTTAAAAGGACGATAGTCATTTTTGGGCTACTAAAACGCAGAAAATGTGGCTCGCTGTCTGTCTGTCTGTCTGTCTGTCTGTCTGTCTTTTCTCTCTGTCTATCTATTTGTCTGTCTGACTGTGACCTTTATATTCAGCTCCACGGTCAAACTTGAAATAAAATCTTCACTCTAGTCTTGTATACCCACCGCCGAATCTAAACATGTAAGTCCGCCTTTGATGTTCTACTTGTCAACATTGTTGAACAAGCACAAGATATTACGCAAATATAAGGCAGAAAAATTAATACAGGAATGATAGGTGCAGTGTTCCTTTGCATAAAATTCACGGATGCTTCGTATTAGCTATACCAAAAGAAATACTGCATCAACGGTACAAAACCGTTCGCGCACTGTTGCCAGAGCAATGTCCTGGCGGCGTTTAAAAAATCAAACGGCAATAGCAAAGAAACTTTTTACTAGATGGGATCAATGTTCGCTTATTACGGTTGTGCAGTAGGACATTGTGGTTCAATAAATATTGTAGTAGAGTACCACAATTCACGCGCGTCTTCGCCGCACGATAGCGTTGGCATCGAGACAATCGACTTGCAGCAGTAGAACGCAGTCAATTTAAATTGACTTGACCAAACCTCTAGAGTGTAATCTTAGGAGGAACAAGACGGGAAAGGAACAGCATCAGAGGGGAGCGGGAAAGAGAAGGGAGGCCTTTACTTCGCTGGGGCGGCAGTCGGCTATTCTCTTTCGGCGACATTTGCAACAAAGGAAGCAGATGCGCGGCCATTTTATTTATGTCAATGCTCAGTGTGCCCAAAGAAGTAATGTGCAAAGATGGCTTTTACGAGAGCAACATCACATACCAGTTAAACCAAAAAAAAAGAAATTTGTCTGATCTTTAAAGTTTTTTAGCTTACGCCCCAAAACCCGAAAGGAAGTGAGATGTTTTAGAATTAGCGTCGCGACATCTTGCATTTAAGGTCACGTATAGCTCTGTCTATCACTCGTGAAATGTGCCTTCCATTTACAAGGAAAAAGCAGTACGCTCAGCGAGTATGCCTCACGAGGAGGTATTTTGTGTTGCACGGCATTGTGATCTGCCAGCGCCCATAATGGAAATAGAGCATAGAGAACTGTTTAGGAGTTCAACACGGTGAGGAGCATCGTTCCTAAGTAGCAAAAAAAATCATCAACATAGATTACATTTCTGAAAGCAAAATTGCGGCGAAACACAGCTCCAAGCCATTTATGTTTGCACCAAATCAATATTAGACAAGTAGGTATAAAGGATTGGCATTTTTCCACGGTTTAAACCAATCGGTAGTTTTTAGTTGTTTAAGTTCCAATGACTACACACGTCAACGACGGCGGCGCACGGTGTGATTGGAAGCTCCATTACGGTCGCTCGCTCCGAGGTTTGTTCTAGATTTAGGGCGTGAAGAGCGGTGGAAAAGCCGATGTAAAAAAAATATACACTAGGAACACACGCATAGGAAGGATACGCACTGACAGATTGCTAATTTGCAACCCCTGCTTTCTTGAGAAAAAAAAAACACGCATTACTATTCTCAAGGGACATAAAGCAGCATGCAAAACATACATAAATATCATAACCAGCTTCCCCGCTCATCCCTAGTTCAGCTAGAGGGCACCAGGCGCTCAGGAACAAGCGTAACTGGGCAAACGCCGAACTTTCAATAGCGATTACAGATAATTTCGAAACTTTTTCTACCATATTTTTTTATCATGTAATCTTTTCAGTGACAACTACCAGTATATAAATTATGGTTTCAGTATAATGGTTCCACAAGGTTCCTGAAGAGTTTAAAGTGTGGGTATTGCGGAGAAGCTTCAAGCATTGTTAAAAATCTTCTGTTGTCCCCGGAGCAGACAACGCGTTGACCAATAGGTGGGCACTCTTCTCGTCGTTGCATCAGTCCAGGTTCCAAATCAGCGCATTTTTTGTGCCTAAATGCGTTCTGGTACGTTTAACGACAAATGTATAATGTCTCGCTAAGGCGAAGCGGCGGTTGGTGTCCCAGGTGCTGTTACGAATCGCCTGTTGTGCTGGCGCACGCGCTGTGTGCGTATTTGTTGGTTTGTGTGAGGGTGTGTGCGTGAGTGCGTGTAGGTTTGCGTGTGCATTTGCGTGTGCGTGTGCGTGCGTGCGCGTGAGTGTGCGTTCGTGGGTGTGCGCGTCCATTTGCGTGTGTGCGTGCGTGTGTGTTTGTGTGCGATTGTGTGCGTGCGTGTCCGTGCGCGCACGTGTGTGCGTTTATGTGTGTGCGTGTTTGTGTGTGTGCGTCCCTGGGGCGTGTATGCTCGTGTGTATGCATGTGCTTGTGCGTGGCGTGTGTGTGTGCGTTTGTGTTTCTGTGTGTAGGGGGTCGTTTGTCTGCCTGTGTGTGTGCATGTGTGTGTTTGTGCGCTGCGCGCGCGTGCTGTAAGCATGTTTGTTTGCTGACGTGTGCGAAGTTTCGGCAGCGCACAGAACGGAGCTGCGGAATGATATTTTCCCAAATAGCCTTTAACATGGTAGAGGAAAATCACGCGCATCGCTCACGTGGCTTCGAGAATGCGCCGCGGCAGAACCACTCCGAGCGGCCATTCATACTTGCGGGGATTGACTCATCGCCCGTCCACCTCTGCCAGAGTGCTTTTGTTTGTGTGTTTTAACTTCTGTCCTGTGCAAAACACGCAGTGCACTTGGTTACCGTTAGGAGTTATTGTTACAAATAGGCGCTGTCCGCCAGGGTCGTGAAGTGCGCTCCGGATTCAGTTGCAGAACGTCACTCTGCCCGTTCGGGTTGTGCTGTTATAATCATGGGTGTGTGCTACTGTCTCTATCATGGATGTTCTCTACTCGCCTCGACTATCATTGCACAAGTTAAATTTGGATCTGGGCTATTCTTTGTTATAAACGAAAGCAACTCCTTTGAAAGCCGCTCCTTCACGACGCTACGACGAGTTGACGAATGTCCGCTCTAGGATGCCTTCGCCACTGTAACAATTCGGTGGCTTTGTTTGCAACGCTCGCATTAGCGCGTTTATCTAGTCAATAGACCTTTCCAGAAACTCCAGCGCCGCTCCTTCCCATGGCGGGCCCGCGCAAGGCGTCATGGGAACTGTGTGCGCGATGCGGTGCGAGCGGCGACGGCGTGGTCGCGCCGCGCGCCGCTTGAGCGGAGCGAGCCCGTAAAAGGACAAAGTTTAAGTGGAGTGAAATGCTGTGCTTGCGAAGTTATGTTCCGCATCAATTAAAGCATCTTTAAACCGTAGAAGCCAAAACGAGAAATAAACTCTGCATCCTCCTAAAACTGCCTGAACCGCATGAGAACCTTTTGTCGTCTGCTAGCTTGCAGAGTGGAACCAGCTGCTGCCATTTGAAAAGCGTCTTTCCGCTCCTAGCTTCCCGCAGAAAACGAGAAATTCCTCAACACGGGGATATGGCAAACAAATGTGCCCCCTGAGCTCCCCGAGAAAATACAAATAACCAGCTCTTGCATCCGGCAGCCCGCGGGAAGCCGAGTGGGAAAACGAAGAAGCCCATATCGTGTGCACACGTTATTCGTGATGCACTTCCGCTTGTGTAAAGCTAGACTCGTTTATGACCTGCCTTACCGTTTGTAGTTTACGCGATACTGACGATATTGTTACAGAACTAAGGTGGACAATGCCTGACAGCTCCTTGAACCAACGACGATGACGACGACGACGACGAAGTGCCTGGCGCGAACCTTGCGCGAGCTCTGTCATGGCCGCACTGTACATAATGTGAATAGATCGCTTCACTCCATCGCATCGTTCGTCTCATCTGTCCTGCCGCCACGTAACATTTTGGGGGAGTGTGCGGTGTCATCCCCATCCTGGCCTCCAAATCGCATCGTCTCGGCCCTGGCGGAATCGTCGAGGAAACGTCGGCCGTGTCGGGCAGCCCTAGCCCACTGCGACGAGCATTCGACCACGTCCCCCGCCCCGTGACCCCAGCCCGTGACCAGCCGATGAAGACGAGCCGCTACATGCCGAGACCAAAAGAACAGAAGCCGCGTCCCCAGCCCTCTCGTCCGACGTGGTTCGAGTTCCTCCGACTGTCCGCTTCTGTCTTCAAGACATCGCTTTTGCGGAGCCAGGCATCATCACGTGCATCATCGTCATCGGTGGCGGCAGGCACATCTTCACTGTACCTTGTCATCGCATCGCTCATCCTCATCGCAATCCTCGCGTTGCCTCGGCCACGACCGGGTCGGTCGTCCTCGAACCGGGGGTGATGTTACGGGACTAAGGTGGACAATGCCTGACAGATCCTTGAACCAACGACGATGACGATGACGACGACGACGAAGTGCCTGGCGCGAACCTTGCGCGAGCTCTGTCATGGCCGCACTGTACATAATGTGAATAGATCGCTTCACTCCATCGCATCGTTCGTCTCATCTGTCCTGCCGCCACGTAAAAATATGGTGCCAAGGAAGCTGCAGGAGGCGGACAAACGTGCGGTGTGCTCGGTTGGGCCACCTATACGCTATGAGACCGGCATGTTTCATTGGACAAGTTTCGGAAAGACAGACAACTTAAAAAGGATTAGGTTCGCCGGATAAATCGGTCGTAATGGCGATTCGCTTTGTGGGAGCTGTCCGAGCATACAGGATATATGAAGCCCATTTCAGCGCGAGGCGACGCAAATATTACATTTCCACACCGAGTCTTCTCCGAGAGGTGTCCTCCGATAAAGACAGGTAAGCCCAGCAATATAACGTAAATTATGATTTTTATATGTTCTGTTTCCTAGATCATAGTTAAAAACTTGCGGTCACGGTCCAAAATTTTATTAAAAGCGTGGCAAATGTACGTTTCGGCTTCCGTACGTAAGCCTTGTTCACTGACTCTTTTTTACACTTCTTTTTTACGCTTTTAATAAACCTTTGGTCGGTGGCCGCAAGTTTCTAACTAAGAACCTTTTACCCAACCAAACGATATTTTGTCAAACCTTAGATTTTATTGTTTCCCAGCTGCCACGAAGTGAACGAAGGGCCGCCCTCCTAAGCGCCGTCCCGCCTCCAGGCATCCAAGACGAGACACTCCTGGCAGCTCAGAGTAATTAACGCCCGTTTTGTAATGAATTTTAGCACAAAGGTCGTAACAGGGCGATAAAGCAATGTTTTCGCTCCAGCAGAAAACGGTGCGGTTTCTCGAACGACAGCGACTGCTTGCATCCCGTTTCCTGCGGCATTGGAGGAACGGGGTTTCTGCGGTTGTGAGTTCAGCATTTCGCTATTTCTTTTCGGTCGCTCGTTGTGGAATTATTATTTCCCACTTTTAAGGTGTGGTGTGCCTCCTGAAGAGTGTGAAAACGAAGGAGACAGCTCGTCATAGCTGACCCAGGATTCTTGATCGAAGATGAGCTCCGTGAACTTGGCGTTAAATTGAACAGACCCCCCATGTTAAATGGTCGGCGTCAACTGACAGTAGTGGAGGAAACACGCACACGGCAGATCGCCAACCTGAGAAGACACGTTGAGCGAGTTAATAGAGAAGTGAAGACTTTGAAATACTCTAGTATGTTTTCCCAAATGCGATAGCTGACAAGCCAAACCAGATATGGAAAATTAGTTGCTACTTGAACAACTAAACCACTTATCAATCGATAAGTAAGCAAATGTCAACTATGCGGGTTTTGTATTAGCGCACTCTGAAGTTTTACCTTCTGGTCGGTATTGGTTAGTTTTGCTAACGGAATAAAAGTGCACGTGTCTTTTATTGTACTGATACAAAGTAGCTGCCGCGTCTTTTTTTCGGCTGAAAGAAACATTTCTATTTTCATATATACACAGCCGAAAATAACAAAAGAGCCTAGGATTGCACTATAGGACTGGCCACCTCTTAGGAAATCAGTACTTGAAACAAATACAGACATAGTGTAGCATAAATCCATGGGATACAGACAGCAACTCCCCAAAATGCAGCAGTTTGTTGAAAAAATCGGGCTGTGGTAAGAGTGCTGAAGATTAAAATAAATAAGGCTCCTCCTCCTCCTGCTCATCATCATCATCATCATCATCACTGATAGGAGCTGACCCCCCTCTCAGAAAAGAAACATCCCCCTCGCGAGGGGCACGATTAAATGCAAAGCATTTCTGCGGGGGGCGCGCCTGCAAGTCGTATGGATTACGTATTGGTTGTTGTTGTTGTAATTTTTGTCTTCCAGCGTAGACATTGTCGATGAAGTCGATGGTGAAACGTGCCGTGAACCCCTGCCGCGGCTATGACGCAACGTGGAGCGGCTATGACGCAACGTGGCGCGGCTATGACGCAACACAATCCAACACAATCCACTTTAATCCAATCCAATCCAAATCCAAGCCAATCCAAGCCAATCCAATCGAATCCAACCCAATGCCCCTCGCGAGAGAGTGTTATAGCGCCGAAATCGCCACCACGCGAACGCGTGATGCTGACGTCACGATCACGACACAGATGTTAGCGACCGCAGCGCGCGCGAACGGCATATGTTTTAAGCGCGAACCGACCGCGGCGAGAGAGCGCGATGCGAGCGCCCCACCTGTTCTTGCGCGCGAACCTAACGCGGCGAGAGAGGGTGTTGCGCACGTCCCCACCTGTTGTGCGCCCGAACCGAACGCGGCGAGAGAGGGCGTTGCGAGCGGAGAGAAGGCGAGGAGGACGCGGGGGAGAGGGCGCACCTCTGGCCGACGGTTGAATGAGTCAAGGATATAAGGCACGTTCGTAACCTTCCGTTCTGTGTCGGCTTTGTGGCTCAGTTGGTAGAGCACCGTGCACCTTGCGCTCCGCCCGCAGAGTCGTAGGATCGAAACCTGGCGCCGGCAAGTATTTATATAGTGTAGGGGGAGCGATGCGGACGCGGACTACGGACGCCAACGCGGGTGACATCGTGAGTTACTGAAATGCTCTGCATTTAAAAGAAACCAGTTATCAAAACAGCTGTCCAGGATAGCAGATGTTCTGCATGCATGCCACAATAATAAACGCCGAAGTTACACCGTCAACAAACGCTGCCTCCACAGACGCTGTCGCGCACGGCATGGTCTGGCACGGTAGAGATACATGAAGCGTGGCCCAGGCGGCAGTGGCGGTATAGCGGCGATGGCAGCGGTGGCGGCTGCTGCGGCGCTCACAGTTCCCAGGCTGTTTTGCGGCCGTCGTTTGGGGGCGCGCGCAACTTTCCGGAAAGGTCTATTCGCGGCGTTTACAGACGTGACGTTGTGCCTGTAGCTCTGTCGGGCCAGGAAAGCGAGTATAAGCGGTACGGATGGAGGCGTGTTGTGTACAGGGAGGTGTTCGCAATAATAGTGTCCCGTGTAAACCACACACTATCGACGAACATGTAGTGTGATACCAGTCTTTGCAGCTGTGGTACTGCCACTACAAAGAATTAGTAGGATATGGCCCTGCGAGGGAATTTTATGGCCATGCAGTGCTGTCATGGCGTATGAAATGGGAGACCTCAAAAGGCCAAGACCCCTGCAAAAAATTAGTGTTCGAGAGAAGGAGGGGGCTTATGAGGGCTCTGAACTTTGTCTGGGGGGAGGGGGGTTAAGATATTGGCTACTGGCATTATATATGTGTTGTTGCGCTAGTACATTGGGGTGAGCTCGTCCTATCTAATGAACCTGCTTGGGATACTTTGTGTTCTGCTCTCCATATTTCCGTATTCTAGTGTTACTGTACGCTGCTGGCTAGCATGTGAGAAAAAGGCAATTTTGCGCGACGACTGAAAGAGAGCTCGCCAATAGAGAGAGGCTGTCCGAAAACTCTACATGTATTCTATTATCAGAAACACCAATTAAATTCCAGTTTGCTACCCGTTTGTCCTTGATTTCTACGTATTATACTCAATGATGTAATTACTGTTGCATCATGGCCGCAATGGGAGCATTCAAGTGTGATTTCACCAAACCCGCCCCAACGCCACTGCTCGCTGATTAGCCAGAGTCACTGTTAACTATTGATAGTCGCGGGATAACAGTGACGAAGTGTTTTGGCTATGAGTAAATATAGAACGAGTTATCACTTGGTAATACAGAACGACACCAGAGTGTATTATTCTTCCCGATGGGAGCAGTCTGTTTTAATTTTTACCAACGGTCAAACTGCTTGCGCTCACTGACTAGCCCGAGTCACTATCAATAATTAAGAGTTAGTATGGCTAGACAGTGAGCGACATAGGTTTTTAGGGTTGGGCCATGATGCAAACTTAGTGTGACGGTAGCCATATTTTTCTCCTTTTATACTAGTATTTGCAGGCATGGAATGATATTTGCACAAATATATGCGGTTTACTTTATTACCTAACAAATGCATAAATAAAACACTTTGTCACTGCAAGTATCACATTGCTTCTGAAAACGTACGTGACAACAGTGAAAAACCTCCTCAAAGCTTTGCAAATATTTCCTATTGTTTTGTTCAAAGAATTATTAATTTTATTTGAAGTCATATAAGCCATTACGTAAGCGGATCATTAGAACAAGTGCCACAATTGTTATGTCAGAAAATATTAGGTCATTGTATTATGTTGTGACACATTTCGATCGTAGAATACGCAGGGCGTATTGTGCGCCTAGGCATGCGCTAAACTAATGTTCATCGTGCACGTTAGCAATAATGGACGGGCACTCCTGCGATAAACGCAACCAACCGTCGCCGTCAACAACCCCGCTACACAACCCGGCATCGCAATCTTATTCACAGTACAAGCCATGCGTCTTAGCTGGTTTAGGGAATGGTGGCACAGGACAAGCGATAAAGTACCAACGGCACGCGCCGGGCACGGCAGGTCTACATTGGCTTAACCGTCAGCGACGGTCAACAGCGCTTGTTTAGGCGCCAACAATCTCTGTAACCCCGGCGTTCAAGAAATGAGAACCGAGACGATGTGGTCGTATTACCGCGGTCGTGCATGCGCAGATACAGGCTATACACGTCATTTCCTACAGCCATCACCCTAGCAGCCCTCGGCATATGTGGCGTCTGTGAAGTCTACAAAAAAGGGCATTCTTATATCGAACACACGTCATTGGCAGTAAAAGATTACTAATTATGGTACATGAGCTGTTGACGAAAGTAGACATGTCGATGCGCCAAGTGTCGTTGGTGGGATTTGTTCTACCCATTATACGTTACAGCAAAACATTATGTCATGCATGACTATGTGGGCGGCTTGTTTTTCGAAGCCGTGTCACGCGCTCTAATTGGATCCGTTATCTTGCTGCGCCCTCTTATTCACGTTGTCAGTCGTCGTCGTAGCTCGTTACAGAGAACGAGCTCCGGCGAAAAGACCGGCCCCAGAAGTGCTCTGAACTTAAAAACTGCAGTGGTTGCTTCCGCCTGCGACTTGCGATTGTGTCGACTGTGGCGGTCCAAGTTTCGAGCATTTCGTTAGGGCCTTTTTTTCGGAAAAGCAGGCTTACGGGTGTAGAGGTCACAGTGTTGCTGTTACTGCATAGGCGTGAAGTACGTGGGGGCAGCGGGACGCGTGCCCCCCCCCCCCCGGACTTCTTCGGAGAGGGCGACGCCCCCACCGGGAAAGTTCGTCGTATACGCAAGTGGCGTAGCCAAGGGTTAGCTGGCCCTGTTTAAGCCCCCTATCACCGTTATCTTTACCGCAGGCGCCGTGCTCCCTGCTATGAGCTTCACGTCGCGTGTGCATGAAGACGCATTTCCTTCCAACTTGTCGATATTAGAAACATTTGCATCTCAATGCCAGTCCGACGTATGGGCGCTTGCAAAGAACGAAGCGCCTCGGTCAGGATGATTGCGGAAGGCTGCAGACTCCAAGCGATGGTATGCTGAGCGCGTGACGCTCAACTCGTGCGTGGTCCTTTTGTGTTGTTCCATATTATCACTCCCAAATACCTGTCTTGTCCGACACCCAAATGCGAAGCGACACGTCGCCGATGTCGCCAAGCGGAGACTGATTTTTCGGTAGGGCTGTTATTCGCAAAAGAGCAGCCTTTCCCCACATCGAATCCTTTCAACTCTCCCAAGCTCTAAAAGCGTGCCATGCCTAACTCATCCCTGTCCGACTAGCTTGGGCTGGGTGAGCGGGCTGTATCGGCTAGCAAGGCAAATGAGGCCCTCCATGCGAAATATGCCACTCGTAAAATTGTTTATCCTCTCGTGCTAAGAGGAGAAACAACGCGCGACTTCAACGCAGCAAAGACGATTACTCGTCCCGGTGTGGCGGAGCAACCAAGGAATCGTTTGCAGCAAATTCGGAAGAGAAATAATGCGATTTGCCCGTATAAGCAGAACTGCGTGCAGCACAGCGGCGGCAGAAGACGTCTTACGCTCTGACAAATCACCGAACAAAACAAGAAGGCTTCGTAACCTGCAAAATGTGTAGTTCAATGAATGAGGGCCGTGCGTGGGGGGGAAGGACTATTGTGAGTAAGGCGCTGTTACGCGCGTCGCCACTTCATATCCCCTGTCTTCAACGTTACTGTCGAGCGGTACCAGTACCTTTCCGTGGGCTAATCGTATGGTCACACCGTGTCCCCTTCTGAAAGCAATGCTGCAGAAGGAGTCGTGTCGACATTTGTCTTCCTGCATTTGTTCTTGACCTAAGAAACTGGGGAGCGGCTTGATGCCGAAAAGGCTCTACTGCGACTCTCAGAGCCGGTTGCACGCCTGAAGGCATGAACATCCCTAACTCTACTACAGGCGGACGGCGGTCGCTACAGTAGTCAAGCCCCGATAGCCATCTTCGGCCTCTGTTGCAAATACAAGCCATCCATTTCTTCCACGGCCGCCTACTTCCTGGGCGGTGGAGGGGCCTCAGGCACTATGCCGCAAGGACATAAGCGGCTCTGGCTATCGGGGAAGTTCATGCTTGTAAGAGTGCCAACACTAAAACCAGGCCTCGAAAATTATGTAAGTAATTTGTTCAACTCGCTAATCTATGCATAATCGCAGATGCCTTGTTAGGATGGGGGTTGCTATGTGGCTTACCAGTGTTGATTATTTCTGAATTCTTGGACATTTAAATGATTTTCTGGGATTTAAACGAGTTCATAGTAATTGAGTAAGTGTTTGCGAGACAGAAAATTCATATTTCGCTTAATTTCTCGAATGCAATATCGCGTTGAATAAACGTAACCACTCAACCAGCTGCATTCGCCGATACGACTATTGTTACAGATGAGTCTCCACTCTTCTTGTAGATATGTGGAACATTGAAAGAAGCCCTTGATAGGTAAATAAGGAAGATAGGTAATTTGTAAGTTGCATGATAGGCAAGGTTATTACCTTGCCTATCATGCAACTTACAACTTACACGTGTAAGTTGCACTTACTTACGCGTGTAAGTTGCGTGTAAGTTGACAGGCAGAGTAGGCAAGTTCGAGTGAGGAAACCTTAATTACGAAAGGTACAAACGTTAAATATTTTGTGGTGTGCGATGTTGCCGAGAATTTTCAGTGTTAATCGGGACAGTATTAGCATCAGTACACAAAGAGTGAAAACTATAGTTGTTCTTGCTGCAGTTGCACTATTTTGGGCTTTTCAAGGCATGAAACTCCGCGTGAGGTAGTGGCTGTCGCATGGTGTTACTGTTATTGATACTTTTCTTAGCATGTTTCATGACGACGCATGCATCCACTAACACTTTATTTCCAAGTTATACCAGCTTGCGCAAA
The DNA here is from genome assembly GCA_013339765.2 of Haemaphysalis longicornis. NCBI lineage: Eukaryota > Metazoa > Arthropoda > Arachnida > Ixodida > Ixodidae > Haemaphysalis > Haemaphysalis longicornis. Next base: position 100,537 of record CM023448.1, on the reverse strand, counting down.
CGAAAGACCTTCGTACTGCCGGCCAGAAACGAACGTGCCTTTCTGGCTGATCGATTCCTTCAACTCTCTTTAACCTTTTAAAGTTGTCCTGGTGCAACAGCATTTTTCTTTCAATGCCCAGCAGTCTGGCACGACAAATGAATGTGGGGTTTCGAACGCGCCACAGGCCATTATCCACCTACCCCCCCCCCTCCTCGCAGGGCCGCCCTGATGTAATCCACAATGGTTTCTAATATATGCCGTAATGTTCTACGTGTCATTTTGATGAATCTTTGAACTATCCTCAGCATTAAGTATGTGACGAAAATGTCCGAATAATTATCACCGTAAACAAATTCCCACTTTTTAGCCAATCCAGCATATCTCAGTAGTCTACATTATCCGGGTCGCTGTTAACCACAGCGATACTATAAGGGTCTATAGAATATTTCGGCGCGAAACCTTTTCGGGGACTGAATTATCGGGTGCATGCTTGTTTTACCAGGTTTTATATTTTAATTTCCGCATTACGTGGAATACGGACAACAATCCAGCGCAGTGATTGCTTTTTTTACATTAACTCGCCGCGGTGGCTGAGTTGCTAAGGCGTTGTGCTATTGAGCAAAACGACGCGAATTCGGTTCCTGGCCGCAGCGGCCATGTTTCTGATGGAGGCTAAAAGCAAGAACGCCCGTGTGTTTGACATTTCGGCGCACGTTAAAAATGCCCAGGTGGTCAAAACAAATACGGAGCGCTCCAATACAGCGCGTTTCATCGTCTGAGTTGTCCCAGCACGTTAATAAAATTATGTAAGTATTAGGTATTTTTAGACTGATGCCGTGTTTGGTTTACGGTGGTTATTTTTGAAAATTGAACATTTGTATATTTTTCTCTATTCAGGGATCATACCGTTCAGGAAACGCCGGTTATGCAGCCAATGGTGGAATTTTTCGCACATGTAATATTTCATTTACGACAAGACGTTAATTCATATTGGCCCTTTTTTGCAGCATGCCAACAGCTAAGACAATAAGCCGGTGTTTACGATGGCAGAATTCATTATTTATTAAATTTTCATTAAATAAAAGCCACAATCTCCCCTTGCAAAGAAAGCAGCTTTACAAACATCCAGTTGCCCCTGAAAAAACAGAAAATCTTATGAACAGTTCTGTGTAGGCTGCGCTATAACGCTAAAATGAATTTGCAAAAAAAGTTGTCGCCAGCTTTTTTTACGGACAAGTCTAGGGTTTTCATGAAAGAAGAATGGCCCTTCTTGAATACAGCTGCAGTTTCTATATTTCCCAAATGCTCAAGTGCTCAGGTTGTGCCTACAAATAGCAGTCCCAACCGTGTAACCGACCTTCGTTTTATGCTTAGATGTTTACATTAAATTCATTTTAATGCTTTTTTTCTCATCAGCCCACCAACCTCACACACACACAACCGCCTTCAAGTTGCTATCTCCACCAGATATTTTTTTTAGTAGTAACATTTTTGGTTCACCCTGAAAATTCTAAAGGCCTAGCGGAGTTCACAGTCTCTGAAACGTCACCGCATTGATGTAAGAAAAAGCGATACATTCCCCATGAGCTCGCACAACCTGTCGAAAAATAGCTACCCAAAACGTTCTGCGGACAAATGACCGGTACCATTGGCCCGTCTCTCCCCCCTCGAGGAACAACTTTGCTGGCTACACCCTTCCACTGATCGCTGTCATTCCGAAGGCAACCACTCTCGTTTCTAGTTCAGCATATCATGCCCACCCCAGATATTCCTCGCTTTATCCCATTAAAACTGGAAAAAAATGAATAGGCTCCTTTGGCAAGAGCTGGAACTGTCGTGTGCAAGTTTTCGACGTCCGGCTGGCACACTCAAGAACAAGTTACAGTTACACAATACCAAGGGGACTGGTACTCGAAAAAAGCCATCTACCCCCGCTCCTCGCCCCCCGTTTTAGCGACGCCACTGTAAATACGACTGTCGGTTAGTTTTTCAGCAGACGCTACACAGAATGCAACGAAGAGGGAGTTGATAAACAAAACAATAAAAAGGGAATGCACACGCGCTCAACGGGGTCATGCAGGCAAACAACAAGTTTTTTTATATTTGAAAGATTTCGTGTTTTAAAGTGCGTCCAGCGCTTGTCCAGCAGCAAAGGATGGCGCGACATTAATCAATAATGTAAATTTTCTGTTGTCCTTCCAAATCGGGTGTTTCGTGACGTCAATCATGAAGTCACGGGGTGGGCATTCAAAGTAACTTCCGGTGCGTCATTGGGCTCTGGATCCTTGCTCCCCGTCAGTCCTCTCAGATGGCGCTACAATACAGAGCCTCGGACCGTTGTCCGCCGTTGCTTTATTTTTGAGCGTATTTGCACCTTACGTGTTTTTGTTACGGTAGAAAGTAATAGTTTCCTGATGCAGTGGTATGCTCTACAAACAGGGTTCAATAACCCAACGCCGTTTACGTCAGTCGGCCAGTGTCGTGTAAGACAACGCCACAGGCTGTTGTGACGCTAAAACATGCCTAGTGCGCCCAGTACCAACAGCAGTGACCATTGGTACTTCAATGTCTGCATGTATTTTCTTAACTTTCATTGTTTATTCAGCCATTCTTACTGCTTTAAAGTGAACATGCATTACATATAAGCGCAAATACGTCATTCGCCAAGCTTATAAGCTCTGCGTAAAATGCGTATGCTTTTGACGGCCTCAGCCAATAGCAGAGCTGGGTGTATGACATCATATGTTCTGTTTAGGGAAATGTGCTAGTTGGGTCGCATTGCCATTTTCCTCTTTCTTAAATATATAGCTTATTTGAGCGAAGTCTGCGGTATGAGAGATACAAGTGGGATTCTAACGAGGCAATCTTCGAATGAACTAAACTTGTGTGTGGTCTTCATGGCCCCTTTAAGATGATGATCATGATTGCTTGGTGGCTGCCCCTGTGTAGCGGGGACGACACTCCTGAGGGCATATAATCCCCCTGGCGTCCTAGCCTCAAGAGTTTTGTACGTCGTCACCTTTCCTCATGCTAACGGGCGCGTCATCGCCATTCCTCCAGTCGACGCTTCGTAATGCCGACCGGATTCGCAGCCACGTCACCAGTCACCCGCCCCGGTGGCGCTCCACTCGCATCCGTGGTGTGATGATGATGATGCTTAGTGGCTTCCCCTTTGTAACGGGGTGGCGTTGCACAGCGGCCTTAGTAGCAACGCATCTGTACAACCACATCGCCAAAAAATACAAACATAGTAAATAAAAGAAAACGTAAAAAAAATACTTTTACGAAACTTTTGTGCTAGTGGGACTTCTTTGTTCGCATGTCTTCCTAGATTGTTCTCTGCTCTTTTCCCACCAACATTCTAACCTTCTTTTATTAACCTCTACTGCTGTCCAGTTCACTTTTCCGCTAACCTCAAAGCCAAGGGCTTCCGGAATCTGGATGGCTCCATCACTGCGGACTGGGCGGATAATTTTGCACAGCGTTACAACATGTCGCATGGTTTCTGGCTCATTTCCGCAGCCTGCGCATAGTTCTTCTTGTACCGGCTCGCGGATAAGCGTTTTTGTCCGAAAGCAGTCCGCTGGGGCTTCAAAAAGAAATGCACTCCCTTTGGTATTATCGAATAATTTTTCCCTTGTGATCTCCTGCTTCCCGCTCCTGTAGATATCTAAGTATTTCTTCGCATCCATCCATCCTTGGTTAAGCTCCGGCCGATGGGCTCCCTGTTCGTTTAACCGGAGGGAAAGGGGGCTACGCGACCCCTTCTATTATTAGCGTAAGGCTAGAGAAGAAAGAACCCCTGTTCCCTGCTCTATGCTATTTCTCGTGGCATTTTTAACCTCTTTCGTAAACCTTTTCGGGCCCAAAGAGTACTCGCACCGAAGCCATCTTGAAGCCAGTTGAAAACATTGTTTTCGCAAACCCGTAGAGCTTCCCATGTTTTTAGTATTGAAATCAGTCGACAAAGAAACACCAATCACCACCAAGTCGGTGTTCCTGATCAAAAAATGTATCGGAAGCGTAGTTGGAGAAAGCTACGAGGTAAAAAAGCTAACCTCTGGTGACATGCTGATGGACGACAAAAGTAAAGAACTGTCTTGTAACCTAATAAGCAAGCAAGCATTGGAGATATATCGATCACTGTGACACGCCACCATACTCTCAATAGCTGCCAAGGATTTATCTCGGAAGTTGAGCTTCTCAGTAAAGGTTATGCCGATGTTCTCGAAGGCTTGCGTGAGCAAGGTGTTATGGCAGCAGACGTTTCACAGTGAGGCGTGAGAAAAAAGAGATAAGAACCAAACATCTAATTCTCACGTTTGACTGTAGCACCCTAAGAGTACGTAAAAGTAGGTTTCCCTAACTGCCAGACAAGACCATACATCCCGAACACGTGAGGCTACTTTAGGTGTCAATGATACGGGCATGGTATTAACAACTCTCGAGGCCAAGAAAGATGTGAAAAATGGTCTGAGCATGATCAAAGACCGACGATTAGCCGCACCATACAGTTCAAAGGTTGTAACTGTGATGGGCCTCACGCCGCTTATTCTCAGTCATGTCAGAAGTTTAAAAACGAAAAGAAAATAATTAATCTCAAAGTAACTGAGAACATCTCATACCCACAAGCTCAGAAAAAACATGCAATGCTTCCTTAAGGAAGCTACGCTGACACTGCTCGCCGGGGGGTGAGCTGCGTCATGTTTCTCTGGGAACCGAGTACAGCACTCCTAATTAACCCCGACACCGCCCCCAGCCTGCTGCCCTCTGCAGCCCACGCCGCCACACTGCCTGCGGACTCCGCAGTCACAGTGGCGACAAACACCCTGGAGGTTGTATCGCCTCTCCTCTGCGGTCCCAATGCCCCTCCGTGGCTCAAGGGGTGCTGCCAACACTGACGTGGGAGCAGCGGCTGCCGATGCGCATTCTCCCCGCAAAATAGAATTCACAATTGGGAAGGTCCCCCTTCCGTTCCAAAACGGAGTTATTGTTTCAACTGGAAAGAAACACGACGGACAAAAGTAAAACCCTGTTGGGTCTGTGCACAAGGGTGTACGAACGTTTTAGAAGAGTAGCTGGAAATTGGAGAAGCTAGAGAGGCGAGTCAACAATGTCAGTGCAGATCCTGGCAATCGTTCAAGTCGGTGGTCGATGGCCCATTATGTGCAGACAAATTCGGGAAATATTCTAAAACGAACCATGAATGTGGGTGTCTTCGCAAGTTACACGCGCTTTCTTCTCGCTGTAAAACGAGTGCGTACTTTTTTCCATCCGTCAAAGTATCTGTGGGGCTTCTTTTCTTCAGCGGTATATATAAAAATAAAAGATGAAAAGAAAACACCCCATTTGTTGAATGACAGATTCAATAGTACCGTTTCGTCTTATAATGCTAACGTCACGTTTTTTTCTCTGCAGACTAAAGATTCGTTCGGCATCTTTTGCATATTTTGAGTTGCCTGTGTGAGGCGAAGTTTAGCCTGTCTCTCCAAATGGAAGTATTGGCTCAGTACATGGATGAAAGGTACCTAAAACTATGCGGTGGTAAAGTCCTCAGGTAGCAGGGTGTAGAGAGGTTTGTTCTAGTTACTCAAACACTTGTAATATCCCTGCAAAGCCCATAACACATGGGATAAACAAGTAACTTCGCAGCCAAGCTATTTTTCATTAGCGTTGTGTAGTTCATGTTTCCCGTCTGCCTAAATTAACAACCGCGTCGACAATATTTTATGCATATTTCTTCAGGCACACTTCAGAATGAAGTACACGGAAGTAGGGGCAAGCGTCTGTAAAGGGCAAAAAATACAATCAGCAAAAAACAAGCAGCAAACTGACAAAGTCTCGCGCCTATTTATCTAACGACAAGGCGGTTGAATGTGAAGCTTTCTCGAGATGAATTGTTTGATTGGTCTTTCCCACACTCCGAGTATGCTTGGCCAAGCACAAACGTTGAGTACGTACTACTCTTGAGGTGCGCGCTGCTTTTCTAGAATACGCACAGCAACCCTTGGGTGTGCACTCCACATGCCCTACGTTTGAGTTTGAAGGGCACGGGCGAATTGATACCTGCCATTGGGTGTTCGCTTCGACCATGTTGAGATGGAGCAATTCGATTGACGCTGGCTTTATAACGCAAGGAACCCAAGTTCGGTTAGGGCGCGGGGAAGCGGTTTTCTGCCCACGATCATTCATCGTCGTCATAAGAAAAAGCAGGCTTTCCTGCAGTACATATTGTCACGTACCCACAAGCATCTGAATGAACTTTTAATTTGTGACATCCCAGCCGAGGCGACGACGACGACGAACGAGCGCTACCGGAACGCATCATCATCAGTGTTTGCTCTGGCAGCTCGAGTGCTTCGCGGTCAAGAGCGTTCTTCTCCGCTGCTCCTTCTATTAGCGTTTTAGTAAAGCTTACTAACACCCCCAACGCGTATTTGCTGTACGCGACACTGGTGGAGGTGCTGGGTACGACTACCCCATGCAAAGGACCCCTTCGGCCAGCCCGGAACGGCCTCACCCTGTCCACACACCTGTCCATCGGGCTAGTCGTCGCCAACGCGGACTGTCTCCAGAGTGCGGTTACCTTGACTTCATGGCACCTAGACGTCAAGCCCCAGCACCCCAAGTAATGACGCAACCACTTCCCTGCCAGGTAACTCTCCAACAGCCACGTACGCCGGCCATTTTCACTGGTGAGGTGTTTGAGGACGTCGAGGATTGGCTGGAGCAGTTTGAGCGGGTCGCATCGTTCAACCAGTGGGACGCTCGTCAAAAGCTGCGTGAGGTGTATTACTCGCTCGAACATGGTGCAAGGACGTGGTTCGAGAACCGCGAAGCGAGGTTATCTACTTGGGAGGAATTTCGCCAGGAGCTGCTGGAGTCATTCGCCAGCACCGACCGCCGTGACCACGCTCAGCGCCTTTTGGAGTCTCGCATCCAAAAACCGAACGAGACGGTGGCGATGTTTGCAGAGGACATGGCACCGCCTCTTCCGTAGAGCCGACCCTGAAATGTCAGTAGCCGAAGAAAAGAAACTACGGCATCTAATGCATGGCGTGAAGGAACAAACTGTTCGCCGGCCTCGACGAAATCCACCCCGCCACAGTGAAGGATTTCATTAAGGAGGCCACAGCCATCGAGCGTGCCCTGCGGGACAGATGCGGCAATATGACCGGGTTACCGGCGGTTCTCCAAGCGCTACTGCTGCAGCGACTGATCCAGTGACAGGTCCCTGCGTGAGATCGTGCGATCGATAGTTAGAGAGGAACTGCAGCTGCACGGTATAGGCTCTTCACAACCTTCGCATGCTTCTGTCGCCGACATCGTGCGTCAGGAGATCCGGCAAGCCTTGGCCATTCCGGAGAGCCAGCCGCAGCAGCTCCAACCAAGCTATGTGTCGGTTGTCCGTCGTCACCCACCTGTACCGCCTATTCCAGCACCTCAACGGGCTCCCCAAACCGATTCCTGGCGTCAGGGAGTGCACACCAACCCGCATCCCTGGCCTCGAATGGAAACTTCAGCTGGACGACAGGTACGGAAGTCCGACGTCTGGCGCACAAATGACAACCGGCCGCTGTGTTTTCACTGTGGCGAAGCAGGCCATATCTACCGCCGTTGTCCGTACCGCGAAATTGGGCTTTCGGATTCGCTCCCACGGCTCCACGCACTTGCTTTGGACAAAGACCCCCTGCTATCCGAGGAATACCTTGCTGCGAGACGAGACCTTTCGCCGAAACCGTCGACCACGTTCACCTCCCCAGCGAACGACGTCCGTCTCCCCAAACCGTCGGAACTTCGGCGGGATACTGCGAGGCAGATCCCCCAAGCCCTAGGCGGGGAAACTAAAAGCAGCAACCTCTGAGGGCAGGGTTGCTCGTAGCCTAACTACGCAAGACATCAAAAACCCCTCGACGTCTCCGACGGAAAAAGGATACCACAAGAATGTCTTTCGCCGAAGCTGGAAGCGCCCCGACCTTGTAATTTGTATAGATGGACATGAAGTGGTTTCTCTTATTGACACCGGTGCAGACTACTCTATAATAGTCAGACCCTCGCCTATCAGGTTAAAAAAGTGAATGATGCCGTGGTGTGGACTTCACATTCGATCTGCTGGAGGCCATTAATGACTCCAATAGGGAAGTGCACCGCCAGAATCGCCATATGCTAACGCTGATTTTGTCGGCAGTTTCGTGGTTCTCGCGCAGTGCTGCAAGGACCTTATTTTGGGGATGGATCTTTTTAAGAGAATACAACGCTGTGATCGACGTTGGTGAACGCCTAATTACTTCGCGTCGAGCCACCGCCCACCAGAACTCGCAGCAATGCCGAGCGCCGTTGCGGGTTATCGACGAGGACGTGAAACATACCACCGCGGTCCTGCATGCTAGTTTCAGTTCACTGCGACATGTTTAGCAATGCTGACGGCATAGAAGAGCGAATCGATGAACTTTTGTTCCGTCATGGCATCGCAGTTGCTCGAAGCGTGTTGCATGTAACCGATGGCCGTGCAGCATTGCTGCTTACTAACTTCAGCAATGAACGCCAACATGTCGCCAAAGGCACGACAGTTGCCTATTTCGAAGACATAGCTGATGGCGAAGACTGCTTTGCGTTACAAGGCGCCGCACCTGGTGAAACCAGCTCCGATGCCATCATCGATGTCAACTCCGGCTTGCCTCTCAGTGAACAACAAGCCCTCCTCGCGCTGCTGACGACCTTCAAGGACTGTTTCTCTTCGACATCTGGCGTGCGTCAAACTCCGCTTACGAAACATCGCATCATTGTTGATGATAATGTGAGGCCGCTTCGTCAAAACCCCTATCGTGTCTCTGCAAAGGAACGGGACGCAATTCGCAGCCAAGGGGAAAGCAGATGCTGCGCGACGATGTCATCCAGCCTTCTCGAAGTCCGTGGGCATCACCCGTCGTTCTGGTCAAAAAGAAGCACTCGAGCTGCCAGAGCAAAACTCTGATGATGATGCTTTCCCCGGTAGCGCTCGTTCGTCGTCGTCGTCGCCTCGGTTGGGATGTCACAAATTAAAAGTTCATTCAGAAACCATTCAGAAACATGAAACCATTCTTCGCGAGGACGTGACGGGTCGCAAATGAAGTTCCGCTCCTTTCTGCCTTAGCATCGGGACGATGCTTCCTTTGGAGGGGAGGTAAACTGTCACGTACCCACAAGCATCTGAATGAACTTTTAATTTGTGACATCCCAGCCGAGGCGACGACGACGACAAACGAGCGCTACCGGAACGCATCATCATCAGTGTCTTGCTCTGGCAGCTCGAGTGCTTCGCGGTCAAGAGCGTTCTTCTCCGCTGCTCCTTCTATTAGCGTTTTAGTAAAGCTTACTAACACCCCCAACGCGTATTTGCTGTACGCGACAATATTGTCGTATAATGTCATAAATAAGGACACTAAAGCATCGATTTCCAAAGGAGCACTTATACGTATGCTCACCGAACAGACACGCAAAGATACATCTGACAATCGACCAACATCAGCAGGCTACAAAACCTATTTAGGTATACATGGTGCTAATCAAGAAGCATGCGATACATGTACTGACGACAAATTGCTCAAGTTAAATTAGAGCAAACACCAACACCATTTTCATCATAGAGAAGCATTTCATTTGCATTCACAATAACAAAAGGCGAACAATGTTCGGGCACAATGATTTCAGTCGGCATTGATGACACATGATACTAATGAAGGATGCGAATCATACGATTAAAAACATTTATTATAATACTAAAGTAAACAAAAATAACACCATTATCAGGAAGTAAATATTAGCAATCGCAATACAAAAAGGTGAATATTATTAGGCGCAAATGTTTGCATCGGCTATTGATGGACTGTATCCCGTAAAGTGCTCCCATTAGGTTATTGTAAGTGAGAGGAAAGAATGCCAGGATGAATGCGAGATGGTAATTTTATTTCTTTATGACAAGACGTAAACAAAAAAATATCTGCAACAGGAAACCTTTTCAGTTAGCGGGACGCACAACTGGTCCTCGCGGAGTGAATTTCCTCTAGTCCATTCAGGTCCTTTTTTTCTCGAGGAACCACTTGTTACACTCGGCATACAAACTTTATACCGGACTAGTGCGAAAAGCACCCGACGCAAGATGAATCCCCAAGTGTAGCACGGGGTCGAGCATTCGCAACGCTGTTTTAGTCACCGACCCATACACCACACTGCCATAGTCCAAACGAGACCAAACCAAAGCAGTATACAGGCGTAGCAGGAGTTCTTTGTCGGAACCATACGATTGGTGTAATTTCCATTTTAGCTCATAGGTGATAATGTTCAGCAAAATTTGTACGTAGTTATTTCGGTTAGCCAGAACCGATGTTATCGGTCTCACAATATATATGGCTACTCTGTGTAATGGTGTTGCAATGGTAGGCATTACTTCTTGCGAGGCTTTGCCTACTTAGCCCTTCGGAAAAGTTCCTTGGCAGCCATCAAGCGACTTAACGTACCCCTTCGTGTCGCATGCGTACAAGGCCAAAGAACACTTCCCCTACTCTGCCGAAAAGGCTTCCTGTCCCTTCATGGCCCGCCTTTATGCTGTCATGCGCTAATTTCAAAATTATTAGCTGTAAATCTTCGGTACCACCAACTGCATGACTTCTAAACAAGAGGATAATTGCCACCTTCGGTAAAAACGTGCGTCCAATATTTCAAATTCATGCACGGTACGGGTTGTAGCCAGTCACGATGTTGCTCCTACGTGTCGATAACAAACTTTTAGTCACTGACCTTGCTGCTCTTGCGTCGCTAACTTCCATGAATAAAACAGCGTAAGGTGCAGGCTCAGGCACAACTTCGCACTGTTTCTCGCTAACTTATTACAATTAACTTTAAACAGTTCGATAGTAAGAATTAGGTATGGGTTTTCTTGGTACCTTTGTATATCTTTTACCAGTGGCTGTTGTTTCTTTGATGCTTTTTTTGTGTGGCAAGCCCCCATCACTCTGCTGTACTTCAGCACGAATGTCGGAAGTCATTGCTGCCAGAACGTTTGTCCTGTCAGACCATTGGAAATCGGGATTGTCAGCGTTCAGCGTTCTTCAATACGCAATATTGGATCAAAGAAGGGGTTGTCAGGGCACTTCGCGCAAATGTTCAACAAAAATAGTGGCATGGAAATTTCTACAAATTGTTGATGATGATCTTTGGTGTTAAATGGCGCAAGGCCAACATGGACAAAAAGCGCCAGAGAAGAAGTTTGTTAATGTTTCATGAGACCGTAAATAATAAAACTTGTGAATAAAAGTAAACGTTATGCAAAGCAGAACACAATAGAGATGGCTGGTGTATAAGGCCAGGATGATTACACGTGATATAACAAGAGCTCCAGAAATGTTACTTCAGCTGAAAACTTGAGAACACGTTTAATTGAAAACATTGGTTCGTCTGCTAGATTGTGTCATGGGTGCCGTACTATGTGTCGTCTGTATAACTCAGGGTAATGTTTGTGGCGTGTTCTGTCAAGTGTCTTGCATGTGATTAGTGTGTGAACTACCTACAGACCCTTTAAACACTGCCACACATGAGTGCAGAAGATCCAGTGAGCAGGTGGGAGTGGGTTACATGTGTGTGGCGCCTCCGCAAACTAGCCAGGGCGACTTCTGTGTATCTGTTGTGTGAGTCAGTTGTGAAGCGTCCCAACTGTGGTTTTATTAAACGTAGTTTGTTGTCTCCTGTGTTAATTGCTATGGGTTACAAAGCTGTCGTCTAAATGTGTGTCTTTAGGTCGTGTAAGGTATTGTTGTCTGTCAACTGTAGTCATGAGAGCCGCATCACCAGATATTTTATACGCGTTCTCATTGACACGGATTCTACAGTGCTGTGGTACACCACAATATAGTTTTTTTTTCAAGAATAGACCCATATGCGCCATTAGGACTTTTAAAAGAGCACTGATAACATAGTTTTTATATGGCCTCCTTTATTACAGTGACTGTACAACGCTTGGGGAATCAGCGCACACGATGGAATGGGGAAATTATATGTTTGATGATTTCATTTCAAACGAGTAAGATACCAACACTTCGGCCGGGTAAATACTGTTGTGAAAATTCCTGTTTTACTAATGCTAAAATTTGGTCTGCGCCATGAACAACAGACATTAGAAGCAGTTTTCGACGCATCGCTGATGATTCTGCGGACCTGTACTTTTCCTGCTGGAACCGAAAGTGCTGCAGAATCCCACTCCTGGGTACCCCATATTCCTCTCCTTGCGTGAATGACCAATCGCACGTTATTGGGAAGTAGATGTTATGGTGGACTAAAATTATGGATGGGTGTTTTGTGCATGTCAGAAAGACGGACCTTGAGTGCAGAAGCCTTTTTTCCTCTGTGTGAGAGAGAAAGGAAAAGAAATAGATCACCTGTTTAAAAAGAGCTGTAGGTTTGATGTATCGCTCACGATATGATTAAAAAGGATGGTTGGTGAGAGACGCGATCTTAGATGCATACAACAAATCACATACTCTCGTTGTAGAATAAGAGGCGAGACCAAGGGCCGAGACATCTCGATCACACGGTGGTGTTCTATTTACATAAGATGGCGATGAGACGAAGAACGAAGACAGCTCAAGCCAGAGCTGCTTACGTAATGAGAGGCACCGATGAGATTATCATGTGTGGTGCAGCGAGAATTGTCCATAAAGTTTTTACATCTTCCCCGGCCCCAAAGAAGCCGTGGCCAGCCACGTCCAGTCAGAACATTAGGTCGTTCCAGTCGATTGTGTGAGGCAGCGTGATGGAGAAACTGTCGCTACGGCTGTCTCTTAAACCTTTGCACGAGAGTTTATATTACCTATAAAATAAGTGCAGCACAACACCGCGCATCGTACAAAGCCATTTGACACTGCACAACAAACTCTGAGGCCAAAGGTTCTCTCTGACAAGTAAATAGCCAGGGTGTTAAACATATTAGCCGAAACACCTAATGACTTCAGTTCACTCAGGATCCATTAACTCCAAGCGATGCCATGGACCTTTTCGAGGTCAAAAAACAACACAGTCAAATAAAACTGTGAATGAATGCATTCGTGATGTATTTCTCTGGCAACAAGTTGATTGTTTGTGGATCCCCCTCCTGAAGCCTGCCTGCAGCTCTCGGGAAGAGCGTTCTACCCCAAAATCCCATCCCACGATCCTGCCGTTTACCGTGTTCTCGAGAACCTTCCACAGGCAGCTGGTGAGGGCAATGGATCGATAGCCTGGGGGAGATCAGGGTCTTCCCGCTTTTTCAAGAAAGCTACAACTACGGCATCCCTCCAAGACTTTCAAATGCGCCCCTAAAGCCATATCACGTTATAATAATTATAGAGTGTTTACACGTGAGTGTCTGCCAGTAAGTGCTCTATCATTCTATCGGTTATGCTTTCAGGGAATGTAGCTGGGAGTTTACAGGTACTGATAGCAGCCCTCAGCTGATGAAGTAAAAACTCAGAGTTATAGAAAGTGGTGCTTTGTCATTGTCTTGTAAAGGCTTCTTTTCGGCAGTCAGTTTGTGTTTAATGTAAGTGTTTTGCAGTGTGCTGAACTGAACACGTGTTGGAAGTGTGCAAGTGTGTCAGCCTGGTCTTCAAGTGTGTTTGGTGTCCATTTACTAAAAAATACATTTCTCAGGTAGAGAAGCAGCTGAGAAAAGCTGTCCGATGTATTTACGGTAAATAACGCAGGCATGCCTCACCTGATGAAACAAAAAAAAACATTCAAACGTTTTATCATCGCAGAGGGGCCAGTTGGCTTATATTTCTGCAAATTTCCTCGTCAGGCAAAAAAAACCTCTCCCCGACTGCGCTAAACCACGTTAAACTAGCGCTACCAGGCACACTCAGGAATGCTTATTTACACCTATTTCTGCTTGAACAGATGTCTTCAAAAATAGCATTTTCCCCAGGACGGTTACATACTGGAAATCTTTACCTCTTCATCTTTTAAAAGCAAAATATTTTGCAGAAGCGGTACAGGGTCATCCTTTAGGTAATGTGTTATGTCGTGTTACTCTTGTCATACATGTGTATAAGATGCAGGTTACCATGAAGCGTTTTTGACACATTAGATTTTCTTTTTTGTAGTCGCCTTATACCTATTTTTGTATAGCCCCTCCTGCTTGGGCCGAAGATTTGAACTGCAGTATTTGTAAATAAAGTGGGTCCACTGTTGTGCTAAACCGGGGGCAGGCTGGGTTGCCCTTTTGATTTTGCGTATTCGTTTTCATTTTTTGTGTCTGTGTATGGGTTTATTGATGTTAATAATGAACCCCTACTATCTCGTTTTGCCTTTTGGGGCACACGTTTTTCCTGACGCCTTTGCCCTCTTGAACAAAAGGGGTTACCCCGTGGTTCCCGGCGAAGGTACCCCACCCCTTTGTTCTGGGCCTCTCGCGCCTGCCTATATTTCTCATTTTACAACCTCCCTGGTTGCGCGTGGCTCCAGAGGCGGGGGGAAATAGACTTTTCGGCGGCGTCGAGGATGTTGCCGTTAGGATTTCGGTTGCCCGCTTATCGTGTAGGTGTCTCTAAAAAGTTTTTCAGTTTGTTCTTGTTTCATTCAACTTGCTCTGCGAAGGGACTACTTAGGCATTACCTTTTTATATTAGTGAGGGGAGAAGTGGCCACTACCATAGGACCCGTGCCCATACCCTACTGCAAAAAACGGAAAGAGAACAGCAGAAAAATAGCGAAGTCGACGTGTGAATAAGTATTCTGTTCTATAATTGTTGTAGGCTGTTCTAAAATTTGATGTAGGTCGTTTCTTATTTAATAGGCATGCTCTCAGAGATAATGAGAAAGATATTAGATATTAAAAGGAAACCCTTGGGCATCTCTAAGGTTAGAGCCACAGATTGAATTATGTGCATTGAAGTCGCCTAACAAAAGGGAAGGCTGGGTGTCTGATCTACCAGGCTCTCGAAGGTGTGCTTCAGAGCTGTAATTTAGGGGGGATGTAGAGACCAAAGTGCTAGATACCTTTTAAAAGCCCTGGATGGTCTTTTGTTGGACAGTGTGGACCCCAAAGGGTTTTCGGGCAATGATGGCCACACTGCCTGAGAATGTGCCACCACCATCCCTGTCCTTCCTAAATACATGTAATATAAGAAGTGTGTGTGCTGAATTTTATGTATTTTTTTTTGGACACACTTTTCACGGTGGATTAGCATGCAGTAACTCAAAAACATGACAATTATTAAAAGGCATCTGCAGTTCTATTGAAGAATATTTATTTCAATTATGTGATAAGAGCTACTGTAGGGTGAATATTTATGTATGGTCATTCTGTGCTTGAACTATGGGAAGTGGTTTTGCCCTCTCTACTGACCTGACGCTCAGCCGGTTTTTTTTTGCTGTGATGCAAGCCGGAACGGCTTGACGTCCATTTCGTCATGGGAAAGCCATGTGGCTGCCTTGCGGAGCGGACCCAATAGATTTGGCCCCCCCCGGTGCCCTTCGTTTGCATTGCAACAGCTAGGGTGTCAGGAGCGCACGGGTGGCAAAGGGGTGCGTTGGGGGGGGAACTGCTGCGGGGCCTCGTCCCATCCCTCTGTGTCCCGGTAAGCTTTGTGCTGGGGGAGAAAAGAAAAGCATGCAGTGGCATCCCAACAGACATGCTTGCCCCAACAGCCACTGGCGGCTGGGCAAGTGGTGTGGTGACATGTTCGGCCACCTGGGGAAAAACCAGGGGGACGTGTGGGCGCCCCACGTCCAACTCGGTACTGGTCCCGGCCGAAACCAGACCCCGTCCCCAACGGGCTGTGTTGGATTTCCCCAAAGGAAAGAGGCGAACCTCTTTCGCGCCTCGGGAAGGTGATGTTCTCATTGACGTTAAGGTAATGATCTGCCTTGATCTTTGAATACTTCAACGCACCTGGGATAGGCAACGTGCTGCTCATGACAGTTCGCACAAGTGAAACTGGGATTCATAATTTTCGGGTGAGTGATCTTTTCCCCTGCATCTTGCACACGTCGTTTACCACAGAAAAAGTATTGGCGTGCCTAAACCGCTGACACTTGACATGGCGGCGTGTGTTTGGGGATGCAGGGCCTGGCTGAACATCACATAAAGCCTGCGTTGACCCACCAAGGAAGATTTGGGTGGTGAGACGTCAAGATCGCGTCTTTGGTGGCTAATATTTTGTCCTTTTGGGGTATGTTTTTTTTGCCTCACGCCGTCACGCCCCTATCACGAAGGCCCCCGAGCAGAGCCTTGGGTCTTATTAGATCCTGGTCAGGGATCACGCCTTGGCAGCTATTATTCCCATGGTGCGCGATCTTGATGTCAACATCCTCCATTCATGTTTGCGCGAAGGTTTAGGGGATTTTTGCCGGTTTTCTACTTCATGAAGGCTTTTCCTTGTAAGCCCTTGCCGATTAGGCTTTCGAGAAACTTGGAGATAATAAAACTTTTGGAAGTGAGAGGTTTTAAAATAAAAGGTATTTATTACAAAAACCCCAAGAAATCATCGGGCTTTGGAAGCGATATGGAAGGCAAAAAAGCAGAACAAACTTCAGTGCGGCCCCTTTACAGCGACCGATCACTTTGCGGGTGAAGGGTTGAAAGTACGGTATGCTATAGTATAAAGAAGAGGACTGGGGTACTTCTTCTATAGCCTTACCTGATAGCTTAAAAGGTCCCCCAGCTCCCTGCATGGTGAACAGACAGGGGGCCTATCCGCCGGGGCTTACCGATCCGACGGCCACCGTCCATGGTTTTACCCCCCACCTTTAAAAAATGTAGCCACAGATCACTACAGCTTTTGTTTTGGGGGCTCCGGGCCCGCGATGTCGCCAGCACCGTCATCAAGATTACTCAAGCAGCCTCGAGCGGGGTTCTACAATTGCTTCTGAAAAAATCTTCAAGTAATGTTTTCCAACATATGGTAAAAACTCCCCCTCAAATCTTTTCCGGCACCAAAATTCTTCTCTACAATACAGCATAAGCTCCACTGTCCCGCATAACCTTATCCTTCTGTTCCAGGAGTTTGCTAAGGGGGGCCCCTACTTTTTTTTGTTTTGGGCCTGCTGATGTGCTGTGGTTGTTTTCGTAGGTAAATGACGCTAGCAGCTGTGTTCTGCGGCCTCAAATTTTCAGTTTTCCATTTGTGTCCCCTCTTGTAAAGACTTTACAAGAAAGGTAGAGTTACTTTTGTCAGCTCCATTTTTTTGCGGCAGTCTGCATTGCATAGGAAACATTTTCCCGGTGCCCGATGGTCAGAGAGATCATTTCTCGATTCGGAGAACGTCCCCAATTGATGCAGGCTGCGCCTCCATCCAATCACTGGTAGATCCCAGGTTTTGTATGCCCTGCGTTTCGAGAAACCCGTTAGCCGACTCGGCCAAATCTTCACCAGCGTCTGGTCGTTATTTCAAAAACAAAAGGACAAACTGGCGTTGCAAATATTTTAAAATAGCTTCACGGCGACACGATTTCTAATAACCGCAAAGGTTTCTCAGTTAGCCCGGCCGCAAACTTTTTATCGCTTTCTCAGTCTTCTGGCTTAGAACGGCCAAAATTTCTCGAAACCCCTTCACCTTTCAGTCGAACCATTTTATCAGAACACTCTGCACCTTTCAGAGTCTGTGCAGTCGGAAGGTGGAATTCGTGTGAAGCCGCTCAACGCTTGCCATGCTGAGGAGAGGATTAAGGCCGGAACCCATGTGGGCCGTTACCAGTGCTTGCCTGTGTATATCCAAATCGTTTAAAGCACGCGTCTCAATCGTCCCAACTCTCGTCGAACGGTGCACTACTGTCCCGTGTGGAGCGCATTCGGCAAGCTGCACCTAAAGTTCCCGCATTTTTACTTTCCTCTCCGCTTCTGATCTCGTTTGCCTCTCTTCTGCTTCTTCTGAGCGACTCTTTAAGACGTAGCCAGCACGTCCTCGTTTTTCAATCATAATGCCTCCGCAAGAGATAAAAGGTTTTCCGAATGTATTAGCCACTCGGCCGAATTGACAGTGACAAATTGGATCCTGGCAGCATCTCGATGCTGGATAAAAAGCGGTGGTCCCCAAAAGGGTTTGTTTCTAAAATCTAGGGCGGAACAGTTAGACGATGTTACAAAGATTTGCTTTAAACACTGAATCCTAGACAATGCGAATAAAGTCTCTGTCGGATGGCATAGTAAAGCCTGCGACAGCGGTAATCTCATCACAGCATCGGGTCCCTTTCTCCTCGCTGATAACGTGCCCTCTGAAGCGCAACGTGCCCCAAGGTTCCCAAATTTTCGGGCTTTAAAGTTAAACGAGTCCGACTGATACCTTCAATGGTAAGGTGTGGTCTGTGTGGGTATTTCTTGAAAGACGCCGAGAAAACACCTCACAGTTAGACCCAGGAAGGTGTCATTTCTGGTCGCTTAAGACAGCATAAATCATTCGCTTTAATGTGGCGTGTTCTGAGGAAAGACCGAACGGAGCACTTTAAACCTCGTTCATTGCTTCGGACGTGATGAACGCCGTTTACCGATGGAGTTTCCCGCTCAACTCAAGCGCAAAGTGCATGTTTGAGGTCTAATGACAAGTATGTTGCATAGCGCAGTCGGTCGAACGCGTCATCTATGCGCGCAAGACAGTACACGTGCCGTTCTTGCATGCTGTGAAGCTTTCTATAAAACACAGAAGTGCTACGTCTTGTTTTCTTTTGAAAAAAAGCCACGAGGATGCGCGCCAACGATTACACGGTTGATGTACGTTCTAGTGAGCCATCACTATTTCTGGTTCCGGATGGCCCCCCGTTCTTTTTAGCACAAAAAAATAGAGGTCGGTGTATGGGTTTGTTGGTTGCATCCGCAATGAACCCATTCCGCGTTTCGCAACCGATAGTGGTGGGACCTTGACGGGGAGAAACAACCGGGGAAATTTTTGCCGGGGGAATGCGAGTCGTCTAGACAGATATACCGAACCGCAAAACTTCTGCACGACCCATGCTTCGTGCCGTTCGTTGCTTGCGATTACCAAATCTGCCATCTGATCAAATAATGTGAAAGGCAAAAACGTATTCTATTGCGGCGTGTTAGACCTCCTTCCTAAGTTTCCCCGCAAGAACATTTGCTAAATAGTCTTGCAGGCAAACGGGCATCTGCTTTGCAGCTTACTTTTTACAATAAAATTGAGGTTCCCCTCCATAGCCGTTCACACTTCTAGTAAAATCCCCTTTTATGTAAACATTCAAGCAGCTTTACGGAAGGAAGAAAATTCAGCATCCCTACATCTGGATGATGGCGGGTGTGGACGGGGACTCGAAATGAACCCAGGTTGCACCACGAGTGAATCCGATTTCGCCCCGACCGTCATTCTATTTAGCCGTGAGTTACACCTTAAAATTTTCTAAAAAACTGCAACTCAGGCTCAAACGAATTTCGCTTGATTTTTGCTTGATGGTGGTGTGCGCACGGAGGGCGGGATGGACTGGGTGGTGCTAAGGTACTCCGCACCGTTACAAGCAAGGGGGTAAGCCGTTTGAATCTCGGGTACTAACTCACGGTCGTAGCCCACTGGGTAAGACGTCCGACGTTAACTTGTCTGAAATTCCAGACCCAGGTTTAAAACCTGCAGGTGTATGATTGTTTTTTTATTCTGAATGCTAACGCATGGACGCGGACGAACATTGTGCGGTCCGCAGTTACTCAGCACCTTATAACGTCGTCGTCTACCACTCGCAGGTCACAGACCACCACATGGCGATGGCTCCTTTTGTGTGCAGTGCAACCATGACGACAGCATACAGATAGCGCTTTCGTTCGGGGTCAAGACGTCCCGCAAAGTATAACATCTCCTTACATATTGAAATAGGATGAAGTCGCCTACGTAGGTATGTCCCCCGGGGAACAACCCCTACCGTGCAAAGGCCTGAGAGAGCATTCTAATCGGCACGACAAGCCAACGTGTGGCCGGCTCCGCTTTGTGAGGACTCTGGCGCACCGTGAACGGATAAATACCTAGTCGACTGTCATTCCATCTATCAGCGTGGTAACTACGCCACCTTCCATGGGCACAGCCAGGTCCAAGGTGCACGCTTTTCTTAGTTTTTGGTTTTGTTCTTTGTCTATGTCTTTCTCGTTTAGGGGTACAGCATCAGGAGCAGGATGGAGGATCGTTACGGGCAGCTCTTTCTGCGACCCCACCTGCAGAGGTCGCCTACATTAATAAGCTTTGTGTAAAGCACAGAAGCGAGAGCCTTTGTCCTTCTTGTCTGGCTCATTAGTTTCGTATGTCTAGGTCGCATTATCACTCGCGTTAAGCCTGCCGAGTGGCACTAACCAACACTTTATGAAACAGCCGGCGCTATTTCAGTGGCGCTGTGTCAGACGACCACGTGACAATATCCAGTTTGTGTACGTGACCCTTTCCTCACACTGCCAATGGTAATTATTTGAGGGTAATGGTGTTATTGCTCATTATTATGCCGCTTATGTGAAAAGAAAACCGAAAGAAAAGAAAACGGAATGCTGTATACAAATCGGCCATGGTCATTACGGTTGCAACATTGCATTCCACTCAGCGAACGTAGCTACGAATAGGATTGAAATTGCTATATCGCGATTACCTGGGTAGTTGTAGCTTCTTATTGATTGGTAATTTTCACCGCCTCAGTGTTTGGAATCTTGCGACGAAAACAGCGTTCGGCTGTTTGTAAGCCGTGTTACGCATATACGGACATGTGAATGTAAAAGTAAGAAGGAAAACGCATTTAAAAGAGATGTCGCAACACCATTTGCTCGCAGTAATTTCGCACCTACCAAACCACCACTGCCAGCGGCTCGCACGTGACCCGGCCAAGAACAGATGGGTAGTGTCAGCTCCTCAGCTGTATCCCTAAAGATCTTGCAGGTTTACTCTAATTCTGTGATATAGCTTCTTGAACCCGTGTTTTGCCTCGGTGGCGGTACCTTAAAAACTTGGGCATTCCTCAAGGACTCAGCAGAGTAAAAATGTAATGAGAGGGGTGGCTTCAAAAGCAAATAAAAATGGCGGCAATTGAGGGAAAGTGCTGACTTTACCGAGTCAGCTGTGAATGAGTGAAAAGCTGGAGTGCTGGAATGAGTAGTCATTTTATCAGCGCAGCCACATCTATCTGCACTGTTTTTATAAAGCATTACATGTAATGTAATGTTAATGTTGACTTCAAAGGTATGCCTTTTATGTAAGCAAAACTTCCAGTTTTATGGAAGTGTTTGGTTAAGTAAAACTGCACTACATCTAAACAAGTCAAGTTCAAGTTCAAGTTCAAGTTTATTCAGGACAATATTGCAAAACATTGCCTTGGGGGACATGGCTAGAGGCAAACCAGTTGCCTGAAGAAGGCCACGCCACCCTCAGCCGCAAACGGTATGACAAAGCAAATAAAATTCCAAGAAAAAATAAAAACTACAAGAATAAAATTTACAAGAAAATTTGCAAGGAAAAGAAGACACTAGCACACACTGATACAACTGAATACAACTGGATGGGGTTTCGATTTTTGTACCAAGCTGTTTATAATTATGGGGTACACAAGAAAGTAAAATGCAAAATGCAAGAACAGAAACAAATTAAAAATATCGTAAGCAGCGCGTGGTGTTACAAAATAGTTTCGCTTATAGTTACAATGATACCTTCATATCTACACAATAGAAAAGAGTAGCTGTTTAATAAATTTCTTGTATTGTGATGGCGTTGTTCCTGAAATTAAGACTTCCAATATCACAGGATGTTCGTTCAAGATTGGCCCTAGTACACTACCCTGGGGTACACCACATTGTAACAGAAGAAACGATGAACGGTAACTGCCAATGCATAACCATTTCCCCAAATGTGAGTTTATTTAAAGTCACTTATAATACACGGCACTCACAATTACCAGTCAACCACTTTTTTGTTTCCAACCTGCTCTTATTTTATTGTTCCTCAATTTTTTTCACTAGCTGTGAATTATTTTAGAGTAGCATTAATCTGTCTTGCTCTTGTGACCACGTACCATTCAATGCTTTCTCTGGTTCTACACTTTTTTGCATTCTTTTCTAGCCATGTCACTTAGTGTGAGATATTTCAAGTTTCAACTGCCTTGTTTTTCTAACCGGGGTTGACATGTTTGCTTTCTTTGCTATTTTTGGCGATCTTTCTTATGTGTGTGAATTATTTATATTCACGCAAATTTGGGCTTTTCTTTTTATTATAAAATACGTACCCTTTAAGCCAAGGCAGATAGGCATCAAAACTAAAGTGTTGTGTTGCAAAAGCCTATTGCATACGTTTGAAGTCAATATAAACTGTTTTACCTGAACTCTTTTGTGTTTTATGTGTACTTTGTAAGCTTTCGTTCGGCCCAGCTATACTTTTGTACAACTAGCTTGGCAAGACCATCATTTTAATTAGTTTTTATTGTTTCTCTGATAGCTTATTACAGAAGGCCAGTGCAGCCATGCTGTGTGGTCCGAACCTGAATGCAATGACACTGATGAGGTTCCTTAATGTCAAGGGCACTTGCGCTGATCAGGGCTGGTTTGCTGCTTCTTAGTGCCACTTGTTTTCGATGAAATATTTCTTGTTTGGAGGTGTGATTAGCCAGCTTCTGCAAGGCGCTTGTGGTCAGCTTAGCTCTTCACATGAGACTTCATGCAGTATGCAGCACTTCAAAAGTGGAATCACATTACTGTACTAACCAGGCACCAAGTAACAATAAACAGTGCTGAATGAAGGCAAGTATTTCAAGTACAAGTGGCCACGGCACGTTTGAAACCTCCCAAAGAGGGGTGGCCAAGCTTCTAAATAATGTATAAAGAATGTAAATTTAATGCAAACAGGTTCATCTCAACAATATCAGACTATCGTTGACTAGATGGTGATTTTACAAAGTAAAGCCTGTGCCAAAGACTGCAAAACAGTATAGAGTAGACATACCAATACGTCTTGCCTGCGTACAACTACAATATCCATAAGCTGTACCAGTAAGGTAACAACCCGTAAACAGCATATAAAAGTACCATTAGAGGTGAATTGGACGTTATCCTTCGTGTGATTTGGACGGGTTTTTGCAGTTGTAGAAAAGTTCAGTATTTGTAAGTAAGACCCCAACAAGACGTCTCTTGAACATCTGCAACGTCGATTGCTGACATGTTTAGGATATCTACAACACGTAACGTGGTTTGCTGGGAGTCTGTGGCCCTATTTCGCACATATTAGTTCTCACGGTCAACCTTGCAGCCCGGATCCCCTGGAATACTTCTTTCAATGCAATGATGTGATCCGACCACGTTTCAGTTGCGGCCAGGACGTCATCGAAGTAGTGATATACGTTTTCACACGCCTTCGAAAACCTCTCCGCATCAGTCAAGCGTAGACCACTGGGGCCATTTGATGCCGAAAGGCATGTACTTGAACTGGTACATCCCGGACTTAGTTGAGAACGCAGTCTTTTTCCGGGAGTGTCAGGTAGCCATGGGTACCTGCCAGTAACCTTAAGTGAAGTCGGGTTTTAAAAAAACTTCTTTGGCCCTGTGCGAGCTAGGAGGATGTCAGTTCGAGGTATCAGTTGGCTGTCGGAAACCAGTAGTTTATTCAGCTCCCTGTAATCCACACAAGGACGGATGGTATTGTCCGGTTTCTTTACAGAAAGGAGTGGCGCATTGTATGGAGTATGCGATGTCTCGGTCACTCTCAAGCGAAGCATGTCTTGCAGCTCTGCTTCAATGACCTCATCTAAGGCAAATGGTAGGGGGCAACGGAGCAAGATAAAACAGGAGGCGGCGACTTCGCTCTCTCCGGTGGGCTCTTAATGTCCATAACTCGCGGAGCACAATGTAGATGGCACAGCGAAAGGGACCTTAGCCGGCGGCGGCTAAGCGGCCGGCGTTCCCCGTGTTCCGGCGGGCGAGTTGGCGGAACGCATTCCGTCGGCTCTGTCGTCTGCTTCGGCGACGGTAGTTTTGGGTACGGACTGCTTGGGCCTGCTTTGGCGCCGCTTCGCGTTAATTGCGCGCCTCCTTCGCACAGTTGATTAACTTGTTCGACAGCACCTTCCAGGTAACCCGGACCCGAAGGAATTGAGTGGCCGTACGCCAAAGATACGTTAAGGATTGGTTTGCATGGCGGGAAAACAAAATATAGAGACCACATACAAACTTATGGCTGCTATACAAACACTACCTTTTGCGCGGTGCTTGCCGAAAATGTGGCTCCGTTTGTAAAATTGGGGAATACCAATTTGGCTGTGTTTTTAACAGGTTTTACAAAAGGCGAAAGGAGCAACTGGTTCTGATCACTGGCGATTATAAAAGTTTCCCTCAGCTTTCTCGCATTGTTCTGCACTTCCGTCCAAAACAGAGTGCGCCTAGAACACGGGTCGGCACTTACACGCTCACCAGAAAAGAACAGAAATGCGATAACATCACCCGCCACTGCCCGCGACGTAGCAACCTGCTCAAGATCAAGTCCCTGACAGTGCAGTCTTTTCACAAGCCTTCATTTCGCGATAACTCGCCGAAAGAAAAGGTTTAATGAGCCGGTTGTTTTGCTGGTCAGCCGCTTAACGAAAAAAAAACGCCGGGAACCCTGGTAGGCCAAAAAATTGCAGCCATACAAATCGCAGCATTTTATTTGGAGACCGCGGTGTTATCGACGAGATAACACGACCGTAGAGCGACAGTGAACATCGTGCGGTCAGTTGCGGCATGAGTTAAAATGAAGTATGCGTTTGATATTCTTGGGTCCTTATCAAGCTGACAGTGTTTTGTACACTTTATACAACAGGGCAGCCGTCTATTCAGTCATTTGGCACAGAAATCAGCATCATTGCCGTTTACCGATGGAGTTTCCGGGCGACCCCCATAAGCGTTGTTCGTGCGCAGAAGCACCATAAATAATTAAGCACGCGGCCGGAGAGCGGGATAACAACAGAGGGTAATTTTTGCGCTGCATCGATTGGTCGTAAGCAGAATCACGCTAGACTGCATGTTGTGGCGTTTCGTATTACTCTTGCTCATTCTTTGGTGCTTCTGAAGTCGTCGTCGGTCAGTTGCGTCTTACATGTGCTGGGTTAGTACAATATGTTTAGTGGATATTCATAATGTCAGACTAAACGTTCCGGGAATAAGCGATCGCCATGTATGTGGCGGCGTGCGATTATCTGCG
Source organism: Haemaphysalis longicornis (assembly GCA_013339765.2). Classification (NCBI taxonomy): domain Eukaryota; kingdom Metazoa; phylum Arthropoda; class Arachnida; order Ixodida; family Ixodidae; genus Haemaphysalis; species Haemaphysalis longicornis. The sequence goes on along the minus strand of CM023448.1, from coordinate 75,419 downwards.
CCGTCTATTGCGGCCGCGCACGGGTGTTTAAATTCCGCGCGTGCACGCATGCCTCCTGCATAGTAGGACAGGCATAAGACAGACGTCGCTGCGCAAGAAAAGATGCCTCTGGGGAGAGCGAAGAAGGGAAGAGCCATGTACAGAGGCACAGCGACGAGAGGGCGAACGAAGGAGGAAGAGAGCAAAGGGAAAGCTGGGCGGCCGGCGGCGCGTGGACATTATCGGCCCGAGCAAAAGATTTTTTCTGGGCCACAGTCGGCGCTCCTCTTTATATCTTGCTCCGTGGTAGGGGTACTGCCGTATAGGCACGGGCGTGGTGCTTGTCAAATCCAATCGGCATTTTACCAGATCGGTCTTGCCCGGCAAATCGCTGAAGATCTCTGTATAGTCTTCACATATTTGTTGTGCCTCCTGAGTTTTCGACGACGATAGCTGTTTGAAATGCAAACGATTGCTGCTGTTGAAGGGGCAGAAAGGGTATTTCTTAACCTTCAATGCCATACTCTATTGTACTGATGGCCGCTACACTCAAAAACGTCGGCGGTCGTTCTGCGTAGTTCTTGAGCATGTTCACGTGAAAAAGGGTGGCCTTCTTGCCCAAGTCGATTTCGTAGTCGAGGTCGTCACCGCGTTCGAACAAACCGTGAAGGGACCCTTCCATCGCATCGTGAGTTATTAGCCTCACTTGGAAGTAGAACTAGGATGCGATCTCCCGGTTTAAGCTGTCATGAAATGGCCTTCCGGTCATAGTATTCTTTTGTGTCATCTTCGCCTTTTGCAGTTCTTCTTCCTGAGCAGCTTCTGGCGTCTCTTCCTATCTGTGTCGTAGCTCGACGAGGTATGTGTAGGTTGGTTTGTACGTCTTCCTCCATAGCCTCGCCACTCCATAGTTCTCTCAGGACTGTCATAGGTCCCCGAACATGTCGGCCATATATCAGTTCGAAAGTCGAGAATCCGAGACTGGCTTGGGATACTTCCCGGTACGCCAAAAAGCAACGGTGGTAAGTAACGGTCCCAACATCTTGGTTTTTCTTGGCACATCCTTCTGTGGCATCGTCTTCAGCATGCCATTTTACCTTTCTTCCAATCCATTACTCATGGCATCATAAGGTGTCGTTTGGGGGGACTTGATGGGACAAGACTCGGTTGACTTTTTGCGTGAGCCCCTGAGGCGAAGCTTCGCCCTCGGTGCGTGACGATTTCTTTTGGAAGTCCCACACTGGGAAAACATTTCAAGAAGCCCTGCTGCGACGTGAACGCTGTCAACGCTCGGCAGCGCGACGGCGTCGGCGTAGCGTGTCGCGAAGTCTATCAAAGTGAGGATATATTTGTTTCCTTTCACAGAAGCGGGTCTGATCGGGCCGATTAGATCGACTACTACTCTCCGGAACGGAGTGTCGATTAGCGGCCTACTTCCTACCGGTGCGACACCTACTCTTCCTTTCGGTGCAGTCCTTTTGCAGATCTCACAGGACTTCACGAATCGCTTCACGTCAGCATGCACGCCCGGTCAGTAAAATTCGTCAAGGATCCTGTCTGTTGGTTTTGCGGGTGCCTTGGTCTCCGGCTATGATGCCTTCGTGTGCCATCTGTAGCGCTGCGTTCCTCGAAGGTTGGGGTACCACCACCTGCTTGAATGAGCATCCAGACAAAGGTGATACTGTCGGTACCAGCAATCCCCTGTCTACGACATATTTGTAGGGGTGGCCACTCATGGATGTGAAAGTTGTCCCCCGCTTCCCGAAAACCGTCTTTCAAGCTGTCATCTTGTTCTTGTTCTTCCTTGAGGTCATCTCTCTTGACCTCCGCGATGTTAAAGCTACCTGTAGGCAGCCTGTTGATTTCTGCGACAGCCACGAGATTTCTGAGAGTCCATCGCAGTATTAGAGCTTCCCAGGCTTGAGCTTGTTCTTGGTAGTTTTCTGGGGTTGTCTTGGCTTCATCAACGTGGTGGTTGCCCTTTCCAGTCACGTCGTTGGGTGGTCTGGCTCCTGGTATGTTCCCTAATACTATATCATACAAGCGATCCTGCATGCATTTCACCAGAAGCATCCCTGAAAAGCAGAGCGTGTGGACCTTGACGTACGCGTCTTGAAGTTGCTGCGCATTTTTGTCCACGAGCACCACACGGGAAGCTTGGCCCATCCGACAAGAGTCTGGCACAAGATCACGCCGCACGATTACGGTATTACTGCCGGAGTCTCGTAGCACCGATATCCGCTTCCCGTTAATGTCCACAGTCTCCACAGGTAGGTTTTCAAACAAGAACTTGTTCATCTTTGAATCGCTCATTTCTATATGTTGGGGGGTCCTCTTCTGTGGACATCGGCGCTTTGCTACGGTGCAAGCCGAAAACCTGTTTGTGCGTCGCCCTCTTTGCCTCGACAGTTCTGGGTTCTATGGCAAGGTTTTACCGCACTTTCTGCAGCTACCATGCCGAACGGACCCTCTAGAATCACTAGCACGGTGGCCTAGTTAGCCGAAGATGAAGCAACCTTGGTCTTCCTTAATTTTGGGGCCTGATCTGCACTCTGGTCCCGTCTCGGTTCATTTCGGGCCTTACCCAAGTTTTGATGGCCTGTGCTTCCATATTTGACCCCATATTTTACCCGTTTATGAATATAACCCATAGTTTAATTCACACACTCAAGTTGATGCGGCGGTCTTATTCAAACTTTATTTGAATAGACTTGCAACCATTATGTCATTGAATATTGATGCAAAAGACATTGAAAGTATGCAAACGGACCTCGAGTACTGTAGAACTATATATTGAGAACAGGTGATTCACCTGGGCCCCATTAGCTGATCTTTTGAAATTCTTTAATTAGATTATTATCTTGGGCGCGTAATTAAGGCACTAGAGAAGTAAACAAGCTCTTTATTGTCATGCCGGGAATTTCCACAATGCTTCACAAGAAGGCTGCTTCTATCTTATTTTTATATTATTGACGTGGTTTCTCTGCACTCAGAGGGGCGGGGGGGGGGGCTGAAAGGGCTTGTAAGCGTTGCAATTCAGTTTGTACTAAAATAGTAAATATATGAATAAAAACCAAATATAACCACAGGTATTTTGTGTGAATTGGGAAGTTCAAATGAAATCATTGTTTCGCATCTCTGAGGTCTCTGGACAGATCTTTCGTCGGACTCCAACTGCCATCTGTAGTAACATTACACCAGCCGCGAAGAGCAAAAAAACCTTCCGGAAACACCCACGAAACATCCTGAACACTGAAGTGAAAAAGCAAACACCCAATGGGCAAATGCATTTGGCTGATTTTGATCCGTGCAACAGCAGGATCTGCCAGAACCGCAGGATCGACACAGTTCTGCTACCCGTTTTAGCGGCGTTATATCAACTATTTTCCAGCCACCCCATTTTTATGGCGAAAGTGGCTAAGTTTAATTGTGAATGCTGGTTTATCCGACTGAGGTTTAGTTTCTGGATCTGGCCTGAGGTTAAAAAACGGCCGCATATATTATTAAAACGAGACGAGTGGTCTAGGAGCTAGTCGAAGGAAGACGACAGTGCGCCAGCCTGGGCAGCCCCGAAAGCAGCATCGACAGTAACAACCAAACCAAAACCTCGTTTGACGAAGACGAAAGGTGCGCGTCTGTGAAACTGCTACATCTTGGATCATGGTAATTACAAAGCATGCTTTCCGCACTGGGCGAACAGAGTAGAACCGTGGGCCTGAAAATTAATATGCAGAAAAGTAAAGTAATGATCAATAACCTCGGGACAGCACAGCAGTTGAGATAGATGGCGAGGCAGTGGAAGTGGTAAGCGAATATATATACTTAGGCCAAGTTGTGACCCCAGATCCCAACCATGAGGCAGAGATAATTAGAAGGATCAGAATGGGGTGGGGTGCATATGGCAGACATTATCAGATAATGAATAGCAGCCTACCATTGTCGTTGAAGAAGAAAGTGTATGACAGCTGCATCTTACCGGTACTCACCTACGGGGCAGAAACTTGGAGGCTTCACTAAGAGGGTTCAACTTAAATTGAGAACGACTCAGCGGGCAATGGAGCGGAAAATGATAGGTGTAACATTAAGGGACAAGAAGAGAGCGGAGTGGGTCAGGGAGCAAACTGGTGTTAAAGACATATTAGTAGAAATTAAGAAGAAGAAATGGACTTGGGCAGGGCATGTAATGCGAAGGCAAGATAACCGCTGGTCATTAAGGGTAACAGAGTGGATCCCTAGCGAAGGCAAGCGCTGCAGGGGGCGGCAGAAAGTTAGATGGGCAGATGAGATCAAGAAGTTTGCGGGGATAAATTGGTCACAGTTGGCACAGGACCGAGGTAATTGGAGAATAATGGGAGAGGCCTTTGCCCTACAGTGGGCGTAGACAGGCTGGTGATGAATTAAAAAGCATTTCGTTAGCTACATTGCCTGAAGCAATACATTTCCTTTGAATTGGTAGAGGTTGCGGCGATCTTGACCTCTCTCTACGCTGGAACTCTGCTCCAGGACGCTCTCCAGCCGCCATGGATTCTCCTCGTGAGACTGAGCCCCAGCCTGCCCCAGCTTCGACGTCTATTATCTGCTCAGGCGCATTCGTCAGTGGTACCCCCTCGTCTTCCGTGGCATAGATGAGGAGGACGTGGAAGACTGGCTCGCCGTGTTTAAATGAGTGAGCACCCACAATAACTGTAATGACAACATCAACGCAGCAACGGGCCATTTCAACTGACCGGTACGACAGGAATTTTGGTACGGCAACCACACAAGGGATACCAGACGTGGTCAGAATTCAAATGGAGGCTTTCGGAGAATATCGGTTCGCCCTTCAGTTCAAAAACTTCGCGCGGAGCAGTGCTTGCGAGACCGAGCACAGCAGCTGGGTGAGAACTTTACGAGGTACATCGAGGACGTTCTGAATTTGTGCAAGAGGGTCGATGCACGATGAGTGAACAGGACGCAATCAAGCACATCCTTAAGGGTAATTATGATGACGCCTTCTAAATTCTGATGGCGAAGAATCCACAAACGGCGATTGATGTCACCAGCCGGTGCCAGAGCTATGACGAGCCGACATGGCAGCGTGATCTCACAGATTGATCCTTTGGCCCGGATAGGTCAAGTTTACTTGCTGGTAGCAATGACAACCCCTGTCTACGCCTATTCTGCAGGTCATCCGGGAAGAAGTCCCCCCGTCAGCTTTCCTTAGTCCTTACATGCCTGTGTAAGACGTCACTATTGCCCTTCGCTTAGAAGGGCTTTCCAGCAGCAGGTGGCCGTTACCATCCCATGCTCCCGCCAACACGCGCCTGTGACCATTTTCGCTCATCGGTCCCGGTATCGCGCAATTCACACCACCTGCTGTTCCGCTAACGTACATGACCCCGCTGCAAACGCTACCTGTTACCGCACCTCTAACCTACGCTGACGCCATCCTCCAGCCCTTCGCCGAAGCTTCCAAAGCCAACCAATAGTCCCGGTTATGCCGCGACAGCCCACTGCGACCACAGGGACACTAAGCTATCCCAGCTACCAGCCGGTACCACCTGGGTTGCAGAGGCAGCCAGGCGTACTGCCGGAATCGTCATTTTTGACTACCGCTTGGCGTACGCCACGCCATACAATCGCCCAATCTGGTTCGCTTGCCTAACTTCCGGACACGATGCGCGTTAAAACCGCCGCGAGGTGATGCCTGCACGGCAACCTTCTTGGAACGCGCCGTATGTCTCGCCGCAGCCGATGCATTTTTGCTCCGCCAGTTTCGCCAACACGTCTCAATACGGAGCAAGAACTGCGTCATTGTCGAACTTTTCAAGACCTATCTTGTCACTCATCAAAGTCATCGACATTATCATACACGAAGTCACCCCTTATGTGCTTGTCTCCACTGGAGCAGCTGTTTCTGTTATCCGAACGGGGCTTTGCCGCCACCTCAATGTGGTTTGACGCATCACTTTGGTCCGTCATTACGTACTACTTAGGCACATTCGATGGAACCAGTAGGTGCATGTACTGCCCGGTTGTTCATCCAAGACTTTCTATACATCGTTTAGTTCATTTCCCTTCCTTCATGCTCACAAGACGTCATCCTTGTACAGCATTTCCTCTCCCGCGAAACGCTATCATTGACTGCGCCCGAACCGACATTTGAGTTGTTTCCGCCGCTTGATATTCCATCTGAAACTTCGGCAACAGCACGTTCGTTAAAAGTTCCTCTTGCCTACAGCACGACTGTCCCTTCATTGCTCCACAGTCTTTATGGACTTATCTGCCATTTCCTTGTGACGTCAGGGATATTATCACACAATCGTATTGGTTCTGACAACGCCGACGCGTAATGCTGCATGCCGCCTTGCTCAGTATCCGCGATGGCCAAACCGCCCTGTTCATTTAAATCCAAGTAGTAAGTCCTCGCGATTTGCGCCGTCGAGAGTGCATTGGCCGCGCCGAGTCCGTGGAGTCCGCTGTTTTCATCGGACGGTTTGTGTGACCTGCCGCACAATAAGGTGACCGTACTGTGCTGACCTCCTGGCCGCTGCCTCTTAGCGATCCCCGAAGTTTTCGATCGTGCCATTCAAGGCCGAAATTACGCCGACCCGACGATCCCTTCTTCGACTGTGCGGAGACGTGGCTTGGTCCTTGCTACCACGGCCAGATAGCCTATCGACACCGGCTCCCACGCGCCCTTACGTCCAGAGTCATTTCCGTGTTGCGCCTACCGAAAGGAGCGGAATTAAGGAACAAGTGTACGACATGCTCCAGCGCGGTATCATCATACCTCGGAAATGTTGGCGCGGCTCACCCACATGCACTCGCAATTTTTTTCGGATCACCACTCACTCAAATTCAGACTCATTGCTGAGCAGCACATCTACGCTCACTCAAACTCAAACCCACAGTGAGTGCAGAACTCGGAACTCAAAACTCAAAATGTACTCCAACTCAAAATGCACTCAAACTCAAAATGTACTATAGCTAAAATGTACACACTACTCGAAATGTACTCAAATCAAAAAGAACTCAAAACTCAAATGTACTAAAAATCAAATTTAAATCACATCACAAAATGAACTGAAAACTCCACAAGATTCCGAACTCAAATGGACTTAGAACTCTGTTAGTGTTAGGAATTTCCTACAGCTCAGAAGGACTCTGATTTCATACCATTCAGAGTTTTAAAATTCACGCATGGTAAAATATCACGAGTGCAAATGCGTTAGCTCAAACTCTTCCATTCGGTACGACATAGGCACAGTAACTCCTGTGACGTGGAAAAAAATTTTCGTTGCCGATTAATTTTGAAGCTATACTGGCCTGCCACGGATGATTAGCGCAGGTTTGCAAGTAATTGTACGTGTATATTGAATACCCAACTGTTCATCTAGGCTCCGTGTTCGTTTTCATGACAAAGGCGGTCCAGACTCGATGGAGTGCTAGGGGCCTCGGGCGAAACAAACAACATTTGGCGAGGGTAAGAGCGGTCACTGCTCAGTTCATTTGCGTCGAAGCTGTTTAGGGTTACGGTTCTGTGCATTCTTGCTCTGCATCCTGAAAAAACGTCTTGTGTCAAAGCGAACTGTCCCCGCGAATCTCTGAAGCGGGAGGCGTTCATGGATATGCCTTCGCTTTTTAACGAGTAGCATTCTTTGCCGGGTACCCCCATCCTCCTGCTCTGGCCATGATCGCATGACGCCCTTCACTCCCACAGAAATGCACATAATACGGAAGATCGACCTGTAATCATTATCAAAGTGTAAATGTAGATCATTCATCCGACAAAATTTTAAAACGTAAAAAATAGAAATAATTAGAAAAAATATCGAAAATGGCGAACCGTGAAGCACGGGAGTCATGGATAGCCACAGATTGGGTAAAAATTCTAAGTGATGTGCCGTTAAGGCATGTGGGGTATCAAATTGAAGGTCTCGAGGAGGAAAAGCACGTGGGACAAACAAAAAATGCGTCGTGGCTATCATCATGACTTAGTTATTATGAGTCATAATAAACGCGGGACTTTTTCGTTTCGATTAGAGAAAAAACGTTGGACAAAGAAGAAATACGTTCTGGTACTATTAATGACATAGTCTGGGTGTATCAAATAATCATTTAAATTTATCGTGATGTCGCTTGTGTGCTGACCCGCACCGAAATGAAGACCTCGGTGCGGGGATATGCGTGGGACAAAAAAATGCTTTCTTGTTATAATCGTCACACAATCATGGTGAGTCATAAATATTTTTAACATTCAAAGTGATGTGTGCTAGGGCGTGGGGGGTGTCAATTTGAAGATCTGAATGAGGGAAATCACATGAGACAAAAAAAACGTTCTCCTGGTCATAATCATGACTGGAAACCGGAACTTTAGGCAAAATGGCTATTTTTTTCTTCAGTCCGTATCAATCCTATTTAACATATATTCACGAACTAAGGGAAGGGGACCATTTTAAGCAATACTTTAATGTGCCTTATGGTGATTACTTTGACTACATGGGCTTTTTCGTGCGTTTTTTTTACTATATGGGCTTTTTGGAGCCTAAAAATGCATTTTTTGTGTTATTTATGCGTCTTCTTTTTATTTTCTTAGTCGATGTTCTGTGGAGACTGTTCTCGCTACAGCAGCCAGCAATGGAGTGTTTGCTCTAACGCCGTTGGCGAGAAAAATCCCACGAGCCATTCCAAACACGCCGAAGTCCCAACCGCGCACAAGCCACCATCACCTGGAACTGCCAAGTCGGCCGAGCCACCACAAACCGGTGAGCAGTGAAACAGGAGCCAAGATCACCGACGACAACCCGGTCCACGCGAACTCTTGTGTGGTATGTCTTCTCACATGATGTGTCCCACGAACCAACCGGGAAAATTTCCGCGCAAGTGCCCTAACTATAGCTACCAGAATAAAAAGACAATAAACAAAAAATATACGCGACACCAGTCGGGTCGCATTGCCACTCAAGCTCAAAAACGCATGCTGGGGGAACATCACGTGCAAATCTTAGGCATCAAAGTTTAAGGTGATGCCACGAACACGTGCTCTGTGAGCCGCCGAAGTGGGGTGCACCGCCGGCTGGCAAAATGCAGTGCGCGTACCACGACGCAGGAACAAGAAAAGGAGCTTAGGCAGGAGGTTCTCGCTACTCTACAAGTAGTCTAGTCGTGACAAACCATAATCTGCCGCAGCGGTGTAATGTTTATGGCATGTGGGAAACCAAGTATTGCAGCAATTAGATCCGAGGAATCTTGTCCGCTGTGTAATATAAATAATCAGTCTATACTGCATAGTTACTAAATGGTGTTATTCAGGCAGCTTCACTAGTAATCCGCTTCTGCAGAACAGAATATTTCAGTAATTTGTACAGAATTACTGTTCTTCCCTGTTCTTTCCATGAGAAATAATTGCTGCTGTGAAGAGCTTAGGAGGTCGTTCTGCTCCATCAATGTATAATAAGTTTCTAGTAATGATCTTTTCGACCCGCAGTTGTCTTCAAGAGGCAGTTTTGCCTCTTGATTGTGCCTCTTCCACAATAGCTCGCTGTTACACCTTCAGGAACTCGGCTGAGGGCAGAACACTACACCGAAAACACTCCGGCTTTTATCAATAGCTTTGCAACAGACAAAAGCGTCCAAGCCCAAAGTATTTGCCCCACACTACAGTTCAACGTGGCATGGCACATTGGTGTGCTTATTTCGCACTCTCACGAGAAAGCATTTCTGCAGCAGATGGAGTTGGCGCCACTCTATGAATGCTAAATTTATTTGAGAGGTTCAAGACATATCTGCCCCCATCCCCGAAGGATCGGTTGATTAAATCTGCCTGACAAAATTTCTGAATACTACATCTTAAATACCTCCCGAATGTTCTGAGCAGCCAAAATTGTGATTATCCCAGATTGAATAGATCATGAAGTGCGCCGAAGTACCAGAACGCTCCGCCAGCTTCAATGAAGGTTGAACGTTGTTTTTTTCGCACACAGTTATCGACTGAAAGGGGGGACAACTTCAAGCAGCCAACCATTGAAATTGGTGTGTGGTTTTCTATGGCTTTCAATACTTTCTGTTGGTTTTGAATCACCATACATTTCGTGTAAATTTTGAAGTATCAACTCTTGTGCTGCTTATTTACCGGAAGAAAATAAAACTACTTTCCCGATGAACATTATTTTCCCGCGGTTTCCCTGCAAAGCAAAAATTTGTGCTAAAATATGCTTTCTGAAGCAAATAGGAATTGAGATTATATGTGCCTCTGTGATGTAAGGTTTCGAAAGACGCAAGGTGAGGTAATGGGAACACAGGTTGAAGACAAAAATACGGACATTTATAAGTAATTCACGCAAGTGTAGACATAGGCGACGAGAGGAACCCACAAGTACGGACGTCCATGATGGTGGGTAGAAAGGTCAGGGAAGCAAGAGAGGGTGACAACTACAAGCAATCACAGCAAACGTTGTAAACGAAAGTTAGTGCTGCTTACAAATTGAAGAAAGGCTGCTCGTGGCGAGGCACATGAGGGCAGGGCGTTGGGGAGGCGGCGGAGGGCAGTGCCTTGCGAAGTCTGCAGCAGAGGCGAAGGGCGAAGTGATGGCGCACGCACTTCTACACAATGTAGAGGCTCACCACGTCGGTGGTCGGGACGGGGGTGCCTGGACGTCCTACAATGGCCACAGGAGACCGCGATTCTGGCCGTCCTACGACAGGCTCAGAAAACCACGACGTACCCAACTGGGCAGTCTTACTCCGTTCCGAGCATCCTTGCCTCTTCTTCCTCTGCGTTCCTCGGCTGGGATATTCGTTGAAATGCTATCACCATCCTTTCGGCGGATTCGCCACCCCTCTTGACAGCTATCTCATCACATCACCCCCCTCTTTAGAAAGTTCTGCAAAGAACTATTTGAATATTGCGGCCGGAACACTTGCCACTGAAAACCGCAGTTTGCTGGTGGCCTAGAAACTACAGCCAAAAAGTAAACCTAATAATGGAACTGTCTCTGAACATAAGTACGTCATGCAGTTGGAGATGCTTGGCATAATCAAGGCCCGATCTGAAGTAGGCGTCTTACGATGTTTTGGTTCGGAAACACGTATTTGACTGAAGTTCTTGATCTTTTCGTTCCATAAGAAGCATATCGGTTCTGCACGTCTACTTCCGTCTGTATTTCCAGCAGAGCTGGCCATGAAGCTTGAGACGTCGCGGCTTAATGTAAACCAGTCTCTCGTCTGGCTCACGAAGATTTGAATGCTACACAGCTGGACATATGGGTAGCGGGGTGGAGTTGAGAACACTTCTTGCATTTTGTGCGATCTGATCCTGATGTTCGGATACGTGAGGGGGAACAATCGGTTGAGCTCCTGTCCACAGCCGGTTTCTACCCTCAGAAAGCTCGTGTATCGTGGCCAAGACTGGGACTGTGCCCCTGCGGAGCTGATCTCACGCCAGTATATGAACACTTGCCTTGGGCTTCAAGAAGTAATGTGTGGTCTACCTCCTCCTGAAATGTTTGAGCCCCAGTGGTTGTGGGTGCTTCTTGGGTCTTGTCCAACCGCTGATGAAGGCGTGACTCTTCTCTTTTCTTTGGCTTGCGTTTGCGTCTCGCGATTTGCTGCCCGCAACAAAATCTTGGTGCTCCGCAGAGCGCTCGCTTCTGGAAGCTTCATGCTCTCTTTGATCAAGGAAAAGCGACGTAACCGTTTGATTATAGGCTGTACCTTTGGCTGCCGACTCTTTGGGCGTGTTCTCATACGGTAGTGAGCCATCACCATGCAGCGATACGCTTTTATGAATTGTAGCTTCAACCTTTTTCGCCAATACTTTGTTCTGGAACTCGACATTCGGTTTTCTCTGATCCTAAATGACTCTTATTGGAATTTACTAGTGCTGTATTCTTGGAGGTCATCTCGAAAGCTCCCGTGGGGTGCATTCTTGGCCATCTTTTGACCTTGGACAAGTGAGGCTCACTGTCTACTTCACCAATGCCCTCCAATTTGTGATGCCCATCCATAATGTACATCTTCGAAGAGACCTCAGCCGCCTTCATCTTAACCAAGTTCTATAGGACAGTTATCTGCCTGTTCAGCATGGCTATCCGCTTTTCTTGAAATTCCTTTTCTGCTTCATATTCTGCTTCCCAATCTTTGGGTTTCTGCTTCCCGCTGTACCTTCAGACTTGTCGTTGTGCTTCATGTTGTGCCTTTCAATTTAGCACGCTCGCCTTCAACCCACATGCGTAGTTCAGTTCCCTATCAATCCGGCTTCAATTCCTTTCTGCAAGAATTTTTCCAGTTCTTCGATCCCCATGTTGGAATCTTTACTGTAAATCTTTTCCGCTCGCTTGAGTCTCACTCTCCAAGTTGTTAAGGAGAATCCTGCCGTGACGCCAATTCGTGACGTGAGGTTTCGGGAGACGCAAGGCGAGGTAAATGGGAACACAGGTTGAAGACAAAAACACGGACATTTATAGGTATTCACGCAAGTGTAGACATAGCCGACGAGAGGGAACCACAAAGTACGGACGTGCATGATGGTGGTAGAAAGGTCCGGGAAGCAAGAGAGGGTGACAACTACAAGTCAGTCACAGTAAACGTTTGTGTAAACGAAAGTTAGTGTTGCTTACAAATTGAAGGAAATGGCTGCTCGTGGCGAGGCACATGAGGGTAGGGCGTTGGGGATGCGCCAGAGGCAGTGGCCTTGCGAAGTCGGCAGCAGAGGCGAAGGCGAAGTGATGGCGCACGCACTTCTACACAATGTAAGGCTCACCAGGTCGGTGGTCGGACGGGTGCCTGGACGTCCTACAACGGCCACAGGACACCGCGGTTCTGGCCGTCCTACGACAGGCTATAGAAAACCACGACGTACCCACTGGGCAGTCTTACTCCGTTCCGAGCATCCTTGCCTCGTCTTCCTCTGCGTTCCTCGGCTGGGATTCCTCGTTGAAACGTTATCACCATCCTTTCGGAGGATTGGCCACCCCACTTGACAGCTACCTCATCACAGCCTCATCGAGAGTATTTCGTGCCTTTATATGCGTAAATGGTACTTCTCAGTGCCTATTATAGGCACCTAAAACTGGATTTTTCGTGCCTAAAGTTTCGGTCTCTAATCATGACATAGTCACGGTGAGTCATACATTTGGTTAAAAATCATAGTGATGCAGCAGCGGCGTATGGGATATCAAATTGCCTTGATGAGGGGAATCCCTTGGGAAAAATAAGAGATGCTTCCTGGTTTCCTCAGTTGATAGTCATGGTAAGTTATATATTAGTTCCAAATTCAAAGAAATTTGAGAAGAGTGTTGGGTATGAAATTAAAAGTTTCGATGAATAAAATATTGGGGGGCAAATAAAGAGGGCATCCCGCTTATTAGTACTAGTTAGGTGTAAACTGCGCAAAGGCATCACCGATGCTTCAACGGTAGCACAAAAGTAATGGTATTCGGAAAAGGCCAAACACGCAATGACCGCATCTTGAGATCATTATATGCACTCACTTCATGAGTAAAAATTTTGAGTTTTGTTGTGAGCTTCTAGGGGCTGTGCAATTTTAAATTTTCTAAAGCGAACACATGCTACTTAGTAATGGAAAAGTTCAGTTTTGAAGGACGGTAAAATTGTAAGCACGAAGCACCAAATCGTTCAAATTCTTTTTTTTTTCACTTCCACATTATATCATCATCAAAAACATCAACGAACACTTCTTCTTCTTTTGGACTTCCAAAATCACCATTGCTTCCTGGACCGGTGTTTGTAGGGGGCTGTGTCGTAGAATAAACGTCCTATTTCACCAAGTACCCAAGGCCTTACATTTCGAAAACCCTTATCTGGTGCTTCAGAGGGATCAATCGCGCTGGCTGAATTTGACTGGGTCATCTTTAAAACCTGGCTTGGTCGACACCCTGCGGCTCGCACACCCTGCTACTCGTCCGGGCGTAATTACGCCATCGCTGGCTGCACAAACAATCAGCGTTAGGGCAAGGGCTCATGCAACAAACGTGTGAAGTGCACTACTACGAAAGAAGTGTCATCCTTGCGGAGTCAATTGGCCGCACAAATTTTCTGCACCCCTAGAGTGCCGCTGCGAATTGGTCCCCATACTGAACCAGCAAGACTTCGAACCAAGGTAATTTTCCAGAATACCTATGGTCGCACGCAGCATCTGGAAGCATGGTTCATACAACTCCATGTTCAATCCCTATCGCATGTTTTTGTTCTCTGGAGGTATGATCTGCTCATCTCATTAAGGTAAGACGACACAATTATCCGGACACCTATGCAGCAGCTCGTCTATGCGAAAAAGTTGTGACAAAAGCAAAATAAAAGCGTTGCGGTGGTGGAGAGCGCCCGGTCGTGTCAGGAAATAGCTGTTCGCAGTTCCAACCCACCGCTTAACGCTAATGTTCTTCTATGCAAGCAAACGGCCGTGAAATCTTGGTGTATCAATAAGTTGCCCTGTTTGGCAGCAGGAAATAGTGTTATGAGTCGGCAAATATTTTACTCTTATGAACATGTATGTCTACAACCTGCACAGTTAAAGGAATATTGATGGCCTTGTTGACAACCAACTCAGTATGAGGTATGGGAGAGCGTGTTAAACTTCAACACGTTCGCGCACTGACTGCGGCAAGCCATGCATGGAAATTTGCACTATCGCGCGCGCGATCGAAGGCATTCGCTGATTGCGCCAGCCCACTTACGTCTTAGCGTATACGTAGGAGGCATATCAGCCCAATAGTTCCTAAGATGTTTCATGAGAATGCAGGCTTGTTGACGGATGTTGAGTGCCGCAATTTGTCGAACCATCCCCGTTTTGAAGATGATGTGCCAACAATTAAGGGGTGCAGTTATATCTATGGGCGCTAAATATGAGTTTTTTCCTTAAATGGTCTTTATTCATTGCTATGATTTCCGATGGTTGCTTGCGATCCACGTTCCTTCAGCGAGACAAATATTTGATACCTTACGCGCCCTATCGGCATCCCTTTGAATATTAAACCAATGATTGACTAGCCAGGACTATATCTTGAGATAAGAAGAAGGCATTATTTATTCCACATGATTCCCATCATCGAGACGTTTAACTTGATACCCAACAAGCCCAATTGGCGTCACTCTATTCTTTTATCTAGTCTATGACTCACCATGACTATCTTATAACTATAACCAGAGGGCATTTTTATATTTGTTCCAGGTGATTCCCCTGGACAAAACATTTAATTTGATACCCCACACATGCTGGCAGGATCATTTGTAATTTTAATAAAATATGAATAATAATGACCTTCCTGACTGGAAGCAGGACGCAATATTTATATTCCCCACGTGATTCGCCTAATTAAAACCTTGAATTTGATAGCCCATTTGCTTTATGGCTTCACCTTGAGTTTTAACCCAATCTAGACTCATTATGAATATGTCATGATTGGTACCACGAAGCCTTTTCTTATTTGCCCACGTTATTCCCCTCATCAAGTTCGCAAATTTGATACACTACAAGCCCGATCGTGGCCACGTCAAATGTTAACACAATATAAGACTCGCCATGACTATCTCACAAATATAACCAGGAAGCACTTCTGTATTTGTCCTGCGTGATTCCCCTCATCGAGACCATTAATTTATAGCAACAAATAATATGGGCAACAATTTGAATGTTAATCCAAACAGTGACTGCCATGACATCTCTGGATGTAGCCATACCGCATTTTTGTCCCAAGTGATTTCCCTCACCTCAACCTTCAATTTGATGGCCGGAACAGCCTAGTGGCATAATTTTGAATTTTAACACAATTTATGACCTCTTAAGACTTTCTGATAGTACACACAAGAAGCTTTTGTTTAAATTTAGCTCGCATGATTCCCGAATCGGCAACATGGTACACACAAGTAACGTACGCCCCGTGGTTACTAAAACGGGTGAAAAATGTATTTTTGAGAGTGTATTTAGTTGCCTGGAAGCAGTACATTCAAGAAGATAAACTATATAAGGACAATTGTGTATGTTCCTTAATATTCCTAGAAATATTTCAAGTGGAGCAATGCATAGATTAAACACACTTTCATAAGGAATGGGAATGTGTACTTTGTTGCTTGGCTAGGTTAGGTCCGGCGAGGAGAACCTGTCCTTTTGTGACGACGTGACCACTCCTCTGATGCGGATTTCCCTGTAAATACCTTAACCATCATGACGACGTACTCGTCTTGTACTGTTAGACAGAATACTGATGTTTTATTTGTCCGAAACAAGACGAAGCTGAGGCTTCAGGACATTGGGGACAATGTGCGTGACGTATGGGTGAAGTAAAGGGCAGAGGGAAGCCATGGTGACAATCGCTGATACATACATATACATTTAATAATATATATGAATATATATAAAAACAATATATATATATATATATATATATACAAGAGAAGAAAAACTTCGAACAAGGTAAAAGCACGATTGTGGCCTACGTTTCAGCAAAGAGAACTTGCTTTCCTCAGGGCTTTCCATATATATATATATATATATATATATATATATATATATATATATAATTATATAAAATACAAAATATATATATAAGGTTGAAAAAAATGGTACACGCACGATTAAAAAACAACAACAGTGGTTTACTAACGTTTCGATTGGAGGACCAGTCTTCATCTTGATTAACATACAACGTACAATCATGCACGCTTATATAGGCGCAGAAGGTGTGCTACAGTTCAACTTTTTTAAGAACATTGGAAGGTTTTGGCGAGGGAACAGGGAAAGGAGGGCACTATACATGTGCCTACAAACTTTCGCGCCGTTCTGCTCCTCGCAAACTCTCCACAGCAAGAGAAATAAAGAAGATGCGGTACCAAAGACGACGAACTCTTTTCTAAAAAAAACAGCAATATACAACTTCATCCACAAAAAAAGAAAGGGTAGAGAGCAGTTGAAAAAACACTTTTCGTTCATCCACAAAAAAAGAAAGGGTAGAGAGCTGTTGAAAAACACTTTTCGTACGAATTACACGAATAAAGGGATGGTGCAGGGAACGTCTTGACACACGAAATGCAAAGTACAAGAACAACAAATACTGAACGGAGGCCACCGGTGACACATCCATTCCTGAAAATACAAATTACCGGCGGCGTGGAGAATGTAAGGGCATTTAGAAGTTCACAGAAGTCACAGAAGAGCGCACGTGCAAGCAACGCAACCAATTATTTAGCTATGTAGGAAGTAGCTAGGTGTGTCCTGCGTTGAAGCAACTATTAAATCGGTCGCCAGTAAGGGTCAACAAGTTTCCGTGTATATGATCAAAGCATGCCACAGCAGTATGGAGGCATGCAAAGAAGTGAGGGGTTAAATTTGTTATCTGCCAAATCTGTTGGCAGCTATCTGCCAATCTTAACTGCCACCACGGTAGTTATTGCCCCCACTTCTGAAAATGGAGTGGAAGGCGGGAGCGGAGGCGTACTGGGAATGCAGCTATTATTCAACTAAAAAAAACAAGCAAGAAAAGGGTGGGCGGTGGGGGAACGCTTGGTGGCCGACAGTGTTCGGTAAGGCGAATGAAAGGAAAAACAAGGAAAGATAGAAAAAAGGTAAAAGTGGCTTAGGTACCCACCAAAGACGACAATTTCCCCAAACCCTCATTATGCCTGCGGAGGCGGATTTGAACTTTTAAATAAGGTACGACTCGCGGATTAGTCGATCATGGTGAGAGCGAAACCAAGATTGTAATATCGTGGCTCTGAGGTGGTCAAAAGAGTGCCCAGGAAGGTTAATGTGTTTTGACAACGGGAGAGATGGCAGTTTTGGAATGTGACTAGTTCTGAACGACTCTTTGTTTCCCGATGTATTGTAAGTAGCACACCGTACATCCGAGCAAATATACCACGTTGGAACTATCACAGTTCAGGGTTCCTCCAATTTTTAAACGAAAGTGAGAGGCTGAACTGACCGCAGTATCCGTTGTGGTCAAGTGCGTGCATTATATATATATATATATATATATATATATATATATATATATATATATATAAATAGTATATTATATATATATATAGAATATATATATATATATATATATATATATATATAATATATATATATATATATATATATATATATATATATATATTCGGACGAAGGCCGGTCCCCGGTCGAAACGTTAAAACCTTGTCCTTTCGACGTGTTTCACCTTCTATCATTATACTTACCGGTGTCCAAAATTTTTTCCCTCTATACACAAATCGCTTATTTTTATATATATATATATATATATTATATATATATAATATATATATATATAGTCCGAGTGGTGCTGGCTACCACCCCCAAGTGCAGGAAACAAAAATACCTTAATACCCGACAAATTGCTGGGGAAACAGGCCCACCGGTAGCGTAGTGGTTATCGCACCAGACCGGTATTCTGGAGGTCATGGGTTCGGATCCCACCCGGCGGGCATTTTTTCACCACTTTCTTTCCGACTCAAAAATTTTTCATCTCTTTCTATGACCCACCACAACCTCCCCTTTGCTTTCCGACGTTTTCTTGACTGCCAACCCTTGTTTTCATTATATATAAAATATATATATATATATATATATATATATATGAAAAATATATCAAGTTAGATTTATCTATATAACTCTAACTGTATCTTTTCGTTTTTGAGTTTAAGGACAGGCCTGTTCCAGGAATGTTGCCGTGGGTAACACGTGCCATTTCAGTTGCCCGGTCATTGCTTTTTCTTTTATGTGTGGGTTTGTGTGGTTTCCCTCCCTGTTTTTTTTCACTTCTTTTCTTTTTCCTTGACCTAGTTATTTCCCCCCTTCTCTACCTTTTCTTTTGGCCTGTGGCTTGCAGATAGTTTCTGATAAGGACCCCACTCTCACCGCCTGGTCTGCTTCCGGTGGTTCTGAGAACCTTTCCGTATGCCCCGCGGCGGCTCAACAAACACTCTCTCATTCTTTCTCTCCAAAAATTTCCCGAATATCAACCCCCGACTGACTTCCCTGTGACCTCTTCGCGGCTCAAACTATACAACCTTCTTTGCCCCTCAATATCTCCCCCGACATACTCCCAAACCAATACGCTTCGTCAATTTCACTTCCTTCTTTCCTTCTCCCCTCTCACCTGGGACCTACCCCTATATAAAGCGTGTCAGCCAGGCGAGATATTGCCCTGAAGAAAGCAAGTCTCTTTGCTTAAACGTTGGCAACAATCGCGCTTTTACCTTGATCAAGGTTTCTTTTCTTGTGCTCTCTACCATCTTCAAAAGTTCAACTGCTCCATATATAATATATATATATATATATATATATATATATAATATACATATAAAACTGTGAGAAGGATCAAAAGATGTTTCGAAAACGGAGAGGATGCACGCCGTCGGGCTATTCCTGTGTAATAACACCAACAAAAAAACGAGAGAAGAAAGGAGAGGGGAGAGAGAGAGAGGAAGGGTCGTATTTACAAGGCCGCAGTCACGGTTGCTCCAGGACGGGGCAACGTACCTGGCATGGGTGCAAGGGCGGAAGACTAGACAATGGCGGTTTCAAAAGGAAGGGAAAAGTATACAATAAGGGATTCAGTGGTTGGGGAGACTGATTCGAGGGATCCATACAGGCATGAACGAAGAACGTGTTTTGGGTGTGCCCACCGCGGATGGACAGAATAGACACAGTACACAAAAGAGCATTGCACAAGAGCTAGCAACTGAACAGGAAATAGGTATGGTCCATAGATAACAAAGGGTTAAACATTTCTAAGTGGGGGGGGGGGGGAATTTGGCTTCCTTCCCAAGGACAAATCGCATTGTTAAGCCGCTTTAGGCTTATAAAGCTGCTGTGTTTGTATCATGACCAACTATACTTGAAGTAAAGTTGGTCGTGGTTTGTATATAGATTGATGGGAGATATGCATTATGTTTATACTTCTTATTACGTTTGCACCCGGCGGCACCGGGCTTTTTATCAGTGTTTCAAGCAAAGTCCTTTGCTTTTTTTTGAATGCCGCTATCTTATTTGATCAGGAGAATGTTTGCGCCCGACTTCACTAGACTACAATAGTTTTCTTTGACCTTCGGAGTTGTTGTAATTTGACGATTTGAGAAAGAACCCCGCCGAAAGATAAATACTTTTAGGGCATCAGCCGTGGCATTTTAGTCGCCAGCAGTAGTCTACGCACGCCCCTTTCTTGACTGATGCTTTGTTGCCTGTATATGTTTAGTTGTTAGAGCACCACAAGTTCACTCGAATAAATTCGCTTGTCCCTCAAGACAGATGCGTTTTCTTTGGCTACGTGACATCTCGTAGAGGGGCTGTGTATAGTCGCAATCAATTTGAACGTCATCGCTGGAGCGCCGACCAAACGCGATGACAGCGCCTTTGCGAGAACCTTTCAAGCATAAGCCACATGGAGAATATGCTAGGTTTGCTTCTCCCTTTTCTGTTTCATGAAGTGCGGGCACGGCAATCAGAAACGATAACGACCACGCTCGTTTCTTTTTGCTTTTTTCTTTTTTTTCGAGGCAAAGGAGCTTGGGTACTGGCATCTTGTGTCGTTGTCATCACCGTAATCGTCGCCTCGTGTAGCCACGGTAAAAAACACTGGGAAAGTCGCTTACGCCTCAAGCTAGAACATTACGCGTACTTGAAAACACACTGAGACAGTCGTTTACGCCTGGCACTGGAGTGCTTCTTAACGCGTACTAAAACACTAGGACACTCGTTTACGCCTCGCGCTAGAGAGCTTGTGCTACAAAGACAAGACACCTTTACAGAAAAGCTGCATACCTTCTCCATCCCCCCCCCCCACGGTTTCATCTCTGTTGGCATAAATGCCAAGGCGCCAAGAATACACCTATATACTGCATGCTTCGCCTCTCCCCAGGCTTCACGCTACTCGAATCGCCCGGGACTTTCGTCCGCCTACGATATACTTCAGACTGAAACGTTGCCTCCTCAGGGCAACTATGTCGGCATGCTGGGGTATTTCAGCGTAAAAAATTGTAACTTGCTACTTCATCCAAAACGGCATAAAAAAAACTGCGGCAGTCGGCATTTGGAGAAGTAGGTGAGGGAATTTCATGCAAAAACCAAGGGGTCAGGGAAGTAGCTTGATGTCATCTTCGCCAATAAAAAAATATGTACCACCAAACGGCGCTATCATCTTCCTCGGTGAGCGCCCTCACGATATCCTTCAACTTGATCCTGACTGTATACGCACCATAAACTATACGCAAGTCGCCAAGCAAGTCCCATTCGTACCACCGCCAACCTCAAGGCATCGCACACGAGCTAGGTCTGCTACCAAAGAAAGTGAATAAGAAATACGTCGCGACCAGCACCTTGCTGAAGCAAGCCAATCATCCCGCCATTCAGGAGCAACCTCGGGAACCCCCATTATTTCGAGGATTCCCTGGGTTAGACCCGGAAGGGGGGCTTAAGAAATTTTGGTGCGTCAGAAGGTTTACACGTTGGGATGATCCATAAACGCTGAGGCAAAACTTTCTTACTCCGGAGACCCAATTCGAGTCTGATTTGAAAATAACGTAACTCGCTTACGTCATGAAGCATGTTTAAAACAGAAATTTTGAAATCGTGCCCAACTGTCATGCGCAAAGAACAATCTGAGCTATTGTTGCAGACACAATTCACACCCCAACGAAGGTGCTTTAGTGTTTGTTGAAGTGGTGAAGATGTTGTTCCGACTAGGTGACCCCCAAATGTCAGAAGAGAAGAAGCTACGCTTTGTTATTCGGTGCAATTAACAAGATTCTTTTTTGGACGAAATTGCAACCCCACGAAAACCGTCGCTGAGCTCGTGGCCGAGTTTTCCATCATCCAGAGCGCCATTGACGTGCTCTTGACGCAGTACGATCGTGCACTCAAGCGTGTTCCGCAAACCTCATCAACGCACTGGCAATTGCCGCGGAAGCTATGCGTAAACAATCCTAGCCGTCGTTCTCAAATAACTGAGGAAACATTTCCTGACAACGCCGCAACCACAAGTCGCTTTCCTTGACCGACATAATGCTAGAAGTGGTTCAATACGCCCTGCTAAATTCTGCACCATCGGACGCACTCCGTGAGCCGCAAACTACGACCTACACAGAAGCTGCTCGTCGAAAAAGCCGAGCTCCAACGTGTTGTCGAAAGGCCTCGCTGTAACTCCGTACACTGTCCCCCGCCAGACCCCAGTATTCCAAAAGCAGACGCCATAAATGACGAACTTATTGCGAATCCCCATAAACGTCCTCTATGCTACCACTGCGGATCGGCCAACCAAATCTACCCTCGCTGCCCTTACAATACGCCCGGTTTGCGTGCGTCTGCGTTACGCAAGATGCCCGTAATCCGGCCACCGCCCTTGGGAGATCTGAGAACACCTATCCAGCCACAACCGAGGACCAAGGTGTTCAAGCATTGACCATTGCCGTAGCCATACCAATTGCCAATCTGTTGAATCAACATGGTTTCACGCGAGGAAGATTCGCTAGCCTACGCAGGGGAAAATAAAAGCAGCCTCTTCTGGAGGTAAATTTTCAGTACGGCAAGAAACGGGAAACCCTCCAACTACGCAAGGACGTATCGATGACCGTGATTCACGACATGCTCCAAGCCCGAAGATCCGATTTAACCTGACCTGCTGCCAGAACACAACGGTAGCCCCACGGCGGAAGGCGCATCCAACATGCCTGAGCCTGCAGCTATAATGACGACAACGACCACGCACAGTGCCCGACCGTAAACACGCAAAATGCGAGATACGACGCCCCGACATCCCCGAAATTCGAGGAAGAATACATAGGACGTCCAGTTGTCTATCGATGGTTGTGATGTGGTTAGTCTTGCAGACAGGGGAGCCGACTTCACCGTATTGAGCGCACATTTGCTTTCACGCGGAGTATAACGGAGTTGTCCTAGATGCCACCCCCAAGCACATGAAACAATTAGCTGAACATTACTTCCCGAAAAAGTGCTGGGCAGCTTAGCCCATCCGTTAGGGTAGGGTCACCGCACTAGACCCTTATTCTGAAGATCGTGAGTTCTCATCCCAACCAGCACGCGTGCTTCTCTCCGCTTCCTCCCTTTTGAAAATCAGTATAAGTTTCAAGGATAACAAATGACCTACACATTCTCCGCTTGACTTTTGTTTGCATGCTTGTCTGCCTCTGCCAAACCTTATTTCTGTATCAATTCAACGAGACTCTCCTGTCGGCATTCTGATTTAAAATACGTGTGGCTTCAAGGGCGACTTGGGGCCACCCTGTTAAATTTTTTCTGAATAAAGCTCAGGTTTAGCTCCTCTACGTGTACGGCGTCTTCATTATTTGAGAACACGATCGCTCGACTGTAAAACCGTTTATCTCATCTCAATTCTTGGCATCCCTCTATTCAATTCTCATGTTAGCATTCTGAAAAGGAAGTTAATTTTCTCGATAGTTCCGTCATTTAAGACAACGGTATACTCAAAACCACGCTTTTAGAAAACCAGCACACAGGCAGCAGTATCTAGAATAAAACCCATTAGGCGAGACACTGCAAACAAGGGATCTTTGTAGGACAGGTCACCACACTTAGAAGAGTAAGCAGTGGTGACAGGGACTACGTAGAGCACCTATACGAACTCAAGTCCACCCTTATGAACAGGAACTCCCCAAAAGATCGCTGCTTCAGGCGTACCAACTTGTATCTAGTCTCAAAAGGGATGAAGTGCTTAACAAACAGCGACAAAGTGAAAGCGTAAGGCCGCCTTGCCAAATAACAAAATTTGCAAACACTCTCCCTAACGTAAACAATACCCTGAGGAAATACTCTCCCATTTTCGCTAGTAATGACCGACCTATAAAGGCATTCCCGAAGCACCAAGGGGAACTTATAGAAGAAATGGGAACCTACAGCTATGTTAGGGCATGCTAAAAAAGGGCCTTCACAGAAACCAGTCACAGCCAGCTGTTCTCCTCCCAGATGTAAACTTGCTGTCACCTGCAGACAGACTGCATTGTAAAAAGCAGAACGAGTAATTATGGTACCAAGATTATTCGTTTTACGAGCACTTCATACAACATTGTGTGATTCTTAGATTGCTCAACGTGTCAGAAACAATGTATAACCGAATCCAGTTTGCCTATGAGTCGGCATCTTAACGGTCACTGGGCTGATACTCTTAGAAAACCCTCCATTACTTCATTACCTCTAGTGCAGCATTTCAAGCAACCATGCCACAAATTTAATGACCCCAAGTTTTTATATACTTCATTGATATTTTCTGTCTTCGATGGACAGAAAATACAGAGAATCACATTTATTTCACATATACAACTGCATGGAATCAGCCAAATTTGTTGTCTAGGGCAACTTGGAATCTTTACAATATCCACACGAAATACAGAATTAGGCATTGGCTTTCTTGCACCTTATTTAAAGAATATGACCCCTATCTCTGCTTCTTATGTTGTCACCGAATTCCTTTTGTTTTCATTTCTTAGCTCCATATTAGTAAGAGCACGTATCCCTACATCCTCTTCTCTAGAATTCCAATTTATTTTTATTCCGTTCTGCTGTTTTTTCCTCCGCTTCGTGTTGTGAACAGTACGCCCTTCTAAAGCTACTTTTAGTGATTCACTTTCACAAAAGCCTGTTACAGCAATATTGCTGCTGGCGACACATGCCATTTCAGTTGTGCGGCATCTTTTGCGTGTGTTTGTGAGTGTGGTTTTTTCGTTTTTTTCTTTTTCCCTGGAACGAGTTATTTTCCCCCTTGCCTTACCTTTTATTGTGACTTGAGGCTTGAAGGTACCTTAAGATAAGAACTTCTCTCACCACTTTTTCTGCTTCCGGCGTTTTGAGTACTTTTCTGAAGGCCTCGCGGCGTGGCCAAGAACACCATATCATTCTTTCCCTCTACGAATTTCCCAGAATATCCAGCACACCTGACTTCCCTTTTAACGAAATGGCGGCTGAAACAATACAACCTTCTTTCCCCCTCAATATGTACCGCTGCATATCCCAAACCAATCTGGTTCCTGCATTCCACTTCCTTCTCTCCTCTCACCTGGGGACGTACCCCTATATAAAACATGTCAGCCACACGACGGGTTGTCTTGACGAAAGGAAGTCTCTACTGAAAGGTTGGCAACAATAGTGGTTCCTCCCCTGTTCGAAGTTTTGTTGTGTTCTCTACCATGGGTCTTCCTCAGGAAAACCTGAGGAAGACCTGTCTCAGATATATATATATATATATATAATATATATATATATAAATATATACTTTGATTGCGAGAAGGGCTGTCTTTGGTTGCCATAGCAAATAGTAAAAAATGGATATAGCTCTAACAAAACTGTTTATTGGCCAATAAACAGTTTTCAATAAACAATAGAATGAATAAACAGCAATTCAGAATAAACCAATAAACAGTTTATATAGGGAACGAGAGGGCTTTGAAGATGGCCACCCGATAGAAATAAAACTTTAGAGAAGGTAGCAGCCTGAGACCTCTGCCAACATTTCGACAAGGAGACTTGTCTTTTTCAAGGCATCAGGGTTCATCTCTGGCACACTGTTTTATAGATATAGATTGAGTTGGAGAGAGAGGGGGGAGGTTGTTAAGAGCGGGGCCGGAAGGAGGACAGCAGAGTGGGTAAACGGTCGGTTGAAAGGAGCGAAATAGTGAGAGAGAAAGGGAGGTGTGGTTATTGTGACAGGACCCCGTAGTAGAGAAAGAAGGAAGACTACGAGAGGGTGGGAGAAAACAGGGAGGAATGGTTTAAGCTGGCTGCGGTGGTGCCGGGGACCTCAAAGGAGGCTTCCGGGAAGTTCGGGGACGAGAGGGGCGTCTTGGGAGTGCAATTGCAAGGTTACTGAACTGTGTGTAAGAGGGAAAACTCGTAAACAACAACAGCCCGTATAGTTCGAAGAATTCCGACTGGGGAGGTCAGTGTTCGCAGAAGAATAGAAGGGGTATGCGCGGGTACAACCCACGCGGAGCTTTGCGGTACATTCAAGGACTTCTTTTCTGTTTTCTTTCTTTTTTTCTTTTTTCCTTTTTCCTTTGGCGTGTGTGTGTAAAGGAGCTATTAATAGGAAATGCCGAAGGTCAAGGGAGGCGTATGCGCGTGTTATGTAGAAATCGGCTGGGCGCAGGAGAGAAGAAAAAAGGAAGAAAAACACAATAATTGTATTCTAGTATCAGCTTTCGTGATGGGCAGGCAGGAATGTTGCGAATGGAGATGCCCACTTTTTGTAAGAGCATTATTTTTCTGTTCGATTCAGACACCGTAAGGTTTCTAAGATGCCTTTCGAAGCATTGATTCCAGCCGGCTCCAGGCAGTTGAATTTATGGATTAAGTACGATTCTCTGTATTTCCGGTCCCTTGGAGACTTAAAGTTTGACTGCAGAATATGAAACTTGAGATCATCGAAATTGTGGTTCGGCTGGTTGAAGTGTTGCGCGACTGCTATGGAGGCACTGTTATGAGTGTCGGCCCGATGTTTATTCAGGCGTAAGTTCATAGGTTGACTCGTTTCTCCAATGTACTGCTTTTGACAGAATGAGCATTCTAGCATATACACAATGTTAGAAGAATTGCAAGTGAAGCTTGAATTTGTGAAGCTTGAAGATAGGGCGGAGGAGAGGGCTGATGACTGGTTCCTTGGAAGCGCCAATTTAGGCGTGCACTGAAATGTCTTTTATTTTCTTGTTTCTTCAGTAGGTAACACTTGGTGAATCAGGAAACATATTTTTAAGTCGGTCATTACTGGCTAGAATGGGGTAGTATTTGCGCAGGATGTTGTTTATGTTAGGCAGCGCGTTTGAGAATTTGGTTATTAGGGCTGGTTTTCGGGTGCTTTCGTTTTGACGTCGTTGTTGAGCACTTCGTCATTTCTATCTTGAGTCCTCTTTCGTAAGCCATATCAAGCAAGCTGACCGGGTGATTTCTGCTTGCCAGGGTGGGTATTAGTTAATTAATTTTTTTTTGTATAGTCTGTGTTATCACTGCATACTCTTCATAGTCTGGTAGCCTGCCCTGCAAAGATACCTTGTTTGCAGTGCCATGGGTGATGACTAGTGTAGTCTAGGTACTGTTGCCTGTCCGTTGGTTTCTCAAGAATCCTGGTTTTCAGTTTACCATTACCATACGTAATTTCGACCCCAACGGGACTTTGGGGTCGAAATTACGTATACTCAACGTTCCTACAACTGCAAACCCGTCCAAATCACACGAAGTATAACGTCGCATAGACCTCTCATGGTACTTTTATACGCTATTTGGGGGTGTTGCCTTAGTGGCACAGCTTATGGATATTGTAGTGTTCCGCACGCAAGACGTATTGGTGTGCTACTCTACATTGTTTTGCTGTCTTTGGCACAGACATTACTTTGTTAAATCCTTATCTAGTCTACGTTAGTCTTATATTGTTGAGATGAACCTGTATGCAATAAATTTACATTCTTTATAAATTATTTAGGAGCTTGGCCAGCCCTCTTTGTGTGGTTGCCTACGTGTCATGGGCACTTGCACTACAAATACATGTCTTTATTCAGCACAGTTTTTTGTTACTTGTTTTGTGATCACTAGAGTAGTGTGATTCCAGTTTTGAAGTGATTTATACTGCATGAAGTTTAATGTGAAGAGCCAAGCTGACCACAAACTCCTTGCAGAAGCACACAAATCACAGCTCCAAACAAGAAATGTTCCATCGACAACAAGTGGAACTAAGTAACAGCAAGCCAGCCCTGATCAGTACAAGAGCCCATGACACAAAGGGAACCTCACCAGTGTCACCGCATTTCATGTTTCATGTTTCATTACACAGCACGGCTGCACTGGCCTTCTGTTAAAAAACTAGAAGAGAAACAATTCAAAACTAATGAAAATGATGGTCTTGCCAAGCTAGCTGTAAATAAGTACAGCTGGGCGGAAAGAAGGGTTTCAAAGTAGACATAAAACACAAAAGAGTTCAGGTAAAATATTTTATATTGACTTCAAAAGTATGCAATATGCTTTTGCAACACAACCACTTAAGTTTTTATGCCTATCTACCTTGCCTTAAAGGGTACAGATTTTATAATAACAAAAATAGCACAAATTTGCGTGACAATAAATAATTCACACACAGCAGAAAGATTGCCGAAAATTAGAAAAAGCAAGCAAGTCAACCGAGGTTACGAAAACAAGACGGTTATGCAAATTTAAATATCTCACACGAAGTGATATGGTTAGAAGACAACCCAAAAAAATTGTGGAACCACAGAAATGATTGAATGCTACGTGTTCACAAGAGCAAGACAGCTTAATGTCACTCTAAATATTTCAAAGGTAGTGAAAAAAATGAGGAACAATAAAATAAGAGCAGGTTGGAAACAAAAAAGTGGTTGAGTGGTAATTGTGAGTGCTGTATAATATAAGTGACTTTACATAAACTCGCATTTAGGGAAATGGTTATGAACACAAGAAAAAACGTGTACATACAGAAATAATTGTACGGTGGTTAGAAGAGCAGTATAAATTTACGTGCCTAAACAATTTACACGTAGTGAAATGGCAGGACAACAAAAAAACTTCCGAAACAAATACCTTATTGTGTAGTGGTTAGGAATATAGCACAAAGTTCCGCTACTTCAATACTTTACACAAAGTGATATATATGGTTTGGGAACAAAATAAAACGTGGATACTCAGTTACGACAACATAACTCACACCTCGTGATATGATTGAAGAACAATAAATATAAATAAAAATGATTCGAAGCTCAGAATGATTAAATGGTGGTTACATGAAGAGCAGAAATTCACACTTTAAATATTTCACGCCTCGTAAAATGGTAGGAGACCAATAAAACAATACAAAAAGCTTAGAAACACAGAAATGATCGTTGAGAGTACAGTAAAAAGTTACACTGCTTCAATATTTCACACAAAGTAAAATGCTTCAAAAACAATGGAAGAAAAAAATGCGCACACACAGAAATGATTGAATGGTAGATACAAGAGAAATTTACGTGACTAAAAATTCTCACCTAGTGAAATGTTTGAAAAAAGAACACCAAAAAAGTTTAGAAGCACGGAGTGATTGAATGATGGTGACAAGTACAGGTAATATCCTAATATAAATAATAGAGCATTGATTGGGGAACAATAAAACAAAAAACCTGAGAAACAAAATGATTGAATGGTGGTTACCGGAACACTTCCAATTTATACAACAAATCCCATCTAGTTTAATGATGGGGAATAGTAGGAAAAGGTGGATATGTAAAAATGAGTTAACCGTCATTACAAAAAGCGCACAAATTTACGTGACTAGTTCCAGCACAGTGAATTGTTTGGGGCACCATGAAAAAGAAATGTATATACAGATAAGATGGTGGCTTGTCTTGGGCTTTCTTGGCTTGTGCTGTCTTGGCTTGAGCTGTCTTCGCTTGTCTTGGGCTGTCCCGTCAAAAATAAGCTTTCGTCGGAAATGTGAAAGTAAAACAAATGGCCCCTTTCTAAAATGAATGCAACACTTTTAGGAACGCTCATTTCTTCGCTGCGTTAGCAATATTTATCCCTTGCAGAATTACAAAAGCAGACGTCTTGCCAGCCCACAGAGAGTGTAATCACACTACGCAAATTCTTATCGTGAGGGGAAGCATTCAAGTGCGTCCCCAAAATCCTAGTACACCAGGGCCCCCCATCAAATGTTTAGAAGGAATTCCTGACCACCGTAACCTTCCAGAAAAAAGTGCGTGCCAATCCATGCTGTGAAGGTAAAGCGAAGCTGCACACGGAACCCACAATGATTACCCGTGCGACGTCACTTGAATTCACAAAGATGGCTCTACAATGAGTGAAAGAAGAGACAAGTGACATGCATTTAACCACGCCCTTTCCTGCTTCAAAGAGATATTCCTTGCTAAGGTCAATCAATGCATGATCCATGGACGGTGGTTGGTTGAGTTGTATTGGGAAAGCACATTAGTGGAAACTGTCTTTTTATAAAATTGAATGAAGTTCAAACCCAGTGTGAGGCGATATCATATTTCCTCCGTCTATACCGCTGTCACCGGAGGCGTCGAGATCGGCGGTGGAGATGGAGAAGCGAGATGGCAAGTGTTAGTGTGAGCTTCCTCCAAATCTTACTCACTCTTGGCGCATGCACAAGGCGCGCACACAGCCGCCACACGTGCCGCGGGCGGAGTACAGCGGCATGAAATGTCGCATGACGCTCTCACATGGCATTCAGCAAGAAGGCTGGGGAAGCCACAGATGTGCTCGGTGGGTGCACCGTCTGTCACCCTCATCTAAGCATTTGTTCAAAGCTCAATCGGTAAGACAACCGGCTCTCGCTACAGTTTTCTATTCATCCCAGATTCGTTCCCTGGTGGTGCCAATAACTTCTTTTATTGATTTGTGGCAGTTTTCTCTTACACAAATGGGCGCTAAAGACCCCTTCGGGGGTAGACATCCAAAGCTAAACATAATTTATATACGCGCTTCGTAAGGCCCTTCGTAAAGCGAGTGCTTAAAGCTACACCTTCACTAGCTAGCTCTACAAAGCTAGTAACGTTTTGCAAAGTTAGTGTGGGGCTATTTTTAAGTGAACATGAGGCGTCACCTTTGCAGTAAAGGCAGTTTCCTGCCTCCACATAATTTAGGTATATGAGTACAGAAAGTTGAAATTTTGGCGGTTGGTACATTATGATGAGTCGATAAATCACGCACCAAAAGAAAGGATAGTGCCTTTTTCCTTTTTGTTTCTGTGTTTTGATACAGAAATTTCCCAAAACCCCATAATAGGGCTCACACGGGGATCTCTTTACTGATGAAAGATCCCTAATACTCTACGGGTTTTTCTGAGATACTTTCCCTAATCAAAGGTAATTTATTTACCTACGTGCTATGCTACTGCGCCCATGCAAATATATCCCTGAACAAAAAACATTCTGAAGGATGTGTTTCACAACATACTTTCTTGTGAGCCCTGCGGAAAATACCACGGATGCAACGAAATACCGGCATGCTTTTGTCATGGGGGAAGGTTGGTGGGCTAAGCCAATTGGCCAGCCAGCCAGACCCCGTTTTGTTTATGTCAAGACATGTTCTCTTGTTCTTGTGTTTTTTTTTCTCTTTTTTTGTTAGGTTTGATTACCGTTTTGTAAATATGTGTCCTTCATTCAATGCTTTGTTTTGAATGTAACACTCTTTGTACTGGCCCACCTGCTTGGACTAAAGACTGCAGTGAAACTTCGCCCTGAAAATTTCTAAGATCATGAAATTATTGTAGAAACCACAAATTGACTAATTTGGTCACAGTATAGCCACACTTTTAAAAGGTCCATGAACCCTAAGATTCGTTTTATTTACAAGAACTAGTCTCAGGTGACTCATTTAGCTCTATTTTAGCCACAATACAACATTTTGAAAAGACAAAATGCACGAAATATTGAAGAACTTTTAAATTGAGGGCTGCACGACGTTAGCATCGAAAAGACGGGGGATACAATAAGAACATACCAATGCGTTAAACTGCCCATTATCATTTTATTGATATTGCTACGTAACACCCGGAACATTTCACATAGCATTGGACTTGACCACCAGGTGGTCAATCCATCGTACACTTCACCTATGGGTATGTGCCTCATCAGTGGGCGCGTACAGCAAGCCGAGAGACGAAGAAGAGATCGCGCAGACACGGACGAGCTGCATTGGATTCCTTGGCTTTGGTCTCTTGGCCTTCAGCTGTAAATATCTGTAAATAGACAGCTTATTCGCATCTGCCTCGTAACATCTCTTTGGTGGAAGTTGCGGACTTCCCTTCCTGTGCCTGTCACCAGCGCAGCTATACCCTACCACGGAGCTTCGGAGTGGGCGACACATTCGTCGACGAACGATGTCTCCTCCTCCCGAGACGTCACCCACGCGCCAGTCGTCATCGTTTCCCAGCCCCGTGACCCAGGGTTTTTTACCGGTGAGGATGGTGCCGACGTGGAAGAATGGATCCGCATGTTTGAACGTGCCAGCGCCCATAACAGGTGGGATGACATAATCATGCTGGCTAATCTGCCTTATCTTCTGAAAAAAAAAACTACCAACACCTGGTTTGAGACAAATGAGCACACGTTGACCAGCTGGGACGCGTGCAAAGCGAAGTTGCGTGAAGTATTCGGCCGACCCGTTGAACTCCAGCTCGCCGCAAAGCAACAGCTCGCATCCCGTGCCAGTCGACAACCGAATCCTAATCACGTACATACAAGATGTTGTGGGCCTCTGTTCAAAGGTAGATTCGCAAATGTGCGAAGCCGATAAGGTGGGCCACGTACTCAAAGGCATTACACATAACGCCTTCCATCTGCTAATCTGTAAGGATTGCAATACCGTTGATGCCATTCTTAAGGAATGCCGACGGTTTGAGGAGGCAAATTGTCGTCGCATTGCCTACCACTTTTCTGGACTGCCACACACGGCGGTAACCTTGAATCAACCTTGATCTTGAATATATCTTTAGCCGTTCTAAATCGCACTTTGATGTTATATTTTCTCTGAAACGTGGTTACTTCCGAAGCTTAAGTTTTGAAAATGTCTGGTTATAAAACTTACTATCTTAACCGAAATTCCAGAAGAGGGGAGGCGTGTCAATGCTGATTTCCAGTAGTATAGAATGTGAACTGCTCAATCAATTTCTGTTGTATAACACCCCATTATGAAATGTTAGTTCTTCAGTGCGACACGGAAGTGTTTTGTATTTGTTACCGTCCGCCTTGCGGTTTAATTTCAGAGTTTCTTTCCTTTCTGGATTCGTTTCTGGAAGTTATCAATGAACGCGAATTTAGCCTAATCATGGGTGGTGACTTTAATATTAATTTCCTCGCCTAAAGTAGAATGAAGACAGAATTTGAAACCTGCTTAATATTCACTCTGTCGCAACACTATAAAATCTGCTACACGAATCACAGCTACTTCAGATACTCTCTTGGACCTTTTCATTACAAACAATGATGAAATGTGTCTTTAATCTGGGGTTATTAACTTTGCTCTCTGTGACCACCTCCTGTTTTCTGTCTGTGAAACGTCATGCTACTGCTAAAAAACTTCAGCACGTAACCCGCTCTTTCCGGGATGTCAATCCCCGTACTCTTAATAGATTTCGAGAGTGCATAGCTCAAAACGAATTGGAGCAATGTCTTTAGGGAGAGGCAGCTCTGATGCGGCATATGACAAGTTTCTGGTAAAGTTCACCCCATGCCTATAATGCTAGTTTCCGTACAAAACGTATTCTCCTCCAAATGTGCCCGTAAACCCTGGATAACTTAGGACCTCAAAAGGCAGAAGAAAAAAAACGAGATAAACTCACAAAACATTTGTGAAAACTAGGAATGCTGACGTCATTAAATCTTTTAAAACTCTCCATAATTACGTAACTAAAATGCTCCGTGTTGCGAAAAACCGCTATCATTTTAATCTTTTAGTTCGTGTAACGAATGTACTCAAGACTTTCGGAAAAAATTAAATACAATGCTTGACAATCCATCGGAGCCCCTTAAAAAACTTATAAAGGATGGTGAGATCCTAGAAAAAGAAGCCTTAGCCAATGCTTCAACGATTTCTTTCTTTCCGTTCCAACTGTTTTCAATGAATACTCAAAGTTTAAGATACTTAAATTGCTCTGTGGACAACACTATTTAGCTTGATCCCGTTGCTGAGAAGGAAGTTATCGCTGCGTTTAGGTATCTAAGCAACAGCAATTCCTCCGACGTGCACGGTTTCCAGATAAAGCCCGTAAAGTTTGTCATTGATTTATTACGAACTGCCTACACACCCTTTTTAAGGTATGTTTCTCAACTGGGATTTTTCCACGCAAAATGCAGTCCGCTAAAGTTGTAGTACTATTTAAAAAGGGCCATCGCAAATATTTCTCCAACAACCGGCCTATATACATTTTGCCTGTTTTTTCTAAAGGTATAGAAAAAATTTTTTAAAGCGCTTATCATCATTGTCTCATCGCTATAATATTATTTCCCCCACTCAATACGGTTTCAGAAAAAATAAAATCAACTGAGTTGGCATTGCTTGATCAAAAAGAGTTTATCCTGGACAATTTTGAAAACAACAATGTCGCTCTAGGTATTTTCTTCGACTTTAGAAAAGGTTTTGATTGCGTAAATCACGATATTCTTCTTCATAGCTACATCGATATGGATTTCGCGGGAAATCTCATTCTCTAATAGCATCTTATCTATGCCATCGATCGCAGCTCGTTGAAATTGGAGAATACATTTCAACAACTAAACCAGTTAAGTGCGGCGTTCCACAAGGTAGCATTCTAGGTCCGTTTTTTTATTTGTACATCAACAAGATTGTTAACATCGATGAAACTTTTAAAATACATAATATATGCCGACCACACAAGTTTATTTTTTGCCGGTTGCCTCAGGTAAGATTTCGCAAATCGCGTAAATAACACCCTTGCATGTATTAGCAGCTGGGGATCCAACAAAAATTTAAACTGAATGCTAGCAAAACACGGCCAGTGTACTTTTTATGCACGCCGTAAAATCAGCGCAGTTGAACCTATTGTAATCAATCAGACTCTATTTAATTCGTTCAATGGTTTCAAAACATTAGGTGTATATTTTGAAGAGAAACTATGTCACGGAATAAACACAGTGACAATTTATCCAGAATTTATCCCAGGCCACTGGTCTTATGCGCCGTTATTGTTGTTCCTTTCCGCTCTCAGTTAACTTTCTATTGTACAACTCTACCTTCAGGTCTATGCTTAACTACGGTGTACTTATTTTGGCTACCACAACTAGG
Organism: Haemaphysalis longicornis; assembly: GCA_013339765.2. Lineage (NCBI taxonomy): Eukaryota > Metazoa > Arthropoda > Arachnida > Ixodida > Ixodidae > Haemaphysalis > Haemaphysalis longicornis. The sequence goes on along the minus strand of CM023448.1, from coordinate 40,666 downwards.
GAAAATATAGGAAAAATAAGAGTTTTACAAAAACGATCCATTCGCTAGTCCAGCAAGGTTCCGTATCTTTATTCCTACACGAGAACAATTTAAAAAGTACAGTGTTATTCACATAGATTCTATTTACAGTTATAAACTTTGGCGATGTTACAAACAACCAGTGGTAAATAACGGTTCAATAATTAATCTGGCCAGTCTAGAAAAGCTCTCTCCAATATTTTCTACCCGCATCCTGAAACCCTGGCAAGTAAAAATATGCCGAACAAATTACGGAGAACAAATGTTGCGACAACAGATTGCCGTCTTTACTCAATAATTGCCAACACATTTCTAACATTCTTTTAACCATCTACGCAGCATCTTTAAACTTAACTGATGAAGTTTGCAATAAGAATAAATATCTTCCTCTTTCTCGCTATTTATTCGTAGGCTTACTACTTTTCCAAACCTTGCTCAGTATGTATTTTGAGTGCTGTTTATAGCCACTGCATATATTGTATATACGTTGCGTTTTTTCTTTGTGTGGTTTTTCTTAATATTGGCCAATGCCGCTTGCCGCGTGTCTGCACCGCGGGGGGGGGGGGGGTGGCTGGGGGGCGAGTCAAGCTGTTTTTAACGGCTTTTTGCTCGGCTCCCTTTCCGCTAAAGTGATTTGTTTGTTGTTTTTTAGCGCAAGAATGAAAATACATCAAATATCAAAAATCAACCTCGTCTTGTCAAGTTGTGACGCTGCCACCGCGCACACCGCTGACGCCAAACACGGCGGCTCAGACTGAGAGCCTGACAAAAATAGTGCGTCGGGAGATCTAGGCTATAACCCCAGTCGCTGCTTCTCCTTACACGCATGACCGGACCGACCCATAATTTCCCTTCATTCAAGCCGTCGTTAGAGACGACATCGCTGCCCTGGGCCCTTCAATCGGTTTGTGGCTTAGGGACGCTACGATCCCTGCGACGGGATCCGCGCAACCCTCTACTCGTAGTGATGTCCCGCCCCGCTACGATGTTCCACCACGGTTCCGACGGCGCAGCCCCTGCGAATGGAGAACAGCCAAAGACCGTCCTATCTGTTTCGCGTTGGCCATGTCGCTCGTTACTGCCGTAGCAGCTAATCGTCATCTCCACGTCCACGGTTCTTCGACAACCGATACTCCGACTACCACCCTCGACGATTTCCTCCCGGTCCTCAGCAGCCCTTCGCGGCTGACAACACAAGACGCAACTGCACCACCCGCTCGCCATCACCTCAGCGTCGCCAGTCGCGTTCACCGCAGCCCCGCCGCCAAACACCGCCGCCTACTTTCTCGGCCTATATCTCGGAAAACTAGCCAGTGCAGCTCCCGGAGGTGATGCTACATTCTTGACCCAGCCTGAAAATCCTCTGTTGACTACGATTACGAAACCAAATTTAATAGACGTTCACGTTGACGGTGTTCGTTTTAGCGCGCTACTCGACACAGGCGCCAATATTTCGGTAATGAGTTCGAACCTTCGCCGCACTCTTCGCAAAGTTATGACGCCTGCTGTATGCCGCACCGAACGAGTCGCCGACGGAGGAACGACCACCGTAGCCGGAATGTGCTCCGCCCGCGTCGTAATTGCCAGAAAAGACATCCCTGTCTTGTTCACCGTCTTGGACGCATGCCCTTACGACATTATAATCGGACTAGACTTTCTGACTGACCACGCCGCCCTCATTGATTGCGGCGCGGGGGTTTTACGTCTTGAGCTGCCCACCATGCCCCTTGATGAGACAAAGCCTGTTTACCGGCTTTGCTGCACCGAGCATGCTCGATTAACACCGAAGACCATGACCTACGTACCTTTATCGTCGCGCCCACCAGTCCCAGATGGTGAATACCTCGTCTATCCCGTCACCGATGTACTCCTCGAACGTAACGTGACCCTTCCTTACACAGTTGTGACGGTCGAGACGAACGAAATAGGCCTCCCATTTTTGAACTTCAGTTTCTCCACCCAAGTTCTTCCCCGGGAATGTCGCTGGCTACACTCATCCCCCTGGCCGAATGCGAGCTTTCCGCTGTGACCACTGACGCCTCTGACGGGTAACGGGACGGCCAACGGGACATTTCACCGACTACCAGTGATTTTATGAAGATGATAGCGTAGGACCTTCCACATCCGCAAGCCCATGAGCTCCGATGTCTTTTAGCGTCCGATCGGGACATTTTCGATTTGGACAACCGTCCTTTGGGCCAGACGTCTAGTCTGACACATCGCATTAAGATTGTTGACGCGACCCCTATTTGCCGTCGCCCATATCGTGTGTCCCACGCCGAATGTACCCTCATTCAGCAGGAAGTAGATATCTTGAAAAAAGATGTTATTAAGCCATCTTCGAATCCGTGGGCGTCACCAGTCGTATTGGTTAAAAAAAAGACGGCTAATGGCGATTTTGTGTTGATTACGGACTTTTGAACAAAATAACCAAAAAGGACGTTTACCCACTTCCTCGTTTTGACGACGCCCTCGATTGCCTGCATGGCGCGTCGTATTTCTCGCCCATTGACCTTAGATCCGGATACTGCTAAATCGCAGTCGACGCCATGGACAGAGAAAAACCGTTTTTGTGACACCAGACGGACTGTACGAATTTAAGGTCATGCCGTTTGGTCTGTGCAATGCGCCAGCCACATTAAAAAATGATGGACTCGCTTCTTCATGGATTTAAATGGACGACATGCCTATGCTATCTGGACGACGTTATGGTCTTTTCTCCCACGTTTGAGACCCACCTACATCGCCTCTCTGACGTCCTGGCAGTTTTTCGCAGAGCTGGAGTTCAGCTCAATTCGTCAAAATGCCACTTCGGCTGCCGTCAAATCAAAATCCTTGGGCACCTCGTCGATGCTACCGGAGTTCAACCTGATTCAGACAAAATCCGCGCGGTAAAAGAATTCCCTGTTTCTCCATCTGTGAAAGACGTTCGCAGCTTTGTAGGGCTCTGCTCCTATTTTCGCCGCTTCGTGAAGAACTTCGCTGCAATTGCCAGACCACTCACGGATTTTGCTTAAGCACGATACCCTATTTTTTGGGGCCCTGAGCAAGCTGCCGCTTTTTCAACCCTCGTCGACCATCTCACAAATCCACCTATTCTGGCGCACTTTGACGGTTCCGCTCCGACCGAAGTCCACACAGACGCGAGTGGCCACGGCTTCGTTGCCGTACTGGTTCAGAAGCAGGCGGCCTTGAACGAGTAATAGCGTACGCCAGTCGCCTTTTGTCACCTTCCGAGCGAAACTATTCGATTACCGAACGGGAATGCCTGGCTCTTGTATGGGCCGTCAACAAATTTTGCCCATATTTATACGGACGTCCTTTTTCCGCGGTCACTGACCACCATACCCTATGCTGGCTGGCTTCCTTAAAAGATCCTACAGGCCATCTTGGTCGCTGGGCTTTGCGCCTTCAGGAGTATGACTACTCCGTGGCCTACAAGTCTGGCAGGCTTCACAGCGACGCCGACTGCCTGTCACGTCAACCAGTCGACCAACTGGACACAGCTGACCACGACATCGATTCTTGCGTCCTTGCACTATCAACATCGCACGACCACCAGCGCCGCGACAAACCATTGCGGTCGATCATTGACCGTCTCACCAACATGCCGTCAGACCCTTCATTAAACGCATTTTTGCTAAGTGACGGCGTACTATTCCGCCGGAACTTTCGCGCAGATGGCCCTGCCGGGCTTCTCGTTGTTGCCTGAGCACCTCCGGCCTGACATCCTTCACCAGCTGCACGACGAACCGACGGCGGCCACCTTGGCATCGCTCGAACTTATGACCGAGTGCGTAAGCGCTTTTATTGGCCTGCACTCTACCGCTCAGTCCGCCGTTACGTCACGGCGTGTGACCTGTGCCAGCGCCGGAAACGCCCTTCCTTGTGCCCAGCCGGACCGCTCCAACCCATAGAAATTCCTTCCGAACCTTTCTTTTGTGTGGGTTTCGGACCTACTCGGTCCTTTTCCTCTGTCCCGTTAACGAAATCGCTGGATTGCTGTCGCCACCGATTTTGCGACCCGCTACGCTATTACGCGTGCCCTTCCCACCAGTTGTGCCACATACATTGCTGATTTCCTGCTTTACGACGTTATCCTAAACCACGGTGCTCCTCGTAAACTCCTCGCTGACCGTGGCCGGTACTTCTGTCTCGGGTTGTTGACGACCTCCTCCGCTCTTGTCGCACAAAGCACAAGCTAACCACCGACTACCATCCTCAGACTAATGGATTGACTGAAAGATTGAACAAGACCATCACCGACATGCTCGCAATGTACGTCTCGCGGATCATCTGGATTGGGACGTCACTTTGCCATTTCTTACATTCGCATATAACTCACACAGTCATGACACTGCTGGCTATTCTCCATCTCCATTTTTTCTTCTCTACGGCCGCGAACCCACTCTTCGATTGGATACCCTCCTTCCTGATGCGACACCTCTAGCTACAGAATATGCTCGTGATGCTGTCGCTCACGCTGATGTGGCCCGCCAGGTTGCCCGTGCCAAGCTCTCGGCTTCCCAGTCCGCTCAGAAGCACCGCTATGACCAGCAACATCGCACCGCCCATTTTACCCCGGCTCCTTGGTCCTGGTCAGTACACCATGCCGCCGAATTGGACTTTCTGAAAAACTGCTGCCTCGCTTCAAAGGCCCCTATCGCATTTTTTTTTTTCATAAGTCAACTTTATTAAACACATCTCTTAAACAATACAAAAATATTTGGACCGATAGCCGAAGGCTAGTGTCCGGTCCAAAGCATAAATGCATTATTGAATAGCAAAACAAGGCACAACGCAGAAAAGAAAAATACAGGGCATACGTAATCAGAGAAAACGTTTACAGGTTCCTTTGACAAGAAAAACATTTTAGACCAGAAAAACAAGGCATACGTAATCAGATAAAACTATACAGGTTGATTACACAAGAAGACCATTTTACAGGTAAACTGAAAATTTCTTGCAAGTTTAGTTTCGATTGTTAGCACATTCCAGATTTTCGCACCAAAGAACTCAATTAACCTTTCACCATAGACATTTTTACAAATCGGGAGGTTGAAATTACCATTTGTAGCTTGTCTAGTGTTACGAACGGGTAAAGAAAACAAAGTTAAGGGCAGGGGATAGTTACAATTTATTATGGTGTTGACTACAAGGGCAATTTTGTAATCACGGAGAGATATGAAAGAAAGCACTCTAAGTTCATTGAATAATCTGTTGCTCGGGTGATCGAATGGAGAATATGTCATTATTCTTAACGCTCGCTTTTGTAATCGCTGCAGTGGAGTTAAATAGGTCGCGTAGGTAACACCCCACGATTCACTACAGTAGCATAAATGACAGTGTAGTAACGAGAAGTACAGGCAGCGGAGAATATTAAGTGGAAAGTGTTGACGGGCCTTTATTAGTGTGTAGCAACCAAAAGCAAGCTTCTTACATACGCTATCAATTTGTTCCATCCAGTGTAAGTGTTGGTCAAAAATAATTCCTAAGTATTTGATGGAAGACACACTTTGAATTAAACGATTCTCAATGGATAAATTAAAAGTGTCATAATTAAGGTGTTTTGACCTTGAGTGAAAAATTATATGTTTCGATTTATCAGTATTTATAGTCAATTTGTTATGTAGAAACCACTCCGAAAGGTTTTGCAAATCAGCCATTATACCACTTCGAAGAGATGGAAGGGCGTCACCAACTGCGACTAGCACGGTGTCGTCTGCGTACATTAAAACTTCAGAAAAAGAAACGGACTTGGGAAGATAATTTATGTAAATTGAGAATAAAATAGGCCCCAGCACAGAGCCTTGAGGTACTCCGCAAGTAATGGTGTTATAAGTGGAATGACAATTACCAATTACTACTTTTTGTTGACGAGAGGATAAATAGCTTTGAAAAAACTGTTTTGAGTCATTAACGATTCCATAAGTTTCCAACTTCTTCAACAACACAGTATGAGAAACCGTATCAAATGCTTTCTTAATATCTAAAAAGACTCCTATTGCGATTTTGTTTTCATGAAGGGCGGAATTAATAATTTGAGATAGGTTTAGAACTGCTGTAGATGTAGACCTATGTGGAACAAAACCATGCTGTTGAGGACAAATTATACGGTTGGCATGAAGAAACAGATTTAGTTGTACTGCAATTAGTTTTTCAAAAAGGGTGTTAATTATGCTTAGTATAGATATCGGCCGGTAGCTACACGGATCATTTGGATCCCCTGATTTAAACACCGGTACGACCTTCGCTAGTTTCAGTATGTGAGGATAAGAGTGAGATTCAAGTGCATGGTTAAAAATGTGACACAATGGAGTGCAAAGTATCTCGATGTTATATTTCAAAACCTTCGTATGTATGCCGTCATGGCCGATTGCTTTGTTAATCGGTAATGTACTTACAACTGACAAAATTTCATCTTCTCTAATGGCACGAAAATGAAAGTCGTTATGGACCTTTCTTGGCAAACATGAATTTGTGAGCGTGGATGGAAACTTGCTACTAAGGCTATTACCAATATTGGTGAAGTAACTGTTGAAATTATTGGCGACTTCTACAGTGACGTCATCGGGAAAAATACGTTTCACTTGACCTATACCAGTTACGTCTTTTATAGTTTTCCACAGCAGTTTAGAATTGCCCTTTTGCTCATTGATTAGGTTCGTGTAATACTGCTTTTTTGCTTTCCTCATCATCGCAACCGAAATATTTCTGTAATATTTGAATTGGCTATGATAATATGTGTTTGTTTTATCACGCTTCCATCTACGAAAACAGGTGTCTTTTTTCTTCAGTATTGATAATATGTCCTTAGTTACCCAGGGGCATATGGCATGATTGTATTGACGACGCGAGCATTCCCGCGTGGATTTATTTACTACGTTCTGATACAGCGGATGAAATTCTCACATTCTATGTCAACGTCATTATCATACAGGGTTTCAAAATTAATCAATTTAAGGAGGCTGTTAACATTTCTGTAATCAACTCGGGTTGCCCGTTCTGCTAGTTTTTCGCAAAGGGGATATAGATACGTCCGAGGCAAGAATATGAAAGTGGGATAGTGGTCAGCAATCGGAACCTCATAAACACCAGCCCGCACAGTTATGTCAATGTTGCACAGTACATGGTCAATTAACGTTGCAGATTTTGATGTTACACGGGTGGGGGCACTAATTACATTTTTTAAGCTAAACGATTGCAACAAGAACACATAATCCCGATCAGAAGCAGTTAGTAAGTCAATATTAAAATCTCCGCATATAACTAGAGGAGTACTCCGAGACATAAGAGGATCCAAGATTGATTCCATACCAGAAATAAACTCATTATAACATGAGTTGGGTGGCCATAAACAACACCAACTGTTACACCAAGTTTAAGGTAAAGGAAAAGGTATTCAACAGTTTTCCTACTGCAACAGCTTTCACTCAAGCACTGGTATTCTATTCCACACTTTATGAAAAGAGCTACGCCGCCTCCACGAGACGCACTGTTTCTGGGCAAAGACAAACACTCGTATCCTGGTATTTCAACCGTTTCGCCATCTTTGAGCCAAGTCTCGGTTACTGCAATAATGTCGTAAACAAACGAGTGTTGGGACAGATATACAACAAGCTGGTCAACATTTTTACGGATGCTACGAATATTACAATTCAGTACGGACACGTTATCTCGTTCAAGCCATGATTCTTCAATTTCCGTAAAGCTAAAAGACATTAGCTTAAACGACCTGAGCTAGGTCTTCTGCACTTTTAATGTGAAGCACTCGAGATTTTTCAGCCTTTCGCATCAGTATTTTGCCGTCTCGCACCCATGTGAACTTCCAGTTTTTTTCTTTTTTCGTTTTCAAGGCTTTACCCAGAAGGATCTTGTTTGCCGGGCACAGGTGATCATTGATGTATATCGGGTCATTACCTTCGAAGCCAAGTGCAGAAACATTTAGCCGTTGTTTTTTTGCAGCAGTAAGAAGTTTATCTCGGGATGCTCGTGACGCAAACTTGGCAATGATGTTCTGCTGCTCCGCATTTTTAGTTGGCACTCGATGAACTATTTCAATATCGGTTTCTTCGATTTCAGCGTTCACACAGACAGAAATGGTTTTTACGGTGGCGATAAGGTCTTCTCCTTCGACCACCGGAACCCCTTTTATCTCAACATTGCTTCGGCGGCTGTACTGCTGTAAATCAACCATTTCTTGTTTGACCGTTTTCAGCTCGCTGAAGAGACGGTCGTTTGCACTTTTCAGTTCATGATTATCAGTTTTGAGTGTGGTAAGTTCTTTGTTAACTTCCGCCATGTTAGTCTTGAACTCCTCAAATTTTTCGTTTATGAAGTCCATTGATTGCTTGACCGCCTTGAGCTCAGATACGAACACATCTGACAACTCTTTTTTTAGTTCTTCGTGTTTCACATCTAGTCGAGCAGACAGGTCAGCCAACGCCTTTCCCAGTTCCTTTATCGTTGACATACTGACAACCATTCACGGAGCAATCCAGGAAACACTGTCAAGCTACTACAAAAAGCAGCGCGTAGCATTCAGTACATACCTGCATGAAAAGGAACAGGCACTTAACAGCTGCTCGATCGTGCGGTTGCCTGGATTGCTCCGGAATGATGACGCCCCGGCGCCGATCCGATGCTTATATAGTCGAGGTGTCCGCCTCCTTTTGGCCAGGGCAGCGCAGGCGCAGTGTCCGTCAGACGAACGAATGCCCAGCGCTGACGCGTGTCTCGATGTAGCACGATGATGCGACGGCAAGTCGTCGTCCGAAGCCTCAGACCAGCAGCACTCCGCCGACGAAGTACTGCATGAAAAGGAACAGGCACTTAACAGCTGCTCGATCGTGCGGTTGCCTGGATTGCTCCGGAATGATGACGCCCCGGCGCCGATCCGATGCTTATATAGTCGAGGTGTCCGCCTCCTTTTGGCCAGGGCAGCGCAGGTGCAGTGTCCGTCAGACGAACGAATGCCCAGCGCTGACGCGTGTCTCGATGTAGCACGATGATGCGACGGCAAGTCGTCGTCCGAAGCCTCAGACCAGCAGCACTCCGCCGACGAAGTACTGCATGAAAAGGAACAGGCACTTAACAGCTGCTCGATCGTGCGGTTGCCTGGATTGCTGGAGGCATGGCCCAACCGGTCACTCAAAATCGTTCCCGTTGCTTCGTACTCACCGTCACTGGACCCTGCAGCTCAGCAAGTCCAGCCGGCCCCCTCAAGCCCTATTTCTCAAATTTCAATGTGCACCGAGACGGTTCTTACCCTCCCGGGGGGGGGGGTCATGCTACGTAACACCACAACTTTTCACATACATTGGACTGGACCACCAGGTGTCAATTCATCGTACACTTCACCTATGGGCATGTGCCTCATCAGTGGGCGCTACAGCAAGCCGAGAGACGAAAAAGATCGGCAGAAACGACTGGCACGAGCTGCATTGGATTCCTTGGCTTTGTCTCTTGGCCTTCAGCTGAAATTATCTGTAAATAGACAGCTTATTCGCATCTGCTCGAAACAATATGCTGAAACCACCCCCAGTCTAATGTCCAGTAATGTGCTTTTGTGCTAGCTTGGGCGGGCCCCCTTATGTCACAAACCGATTTCCTGAAGTCAAAAAAAAATTTCTGGAGAGGGTGGGGATTCCCACTAGTTGTCTGTTCCCATTACATCGAAATTTTTCTTGAAGTTTAAAATTTAAATTGTCATCCAACATGTTGATGCCAGTTTCCTGTTGGACAAAACGTGTATTTTTTCTTCGGGGCCCTCTAAAAAAAGTTCTTTTACATTCAGTAGGTTTCAGTGCAAAATACGTCAGCGTGAGAACTCAGGGTTCGGTGGTGGGAACCACGAGACGAGCAGACGGAGTCAATGACGACAGAGGCCACAACAGAAGGGAAACGTAGGAGCGATGTATTATGCGGCAAAAATAGCTCAAATGGGTCATGGGCAAAACGGGAAGAAACCAAAACGTTACAAACGCGGCAAACGCAAATGAAAAGGAAAAAAACAAAAAGCGGGATTCAGTCCTGCACCTTCTAACAGTCCCGCGCAAGTCCCAGTTCAGCGAGGGTAGCGAACGCCCAACATACGCGTGCAATCTGGACTGGGCTCACATGGATTGTCGCAGTCACCTAGCCGAGGGTCGCAGACGTGCTGGTCCCGTTTGGCGGGCCCCCACGTCACTCGAACCACACGTGGCCCGATCCGGTGGGCAGCCCAGCAGGAACATGAGGCGGCCCGGCGCGGTAGCACGGACCTCTCGCCCGGAGGCCAAGAGAGGCAGGAGGGGCGGGGCTCCGACGGGTGGTCCTCTCGAACCGATGGCGGCCCCGCCTGTTGAGACCAGACTCCCCGGCGCAAGGCACGGGTGCCCGGTGTGGTAGCGGGTACGAGCGACCGGCGCTACGGCACGGCCCCCGTAAGGGGCGTTCACTGGGCCCCCGGCGCGGTAGCACGGGCGCCGTCGGTGGGTGTAGATCACGTTCGGTGCTGTCCGAGCACACACCGAGCTTGCCGACCGATGGTGGCCCCCGTCGCGTTCCATCCGCCACGCGCTCCCGCACCGGGGCATTATTGTCCTCTAATTGCAAGCATCCCCCTTCGGGGATTGGGGCACCATTACACTACCCCCGGCTTTGGAAAGTTGTGGGGGGGGCGGAGCCACACACACGCTTTCAGTGTCCCCGGTGTTCGAGGTGGGGGTGTGAGGAGAAGAAGAAGAAAAGAAAACGCTATGTACACTTAAAGGGCTACTTGCGTGAATGTCACCAAAACAAAAAGGGAGCAAGCAAAAATTTTCCCGGCATTACACTCGGCTCATAAGTCTGCTCCAACATTATCCGCCCCTTTTATGTATTGCACGGTAAATGAATATTCTTGTAGGAACAGGCTCCACCTCAAAACACGGCTGTTTAAGTGTTTCGCGGTTTGTAGGTATTGAAAGGGCTGGTGGTCTGTTTGGAGGACAAACTTTCGACCACACAAGAACAGATGATATTTCCGCAGAGCCCAAACGACCCTTTAGCATTCTCGTTCCACGGTAGAGTACTTGCTTTCACGCGGGGAAAGCGTTCTGCTGGCGTACGAAACAGGGTGGAGGGTGCCATCTTTCTCTTGCAGCAGAACCCCCCTACGCTCTGTCCGATGCGTCGGTGCGCAGCACGAATTTCTTACGCAGATCTGGTGCTTGCAAAATGGGTGCGGAAGATAGCTTCTGTCTCAAGTCGGTGAAGGCGCGTTTATGCTCTTCTGTCCAGTGGATTAAGTTTTTGGCACATTTGCGCGTGAGGTCCGTCAGTGGCTTGGCCGTCTCCGCGTAGTTGGTATGAACTGGCGATAATAGCTGGTTAGCCCAAGGAATGACCGCACTTGTTTCTTGTTCTGGGGTCGTCTCGACTCCAAAATTTTTATCCAGCTTTTGCCCATTGGTTCTACTTGGCTAGATCCAATCTTGTGCCCAAAAAAGGATACCGTTGGACTTCCGATTTCTGATTTTCTTGGCTTGAGGTGAGCTTGGCTTCTCGTATGCGTGGAAGAGGGTTCGAAGAACGGAGAGGTGCTCGTCCCATGTTTCGGTAGCGACTAGCACATCGTCGAAGTAATGGAAGGTGTGTGGGATTCCCGTGAAGACCTTTCTCATAAGGCGAGCGTAGACTGGGCGCTGTCTTAAAGCCAAGTGGCATATATTTAAACTGGTACAGGCCGGACCTGCAAGAAAAAGCGGCCTTCTCAGGGGAGTCTGGGGCCATCGAACCTGCCAATAACCTTTCGTGAAGTCGAACTTTGAAAAAATCTTCTTTGGTCCGATTTCTGCAAGCAAAACGTCAATTCGTGGAATAGGTTCGCTGTCGTCCAGAAGTATTTTGTTCAGTTCCCTAAAATCCACGCACACTCGGATCGTGTTGTCCGGCTTTCGGATAGCCAAAATGGCGAATTTTATGGGAAACTGATCGTTCGATGACGCCCAAGCGCAACATATCTTGAACCTCATTTTCAATGGGTTCTTGGAACGCGAAGGGCACGGGGTATTGCCGCACGTTTACCGGTATCCGCGGTCAGGTTGAGGAATTCCCGAGGTCGGTCTTTCCGGCAGGTCACTGAATATGTCTTGAAACTGGCTGCACAAGGATTGTGCCTCTTTTCGTTGTTGCTGTGTCAACCCGGGCAAAATACCGATGTCCTCAAAAGTTTGCTCCTGGTTGCCGAGGAGAAAGGTATTTCTTCGCTGTCGGTTCCATCTTCGATTATGTTAACAGCGGCTACAAACGCTGCGGCCTGTTGTAGCTCCTCATATTTTTTAACATGTTGATATAAAAAAGTTTCGTTTTGCCTCCTGCACCCACTCATAAAAACGTGTTGATTGGCGGAGAACCGCAAACGGGCCCTTCCACTGCTCAACAACTTTTTTTGGCTGCTTGGAAGGAGTACCAGGCCCCGGTCCCCGGGCTTCAATGGTCTTCGAACTGCTCTGCGGTCGTAATAGGCTTTCTGTTTGACTTTAGCCTTCCTGAGCTCTTCGTGCGCAGTCTTGCATGTGTCTTCAAGAGGGTTTCCCGGAGTTCGACAACGTATTTTAAGTGGTACGAATATCTTCGTCCAACCCGTCCTCCGTCCAGAGTCTCTTAACACGCCATCGTCCTCGAACATGTCGACCATAGATCAGTTCAAAGGGGGAAAATCCCAGACTGGCTTGGGAACCTCTCTATATGCAAAGAGGAAGGAGCTAGATAGCGGTCCCAAGATTTTGGTTTTTCTCGGCACATTCTGCGCAAATGGTTTAAGCGTGCCCTTGTATTTCTCCGCCAAACCATTGCCCATGGCGTGGAATGGTGTCGTACGCAGAGATTTCATGAGAGTAGTCTGTTCATTCCTGCATGAGACCGGATGTGAAACTGGTTCCCCTGTCCGTCAAGATCTTTTCGGGAAACCGACTCTGGAAAACATTTCCAGTAAACCCTCTGCAAAGTGGACACTGTCGAGGCTCGGTAGAGCTACTGCATCGGCGTACCGGGTGCGAAGTCTATCATTGTTAAGATATACCTATTGCCCTTGTCTGAGGCTGGTTGTAGCGGCCCAATGATGTCCACTGCCACCCTCTGGAATGGCGTGCCAATAATAGGCATTTTCCTAATGGGGCGACGCCGACCTTCCCTTTTGGAGTAGTACGCTGGCAGACCTCACATGACTTTACAAATCTTTTAAAATCTGCATGAATACCTGGCCAGTGGAATTCTCGAAGAATTCTCTCCCCCGGTTTTTCTTGTTCCTTAATGGCCAGCATGATTCCTTCGTGTGCGATCTTCATGAGGCCCCCCTTAGCGGATGAGGTATAACCAGCTGTTTTAACCGTTGACCGGGTGCCGTGCAATATCGTCGGTACAGCAATCCTTTTTCCCTTTTCATACGTGTACGCATTTCCACTTCGGGAGAAGAACTCCGTCCCCGCCTTTTTGAAACAATCCTCAAGGGATTTGTCATGTTGCTGTTTTTGGATCATATCCCGGCTCGTAATATCAGCGATCGTGATTGAGCTCTAGGTATGCCCCGTTTCACAGCTGATGTTTCTTGGGAAACTTTGTCGGTCTCCCTTTGGGAGGCGAGTGAAGGGATTGTACACTGGCCGCCTCTACCCTTGAGGGTCCCGGGGACTTGCGGCTGCCATGTGGGTCAGGATTGTTCGGATCCCTAACACCAGGTATGTTCCCCAAAGGGTCAGTGGTACAGGGGGGCGGCCATGCATTTCGCCAGAACGTGTCCTGTGAAATACGGCGTATTGACGTAGATGTATGCCTCTTCAAGGTGCCGCGTGGTGTTGTCCACAAACAGAACCCTGGACGCTTGGCCCCTGAGACACCTGTCTGGAATGAATTCCCGACGCACGATGACAATATTGCTTCCAGTGTCTCGTAAGACCGAAATGAGTCGTCCGTCATTGTCATTGATTTGTCATTGTACCCTTGAGGGTAAAACGAAACCGCTGAAGGAGCGCCAGCTTGACTTTTTGGTAGTCCAGAGAATCTTCTGGCGTCATCCTCCCGATGACGAAGAGCGCGTCTCCGGTGAGGCATGTGCTCAATCCGACGGGCCCCTTTATCCCCCGGCCATTTTTGAGCTGCAGCGACCCTCTCGAACCTTAGGAGGTAGGCGTCCGGTCGTCTCTGCGCGATCAAATGGGGGGATAAAGTTATGCGGGCTCGTCGACATGACAGGCACGGGGTTAGGTTGGGCTGCCACGGAGACCTCAGCTTGTGGGTTGTTTTGGCGCCTTCCTGTAGCCTTAAACTGAGCCTCAGGTTTTCCTGCTTAGCGCGTTCCAAATCTGCTGCGGCCTTCAGACTTCCCGTTCTGCCGCCCTTCATCGCGCAACCGAGCCTCTTCCGACTTAACCCATTCCCGCAGCTCGGCATCGCGGAGTCCCAGCTCCTTTTCGCTGGCCACTAACTTTTCCACCTCCATGTCGGTCCTCTGTCACCGCCTCTTGGACAAGCCTCGTGACCTCTTCGAGATGTTATTGGAGAGGTCCTGTCGCGGACGCCAATTGTGAGAACTCAGGGTTCGGTGGTGGGAAAACCCCGAGACGAGCACACGGAGTCAATGACGACAGAGGCCACAACACGAAGGGGGAAAAGTAGGAGCGATGTATTATGCGGCAAAAACAGCTCAAATGGGTCATGGGCAAAACGGGAAGAAACCAAAACGTTACAACGCGGCAAACGCAAATGAGAAAGGAGAAAAACAACAACGATTCAGTCCTGCACCTCCTAACAGTCCCGCGCAAGTCCCAGTTCAGCGAGGGTAGCGAACGCCCAACATACGCGTGCAATCTGGACTGGGCTCACATGGATTGTCGCAGTCACCCTAGCCGAGGGTCGCAGACGTGCTGGTCCCGTTTGGCTGGCCCCACGTCACTCGAACCACACGTGGCCCGATCCGGTGGCGCAGCCCAGCAGGAACATGAGGCGGCCGGCGCGGTAGCACGGACCTCTCGCCCGGAGGCCCAGAGAGGCAGGCAGGGGCGGCGGCTCCGACGGGTGGTCCTCTCGAACCGATGGCGGCCCCGCCTGATTTACGACCAGACTCCCCGGCGCAAGGCACGGGTGCCCGGGGTTTGGGAGCGGGTACGAGGACCGGCGCTACGGCACGGCCCCCCTAATGCGGCGGCACTGGCGACGTCCCGGCGCGGTAGCACGGGCGCCGTCGGTGGGTGTAGATCACGTTCGGTGCTGTCCAAGCACACACCGAGCTTAGCCGACCGATGGTGGTCCCCGTCGCGTTCCATCCGCTCACGCGCTCCCGCACCGGGGGATTTTTGTCCTCTAATTGCAAGCATACCCCTTCGGGGATTGGCGGCACCATTACAGTCAGTTACTGTACACACAACGACTCCATCTAGGTTGCAATAAGTTGCATCTTCTTTAGCCTAAAGTATTTAAACCCGACGAACCTCCAAATTCTAAAGTTTATCATGGCAATAATACACACCTAAAATTGAGCCAAAAGTCTAACAAAATGACTGCAGAAATTCACGATATTTAAGCAGTTGCTGGGATGCATTCTCAAGATCAGATGATTGATTGATTGATTTATTGATTATTTATTGATTGATTGATTGATTGATTGATTATTGATTTTATTTGATTGTAGCCTTTTAAAACGCCATGCAACACAGGCAATGGGGCACGCGTAGTGTAGAGCTCTGGACTAATTTTTAAACACCCGGGATCTTAACGGGGCCGAATCTCGTGCACATGAGCGTTTTTGCTTTTTGCCTGCATCGGAAAGGCGGCCGCCGTGGCGGAATCCAAAGCGCGTCCTCGCGTTCAGGAGCTCCACGCCTTAGCCCTGAGCCATTGCGGTGTGTATTCCAAGATCAGTTGAGGGTGTCAAAAGGGAAAAAGGTGAGAAGGCCTAAATACGGGGAGGTTTGGGCAGTCTCATCTTCTTTATGCAGCTTTACCACTGAAGGTTTTTACAGCAACAGCCTTGCAGCATGCAACTTATCATGCCACAATGCAATGCTAAACTCGGTAGCAAATAAGCAGCACAAATTATTTTTGAAGATGCCATGCAAAAAATACAACTTTTCTACTTTGAAAGAACTAGCCTTAGGTAGATCACACAGCTCATTCCAAACCCCTTAAAAGTTTTCTTTAACCAAAAAAATGCAACGAATATTAAAACTTTCGCGACATTGACGTATTGGACCAGGAGTGATATATTATAGGCTGGCACCATCAACATAGAAATAAGTACGTTAACTGCACTTTAGCATTCAAGTAGTACAAAGGGATTACTCTAATAATTCGAATATGGGCGAGAATTTTTTCCTAAATCTGTAGTCTCAAAGTCATACCCTGTCTTATATTCGAATCTCAGTACATATGGTGACGTTGGTGTGAAAGTTTACGTTTCCACATTATGATCATTTCATAGCTTTCAAAAGATCTCAAAAACACTGTTAGAAATGAACAAAGAGATTTAAAAATAACACTTTACACAAACGCAGGTTGCAGATAGTGGGGCTCGTATTTACAGTCTCGGACTTTCGGCTGATAGTCCCCGGGTAGTTTGAGAATTCCCCGAAGCTATAGGGATACGTGGGAAAATCGAACGCCGGACTGCTTCTCGGAGAGTCCGCAGTGAGTCCGAGACTGCGAATGGAAGAGCCCTAGTAATTACAGAGTTTTGGAAACTGCAAGTGCGCTTAATAGCTCGCGATAGAGCAGAAGCCATGGCAGCAGATGCCTTCTACCATGTGATCGACCTAAGCCAGCAGTCCCTGATTCAAGCTAGTAAAAGCCAAAAACCTTGCAAACAAGTCAGGGCGCCATTTTACTTTTTTGTTGGAGTGCTTAAGTCCCTCCGGCAAGATTTTCCAACTGTTTCTAAAGTGGTATTCTTCGTGTATGCTGGGGATCGCTGCCCAGTGGGTGGTGGACACTTGCAGCAATCCCCGAAGCCATGTTGGCAGCATTCCTCCCGAATCTTTATTGCCCTTGATGGCACGGAGAACGCTGCCCTCTCCAAGTGCGGAAGTTGGAGAACTCTGATGCAACCTATGAGGACAGCAGCTTCTGAGTGTGGATGTCGTCTCGCTCGGAATAACATCTTCGTGCGCAGATAATTAATGAAAACATGGTGTCTGCTTTGCTGAAAGGTAAGGAATATATTTGTCTTCCTTCCTTCGTTTCATATCGGCAGAAATATACTTTTTTTGACCCTCCAAACTTCATCTTCGACTTTTAATTGAATACATATGGTAATTGCCCAGTCATTTTTTTTCGAGGTGGCTTTGTTAGAGATGTGTAAACAAGATTCCGTGATAACACAACACACATCTCCAGGAAGTGGCTGGGTGTCAGCACTTCGTAACCTCCTTTTCCTTAGTATGCAAATTATTTGTTTCAGGCCTGTGATAAAATTGGCATTGTTGTATCGGCCCAAAGCACAAATGAACTAAAGTTGTATTCTCTCTTCATGGTTCCTTTAAAGCATTCTTAGAAGCCAAGACCTCTCTAGATGGGCTGTATGATGAGCTGTAGGGTTACCACTGGGGAATATAGTTCATGGCTACTTTCACTAATCATGCTTGCCAACTTATAGAGCGATCCAATTATAGTCCCATTTTTTGCGTGTTTTTTAAACTGTTTTCACCCAGAGTTCCATCTAGTAAGTGGTAACAAGCTGCAACGACCAGCATCAGCTTGTCATTGCTGCCAGTAGTCTGTTGCTGAGCATTGCAATCTAAGCAACATCGCTATTTTCTGCTGCATGTTGGAGATGCTTGGCAATGTCAACCTTCCTCATTGATAAAGCAGAGTGCTGCATACTGAGCTGTTCCTTTCGGGCAATGTTTACTCAAAGTGCACTGCTGTATTCAACACAAAGCAGACCTGTTCACGATTCAATCAGGGTATCCCACTGAATAAAGGAAGCAAACCATCGTGATTTGAATGCCTTAAAACTTTGCCGAAAATCCAAAATAGTAAAATTCACTGGCATCATCACATCCCAAGCCAGTTTCATCAGGACCACAGCGGATATAAACTACAGAACATTATGTAAGCAAGAGGTTAAGCCTTTGCGGTTCATTGTCTGGCCCTGCCCGATAACCGACAACTCAACATGGCCACAGTGGTCCCCTGTCGGGCTTGCCCGGCTTGGGAGTCTAAGGTTAAACTTCGTGGGCTTCCTCATTGCGATGTGCCCATATTCTTCTCTCTCTAGAGGAATAAGTGAAATTTGTTGAAGTTTTCTCATTATGCACAATGTTCAGAACAGGCCATCTGGATTCGAGAGCGTTTTCGCTAGAACCGCTGTTTTCTCAGAAGCCTGACCGTTTCCTCATCACGGGCGTTCTAAGGTGGTGCACTAAGTTAAAGTAATGATGACTTCAGTGATGATGAGAACTGCATGACTCCATCAGTTAGTGATGACAGGGATTCTTGCACAGTTTGCGTTCTTTTTTTTCTGTGCCCGAAACTGCCAAAATGGTTGCAGACCGTAACAGTCGGAAAGTGGGTAAACATTCTGTGCTGCAAAGGCTCAGACAAATTTAATACCTCTTCTACAATAAAAAGTAATTAGCTGCCGGTTCTCAACACAGTTGATATTTGCACAGGACGTGACTCACAATAGCAATCGGGGGATATACATTGTCTTGTGAAAGAATTTGATGTCTGTAATAACATGACGGTATTAACTATCACACAATGCAAGTTGCCAGTCGCAGCTGGGAAGAGTAGTGTTTCCCCTTTTTGCCGAACCATGAAACTCCTTGGCTAAGCTATCCGCCAACAGCCGCTTTAGCCGGCGCCTTACGCAGACTGTTGCTGTTGATCCGCCCTTGCTAGAGAGTTGTTCACTCTAGGCATGGGTACAGAAAATCTGTGTTGTTAATACAGCCTTTAACACGTGTGATACAGAAATCAAGAGTAATGTTCACTCGAGCTTACTCTACTGCACACCAGCGACTTTCAACATGTAACGAGATATAACACGGGGGTTTTAGTGACTGCTAAATCACCTGCTGTAGCAATTATGCATCTGTATGTTGTTTAAATAGAAGGTGCTAGTTTGGAATACAATACAGTTTCTGTAGGCAGCCCATTGTGAGTGGAGCCGCTGGTGAGGCCTTTGATTGCTGAGAAGAAAAAAAGGAACCAGACATCAGACACAGTACACACGCTCCTCTCCTCAACTACACCACAGAAAAAAAGGCAAACGTTGCTTTCATTGACACATTTCACTTCATGCCGCATGACAACTCCAACCTTAGCGTACACCTGAAAAAAAAGCTGTTACCGTGCACTCCAAATATTTTTACCAGCACGTTGTGCCTTTCATGATGCCCGCAAATCTGGTAGCAAAGCAAAAAATGAAAGTAAAAGATTGTGTTCTGATTTTGGTGCACCAGCGGTATTAGCCAGGCTTTTGGTCCTATGGTGTATGGTCTTCCAAACATCAATACACTGCAGATACACTACTTTATATATTATTTAAATGAATATATAAAAAAGCTAACCATGCTCAGCATTTTGAAACTTCATACAGCAGTGCCTGCTGCATGGAGGAAAGGAAAGCTTAGGAGAGGGCTGTGACGTCGTTTTTGTGTGAAGCCGCTACGCCATTCTTGCAGGTCACCCCTTTTTGCTAATGTTTGCACGCGCATCCTACTCTTTCCACAATCTCTTTTTCCACTGTGGTCTGCTTTGTCTCTTTCGCTGACTACTGGGTACTGGCTGGGCTGCTCAGTGACGTAATGCCTGATGGGTCAGCCTGCAGTGGGTTTGCTTACGGTGCAGTTGCCAGTGGGCCTTCAATAGGCGACTTTTTCCACACAACTACCAATTCTTTCCTACTTTCCTGCATAGCCTGCTGTGACGACAAATTTTTGGAATAAGCACCATGTCTGTTTTTGAGTTGGGTTCGTTCGGGTAGGGTAAATAAAATGTTTCAAAGGTAGGTTTCACGAGCGGTTCGATTTGCACATAGTTTGTGTATTTTTGTGACTCCCACAACATACGTTGTAAGTGGTCTATGCTATATTGCAAAAAAACTTAGCTATACAGGTTAGTAGAGCTGTGACCTGAGGACTATGAAGGGAATTTCAGGAGGACATCTAGACACTACTAGAGGAATGATGTACTCACAGAAAACTTTTGCTCCTGGAATACGCCCTATGCCCTACTCTGGCCGCAGTGGTTGCTTTTCAGATGGAGACAAAAAGCAAAAAAAAATGGTTGTGTGTCAAAATGTCCGCCCACATAAAGATCCTTAGGTGGTCTAAATTAATTCGAAGCGTCCCCTCGCTACAGCATATATCATACCCCACACGTGGCTTCGATGCACTGAAACCTCACAATCAATCAACTTGCCCTCTGTGTACGTGGCTCGTAGACAAGAGACTATAGATAAGTACGGAAAAATGATACCCCAGGTAACGAAAATGCACGCTCACAATATGTAAATAAAAGTATAAACTGTAGAGCCTGAAAAAGCAGACTTTTGTCACGTAACGTGCTCATTACCTCAAGGCATATTTAACCTTGAACACAATAACTTTTCCATCACCCTTCATTATCACTGCATCGTTCCATCGTGCTACATTTGACGGCATTTTATGTCCTGGTCTTAATTTAGGTTATTAATATTGTTACGTAAAGGCAGGACGCAGAAAATGAACCATGGAAGGTGCGAGTGATGTATTTACGCAATATACACGATGTCGGCCATGAGGGAGATGCACAGCTGGGACTTCGTCTTCTTCTCTTGAGATTGGACCTATACTTCTCTTCTTATTACGTGACACATCCCCGTCGTCGAAAGCGACCGTCCCGGTCGAGGCCGTCGGATATGTACAGATGCGGTGACAATGCGCGATGAGAGGAAAAGTGGAAAAGTCCTTGCCGCGACAATGAGAATGGTGGTCCCGGCCCCGGTGCATCAATGCCCGCCGACACGGTGAAACAACGTACAAAGGCCTCGGAGATGCGCCGGAGTTCTGGGCAGGGGAACGGCGTCGTATTCTATGTAGGTGGCGGCTGGTCATATCGGTTTATCTCGGCAGGTTCATAGGCTGGGAACGCGGGGCTGGGGAATGGTGCGTCCATGATTCACAGGGGCTGGGGCGGGCCGACGCAATCCAAGAGGCCTATCAGCGATGTTCAAGTAGCCGAGACGAAGCGAAGCCGGGGCCAGCATGAGGATCAACACCGCAAACTCCACCAAAACATGTTACGTGACGGCAGCACCCAGGAAATGAACCATAGAAGATGCGAGTGATGTATTTGCATTATATACACGATGTCGGCCATGAGGCAGACCGCACAGCTCGGTCTTCGTCTTCTTCTCTGGAGATTGGACCGATACTTCTCTTCATAATTCCGTGACATATTGTAATTATGCCTTTCAACAAGGTTTATTGGTTTCTCTCCTTTCCATTTTTCTCCCCTACACACCAATTCCAAACTCAAAGCTACGATTCTCATTAATGCCGCAAAGGAAAATATTGACCTTTTCACTTGCAGAAATGAACCAAGGTGCACAGAACTAGCTCAGCTGCTGCTGCCTGAGGGGAGCAGGGCTTTATAACCCTCAACTCGAAGGCAAATTTCTATGCAATGCAGTAACTACAGAGCCGAATGACACAGTATTGCTTCACAGCTGGATGTGGTCCAACAAAAATAATTTGCTGGGCGTATTCCAAGAAATTTAAAAAGTGCTTATTTTTTAGCCTTCAATAGATATTGCCAATAAGTGATAGAGTATGTAAAACAGATATTATGTTTTAGATTTTTGGGTTTCTTGTTTGCCGTGTTTGCCTCTGGCATCGCATAGGTTCTGTTCCGGAGAAAAAAACATGGCACCCTTTTTCACAGCATCTTTCTTCCCATCCAGCAGCTCCAAACCTTCTTCACCCAACTGAATTTACACAAGCTCGGAACCAGAACCTGTCAACAAATGAAGCAAGTGGCCTGCAACATGTGGGCCCAAGTGACACTGACATAACTCGGACTATTCATCCTTTCGATATTTCATTCGGTGAGCCAGCTTGCTGGCGTAAGTGAGCGTACGGTGGCATAGCTCAAGACGATGGTCCCGAATTGTAAAACGGATTCGTTTGGCAACCGCAAGACCACTTGGAATTGTGTAATGAGAGTAGCGCAGCAGTGTGACAGCTTCCCCTTCAGCACTTTGAACAAAATTCAAATGGGATTTGACTTTATGCCATAGTATGTGCGTGCTGCTCTTTCGTTATAGCGTGCCCGCACTATTCAAGCACGTTACACGTCTGTGGTACTGCCCAATTTCAGCCCCAGAAGAGTTAACGTATCACTGAATGCCTTCAAAACTACATAATTCGAGTTAATTCATTGATGATACAGAGCTGGACGCTACCATCCGCACAGTAAATGATTAAGCCGCTCCAAGTTCTCCAGTAAAAGCATTGCTTGTATTGAGAAACAGGGAAGGAGATGCCCATATGCCTGCCTTAGTGAGATTTGTTCAGGTGGCATTCAACTACGGATCTCATGCAATGGAAGGATTGTAGCAAATGCGTGTCTGTCACTCCAGAACTGAATCAATAACCAATTTTTCGGGAACTACTTTGGCGCAGTAACACAAACAAGTTTACTCTCTCCTATAGCCTTCTTTCTGTTGCCACAGAAAGTTGTCCCCTAATACTGTATGAGAAAATTCCGAAAAAACTTTTTTGTGCAAAAGTCAGATAACATGTGCAAGATATACAGAAAGAGGTCCCAATGTCAGAGACTGTAAGGAGACCTCATGTACAATGTAGATGTGAAAAATATTGTAATGTATATAGCAGAGAGACAGAACTACAGTAAAATGCAATTGAGACAAATAAAGTAAGAATATACGCTTGTAAACTCAGAGAAACAATTGAAAACCAAGAATGACACGCCTATTACATAAACAAGTGATTACAGAACGCAACTCACAATGGACAAGAAACAAAGAAACAGAGAAACGGGGTAGTTATTTGACATGATATGATTTTTTAACTTAGATTTTATTATATTCAGGGAACGAGATGCTTTATTGTCAGAAGTAAACTATTCCAAAAAGAAATTCTAAAAAAATAAACGGTTTGCTTGCCGTAATTAGTCCGAACTTTTGGCAAGAGAAAGTTATTGTTTAGGGCAAACCTTGTGACATTCCCGTTTGAAAGAATAGCATTGAACTGCGGAAATTGATTGTTTGAAATTCTATACATATAAATACCAAGGATATTTTAACTAGTTCGGTTACAGTTATTATATTGTATTCGTGAGGTAGGGACGTAGTGTTAGTGATAAATGGGCTTGACGTGGCAATTCTTATCGCATGGTTTTGAACTCTCTCAACTGAAGTAAGATGAGTGGTGTATGTGTTACCCCATAAAGTAATACAGTAAGAAATGTGTAAATTAACAAAAGAAAAATGCAGTGGCATTTTTAGAGAGAGATTAAATTTAAGGCGAGATTAAGTCAGCATACTAATGCCATACGTCATTTATTTCTAATATATTCAATGTGTCGGTGGTATTTCAAGTTACTGTCAAGTTCAACGCCAAGAAATCTACAGCAGTCATTTACAGGGATGTCATTGCGAGCAATTTTAACGGGAGGGGTAGAAGGTGAAGGTTTTTTGGCGGCGAAGAAAAGACGAGAAATTTTGTCTTATTCACGTTAATTTGTAGACACGTTATTTTTGTCATTTGTGGGATTGTGTTAATTTAGACACGTTAATTTGTCTGCACAAAGGATACATACACTGTACCGCACAGGCTAGGACTTTGGTGGCAATGAGCTGGTGGCACATAACTAGTAGAAACTTTTTTAATGGTCCCTAAGAAATTACCAAGGGACCACCGGGGGCCACTGAATGATCATGAAGATGAAACAGACACCAAAGGCGGCAGCCAATATAGTAACACGCAACTGCTGTTTTTTCGTTCAGTGTAAATGGGGACTTTTTGCACGTTTTCCTCTCCCCCCACGAGCTTACGTGGTTGAGCAGTCTTTGATAAGGTGCAAGCTAAAGCAAAGGAGGCAGGCCATAGCGTCAGTAAGGCTGCACTGAGCACAACCAGGCATCAGTGGTTTTCATGCATACAGTGGTACACAAGTTCAGTTACCAACAAACAGCGATGAAAGCCCTGTTCTTGCAATACTACGTCACTGATTCAAGCTGCCAGCTAATGAAGGCACGAAAAAGTCGTAAACTATAAAGCTGCCATAAATGAGTGCTCACCATTGGAAAAAAAGCTCATTTTGCTTGTACGTGGTAAATGGAAATTTTTTATTTAATAAACCAATGCACCAAATCGAAGTGCTCATTTACCAACTTTATATATATAATGAGTTATTAAAATTGCAGAATTGCTATTTCTTACTAAAGCTTAATTCTTTGGCACAGTCAGGGTGGTGTCAAACCTGATGTCAAACCTGATGTCAAAAGGAACGCTTTTAAATTATGAGCATGAGAATTACATATCTGGATACCCTATTAACTGACTCGCGTCTTCTCGTACACGCACCGTTTCACGGGAGGCGTAAAATTGATACGTGCCTCAAAAAAATTTTCAAGGCATGTAGTGGTCAATGATTCTACCTTTCATAGTGTTTTGGGCACCATTTTCTATGTGCATGTCCTATGTGCATGTCCGAAGAAAGAAAACTCGGAATTTTTAAAGCAATAAACTAGTTAGGTCAGAACATTGCCAATTGCATATCAATTCTGGGGCGTCTTATTCCGCATGCCAACAGAAATATATTTTTATATTTACAATTCCCTTTGCGATAAATTATACCATTAGATAAGGTTTATCGCTCTTTTTGCTAAACGTTTATATCTCCGCGAGTACCCATTTTCTATAAATCGAGGCAATTGTCTTCCAAAAGCCTCACATCTGAGGCAATATTTCTTTCTTTATTATAACCGACGTTATTAAAACCGGCCATAAGTATTTACCGCGTGGAGACGGACTCAGTAAATGCCACAGAAACGTGATATCCATGACCTCGCCATGTGCACGACACACACTCTATTTGCACATCGGCGGTTACACAGGATCACCCCGCTACCTACTGCAGACCCTTTAGTTAAGTACTCGGGTTAACGTTCACATATTCAGAGCGGGAAAAAGAGGAATAAACCTCGCAGTTTGCCCTATGGCTGTTTTCTTTGATATAGAGAGGTACATAGGCGAAATCACAATACGTGAGCGGTAGAAGAACAAAACAAAGGACGTCGCTTCCTTCACTCCACACATACAGCCCCTCGGGGAAGGTCGCCTTAAGTCAGTGTGCTTTGAGCAAGTGTTACAAAACGCGACTGAAATACTTTCGAAAACATCAGCCCCTACAGTCGCGAGCAAAATCAGGTTAAAAAAAAGTAAATAAATGCAGATTGCAACACGCGAAAGAATCGAAGCGCCCAAACAAAAGAATTGCCCATAACTGTAAACAAAATGAACGTAAAACAAAATAGCTTCTGTACCACGATTTATTTATCTACCCCAACCACTGTTTTCGCAATGGGTTATTTAGAGCAGACAGTACGCGTCTTTCTTCCCTGACACTGTCGGGGAAATTGATTAGTATTCATGACGGATATGTGTCCACGTCAATACGGATTGTGAAGTTTTCTTAGAGCACCATTGCTGAACATTTCGAGCGCCCACTCTTTGTGTGAATCTACGTGGTCATGAAGATGTTCAACACAAGCAGTGTGCGCCCTGTGGCTGCTAACACGTACCACAAAATGTATTTCGGTGGGCTTTGTTTGCACCCTTCAAGCCCTGCATAAAGAAGACAAAAAAATAAGACCTGATGTTCTCTTAAAAATATAAATTGGACCCTTCAACCGATGAAACACAGTTTCCTGTCCTAGCGGAATGGTGTAGTTTGGTGTTCCACATTGTTACGCATTGGGAAGGATGACCATTTTTTTCCCTGGGAATTTACGATTGCTAAAATAGTTTTCTTGCCTGTGAAGAATTTACAAATCTTCACGACATACTCGTCCCAACTTGTCAGGGACTCGGTTAAGATTCATGGCCGCGGCGGCCGCTGGTCCGATGGAGGTTAAAAGCGCAAGTGCCCGTGTGTTCCAGGTTCTGGCGCACGTAAAAGATCCCCAGGTGTTCCAAATTAATCGGGAGCCAAGCACTACGGCGCGCCTGATCGCTGTGTAGCGTCGGCGCCATAAACCCCAACGATCGACCAGACAGTGATCTTGTCAGATTGAAGAATAAGGTTATTATACGAACGAAAACACGACGAAGTGGTGGCTCCTGGTAAGTGGCGATAGGGAGCGCAACGGTATAACATCTTGACGAAATAAAAAAAATGCCAATCAGCTGGCAGTATCTATTTGTCTTTCTACCCACCGACACACACACACACATTATATATACATATATATATATATATATATATATATATATAGATATATATTATATATATTTATACTATATATTATATATATAAGATATATTACATTATATATATATATATATATATCTTATATATATATATATATATACTATATATATATAGCGAACCAGAAATGGGAAAGGGGCTGCGTGAATTAAGGCAGAATAAGGGTTGCAGTCGAGCAAACCTCGGGAAGCAAAGGTGGGAATGCGGTAGATCATAGAAACACATGAAGAATTTTTTAGTCAGAAGGGGTGAAAAAATGCTATGTTTCACCCGGCGGCCATTTTTCACCGCTTTCTTTCTGACATCGAAAAATTCTTCATCAGCTTCTATGACCTACCGCATTCCCCCCTTTGCTTTTTTATATACATATATATATATATATATATATATATATATAGTATAAGTAAAGAGTCGGATACACAGCAAGAACAATAACAAACAATGTTTACTTACGTAGCGGCAACGGGACTTGCCTTCATCAGAGTAAAGTTACATGATTTGCTGTCGCAAACATTTTGAACACATTTCTTATATAGGTTTGCAATAAAACTGTGAGAAAGAGCGGAAAATGTTTCGGCAATGGGGAGTGTGCATACAGTCAGGCTACGCCTATGTTACAACATCAACAAACAAACAAGAAAAATAAAAATAAAAAATAAAAAGGGGGGGGGGGGAGCGAGAGAGAGAAAAAAGGGTCGTGTTAACAGTGCAGCGTTCAAGGTTGCACCATGACGGGTCAACGTATGCCGCGCGGGCTGCAAGTTCAGACAATGGGGGAAACTGGAAACTGCGGTTTGAAAAGAAAGGGAAGAGTATACACTGAGGTATTCAGTGACTGCTGAGACTGGTTCGGGGGGAAGCGAAGATGGGTGTGCCCCCCGCGGATGAAGAGAATAGATAGGGGGCACAAAAGAGCATTTCACAGAAGCTAGCAATCGAACAGGAAATAGGTAGGGTCACAAAAGGTTAAACATGAATAGATCACAAAGAGTTAAACATTCTTAAGTGGTGGTGGGAACGAGGCCTCCTTCTCCCGGACAAATGGCATTGTTGAGCCGCATTAAGCTAACAAAGCTGCTGTATTAGGAGAGTTTCTGCGAATTCTGATGGCAAACTCGAGGGTAGGAATAATGAACATAGTTATAAAAATTATGAAGCCGCTAAGTTTATTCGAGGGATAAGCACGTTAATTTTCCGTAACTTTCATTAATTCCAAGTGTGGCTGACCCAAACTTATAAATGAGATAAGATTCCCGAACCTCGCGGTCGTGGTGCGTTTTGAAGGCGGATTCTAAAATCGTTGCTTTAAGATGTTCAAATGCATGCCCGGGACTGTTCACATGTCTTGACAGGGGCAAATAAGGGCAGCTTTTTGCATGAGAGCGGTGATTATTGAACCGTATTCGGAAGGGCGTTTCAGTTTGGCCGATATATTGTTGCCTACAAACAGTGCACTCTAGAAGATATACGACATTAGCGGAGTCACAGTTAAAGTTACCTTTTATATTTACGTAGTAGTCTGAAGCCGTGCTGGTGGCGCGCTGTGTAGTGGTCATGTGTGGGCATACTTTACATCGGGGTTTATTGCAGGGCATGCAGCCAGTAGTTGCCGGTCGGTTGATACGAGAGTTAGTAAGAAAGTCACCTAAATTCTTATTACGCCGGTAGACAACGCGTGGTGGTTCGGGGAATATGCTTTTTAAGCGGTCACTTTGCATTAGGATATTGTGATGTTTTTTTAGCACGGTTGACACTCTTGGAGCGGAGGATGAGTGGGTTAAAACTAAGTTAGTTTGCGGGTTCCCGTTCGGGGCTTTTTTCTTACAGATTTCGTTACGGTCTAATTGGTTGGCTCGCACAATAGCGTCGTCGATAACTTTTTCCGGGTATTTTTTATTCAGGAGGGCGGTCTTGAGTTCTCGACAGTTTGAGTCAAAGTCGGCTTGGTTTGAGCAAATTCTCCTAAATCGGTGGGCTTGGCTGTAAGGTATTGCTGTCTTGCAGTGTCTGACATGGCTACTTCGGAAGTGCAAATACTGCCGCGTGTCTGTCGGTTTTCTATACAGTTTAGTTTGAAGCCGACCTTGGAAGGTAGTAACGGTGACGTCCAGAAAGTTTACACTGTGTTCCGAATAGGAATGAGCAAGGGAAATACTAGGATGGGCTAGGATTAAATGCCTCAATGAAGGTGAGGAGCTTCCGCCTCACCGTGTTGCCAGATCATGAATATGTCATCAATATACCTTTTATAGTACATTGGCTTTAAATTTTGGGTGTCAAGAAAGTTTGATTCGAGGTGAGCCATAAAGATATTAGCGTAGTTAGGTCCGATTCGAGTTCCCATTGACGTTCCGCTGACTTGCACGTAATGAACTCCGTCGAACTCAAAATTGTTAAGTTCAAGAATAAGCCTAAGGAATGTTTGGAGAGCAGAAGAATCGATAGGTTTGTCGCACGATGACTGCTCATACGCAAGGGATACAGCGGCGATGCCATCTTCATGGGGGATGTTAGTATACAGTGACGCAACATCAAGGGTGACTAGAAGGCAGTTATCAGGAATTTCAATTTTTGAGATGTCTGAGAGAAAGTCATTGGTATCCTTAATGAAGGAGGGAAAGCTGGGCGGAATGTCGCAAATGAGATTATCCACATAGCGCGAGAGGTTTTCGGTAACAGTGCCAATGCCAGAAACAATGGGGCGCCCTGGGTTGTTCACCTTGTGAATCTTTGGGAGAAGATAGAATTTACCGGCTACTGGGCTTAAGGGGATCAGGGAACGAGCCGTGGTTTCATTTATTGTTTTATTTTTAACAAGCTCAGCAAGTTTATCTTTGACAATTTGCTTATAATCTTGAGTGGCATCTTAGGGTAGTGCTTTATAGAACGTCGATACTGATAGTTGCTTATTGGCCTCGTTAACATAGTCGGTTTTGTCAAGGATTACGATTGCGCCTCCCTTGTCGGCAGGTTTAATAATTATGTCGGGACAGCTTGCGAGTTCCTCTAGGGCTTTCTTTTCGTTGGTAGTCATGTTGTGGTGGAAAGAAATTTGTGTTTGGTATGCTTTTCGCACATCGCGTTGGACAGCTTTGATGTACATGTCGAGGCAACTATCACGCTGTGTGGGAGGGGTCCAGTGCTTATAGCTAGGTAGGGTTCTGCGGGCTTCTTCCGTCGCGGGGTGATCGTAGAAGTATTCTCGTAGCCTCATGTTTCTGGCGAAGTTATCTAAGTCCTTAAAAAGTTGAAATTCATCAAAACCACCAGTAGCCGGGCAAAAGTTTAGGCCCTTTGACAAGACGTTCATCTGAGCTGGGGAGAGGGTTATACTTGAAAGGTTCATTACATTCCCGGTAAGGTTTTCTTTTGTGACGGCAGGCGAGGGAAAAATATTAGTACAGGGATTTAACTGAACTGTTTGGGGTGCAGTAGTCGAAGCATTTATTACAGTCGTAGTGACATTATCGGCCGTATTGTCAGAGTTGGGGCAGTTACTAGTGCCGGAGCTTGTTAGGTTCTTACGCATGTGGCCAGTGTTAGAAATCTTATCTCGGTTAAACTTTCGGTCTTTTGTTCGGGATATGGCGGAGGCCGTCTTAGATTCGTAGTTGCTTAAAAGGTTCAACTCTCTTTTGCTTAGTTCCTGACTAAGTAGTTCCTCTTTCTTTCGGAGAGAATGGGCCGTAGTTTCGTAGTGATTGAGGATTATTTCAGTTAATTGTAAGGATGCTTTATCGAGTACCTGTTTCCACTTATTCATGTTGGACGGGGAGAGTTCGGTAGTAGCAGGTTTTATTCTAATCCTAAGACCCCTGGGAGCGACCGCGGCAGTCAAGTACTGTGCAAGAGCGGAAACGTGCAATTCGGAACGTACGCGCTTTTCGGTGATTTTTCTTAGCTTTAAAAACTGTCTTGAAACGGGGAAGGAGGCCGCGTTACCTGTTTTTTTGTGTTGTAGTCAGTTGCTGCTATGCCGATTCTTTCGAAGGTTGTAAGGGCATGTGGCACGGAGGGCTGGATTTTGGACCCCGGAAGGTCCGGCGGACGCGCTGCTGTTGGTTTTCGTGGGCTCGGCGGTCGCTGAAGATGCGGAGGTTGGGCGTGGCATGCTGTTGGTGCGGCGCCGGTCAGGGAGCTTCTTAGTGTAGCCGCGAGCGTTCCCTCGGGGCGTTGTGGCCGCTGCAGGTTTGCCAGTAGGGGTTGGCATGTCGCTGGCGCGACGCTCGTCCGTGGACTTCGGGGTTGGGGCGCTGGCGCTCGCCCGGGGCGCCGTGGTTGTGGTGGATCTGGGGGGCGGTGGCGGTGGGCTGCTGGCACGACACTGCTCCGGGGTCCTTACACTGGATAGAATTGGAGGCAGTGGTGGGAAGTCGCTGTCATTTGGCAATATAGCCGGGGCTGCAACTGGGTCGGCGGTGCATGCGAAGTCGCGCCAGCCCAGAGGATTGCAGCGCTGTTGCATGAAGCAGAGTGCACGAATGTGGCCGGCCAGCAAGGCCACACCCTCGAAGCTCGGGTGTAAGCCGTCCGCAGCGAGTACTCGGCAGGCTGGAAGGTGCTCAAAGCCATGATCGACGAAGCGGACAAAGCGTGAGTGGCGGCAAAATTCGCGGAGAAGTGAGTTGAAACGGCGTGCCTTTTCGTTGCAGCAGCGAGCGAAGCGAGAGATGCGGTAGTCGCGGCGGCGGTTAGCGGAGCGGGGAAGAATGAGACTGGCGTTAATAGTGGAAATGTTCGGTCGAGATTCCAGAATGAGGTCAGTCAGTGAGCGGTAGTCAGAGAAAGCATGTTCAGCGGAAGTAGAGCTGAGATCATTAGTACCAACATGCAGAAAAACTGTAGTGGCAGAGGCAGGGATAAAGTCGATCAGTGAGCGTGCGTCAGCAATGCATGCGCCAGGCTGAGAAACAAAAGCGGGGGTTCCAGGGCAGAGGGGATCGAAGTGATGATACAGATACTTGGTCTGGGAGTCCCCGATCACAACTGTTGTGGTTTCGGTCTGCGGAAATTTCCAGATGATGCTCTTTGCTGTGGTCCTGTCAGCGCTCATGGTAGAAACAAATCTAGAGAAAGATAAACTCACAAAGCGCGCAGAAATAGTATAAGTAAAGAGTCGGATACACAGCAAGAACAATAACAAACAATGTTTACTTACGTAGCGGCAACTGGGACTTGCCTTCATCAGAGTAAAGTTACATGATTATGGCTGTCGCAAACATTTGAACACATTTCTTATATAGGTTTGCATAAAACTGTGAAGAAGGAGCGGAAAATGTTTCGGAAATGGAGAGTGTGCATACAGTCAGGCTACGCCTATGTTACAACATCAACCAACAAACAAACAAAAAAAAAAAAAAGGGGGGGGGGGGAGCAAGAGAGAGAAAAAGGGGTCGTGTTAACAATGCAGCGTTCAAGGTTGCACCATGACGGGTCAACGTATGCCGCGCGGGTTGCAAGTTCAGACAATGGGGGAAAATGGTCAACCGCGGTTTGTAAAGAAAGGGAAGAGTATACAGCAAGGTATTCAGTGGCTGGGGAGACTGGTTCTAGGGAAAGCGAAGATGGGTGTGCCCCCCGCGGATGAAGAGAATAGATAGGGGGCACAAAAGAGCATTTCACAGAAGCTAGCAATCGAACAGGAAATAGGTAGGGTCACAAAGGTTAACATGAATAGATCACAAAGTCAGGCTACGCCTATGTTACAACATCAACAAAACAAACAAGAAAAATAAAAGGGGGGGGGGAGCGAGAGAGAGAAAAAGGGGTCGTGTTAACAAAGCAGCGTTCAAGGTTGCACCATGACGGGTCAACGTATGCCGCGCGGGCTGCAAGTTCAGACAATGGGGGAAACTGGACAACCGCGGTTTGAAAAGAAAGGGAAGAGTATACACTGAGGTATTCAGTGACTGCTGAGACTGGTTCGGGGGGAAGCGAAGATGGGTGTGCCCCCCGCGGGTCAAGAGAATAGATAGGGGGCACAAAAGAGCATTTCACAGAAGCTAGCAATTTAACAGGAAATAGGTAGGGTCACAAAAGGTTAAACATGAATAGATCACAAAGGTTAAACATTCTTAAGTGATGGTGGGAACGAGGCCTCCCTCCCCAGGAAAAATGGCATTGTTGAGCCGCATTAGGCTAATAAAGCTGCTGTATTAGGAGAGTTTCTGCGAATTCTGATGGCAAACTCGAGGGTAGGAATAATGAACATAGTTATAAAAATTATGAAGCCGCTAAGTTTATTCGAGGGATAAGCACGTTAATTTTCCGTAACTTTCATTAATTCCAAGTGTGGCTGACCCAAACTTATAAATGAGATAAGATTCCCGAACCTCGCGGTCGTGGTGCGTTTTGAAGGCGGATTCTAAAATCGTTGCTTTAAGATGATCAAATGCATGCCCGGGACTGTTCACATGTCTTGACAGGGGCAAATAAGGGCAGCTTTTTGCATGAGAGCGGTGATTATTGAACCGTATTCGGAAGGGCGTTTCAGTTTGGCCGATATATTGTTGCCTACAAACAGTGCACTCTAGAAGATATACGACATTAGCGGAGTCACAGTTAAAGTTACCTTTTATATTTACGTAGTAGTCTGAAGCCGTGCTGGTGGCGCGCTGTGTAGTGGTCATGTGTGGGCATACTTTACATCGGGGTTTATTGCAGGGCATGCAGCCAGTAGTTGCCGGTCGGTTGATACGAGAGTTAGTAAGAAAGTCCCCTAAATTCTTATTACGCCGGTAGACAACGCGTGGTGGTTCGGGGAATATGCTTTTTAAGCGGTCACTTTGCATTAGGATATTGTGATGTTTTTTTAGCACGGTTGACACTCTTGGAGCGGAGGATGAGTGGGTTAAAACTAAGTTAGTTTGCGGGTTCCCGTTCGGGGCTTTTTTCTTACAGATTTCGTTACGGTCTAATTGGTTGGCTCGCACAATAGCGTCGTCGATAACTTTTTCCGGGTATTTTTTATTCAGGAGGGAGGTCTTGAGTTCTCGACAGTTTGAGTCAAAGTCGGCTTGGTTTGAGCAAATTCTCCTAAATCGGTGGGCTTGGCTGTAAGGTATTGCTGTCTTGCAGTGTCTGACATGGCTACTTCGGAAGTGCAAATACTGCCGCGTGTCTGTCGGTTTTCTATACAGTTTAGTTTGAAGCCGACCTTGGAAGGTAGTAACGGTGACGTCCAGAAAGTTTACACTGTGTTCCGAATAGGAATGAGCAAGGGAAATACTAGGATGGGCTAGATTAAATGCCTCAATGAAGGTGAGGAGTTCCGCCTCACCGTGTTGCCAGATCATGAATATGTCATCAATATACCTTTTATAGTACATTGGCTTTAAATTTTGGGTGTCAAGAAAGTTTGATTCGAGGTGAGCCATAAAGATATTAGCGTAGTTAGGTCCGATTCGAGTTCCCATTGACGTTCCGCTGACTTGCACGTAATGAACTCCGTCGAACTCAAAATTGTTAAGTTCAAGAATAAGCCTAAGGAATGTTTGGAGAGCAGAAGAATCGATAGGTTTGTCGCACGATGACTGCTCATACGCAAGGGATACAGCGGCGATGCCATCTTCATGGGGGATGTTAGTATACAGTGACGCAACATCAAGGGTGACTAGAAGGCAGTTATCAGGAATTTCAATTTTTGAGATGTCTGAGAGAAAGTCATTGGTATCCTTAATGAAGGAGGGAAAGCTGGGCGGAATGTCGCAAATGAGATTATCCACATAGCGCGAGAGGTTTTCGGTAACAGTGCCAATGCCAGAAACAATGGGGCGCCCTGGGTTGTTCACCTTGTGAATCTTTGGGAGAAGATAGAATTTACCGGCTACTGGGCTTAAGGGGATCAGGGAACGAGCCGTGGTTTCATTTATTGTTTTATTTTTAACAAGCTCAGCAAGTTTATCTTTGACAATTTGCTTATAATCTTGAGTGGGATCATTGGGTAGTGCTTTATAGAACGTCGATACTGATAGTTGCTTATTGGCCTCGTTAACATAGTCGGTTTTGTCAAGGATTACGATTGCGCCTCCCTTGTCGGCAGGTTTAATAATTATGTCGGGACAGCTTGCGAGTTCCTCTAGGGCTTTCTTTTCGTTGGTAGTCATGTTGTGGCGGAAAGAATTTTGTGTTTGGTATGCTTTTCGCACATCGCGTTGGACAGCTTTGATGTACATGTCGAGGCAACTATCACGCTGTGTGGGAGGGGTCCAGTGCTTATAGCTAGGTAGGGTTCTGCGGGCTTCTTCCGTCGCGGGGTGATCGTAGAAGTATTCTCGTAGCCTCATGTTTCTGGCGAAGTTATCTAAGTCCTTAAAAAGTTGAAATTCATCAAAACCACCAGTAGCCGGGCAAAAGTTTAGGCCCTTTGACAAGACGTTCATCTGAGCTGGGGAGAGGGTTATGCTTGAAAGGTTCATTACATTCCCGGTAAGGTTTCTTTTGTGACGGCAGGCGAGGGAAAAATATTAGTACAGTGGTTTAACTGAACTGTTTGGGGTGCAGTAGTCGAAGCATTTATTACAGTCGTAGTGACATTATCGGCCGTATTGTCAGAGTTGGGGCAGTTACTAGTGCCGGAGCTTGTTAGGTTCTTACGCATGTGGCCAGTGTTAGAAATCTTATCTCGGTTAAACTTTCGGTCTTTTGTTCGGGATATGGCGGAGGCCGTCTTAGACTCGTAGTTGCTTAAAAGGTTCAACTCTCTTTTGCTTAGTCCCTGACTAAGTAGTTCCTCTTTCTTTCGGAGAGAATGGGCCGTAGTTTCGTAGTGATTGAGGATTATTTCAGTTAATTGTAAAGATGCTTTATCGAGTACCTGTTTCCACTTATTCATGTTGGACGGGGAGAGTTCGGTAGTAGCAGGTTTTATTCTAATCCTAAGACCCCTGGGAGCGACCGCGGCAGTCAAGTACTGTGCAAGAGCGGAAACGTGCAATTCGGAACGTATGCGCTTTTCGGTGATTTTTCTTAGCTTTAAAAACTGTCTTGAAACGGGGAAGGAGGCCGCGTTACCTGTTTTTTTGTGTTGTAGTCAGTTGCTGCTATGCCGATTCTTTCGAAGGTTGTAAGGGCATGTGGCACGGAGGGCTGGATTTTGGACCCCGGAAGGTCCGGCGGACGCGCTGCTGTTGGTTTTCGTGGGCTCGGCGGTCGCTGAAGATGCGGAGGTTGGGCGTGGCATGCTGTTGGTGCGGCGCCGGTCAGGGAGCTTCTTAGTGTCGCCGCGAGCGTTTCCCTCGGGGCGTTGTGGCCGCTGCAGGTTTGCCAGTAGGGGTTGGCATGTCGCTGGCGCGACGCTCGTCCGTGGACTTCGGGGTTGGGGCGCTGGCGCTCGCCCGGGGCGCCGTGGTTGTGGTGGATCTGGGGGGCGGTGGCGGTGGGCTGCTGGCACGACACTGCTCCGGGGTCCTTACACTGGATAGAATTGGAGGCAGTGGTGGAAGTCGCTGTCATTTGGCAATATAGCCGGGGCTGCAACTGGGTCGGCGGTGCATGCGAAGTCGCGCCAGCCCAGAGGATTGCAGCGCTGTTGCATGAAGCAGAGTGCACGAATGTGGCCGGCCAGCAAGGCCACACCCTCGAAGCTCGGGTGTAAGCCGTCCGCAGCGAGTACTCGGCAGGCTGGAAGGTGCTCAAAGCCATGATCGACGAAGCGGACAAAGCGTGAGTGGCGGCAAAATTCGCGGAGAAGTGAGTTGAAACGGCGTGCCTTTTCGTTGCAGCAGCGAGCGAAGCGAGAGATGCGGTAGTCGCGGCGGCGGTTAGCGGAGCGGGGAAGAATGAGACTGGCGTTAATAGTGGAAATGTTCGGTCGAGATTCCAGAATGAGGTCAGTCAGTGAGCGGTAGTCAGAGAAAGCATGTTCAGCGGAAGTAGAGCTGAGATCATTAGTACCAACATGCAGAAAAACTGTAGTGGCAGAGGCAGGGATAAAGTCGATCAGTGAGCGTGCGTCAGCAATGCATGCGCCAGGCTGAGAAACAAAAGCGGGGGTTCCAGGGCAGAGGGGATCGAAGTGATGATACAGATACTTGGTCTGGGAGTCCCCGATCACAACTGCTGTGGTTTCGGTCTGCGGAAATTTCCAGATGATGCTCTTTGCTGTGGTCCTGTCAGCGCTCATGGTAGAAACAAATCTAGAGAAAGATAAACTCACAAAGCGCGCAGAAATAGTATAAGTAAAGAGTCGGATACACAGCAAGAACAATAACAAACAATGTTTACTTACGTAGCGGCAATGGGACTTGCCTTCATCAGAGTAAAGTTACATGATTATGGTGTCGCAAACATTGAACACATTTCTTATATAGGTTTGCATAAAACTGTAAGAAGGAATGGAAAATGTTTCGCAAATGGAGAGTGTGCATACAGTCAGGCTACGCCTACGTTACAACATCAACCAACAAACACAAAAAAAAAAGGGGGGGGGGGAGCAAGAGAGAGAAAAAGGGGTCGTGTTAACAATGCAGCGTTCAAGGTTGCACCATGACGGGTCAACGTATGCCGCGCGGGCTGCAAGTTCAGACAATGGGGGAAATGGTCAACCGCGGTTTGTAAAGAAAGGGAAGAGTATACAGCAAGGTATTCAGTGGCTGGGGAGACTGGTTCTAGGGAAAGCGAAGATGGGTGTGGCCCCCCGCGGGTCAAGAGAATAGATAGGGGGCACAAAAGAGCATTTCACAGAAGCTAGCAATTGAACAGGAAATAGGTAGGGTCACAAAAGGTTAAAATGAATAGATCACAAAGAGTTAAACATTTCTAAGTGGTGGTGGGACGAGGCCTCCTTCCAGGACAAATCGCATTGTTGAGCCGCATTAGGCTAATAAAGCTGCTAGATAGGAGAGTTTCTGCTCAAGGCCACGGACGAGCGTCGCGCCGGCGATATGCCAACCCCTACTGGCAAACCTGCAGCGGCCACAACGCCCCGAGGGAACGCTCGCGGCACACTAGAAGCTCCCTGACCGGCGCACACCAGCATGCCACGCCAAACCTCCGCATCTTCAGCGACCACCGAGCCCACGAAAACAACAGCAGCGCGTCCGCCGGACCTTCCGGGGTCCAAAATCCCCCTCCGGGCCACATGCCCTTACAACCTTCGAAAGAATCGGCATAGCAGCAAACTGACTACAACACAAAAAAACAGGTAACGCGGCCTCCTTCCCCGTTTCAAGACAGTTTTAAAGCTAAGAAAAATCACCGAAAAGCGCAGTACGTTCCGAATTGCACGTTTCCGCTCTTGCACAGTACTTGACTGCCGCGGTCGCTCCCAGGGGTCTTAGGATTAGAATAAAACCTGCTACTACCGAACTCTCCCGTCCAACATGAATAAGTGGAAACAGGTACTCGATAAAGCATCCTTACAATTAACTGAAATAATCCTCAATCACTACGAAACTACGGCCCATTCTCTCCGAAAGAAAGAGGAACTACTTAGTCAGGGAACTAAGCAAAAGAGAGTTGAACCTTTTAAGCAACTACGAGTCTAAGACGGCCTCCGCCATATCCCGAACAAAAGCCCGAAAGTTTAACCGAGATAAGATTTCTAACACTGGCCACATGCGTAAGAACCTAACAAGCTCCGGCACTAGTAACTGCCCCAACTCTGACAATACGGCCGATAATGTCACTACGACTGTAATAAATGCTTCGACTACTGCACCCCAAACAGTTCAGTTAAATCCCTGTACTAATATTTTTCCCTCGCCTGCCGTCACAAAAGAAAACCTTACCGGGAATGTAATGAACCTTTCAAGCATAACCCTCTCCCCAGCTCAGATGAACGTCTTGTCAAAGGGCCTAAACTTTTGCCCGGCTACTGGTGGTTTTGATGAATTTCAACTTTTTAAGGACTTAGATAACTTCGCCAGAAACATGAGGCTACGAGAATACTTCTACGATCACCCCGCGACGGAAGAAGCCCGCAGAACCCTACCTAGCTATAAGCACTGGACCCCTCCCACACAGCGTGATAGTTGCCTCGACATGTACATCAAAGCTGTCCAACGCGATGTGCGAAAAGCTACCAAACACAAATTTCGTTCCGCCACAACATGACTACCAACGAAAAGAAAGCCCTAGAGGAACTCGCAAGCTGTCCCCGACATAATTATTAAACCTGCCGACAAGGGAGGCGCAATCGTAATCCTTGACAAAACCGACTATGTTAATGAGGCCAATAAGCAGCTATCAGTATCGACGTTCTATAAAGCCCTACCCAAGATTATAAGCAAATTTTCAAAGATAAACTTGCTGAGCTTGTTAAAAATAAAACAATAAATGAAACCACGGCTCGTTCACTGATCCCCTGAAGTCCAGTAGCCGGTAAATTCTATCTTCTCCCAAAGAGTCACAAGGTGAACAACCCCGGGCGCCCCATTGTTTCTGGCATTGGCACTGTTATCGAAAACCTCTCGCGCTATGTGGATAATCTCATTTGCGACATTCCGCCCAGCTTTCCCTCCTTCATTAAGGATACCAATGACTTTCTCTCAGACATCTCAAAAATTGAAATTCCTGATAACTGCCTTCTAGTCACCCTTGATGTTGCGTCACTG
The DNA here is from genome assembly GCA_013339765.2 of Haemaphysalis longicornis. Taxonomy (NCBI): domain Eukaryota; kingdom Metazoa; phylum Arthropoda; class Arachnida; order Ixodida; family Ixodidae; genus Haemaphysalis; species Haemaphysalis longicornis. The sequence continues at coordinate 1,637 of CM023448.1, read as the reverse complement.
TATACTAACATCCCCCATGAAGATGGCATCGCCGCTGTATCCCTGCGTATGAGCAGTCATCGTGCGACAAACCTATCGATTTTTCTGCTCTCCAAACATTCCTTAGGCTTATTCTTGAACTTAACAATTTTGAGTTCGACGGAGTTCATTACGTGCAAGTCAGCGAAACGTCAATGGGAACTCGAATCGGAAGTAACTACGCTAATATCTTATGGCTCACCTCGAATCAAACTTTCTTGACACCCAAAATTTAAAGCCAATGTACTATAAAAGGTATATTGATGACATATTCATGATCTGGCAACACGGTGAGGCGGAGCTCCTCACCTTCATTGAGGCATTAACTCTAGCCCATCCTAGTATTTCCCTTGCTCATTCCTATTCGGAACACAGTGTAAACTTTCTGGACGTCACCGTTACTACCTTCCAAGGTCGGCTTCAAACTAAACTGTATAGAAAACCGACAGGGACACGCGGCAGTATTTGCACTTCCGAAGCAGCCATGTCAGACACTGCAAGACAGCAATACCTTACAGCCAAGCCCACCGATTAGGAGAATTTGCTCAAACCAAGCCGACTTTGACTCAAACTGTCGAGAACTCAAGACCTCCCTCCTGAATAAAAATACCGGAAAAAGTTATCGACGACGCTATTGTGCGAGCCAACCAATTAGACGTAACGAAATCTGTAAGAAAAAGCCCCGAACGGGAACCCGCAAACTAACTTAGTTTTAACCCACTCATCCTCCGCTCCAAGAGTGTCAACCGTGCTAAAAAAACATCACAATATCCTAATGCAAAGTGACCGCTTAAAAAGCATATTCCCCGAACCACCACGCGTTGTCTACCGGCGTAATAAGAATTTAGGGGACTTCTTTACTAACCTCTCGTATCAACCGACCGGCAACTACTGGCTGCATGCCCTGCAATAAACCCCGATGTAAAGTGATGCCCACACATGACCACTACACAGCGCGCCACCAGCACGGCTTCAGACTACATACGTAAATATAAAAGGTAACTTTAACTGTGACTCCGCTAATATCGTATATCTTCTAGAGTGCACTGTTTGTAGGCCACAATATATCGGCCAAACTGAAACGCCTTCCGAATACGGTTCAATAATCACCGCTCTCATGCAAAAAGCTGCCCTTATTTGCCCCTGTCAAGACATGTGAACAGTCCCGGGCATGCATTTGATCATCTTAAAAGCAACGATTTTAGAATCCGCCTTCAAACGCACCACGACCGCGAGGTTCGGGAATCTTATCTCATTTATAAGTTTGGTCAGCCACACTTGGAATTAATGAAAGTTACGGAAAATTAACGTGCTTATCCCTCGAATAAACTTAGCGCTTCATAATTTTTTATAACTATGTTCATTATTCCTACCTCGAGTTGCCATCAGATTCGCGGAAGAAACTCTCCTAATACAGCAGGCTTGATTAGCCTAATGCGGCTCAACAATGCATTTGTCCTGGGAGAAGGAGGGCCCTTCGTTCCCACCATCCACTTAAAGACATGTTTGAACTCTTATTGTGAATCTATTCATGTTTATCCTTTGTGACCCTACCTATTTCCTGTTAGATTGCTAGCTTCTGTGAAATGCTCTTTTGTGCCCCTATCTATTCTCTTGAC